>CM019067.1:338336215-338931525 GCA_009667805.1 Leptobrachium leishanense | reverse complement strand
CTGTGACACCGGGGGGGGGGGGGGCGGTGCAATGAGCTGTGACACCGGGGGGGGGCGGTGCATGAGCTGTGACACCCGGGGGGGGGGGCGATGCATGAGCTGTGACACCCAGGGGGGGGCGGTGCATGAGCTGTGACACGGGGGGGCGGTGCATGAGCTGTGACACCGGGGGGGGTGCATGAGCTGTGACACCCGGGGGGGGTGCATGAGCTGTGACACCCGGGGGGGGGGGCGATGCATGAGCTGTGACACCGGGGGGGGGGGGGGTGCATGAGCTTGACACCCGGGGGGGGGGGCGATGCATGAGCTGTGACACCCGGGGGGGGGGGGCGGTGCATGAGCTGTGACACCGGGGGGGGGGGGTGCATGAGCTGTGACACCGGGGGGGGGGGGGGTGCATGAGCTGTGACACCGGGGGGGGGGGGTGCATGAGCTGTGACACCGGGGGGGGTGCATGAGCTGTGACACCGGGGGGGGGGGGGGTGCATGAGCTGTGACACCGGGGGGGGTGCATGAGCTGTGACACCGGGGGGGGGGGGGCGGTGCATGAGCTGTGACACCGGGGGGGGGGGGTGCATGAGCTGTGACACCCGGGGGGGGGCGGTGCATGAGCTGTGACACCCGGGGGGGGCGATGCATGAGCTGTGACACCCGGGGGGGGGGGGGCGGTGCATGAGCTGTGACACCGGGGGGGGGCGGTGCATGAGCTGTGACACCGGGGGGGGGGGCGGGCATGAGCTGTGACACCGGGGGGGGGCGGTGCATGAGCTGTGACACCGGGGGGGGGGCGGTGCATGAGCTGTGACACCGGGGGGGGGCGGTGCATGAGCTGTGACACCGGGGGGGGGGGCGGTGCATGAGCTGGACACCGGGGGGGGGGGGGGGCGGTGCATGAGCTGTGACACCGGGGGGGGGGCGGTGCATGAGCTGTGACACCGGGGGGGGGCGGTGCATGAGCTGTGAGACTGGGGGGGGGCGATGCATGAACTGGATATTTTTTGCTTTTTATATACAGGTGAAACTCGAAAAATTTGAATATGGAGCAAAAGTTGATTTATTTCAGTAATGCAAGTTAAAAGTTGAAAGTAATATATGAGACTCATTAGATGCAAAGCGAGATCGTTCAAGCGGTGATTTGTGATAATGTGATGATTCTGGTAACAGCTCATGAAAAGCCCAAATCCACAATCTCAGAAAGTGAGAATATTGTGATGCGTTGCAATATATTCTAGGCTCAAAGTGTCCCACTCTAATCAGCGAATGAAGCCATAACACCTGCAAAGGGTTCCTGAGCCTTTAAATGGTCTCTCAGTCTGGTTCAGTAGGAATCACAATCATGGGAAAGACGCTGACCTGACAGCTGTGCAGAAAACCATCATTGACGCTGTGATGGAACCTGATGTTATCATCCGCCTGCGGGTGTGCTCTAATCTGCAGGTATGTTCCCCCTTCGTTTTGATTCTTCCCCCGGCCCGACTACCAAGGTTGTGGCACTCGGCGTCTCGAGCGCCGGGTATGTCTTTGTGATCTGGATGACCCACGCAGTCAAGGGGACCTTGATGTGTACCTAGCCCGACTACTGAGAAGTGTCACTCAGCGTCTCGAGCAGCTGGCCACGGATCTGTACGCAGACCTTTACGGTCGTAGATCGGAACGGCTTGATTCTGCGAAGATTCGGATCTTCCACTAGCGAGTTAGTGACGATCGATCGTCTGGGTATTCGTATCGCCCAGCGGTCGAAGAAACATCCGCGGCACGGCACCAACCTGTTCGGATCTCACCCTCACTAGAGACAGCTTAATTCGTTCGACAGCAGGAGTCGGATCGTGCGGCGGTCGAAACGCCCACACGTTGCAAGGTACGAATTCTCGGATCTCCCGGTAGTTAGCTGGACACGTTCAGTCGGCTAGGAGTATTCGGATCGCGCAGCAGCGGCGCACGATAGAATTGTATTTCGTCCGGGGTGCTGAACCACGAGGGATGTCAGGCACGCTTGGCAAACAGAGACACGAGACGCAGCTGCATGAACTCAAACCAAAGACAATTTATTAAGGACACATCTGTATTTATACTTTCCCCGCGCTCCACATTTGAAAACCCCCATGCCGCCCCCACAGGTATCATTGGCTTTAAGGCGCATCGGGGCGTTGCCGATTCGGGACCAGATGGTCTGATTCAAATTTAGGCGGCAAAATTTGGCGGCAAATTTGAAACGGCATCTATACACAATCAACACTTTTATTTACAGGTCATTTTTCGGTCAGCTAGAAGGCAGGATCGTTGGTGCAACGGCACAACACATAGTTCATGGATAACAGTGTCCTGATCCCCTGTTTCTGGCTGAGGGTGTTGGGCTAGTTCATCACATTCCTCCCCCTCCCCAAAGTCCGACGAACCCGGTTGGACCCCAACGGGTCGTACCGGGAAGTCGGTGCTCTCAGGACCATAGTCAGTTGGGAGAGGCCGAGCCACCAGGCTTCTCCAGTTGGCCCTGCGGCCGTACCAAGTGGGTGGAGGCCACGCGGGTTTGGGGTTACCCCCTCCGGCAAAAGGGTCCTGTGGCCGGGGAGGAGCACCCCCGGTGCCCCCTCCGGGACTATCTCGCACCCGGGGACAACGGGTGCTAACTGCACGCGCCCCGAGTACCTGGGCCAGCCGCAGAGGGAAATCGTGGCTGCTCTGGGCCAAAGGGCTGTGGGAGTGGGCAGAGCGGAAGCAGGCTCTGCCCTGCGGCCAGCGCGTCAGCTGGGTGTGTGTCCCCTGGTGGGAGGATGGTTTCCTCCATCCCAAGGACGTACCATGGCGGCCAGCAAAGCCGTCGGGGAGAATCAGGCTGCTCCTCAAGGCATACGGCAGCGAGTGGGCAGAGGCCAGCGGCGCTCTGTCCCGTTGGCAGCCCTGCTGCTGAGGGGGCAGCTTCTGAAACAACTTTCGGAGGGTCGGGTGAGGACAACAGCTGCGGGGTCACCGGCTCGGAAAACCCCTGTTGCTCCTCAGGACAGTCGGGAAATGGGCAGAGGCCAGCGGCGCAGTGCCCCGTTGCCAGCTCTTCCGCTGGGAGGTTGGATGCAACGCTGACATCCAGGGGAACAAGGAACAACGGCTGCGGGGTCGCCAGCACGAAGAAATCCTGCGGCTCCTCAGGGCAGACGGGGAGTGGGCAGAGGCCAGCGGCGCTCTGCCCCGTGGCCAGCTCTTCCACTGGGGGGTTGGATGCAGCACAACTTGCGGGGGGTCGGGGAAGAACAACGGCTGCGGGCCGAACAGCTGGGGTGAACCTGGCTGTTCCTCAGGGCATTCGGACAGTGGGCAGAGGCCAGCGGCGCTCTGCCCCGTTGCCAGCTCTTCTGCTGGGGGGGGATGCAACACTGACATCCAGGGAATCAGGGAACGATGGCTGCGGGGTCGCCAGCACGGAGAAATCCTGCGGCTCCTCAGGGCAGACGGGGAGTGGGCAGAGGCCAGCGGCGCTCTGCCCCGTGGCCAGCTCTTCCACTGGGGAGTGGGATGTAGGCACAACTTGCGGGGGGTCGGGGAAGAACAACGGCTGCGGGCCGAACAGCTGGGGTGAACCTGGCTGTTCCTCAGGGCATTCGGACAGTGGGCAGAGGCCAGCGGCGCTCTGCCCCGTTGCCAGCTCTTCTGCTGGGGGGGATGCAACACTGACATCCAGGGGATCAGGGAACGATGGCTGCGGGGTCGCCAGCACGGAGAAATCCTGCGGCTCCTCAGGGCAGACGGGGAGTGGGCAGAGGCTACCGGCACTCTGCCCCGTGGCCAGCTCTTCTGCTGGACCCGCGGACACGGCCACCGTGTCTTCTGGTGGGCTTGGAGGGCCCTTTCCTCCCGGGACCCTCGGGCCCCTCACACGGCCCATCCTGGACACTTGGCACCTGCTGTGCCTCTTCCGACCGGGCCGGCTCCTCTACTGTGATCCCGATAGGGACCCATGGGAACATCTCGGGCTCCCAAAACTCGCAATTTCTTTCAGGGGCAGCGCCTCATCCTGAAGTTCTTGGCGGACCTCGTCCCGCCACTCAAGTCCAGTGGGCTCCACCATGGACCCGAAATACTGATCCAGGCTCTCTTGCAGCCTTCTCAGAAATTCGCCCTCCATGTCTCGACGGGGAATGTGGCGTCCTCGGATGTAACTCCAGGCGGGCTGTAAGTCTCTATCCAAGGTCCGCTGGGCTGTGCGGTTCCCCAATACAGGCTCCAGTCGAGCTGTAAGTCCCGTACGGGGTATCGCTGGGGGGTGCAGAATTCCAGGGGAAGCTCCAGTCGAGCTGTACTCCTCCTCCCAGGGGTCTACGGAATAAGGGTCAGGGGTAAAATGTTCAATCTTTGTCGCACGGAGCGCTGCCAATCGCAGCTCGTGCTGACGCTCCTTTTCTTGTTCTTCTTCCTGCTGGGCCTCCTGGATCGCCTTTGCTATCTCAGCCTCCGATGGGGCAGCTCCGAGCAGGGCGATCCGCTGCCGCGCCCTTCGGATGACGGCACTTTCCGCCTCTTCTGCGAGGACAGGGGTGAGTACGGGTGTCGTCGCCCTGTTCTGATCCATCCTGGTCAGTTCTTTAATTAAGGTTTTCTTCTTTTTGTTACCCGGCGTTCCTCCCCGGTCCTCCATCATGCCACGCAGGGTGTCCCTGGTGTAGTGATCGTACACCACATGGTGCGGGTCTTCTTGGGGGGTGCAGAGAGCTATCCCACCGCTGCCACCAGTGTGACGGAACCTGATGTTATCATCCGCCTGCGGGTGTGCTCTAATCTGCAGGTATGTTCCCCCTTCGTTTTGATTCTTCCCCCGGCCCGACTACCAAGGTTGTGGCACTCGGCGTCTCGAGCGGCCGGGTATGTCTTTGTGATCTGGATGACCCACGCAGTCAAGGGGACCTTGATGTGTACCTAGCCCGACTACTGAGAAGTGTCACTCAGCGTCTCGAGCAGCTGGCCACGGATCTGTACGCAGACCTTTACGGTCGTAGATCGGAACGGCTTGATTCTGCGAAGATTCGGATCTTCCACTAGCGAGTTAGTTGACGATCGATCGTCTGGGTATTCGTATCGCCCAGCGGTCGAAGAAACATCCGCGGCACGGCACCAACCTGTTCGGATCTCACCCTCACTAGAGACAGCTTAATTCGTTCGACAGCAGGAGTCGGATCGTGCGGCGGTCGAAACGCCCACACGTTGCAAGGTACGAATTCTCGGATCTCCCGGTAGTAAGCTGGACACGTTCAGTCGGCTAGGAGTATTCGGATCGCGCAGCAGCGGCGCACGATAGAATTGTATTTCGTCCGGGGTGCTGAACCACGAGGGATGTCAGGCACGCTGGGCAAACAGAGACACGAGACGCAGCTGCATGAACTCAAACCAAAGACAACTTTTATTAAGGACACATCTGTATTTATACTTTCCCCGCGCTCCACATTTGAAAACCCCATGCCCGCCCCCACAGGTATCATTGGCTTTAAGGCGCATCGGGGCGTTGCCGATTCGGGACCAGATGGTCTGATTCAAATTTAGGCGGCAAAATTTGGCGGCAAATTTGAAACGGCATCTATACACAATCAACACTTTTATTTACAGGTCATTTTTCGGTCAGCTAGAAGGCAGGATCGTTGGTGCAACGGCACAACACATAGTTCATGGAATAACCGTGTCCTGATCCCCTGTTTCTGGCTGAGGGTGTTGGGCTAGTTCATCACAGACGCCTCCATAAGGAGGGAAAGCCTCAAAAGGTCATTGCAAAAGAAGCTGGATGTTCTCAAAATGCTGTATCAAAGCACATTAATAGAAAGTTATGTGGAAGAAAGAGGTGCACAAGCAGCAGGGATGACGCAGCCTGGAGAGGATTGTCAGGAAAAGGCCATTCAAAAGTGTTGGACTTTCACAAGGAGAGGACTGAGGCTGGAGTCAGTGCAGCAAGAGCCACCACACACAGACGGATCCTGGACATGGGCTTCAAATGTCGTATTCCTCTTGTCAAGCCTCCTGAACAACAAACAAGGTCAGAAGAGTCTTACCTGGGCTAAAGAAAACCACACCTGGTCTGTTGCTCAGTGGCTCCAAAGTCCTCTTTTCTGATGAGAGCAACTTTTGCATCTCATTTGGAAACCAAGGAGCCAGAGTATGGAGGAAGAATGGAGAGGCACACACTGCAAGATGCTTGAAGTCCAGTGTGAAGTCTCCACAGTCTGTGTTGATTTGGGGAGCCAAGTCATCTGCTGGTGTTGGTCCACTGTGCTTATTAAGTCCAGGGTCAATGCAGCCGTCTACCAGGAGAGTTTGGAGCACTTCATGCTTCCTTCCGCAGACGAGCTTTATGGGGATGCTGACGTCATTTTCCAGCAGGACTTGGCACCTGCCCACACTGCCAAAAGCACCAAAACCTGCTTCAATGACCGTGGGATTACTGTGCGTGATTGGCCAGAAAACTCGCCTGACCTGAAGCCCATAGAGAATCTATGCCAAGAGAAAGATGAGAGACATGAGACGGAGCAATGCAGAAAAGCTGAAGGCCACTATTGAAGCATCCTGGTCTTCCATAACACCTCAGCAGTGCCACAGGCTGATAGCTTCCATGCCACATTGCCACATTGAGGCAGGAATTGCTGCAAACCAAGCACTGAGTACATCTGCAGCTTATACTTTTCAGAGGTCCCATATTGTTATATGTACAATCCTTTTTTATTGATTACATGGAATATTCTCTGAGATTGTGGATTTGGGGTTTTCATGAGCTGTAACCAGAATCATCACAATTATGGACAAAACACGGCTTGAATCATCTTTCTTTGCATGTAACGAGTCTAGATCATTTATTACTTTCACCTTTTAAGTTGCATTACTGAAATAAATTAACTTTTGCTCCATATTCTCATTTTTCGAGTTTCCCCTGTACACCCCTCACATTGTGTCATTTATCTGCACCACTGATCCGCCATGTTTCACTAGACACATATCCCTCCTTCATGCAGAGGAGCACAGGAAGGAGCTGCCCTGTAACATGGAGACATTGCAAGAGGGAAAAAAAAAAATCAACCCCTCCCGGATTAATCCATTTAAACGTAAATTTCCCCATTTTTTTTATGTGTTGGTTTCTCCTTTACACATATCACTGGGATGAAAGGTTGTAAACTCTAGATGGTGTCCCTGATCTGGCACAACGTCACATGGGGTCTGCATTATCAGCATACAGGCAGATGCAGTAAATGTGCTGCAGACATAATAAATGGTGAGATCTGCTTATGGGGGTTTGTAGTGATCAGAATGAGATTAATAGAAATGCAATATCTGTATGTGCTGCATAATGCCTGTTTGTGGCAATTACAGCAACACCTTGTATCTGTATGTGCTGCATAATGCCTGTTTGTGGCAATTACAGCAACACCTTGTATCTGTATGTGCTGCATAATGCCTGTTTGTGGCAATTACAGTAACACCTTGTATCTGTATGAGCTGCATAATGCCTGTTTGTGGCAATTACAGCAACACCTTGTATCTGTATGTGCTGCATAATGCCTGTGTATGGCAATTACAGCAACACCTTGTATCTGTATGTGCCGCATAATGCCTGTGTACGGCAATTACAGCAACACCTTTTATCTGTATGTGCCGCATAATGCCTGTGTACGGCAATTACAGCAACACCTTGTATCTGTATGTGCCGCATAATGCCTGTGTATGGCAATTACAGCAACACCTTGTATCTGTATGTGCTGCATAATGCCTGTGTGTGGCAATTACAGCAACACCTTGTATCTGTATGTGCCGCATAATGCCTGTGTGTGGCAATTACAGCAACACCTTGTATCTGTATGTGCCGCATAATGCTTGTGTATGGCAATTACAGCAACACCTTGTATCTGTATGTGCCGCATAATGCCTGTGTATGGCAATTACAGCAACACCTTGTATCTGTATGTGCTGCATAATGCCTGTGTGTGGCAATTACAGCAACACCTTGTATCTGTATGTGCCGCATAATGCTTGTGTATGGCAATTACAGCAACACCTTGTATCTGTATGTGCTGCATAATGCCTGTGTGTGACAATTACAGCAACACCTTGTATCTGTATGTGCTGCATAATGCCTGTGTGTGGCAATTACAGCAACACCTTGTATCTGTATGTGCCGCATTATGCCTGTGTGTGGCAATTACAGCAACACCTTGTATCTGTATGTGCTGCATAATGCCTGTGTGTGACAATTACAGCAACACCTTGTATCTGTATGTGCTGCATAATGCCTGTGTATGGCAATTACAGCAACACCTTGTATCTGTATGTGCTGCATAATGCCTGTGTGTGACAATTACAGCAACACCTTGTATCTGTATGTGCTGCATAATGCCTGTGTATGGCAATTACAGCAACACCTTGTATCTGTATGTGCTGCATAATGCCTGTGTGTGGCAATTACAGCAACACCTTGTATCTGTATGTGCTGCATAATGCCTGCGTATGGCAATTACAGTAACACCTTGTATCTGTATGTGCCGCATAATGCCTGTGTATGGCAATTACAGCAACACCTTGTATCTGTATGTGGCAATTACAGCAACACCTTGTATGTGCTGCATAATGCCTGTGTGTGACAATTACAGCAACACCTTGTATCTGTATGTGCTGCATAATGCCTGTGTGTGGCAATTACAGCAACACCTTGTATGTGTATGTGCTGCATAATGCCTCTGTATGGCAATTACAGTGACACCTTGTATCTGTATGTGCTGCATAATGCCTGTGTATGGCAATTACAGCGACACCTTGTATCTGTACAGGGATTCTCACTCATAACTAGGGATGCACCGATACTAGTATCGGAATCGATACCGCA
The DNA here is from genome assembly GCA_009667805.1 of Leptobrachium leishanense. Lineage (NCBI taxonomy): Eukaryota > Metazoa > Chordata > Amphibia > Anura > Megophryidae > Leptobrachium > Leptobrachium leishanense. Next base: position 338,922,683 of record CM019067.1, on the reverse strand, counting down.
ATCTGCACCAGTACTTGGTACTCATGTAGTCGCCCCCAATACCAGAAGCCAGCGCTGAGCTGGCTTGCCAGCAGCTGATGGGCTGGGGTGGCTGGCTGAATGCTCCAGCAGCAGTCTACCATGCCCCTGCGGCTGGCCGGGCTTCATTGAGCGGCCACAAAGGTTTAGAGCAGCCACTCTGTGGTAACCCTCCCCCCCACCCACCCACGCAGCCGCAATGTTGAACTGCACAGAATTTCGTGAGATCGCAGCTGTGTTTGCATCTGAGGTCTGACACACACACACACACACACACACACACACACTCTGGCCTGGGGCCGGAGTGGGTATTACATGTATCTGAGGTCAGGGTGTGTGGATATATATATATATCTGAGGTCAGGGTGTGTGGATATATATATATATATCTGAGGTCAGGGTGTGTGGATATATATATATATATATATCTGAGGTCAGGGTGTGTGGATATATATATATATCTGAGGTCAGGGTGTGTGGATATATATATATCTGAGGTCAGGGTGTGTGGATATATATATATCTGAGGTCAGGGTGTGTGGATATATATATATCTGAGGTCAGGGTTTGCAGTAGAAAAAAATGGAGTGTCTGGCCATACATTTCAGTTTTAACAAATCACACAGGCTTTCAGTCAAAATCCTAAATTACTAATTGGAAAGCGGTCACATGATTATTCTGTCCCTGCATCACGATTCAAGGCAGAAATAAAAAAAAACCTCAGTAATGTTTATTACAGACATAACATAAAACGTTACATTATACAGTGGTTCGGCCGCTACCCCCCCCCCCGCCCGTGGTTCCAGCCAAGGGTCACAACACTGTACACAGTACAGATATACACCCTCTGCGCAGTGGGCACCAGGAAGCACAGGGAGGATGATGCCGGTACCCAGAAATTACGTTAAGTCTTTTTTGCGCACAGAGCTTGGGTTTTTGGGTCGGGATCCTGGATGACGGCTGAGCATGGTGAGGGGTTCAGCCATAAGCACCATGATGCGCACACACTGACCGCATAATACAAGGTCACCACACTATACACAATGTCACAAAAGGGGACGGGACTCTGTACATGTGAGAACAGGGGTGCAACAATGGACGACATGGATTTCAGGGATGCCAGTCCTGTTTGCTTGCTTTACTGGCACAGAAACCGGACAGACTGCACACGTGGCTCTTCACCGGTTTGTGGCAGTGGATTCGTTCAGATCATCCACTGATCCTGGTCCTGCTCCGCTCCCTCCATGTCAGCCTGTGGAAAGAGGACAGCACAGATTGCACTTTCAGTAAATGGTAAAATCATTTTGCGGGACCCGAGACCAGGCATGAGCGAGCACCCGAGCCGGCAGGGTCCCCAGAGCAGGCATGAGCGAGCACCCGAGCCGGCAGGGTCCCCAGAGCAAGCACCCGAGCCGGCAGGGTCCCCAGAGCAAGCACCCGAGCCGGCAGGGTCCCCAGAGCAGGCATGAGCGAGCACCCGAGCCGGCAGGGTCCCCAGAGCAAGCACCCGAGCCGGCAGGGTCCCCAGAGCAGGCATGAGCGAGCAACCGAGCCGGCAGGGTCCCCAGAGCAGGCATGAGCGAGCAACCGAGCCGGCAGGGTCCCCAGAGCAGGCATGAGCGAGCAACCGAGCCGGCAGGGTCCCCAGAGCAGGCATGGGCGAGCACCCGAGCCGGCAGGGTCCCCAGAGCAGGCATGAGCGAGCACCCGAGCCGGCAGGGTCCCCAGAGCAGGCATGAGCGAGCACCCGAGCCAGCAGGGTCCCCAGAGCAGGCATGATCCCCCATAGCAGGTATGAGCGAGCACCCGAGCCAGCAGGGTCCCCAGAGCAGGCATGAGCAAGCACCCGAGCCTGCAGGGTCACCCAGAGCAGGCATGAGCGAGCACCCGAGCCTGCAGGGTCCCCAGAGCAGGCATGAGCGAGCACCCGAGCCTGCAGGGTCCCCAGAGCAGGCATGAGCGAGCACCCGAGCCTGCAGGGTTCACACAGCAGGTATGAGCGAGCACCCGAGCCTGCAGGGTCCCCAGAGCAGGCATGAGCGAGCACCCGAGCCTGCAGGGTCCCCAGAGCAGGCATGAGCGAGCACCCGAGCCTGCAGGGTCCCCAGAGCAGGCATGAGCGAGCACCCGAGCCTGCAGGGTCCCCAGAGCAGGCATGAGAGAGCACCCGAGCCTGCAGGGTTCACACAGCAGGTATGAGCGAGCACCTGAGCCTGCAGGGTCCCCAGTGCAGGCAAGAGCGAGCACCCGAGCCTGCAGGGTCCCCAGTGCAGGCAAGAGCGAGCACCCGAGCCTGCAGGGTCCCCAGAGCAGGCATGAGCGAGCACCCGAGCCTGCAGGGTCCCCAGAGCAGGCATGAGCGAGCACCCGAGCCTGCAGGGTTCACACAGCAGGTATGAGCGAGCACCTGAGCCTGCAGGGTCCCCAGTGCAGGCAAGAGCGAGCACCCGAGCCTGCAGGGTCCCCAGTGCAGGCAAGAGCGAGCACCCGAGCCTGCAGGGTCCCCAGAGCAAGCATGAGCGAGCACCCGAGCCTGCAGGGTTCACACAGCAGGTATGAGCGAGCACCTGAGCCTGCAGGGTCCCCAGTGCAGGCAAGAGCGAGCACCCGAGCCTGCAGGGTCCCCAGAGCAGGCATGAGCGAGCACCCGAGCCTGCAGGGTCAACCAGAGTAGGTAAGGGGCCTCACAGCAGTGTCACGTGCGCTATGGCGCTTACCCCAGAACAGTGTTGTTTGGATCTTAATGGACAGATTTCTTAGATACTCAATTTCACAGTAGTTTGGACTGCTACACCTAGGCCCCTCAGCCAGAGAGGTGATATAGAATGCTAAGTACCACTCAGCAACAAATGGTTTCGTTACCAAGTGACTGAGTGAAATCAAATTAACTATACACAGACAATGTAGCAAGATTGAAACATAAATTCGTTTAACAAAAGCGTGGTCAAAAGTATTTTCTGATTTGGCACCAGGAGTGGTAGTCGTACAGACAAGATCAGCAACAGAGAGGACTACCATATATTTGTTTACAATCCTGTATAACAGATACACAATAAATTCAATCTGCAGGGCAGAACCACACTCAGAGAAAATGCTATTTGAGCTGTACACTACTTGGTATTAGACAGGTAACTCGAGGGGTTGATGGATTCAGCAACCTGCAGGGCAGACCCACAATCAGAGACCATGCGGTATGATCTGTGTATATACTTGGTACCAGGCAGGTAGCTTAAGAGGTTAATGGATTGAGCAACCCGCAGGGCAGACCCACGATCAGAGACCATGCGGTTCAATCGGTGCATATACTCCGATCGCAGTGTACAACATAAACCTGCAATAGGGAATCAGAGTAAGAATCGTTAGGCAGGCAGTCCGGGTCAAGATCACAAAACAGGGTCCTCGTAATAAGCAGAATCGGCAACAAAAGTAAACACTGAGACAGAACACGGAGATCAGCTGGCGATGCGGGAATGACTCCACGTCAGGGCGACGAGCTGTATCTGACGCCCTGCATTTAAGGCCGGCGGCTCCGCATCACCGTGCCATGCCCCGCGACGCCGATCTGCCAGTCCGAGCTCCTGGCACCCAGCCAGCCAGCGATGCTGCTGGGTGCCCAGGCCCCCCAGGCGCTGCGGGGGCCGAAGACGTGACAAGCAGGTATGAGCAAGCATCCGAGCCGGCAGGGGCCGCGCACAGCAGGTATGAGCTGTGACGGAACCGTTCTCTTCCGCCTGTCCTGACTCTCCAGACACCCCTTCGTTGCGGTCAGCCCGGCTACTGGGAGCGCTGTCCTCAGCGCCTCAAGCAGCTTGACCCGCCTGCTTCTGATTCTCTGCCCTGGAGCCGTTAGGAATTTCCAGAGGGCCGCTCTGTGCCTTCTGAGGGTGATAGTGGGAACCCTGAATGAGACAACAGACGAGCTGTAGGTTCCCACAGGATTCTCTGACTGAGCTTTTAATGAACAAAACGCCACAATTTATGCTGAAATCCAACAGTCATAATTTGCATAAATGACACACCTCGTCCTACCAATATACTAATTACATTATGTCAGATATTTACAATAAACATTCTTTAGCCTTTAGCTCACACAACATTTACATAATCTATTGTTCTAACACATCAGATTAAAGACAAACACTATCACAGACTTCTGGAATCAAACATGCAGCCAGATAAGGGGAAAAGCCCTGTTGCATAAATTACACAGCAGTAAAGCTTGTTTACTGGCTATACAGAAACACATTTACCTACAGGAATATAAGTATATTGAAGGGGCGTGGCCTGACAGCGGACGGAGCTGGACGTGTGAGAACTGAGCTCCGTCTCCCGAGCGCCATTTAATCACCTTAAGGGGCCTGCAAGCTGTAATGGGGCAGCGAAAACGGACCTCCCAAGCCTCCCAACCTGCCGGTACTCGAACCAACATGAAAACCGCCACTTTATTGCCGTTTTTAAGCGGTTCCCCGCACTTGCGGCCTCCACCGCCGGAATCCAAGATGGCGGCCGCGACAGAGATGCACGAGGAGGACAGAGAGGAAGATCCACTCCCAGACAGCCCTCCTAAAAGGTAACTCGGGGGCCTCTGCGGACATTGAGCTGAGAGATATTCTCAGAAATCTCCCCACAAAACGGGACTTAACTACCCAGCTATCAGTTATGGAGAGAAATGTAAACGGCAGAATTGAGGCCCTGAGCTCTGATATAAAACACTTGGGAGGTCGCATTCTTGACTTAGAAGAAGATAGAGACTCTTTATTTACGCATGTAGAACACCTAAATGTACAAGTAGCGGAGCAGGCTAAACATCTTACGAACCTACACCGTCACTTAGATGACATTGACAATAGGGGCAGACGTAACAGCATCCGGATTAAAGGATACCCAGAATCAGATGAAAGCCCGGAAAATTTAGTCGAACTCCTGCGGCACCTCTTTAACGATTTGTTGCACCGGCCAGAGGATGCGAAAATCAAATTTGATAGGGCCCACAGGGCGCTAAAACCTCGCGGTGCGACGACGGACCAACCACGTGACATTATATGCAGACTACATGACTTTGTCGTGAAAGAGGAGATCTTGCGGGCCGCCCGTAAAACTGCAACCATAAAGGTGGATGGCTGTTCTGTGGCCTTATATCAAGATGTGTCTTGGATTACACTACAGGCCAGGCGTCTTCTAAGACCGATCACGGCTGCCCTTCGTGAACGAGAAATCAGGTATAGATGGGGTTTTCCCCTAGCACTTCATGCCCAGAAAGGCAACACTACCTACTCCATAATCACACCTGCAGATGTTCCGGGCTTCTTGATGGCGTTTGGTTTACCTGAAACGGATGTCGCAGATTGGTACGGAGCAGCATCGACTCTGGCACCGCCAGCCCAACCACAAAGGCAACGATGGAACCAGGTTGCTAAAAAACGTAAAGCGAAGCCACAATCACCACCCATGTCGAGCTCTCCAGGCCATGGCACTGGCCTCCGAGCACTTAGTCCACTACGGGCTTCGCAAGAACTGACCTAGGACATGGAAGTCTTCGGATCGTTTTCCTCTTTTTTCTATTGTATCTACTTCATGTTGCTGCCCCATTGATCCAAAGTTCTCAGCCCATTTCCTGTTTTTCCTTACGAAGCTTGCCTCCCCCTGATACACTTCTGTTTCAGAGGCGCTTGGGTTGGACGCTGGGACTATGGGTCCCTTGTTTTGCCATCTTCGACTCCACCACCCTGATCTACCTGGTACTAAGGTGGAAGGGAATCGATGGGCCCCATGGACTCGGCTTCTTTTCCTAGATGTCAAGGCCGTGTCTCCTGAACGGTGTATATCGTTTTTGTTTTCACCTTCTGTTGACGTCCGAGCACAGAGGTTTACACTGTTTGATTCTGTATATACGAGTTTTGTTTTTTTGTTTTTGATGTTATTGTTCTTGATTTTGTGTGCCGTGGTCGTGAATGAGATTGAAACATCAGGGGTCAAATGCTTACAGCGAGTCTTTTCCATTAGACTATTTAAGTGGTACACAGTATCTTAATGGCTGATCTCCGTTTGATTACATATAATGTTCGGGGTCTTAACTCTCCCCACAAACGTCGCCGTGCATTACAGGAATTCCAACGTCTAGGGGGTGATGTGATATTTATCCAAGAGACACACTTTCAGGAGGGACGCGCCCCGGCTTTTCATAACCGCAAATATCCTCTGGGCTACTTTAGCAACTTCGGGGAAACTAAAGCTCGAGGGGTGGGTATACTGATTGGGAGCCATGTCCCTTTTCAGGAATTAGGGGTGTTGACGGACCCACAGGGGCGTTATATAATGGTGAAAGGAACGATTGGGACCACAAGGGTCACTTTGGTTAATGTTTATTTGCCCAATAGACTGCAGACTAGAGCATTCCGGAAGATCTTGGATAAGTTGACGACGTTTCTGGATGGAATGTTGATTATGGGTGGGGACTGTAATGTGGCGCTGGACCTGCCGGTGGAGGGTTTGGCGGGGGCCACGACCTCGGCGGGGTCCTTGCGGCGGCAGTTCCAGAAGCTATTGGGTGATGAGCGCCTGTTTGATTGCTGGCGGACTCTCAATCCGTCTGACAAAGATTATACCTATTACTCACATGCCTTTTCTAGATATTCCCGAATAGACTATTTTTTTTTACCTCACCGTTATTTAGATCGAATTCGGAGATGCTGGATCGGCCCGATTACTTGGTCGGACCATGCACCAGTCATAATGCACTTGACTCTACCGCAGTCGTTTAAGGGTACATCGCACTGGAGACTTAATGACACATTGCTGTCGGACGTGATTTATCGGTCTGAATTGCAATCGGCCCTTACTAGATTCTTTGAAGAAAATGAGTCCCCAGATATAAAACCCACAATACTCTGGGAGACACATAAATGCGTTGCGCGAGGGGTGCTCATACAGATGGGAGCTAGAAAGAAAAGAGAACGTGACGTTAGGGTAACACAACTCCTATCCGATATACGGGACCTTGAGAGGGTGCACAAGGAGGACCTTGATCCGCAGTCTTTTCGGAGCTTGGTTTTACTTCGTGCAGAGCTAAATAAGATCTTAAACGACCAGGCTTCTCGATCAATTACTTTGACTAATCAGACATATTACTCTCAGGGGAATAAATGCGGGAAATTGCTGGCCCGCGCCCTTAAGAACAGACATCAAACAACTTTTATCCCCAAAATAAGAAGAGGAGGGGGGAGACCTATGGCGTACACGACGGGAGACATAGCTTCGGAATTCCACCAATATTACTCCACCCTATATAATAACCGCCCCGACATTGCGCCTCCAACGGTAATCGACTCTTTTTTAGCTAAAACAATAGGCCCCACTTTGGCCCGTAACCACCGGACTTTATTGGACTCTCCCATAACGGCTGCGGAACTGAAACAAGCCCTGAAACTGACTCCTCACGGGAAGAGCCCAGGCCCGGACGGTTTTACCACTTTATATTATAAGACGTTTCAAAATATATTGACCCCGTTCTTTGTACAAGCCTTTAATAGCGTAGACGAGGAGACCCGACTACCCCGAGATACGATGGCGGCCTCCATAGCGATTATTCCGAAGCCGGGGAAGGACCCTCTTGACTGTGAGAATTACAGACCCATCTCGCTTTTAAATACAGACCTGAAGCTTTTCACTAAGATTCTGGCCCTCCGTCTGCGCCCGCTCCTGGGGGGCCTGATACATGCGGATCAAGCGGGCTTTGTCCCGAGACGTGAGGCTAGGGACAACACTTTGCGCGCTCTGTCGGCGCTTCATGGGGCGTTGGTTTCCTCCACGCCCATGTTGGTTCTCTCTGTCGATGCCGAGAAGGCTTTCGACAGGGTGAACTGGCAGTATCTCTTCGCGGTCCTGCACACAATGGGATTTGGCCCACGTTGGTGCCAGTGGATGGCGGCTTTGTATGAGGAGCCACACGCCCGGATCAGAGTGAACGGTACCCTCTCTGATTCGATTACTATTAGAAACGGTACTCGACAGGGGTGCCCTCTGTCCCCACTGTTGTTTTTGTTGTACCTGGAGCCTCTGCTGCAGGAGATAAGACGAAGCCAGGATATTAAGGGCCTACGTTTAGATGGACAAGAATACAAGGTCTCGGCTTATGCGGACGACCTGCTCTTTACTCTGACCGACGTGGACCGTTCCCTGCCATCCCTGATGCGAGTCCTCACAGAGTTTGCTAACATTTCAGATTACAAGATTAACCCCACCAAAAGTGAGTTTATGGGCCCTCTGATTCCCAATGGTTCCCTAGTCTCTATACAAGAGACTTATGGTTTTAAGTGGAAACCCGAAGGACTTACGTACTTGGGAATTAAACTAGCCACTACCCATTCTCAATTGATAGCCCTCAACTATGACCCGCTTCTTCGCTCGGTAACAGAAGACTTACAAAAGTGGAATCTACCGCACATATCATGGCTGGGCCGATTGAATGTACTTAAAATGAATATTCTGCCCCGTTTCTTGTACTTATTTCAAGCCCTTCCAATATTTTTACCCCGTTCGTTTTTTATTTCACTGCGAACTCAAATCACACGATATATTTGGAGAGGAAAGAGGGCTCGCATCTCGTTCGCGGAAATGGCCAGGCCGGTGGGTAGAGGGGGGCTGGGAATGCCCCACTTTCAGTATTACTACCTAGCGTCTATGTTCTCTATCCTCTATCATTTCTCCAAACCGACGGCACACCGAAGGTGGATTGAGATCCTACAGGCCACCTCGGGATTTCCTCTGGCCTCTCTCCCATGGCAGACGGCCTCACTTCAGGCCCTGGGGCTTGCGAACCATCCGATTTTAACCCCGATTTTGAAACTGTGGAGAAAACATGGGTTGGAGTTAGGATTGACGGCGGAGAGTTCCCCGCTGACCCCGGTCACTCACAATCCCCTTTTCCCGCCAGGAATAACTGGAGAGCTGTTGGGCCTTGGGAGGGAGATGCCATATCTTCCTGTTAATCAGATTGTTGAAAACGGGGCCCTGTTGCCCCTTAATGTCCTCATTTCCCCCACCCAGTCTACGTTTGCGCACGCTTTTAATTATACCCAATTACGCCATTTCTTTCACTCAGACCTCAGGGAGGCGGCTGCAGGACGTACGCTCACCCCATTTGAATCGATCTGCTCGGCGACAAGAGGAACTGAATCTATAGTGTCCGTTATTCAGACTTATTTAACAGAAGGAGGATACTGCTCGGACTCGCCGAGATTGGCGAAATGGGAGGAGGAGTTAGGAAGAGATATAGATCCACAGGAATGGTACAAGGCTTTTCTCCTCACGTTTTATGCCTCACGGAGCATGACTATAAGAGAACAAAATTGTAAACTGTTTTTACGTTGGTACATGACTCCGGCGCAGCTACATCGTATTTCGCCCTCGGAACCGGCCTCTTGTTGGCGTTGTCTAGGTGACAAAGGGGACTACCTACATATTTGGTGGTCTTGTCCTCGTCTGCGTTCTTATTGGGGGGAGGTGGCGGCTCATATTAAAGAGATTACTGGCAGCGATTTAACATTTGAACCTGCATCATATCTATTAAACATGCTACAGTACTCAACTGATACCTTTAAAAACTCCCTGCTAGCCATCCTCTTGTTGGCAGCTAGGGGGACGATACCGATGTATTGGCGCCAAAGGGTGATACCTACAGTTAGAGATTGGGTAACACGGGTTGAGAAGATCAGGGGATTTGAAGACTTGCATTACACCGCGCAGGGTAAATATGATCTTTTTTACGCTGTGTGGTGGCCATGGATTGACCGGTTGCCTGCCCTGGCAGAGGGCGCTGGAGTGGTGGAGGCCACGGATGTATGAGATATTGCGCTTAGGTAGTCGGCCACAGGGGGATAAGGCCTCATGGGAAGTACCAGCTTAGGCTCGTTATGTTACTCTTCGTTCTTGTTCAGACCACGATTAGACACACTGAGTTCTAGTTTTTAATGTTGTTTTAGTATTATAGACTGTTTTCCTGATTTAATTTGTCCTTCCTCTATAGCATCTGAGTAACATTCATCGGACAATGATATGTAAATACAACCTTAAGGATTTAGCACAGATCTGACCTGAGGTACAGGTTGCGAAATGTCCATGTGTATATGTTTTACTGCTAATATTGTTTTCCATACACGCCTTCTGTAAACATGTATGTTGTTTCCTTTGGTTGAATAAACAGAAATTATATAAAAAAATAAGTATATTTAAAACTAAAGTTACGCCATTTTACACTAAACTAATTTAAACTAAAACCAAACGATGTAAAATATATCTAAAAAACACACAATATAAATGAACATAAAGTCTCTTGGGGTTTGAAGCATGGAGCGCTACATCAGCTCCATGACATGAGCGAGCATCCGAGCCGGCAGGGGCCGCACAGCAGGGATGAGCGAGCATCCGAGCCGGCAGGGGCCGCACAGCAGGGATGAGCGAGCATCCGAGCCGGCAGGGGCCGCACAGCAGGGATGAGCGAGCATCCGAGCCGGCAGGGGCCGCACAGCAGGGATGAGCGAGCATCCGAGCCGGCAGGGGCCGCCACAGCAGGGATGAGCGAGCATCCGAGCCGGCAGGGGGCCGCACAGCAGGGATGAGCGAGCATCCGAACCGGCAGGGGCCGCACAGCAGGGATGAGCGAGCATCCGAGCCGGCAGGGGCCGCACAGCAGGGATGAGCGAGCATCCGAGCCGGCAGGGGCCGCACAGCAGGATTAGCGAGCATCCGAACCGGCAGGGGCCGCACAGCAGGGATGAGCGAGCATCCGAGCCGGCAGGGGCCGCACAGCAGGGATGAGCGAGCATCCGAACCGGCAGGGGCCGCACAGCAGGGATGAGCGAGCATCCGAGCCGGCAGGGGCCGCACAGCAGGGATGAGCGAGCATCCGAACCGGCAGGGGCCGCACAGCAGGGATGAGCGAGCATCCGAGCCGGCAGGGGCCGCACAGCAGGGATTAGCGGGCATCCGAGCCGGCAGGGGCCGCACAGCAGGGATGAGCGAGCATCCGAACCGGCAGGGCCGCACAGCAGGGATGAGCGAGCATCCGAGCCGGCAGGGGCCGCACAGCAGGGATTAGCGAGCATCCGAGCCGGCAGGGGCCGCACAGCAGGGATGAGCGAGCATCCGAACCGGCAGGGGCCGCACAGCAGGGATGAGCGAGCATCCGAGCCGGCAGGGGCCGCACAGCAGGGATGAGCGAGCATCCGAGCCGGCAGGGGCCGCACAGCAGGGATGAGCGAGCATCCGAGCCGGCAGGGGGCCGCACAGCAGGGATGAGCGAGCATCCGAGCCGGCAGGGGCCGCACAGCAGGGATTAGCGGGCATCCGAGCCGGCAGGGGCCGCACAGCAGGGATGAGCGAGCATCCGAGCCGGCAGGGGCCGCACAGCAGGGATTAGCGAGCATCCGAGCCGGCAGGGGCCGCACAGCAGGGATGAGCGAGCATCCGAGCCGGCAGGGGCCGCACAGCAGGGATGAGCGAGCATCCGAGCCGGCAGGGGCCGCACAGCAGGGATGAGCGAGCATCCGAACCGGCAGGGGCCGCACAGCAGGGATGAGCGAGCATCCGAGCCGGCAGGGGCCGCACAGCAGGGATGAGCGAGCATCCGAGCCGGCAGGGGCCGCACAGCAGGGATGAGCGAGCATCCGAAACGGCAGGGGCCGCACAGCAGGGATGAGCGAGCATCCGAGCCGGCAGGGGCCGCACAGCAGGGATGAGCGAGCATCCGAGCCGGCAGGGGCCGCACAGCAGGATGAGCGAGCATCCGAGCCGGCAGGGGCCGCACAGCAGGGATGAGCGAGCATCCGAACCGGCAGGGGCCGCACAGCAGGGATGAGCGAGCATCCGAGCCGGCAGGGGCCGCACAGCAGGGACGAGCGAGCATCCGAGCCGGCAGGGGCCGCACAGCAGGGACGAGCGAGCATCCGAGCCGGCAGGGGCCGCACAGCAGGGACGAGCGAGCATCCGAGCCGGCAGGGGCCGCACAGCAGGGATGAGCGAGCATCCGAGCCGGCAGGGGCCGCACAGCAGGGATGAGCGAGCATCAGAAATAATGCTCATCGGGATGGTCTGGGTTCAGTTACAGCAGGGAGAGCATCGGCTTCTTACGTTGCGCTCGGCAGGAGGTCCCGGCTCACCTCTATCTCCCCATCGTCTGGAGACTCGTTATAGTCATTCATCTCATCCATGTCCTGCATGTCCTCGTCATCCTCTGAGTCCTCCTCACTGTCTTCATCATCCTCGTCGTCCTCCTCTTCCTCCTCGTCGTACGGCTGGAAAACCAAGGATAGCGAGAATCAGGCTGCGGTGAAACGGAGAGTAACCCCCCCCCCCCGCTGGGTTAGACTGGGAATGCGCGGGGGGGGGGGGGGTGCACCATCCAAACCATCAGCAAAGCAATATAGAAAAGGCACGGGGGGGGGGGGGGCACGGCGCAAGGTCTCTCGCTTCTGGTTCCTTTCCTGGCGGGGCTGGGTCACAGGGTTCGGGGTGGAGGTGACCCGCCTTCTCACCCCGCGTCTCAGTGGGGCATTCACTGAGATTCTATTGAACACATCATTCTTTGCGCACCGTAACAAAGCGGGAGGACGCACGGAGCGCGCGGCACCATCCAGATCATGCAGGACGGAGAGGGTCTTTAGGTGTCGGGGGCTCGTACCTCGGACGCGGGTTTGCCGATGGGCACCAGGTTGTTGTCCTTCTCTGCGATGCTCTGCAGCTGCAAAAAGAAAAAAACAACACTAAGGGGATAATCAGGTCTGGCCAACAGGACAGGGGGAGATTACCAATCGGCACGTCCTGGTCTGCCAGAAGCACAAACAGAACAGGGCTCTTCTCAAACCCTGACACCCCAAACAATGCCCAACAACTCCCATGATCCCCTGGCTAATTCAAAGCATTCAGGGAGTTGTAAGCCATAAACATCAGGGGGAGCGGGGGGGGGGGGGGGAGTCTGAGATCCCTGATCTAAAGAGGAAGTTACTGAAGAACATGCGGCGCGTGGCTGAGAGAGGGGGAGGCCGCGGCGCGTGGCTGAGAGAGGGGGACGCCGCGGCGCGTGGCTGAGAGAGGGGGAGGCCGCGGCGCGTGGCTGAGAGAGGGGGACGCCGCGGCGTGGCTGAGAGAGGGGGAGGCCGCGGCGCGTGCTGAGAGAGGGGGAGGCCGCGGCGCGTGGCTGAGAGAGGGGGAGGCCGCGGCGCGTGGCTGAGAGAGGGGGACGCCGCGGCGCGTGGCTGAGAGAGGGGGACGCCGCAGCGCGTGGCTGAGAGAGGGGGACGCCGCGCGTGTGGCTGAGAGAGGGGGACGCCGCGGCGTGTGGCTGAGGGGGACGCCGCGGCGTGTGGCTGAGAGAGGGGGACGCTGTGGCGTGTGGCTGAGAGAGGGGGACGCCGCGGCACGTGGCTGAGGGAGGGGGACGCCGCGGCGTGTGGCTGAGAGAGGGGACGCCGCGGTGTGGAAATCCTGCAATGTGCAGAGAGAGCGCTCTGAGCCCGAGGGGTTAATGGAAGGGATCATCCAGTAAACGGACAGGAAGCCCCTCTTGCTGCGGGGGTGGGGGGGGCATCTTTTTGTTGCCCCGGGTCTCAGAAGCAATAAACATTAATCGCTGCTCGCCATATCACCAGGATTCCTGGCGGGTGTCCCCCATGGAGCAGGTCAGACCCCCCCAGACTCACCCAGGCCTGGTGCTGCTGCTCCTGCTGCTGTAACTCATTCTCATCCACGCACGGCCGGTCCAGATTAAACCACAGCGAGTCCGTCACCTGCGGGAACAGCGTCGGGAACAGCGTGGCCATCCTGAACAAAGCAAACACACACAGCAACAACTTGCCCATCATGCGCGGAACAAACACAAACTACAACACAGAAAGATACAAACACACACACATAAAGAGGCAAAATGTTATTGTGACGGAACCGTCCTCTTCCGCCTGTCCCTGGCTCTCCAGGCACCCCCTTGCCAAAATCAGCCCGGCCTCTGAGTTGCTTGGAGCTCAGTGCCTCGAGCAGCCTGATCTGCAGCTCCAGATCTGCTTGATCTGAACCTCTGCCTTGGAGCCTCTTTGCATTTCCAGAAGGCCGCTCTGTGCCTTCTGAGGTTGAGTGTAGTGTAGCGTAGTTGAAGGAGACACCAGGCGAGCTGTATGTTCCAACAGGATTCTCTCTTTATGGGAGATTTCACCGGATATTTATACAAAATACAGCAATGCACATTCAAACTTCCCACCGATCCCAACCGTTCTGATTGGTTGGTTCCAAGACCACTGCAGGTTTCCTTCAGGTCCTCTTCAGTTATAATCTGCATACCAAATGGTGAACATGTACCTAAAGTCTCTAATTACATTATGTCAGATATTTACAATAAACATTCTTTAGCCTTTAGCTCACACGACATTTACATAATCTATTGTTCTAACACATCAGATTAAAGACAAACACTATCACAGACTTCTTGAATCAAACATGCAGTCAGATAAGGGGGAAAAGCCCTGTTGCATAAATTACACAGTAGCAAAGCTTGTTTACTGGCTACACAAAAACACATTTACCTACAGAAATATAAGTATATTTAAAACTAAAGCTATGCCATTTTACACTAAACCAATTTAAACTAAAACCAAACAATGTAAAATATATTTAAAATCACACGATATAAATGAACATATAGTCTCTTGGAGTTTGAAGCATGGAGCGCTACATCAGTTCCATGACAGTTATCTCTGCATAACACAGAGATGACACAATACAGGGGAGTCTGGGACTATACACCAAGACACGGAGGCGAATATTATGCTTTTCTCTTTCACCGTCAGCAGCAAAGAAATGTGTAATAAAGTTCTTGAAATTGGAAAAAAAAAAATACATAAATACAATTGATAACAATGGAACCAATCAGCAGCCAACACAGAGTATATATCCACAAACTGACACACACACACACCCCTTTCTTTGCTACCGTCAGCTTAGTATATTACTTCGCAGTGTTTATGATATATATTTGTAGGTGTTTTTCCTTCGTACTTTTTATTGTACGTTCATATTGTTACCATTTATAGTTAACCATTACATTTCTTGTGCCATTTTACACCGGTTTAGGTTTCCCCTTTCTGTATCCTCGGCGGGCGTGGCAATGTGTGCTCTTACCGTTGCTAGGGAGCGCGGCGTGCTTCCTGGTTTAGTCTTTGTTTTCCATCAATGCCTCGTCTATATGCATAGTGGGTGTTAGGCGCGGCCTCCCTCAGTCGCTTCAGAGGCTGCAGCCATCACTATTTGCATAGTGTGAGGCGGTGCTTCCCCGCACACGCGTCTTTACCTCCGCTCAGACTTCACGCTGAGCAATAAGGTGACAAAGTAGCCTTTATCTCCATGTTGGACCTAGGAACACGGTAACTATGGATACCGCCCCAAAACCTTCCATTGCTTTAGGCCCGTGTCAGACGAACGCAGTGATCATGTCCGTGTTGCCGCACAGTTTAACGTCCGTCGTAGTATAGAATCATCAGCAAAAAAGACCACTAAATGCGTCCAAACTGCGCACACACAACGCACGTGGCAAACGGACGCAAGTTAGGCAATAACGTAAAACTGCTAGAACGGACAGGCAGAGTGCGCCACGTCCGCATAGCTTTGTGTGTGTGTGATGGAACGAAGTCAGACGCAGCGCATTTGCGACGTCCAGCACCTTGACGCACACAATGGCTTTTCATATCAATTTTTATCATTTTTCATATTAATTTATTTCACTTTGTGCTTTTTTTCCCCCTATGTCCGTCAAGAAAAACGGTGTCGTCTACAGTATCTTCCGCCAGTACGTCTGTCCGTTCTGCACGCGCGCAGCGTGTGCTCAGACTGCGCTCATCTGACATTAGCCTTAATGTCTAATTTTGAAACCAAGTTATGAAGCATTTTAGCGGCACAAAAGACCGACAGAAACACTGAGGAAAACCCAGACGCCGCTATAGCAGCTGCCTCAGACAGGTTTTATCTGGACCATGAGGAACCCATTACCCTAAATAAGGGAGCCGACCGTCTCCCTAAAAAAACACCCAGCAATAGAGGGAACTCCTGATAAAGCCGTGGAGTCAAAGAAATTACCACATGAAGGCGGCAAATCACGTAAAAGACGCGGTTGGAAAGGGGCCAGACTCGCTGAATCCAGCTCTAGCGGCTCTGAGGAGTAAAGCTCAGACGATGAGGAAAGCGAGGAGTTTTCTGACACGAGCGACACAGACTGGGTGTCCGTGTGAATCCGAAGCAGCATCCGATTCCGTTTCCTCACGTGCCTCGTCACCCAACAAACCTGAGCATGATCCCACCACACCGGATGCTCGGGGTAAACCATGTCTGTTCCCGAGTTACTGAAACATTCTCGCTCCTCTGAGTGGCCTCCATTGGAGCATGTCGCTAATTATATTGAGGGTCACATCCACAAACCCATGTGTAACGGACCACGTGTCCGGCTCTCCAGACACGCTCACGAAATCAACCGGCCCGGCCTCCGAATCGCTCTCCAATTCGATGCCTTGAGCGGCCGATTCACTCTTTTTGATCCATGGTCTCGATTTGATCTCCCCATCCACTGCTCTTACGATGTTCCCCTGGCTAGATCCAAAGTGACGCTAGGTACCTCTCGGATCTGGGTGTGTGTAGTGTTGGAAACAAACACCAGGCAAGCTGTATGTCAGTTCAAACAGTGATCAGATTTATTGGGACACACACACACACACACACACACACACACACACACACACGTCTTTATGGTCGCAACATTCAAACTTCCCGCCCACCCCAACAGTTCCCATTGGCTGGCTTCAAGTCCAAGCTGGCTCCAATTAGGTCCACTGTGTTTATGCAGATGAAGTCTTGAAACAGTATCGACTCGAAAGTGCCGGAAACATTGAATCAGCTGGGACTGATTCAAGCCGATTGGGAAACGTCACCATTTTCTACAGTGTGGCTTGAGCGGAATTTATTTCCAAAGTACTTTACCAGGAAGGAAACATTGAGAATTGCTGGGAGTCTTGGTGCAGTGCATGAAATACAATAAGTCCAATACAGTAACACACAGTGATTAAAACCCAGTTATGGGGGGCAGGCTCCGTAACAGGGGATAGGGCAATTACAAAAATAGGGGGTTGACGAATAGTTACAACTACCGCCCGGGAACACCGTGTCAGGTAAGTGACACCACGGATAAAAAAATAAATAAAAAAAAACGAGGGCTGAATGCCCACGGCCAACAGTGGCCTCAGACGCGGCCTCTGCACCTGAGGTAAAATGATCATATCGTTGAACTCCTCTGAAAGACTGGTTGGATTCCCAAAAAAGGTATTGATGCAACCTCTAAGGTGTGTCAAGATAAACTTTGACTTTTTAGGTCCATTGACAAAATTATTTAATGCAAATCGAGCAGACCCTATTGGAGAACATCAAACCTGACCTCTTCGAATATAGAGGTGGTGTTCAAAAGGATGATGTGAATTCTGTGGAACGGTAATTCGGTGATCTCTGTGGAACGCAGACATTCCATACTCCTCAAACTGGGCCCTAAATTGGAATCCATGGCCAATAAAGAACCTGGTCTGGAGGCTAATGGTTGCCTTTTTGAAGAAGACTTTAATCAAATGAGTTTTACGCCAACGCTTTCAATTCTATAAAAAAAAAGTCCAATCGTCAAGACTTAATTTTTCCTAAAAAAAGATTGTTGACCGGGCCGGAAAAAGTAGAGGCCGTTTTCCGGTGTGAAATTCACAATTTCACTCCAGAGGCTTAGCTCATTCGAGGCAACCGGACAGTCAAACGTACTTCCACAGAGGTCCAGATGAGGAGGATCCAGGCCTTTCTGTGAATCTCACCGACCAGCTTATTCCAGTGAGTATGTTAACCAACTTTCTTTCCATGCTAAACAGAGAAGACAGATCTGTCCACCTTTCTTCCATCGCTCCGTTTTGCGTTATGGGCTTTTTGCCGGCTCTTTTCAGCATTACGTTTCAGGCTGCCGCTCTCCGAGTTTCCCCCGTTCCACCTTTTTGGGCGCGGCCTGCGGACATTTGCATATTCTGAGGTGGCGGATCCTCGCACATGCGCTTTACCTCATATTGCCGTTCTAGCAATCAGAGTCTCTGAGGTGATTCATGCGGCGGCAAGAGAAGAGCTTTTCCTCAAGCTTTCCATAACGGAGCAGGAAGCGTCTTCTAATTCTGAGATGGATGGTGATATGAATCCATCTTCCCTGTCAGCAGATGTTATCTCTACTTTATTAAAAGTGCTTGCAGCTCAACAAGATGAGAAGTTCTCGTTAACACATATACCTGCCAAGTCCAACAAAAATTATTTAGCCCCAGAGGTCGAGGTACCTACTGCCTAACACAAGGGAGTTCAACGTCTCCCTAAAAAACCGTAACAGAGGACCTCGGATGCTCCTATGGAGGTCAGAAAAATCTCCGCAAGATGGCAATACACCCTGCAAAAGAGGCCTGTCCTGCAGGGCCAAAAAGCATAGCTGTGAAAAAAAAAAAAAAAAGGCCAGGCAAGAGGACTCTACGTCTAGTTCAGAGGATTTTTCATCAGCTAACCAGGAGATATCTGGAGGGTTCTGACTCGAAGTGGGAACCAAAGACATTGGGCAGAGCGTCAGACTCAGTTTCTTCTCCATCCTCTACACCCCATACCCCATAGGCCATTGGCGAATCCACTCCGGTGGATGCATTGGGTCAGATTCTTTTTGTGCCTGAACTCTTATGGCATACCCGATCCGCTGAATGGCCGCCACTGGACCATGTGGCTAACTACAAGGAGAGCCGTATTTACAAGCCACATAAAATAAAAATGGAGGTCTGAATGCCCAAGGCAACTGCGACATCTAATGCAGCTTTCACTCCAGAGGTTAATGAGCATATTGTGGAATTACTTTGCGAAACAGGATGGACACCCAAACGAGGAATTGACTGAAAGTGCGTCAGGATAAGATGCTGGATGTCTTGGGTCCCGTAACCAAGCTGTTTAACCCAACAGAACACGTGTTGAGAACAAAAAACAAACCTGACCTGTTTCAAAACAGGGACTGTGCATTATTTGCATGCTGGGTAATGCTAACTTAGCTATTTCTACTGGAGAGGAGACATTCTACTATTCTTAAGGTAGAACCAAAATTGGTCTCCAGGTCTAACACTGAACCTGGCTTAGAGGCTAATGGCTCCCTCTTTTGCCGAGGACTTAAGCACCACCATCACAAAAAGTTCAATCGTCCATGAGACAGGTTTTTGTCGAAACCATTTTTCTGGTCGTAACTCAGTCTACTTCACGAGGCTTCGCCCATTCAATAACCAGCCAAGTACCTTGGGATCTTCGGACTTATTCCTTCAGGAGGTCCAGGTCAGGACGATCCAGTCGTTCTGGATACGTCGGTGAGTATTGTAACCAAACCCCTTTCTTTTCATACTCCTATAGCAGGCAGGGTCAGTCCCGTCCCCCAACAGTGGTGCGAGATCACATCTGAACGTTGGGTATTGCAAGAAATTATGGGTTACGAAATAGAATTTGACACATTTCCAGTTCAACGACAGTTACCAACCCCAATGTACATGACCTTAGCCCAATGAGAGTTGGTAACGAGATTTTTTTTGGTTCAGTTCTAAAAACAAAAAAAAACCATAGGACGGGGATTCGTGGGCAATGTTTTTCTGGTTCACAAAAAAGGCAGAAAGTTTTGCCCCGTAATAAACCTGAAACAACTAAAAACCGAACACGTTTCTTCTAACCATTTCAAGATGGAAGGGATTCCAACACTAAATGACCTGCTACAACATACAGATTGGATGGTAAAGATAAACGACGCTGGTCTATTCCCATAGCATCTCACAGCAGATGTATATTCAATTCCTATGGGAAGGCAGCCTAGAGGTTCAAGTCTCTCCCATTCGGCCTATCCTCCACTCGGAGAAGCTTCAAATTTATGAAACCAATAGTCTAGTTTCTAAAAGGACAAAAGGGGTTCTGCCAATAATATACCTGGACGATATTTTGGTCCTGGCCCAAGATCGTCACACTATTACTCTTCACAGAGATTGGATTATCACATTGACAAACCTGGGGTTCATAATCAATTATTCGAAATCCAGTCTAGACCTTTTGAAGACTGGAATTTCTAGTGGATTCCACCCAGGTGTCTTTAAGCCTATGGCTTCCCAAGCTTCAGCAAATCTGTAAAGGAGGCAACCACATTTTTTGTCTCTTCAAGTTTTCCTCCAAGAGCTCTAGCTCGTCTATTGGGAATGTTGTTGGACTCAACCTACCAGGCCATTACCTACGCAAAGGCTGGCTATATTCAGACCCAATAACTCTTGGGTCGATAAACCATATTGAATGGGCGTTCGATTTTTCCACCACAACCAGACTGTTATAGACTCTGGTGCCAACAACTATGGTTGGGGCGAGCAGTTTGGTCTTCTGCAGAGGCCTCGCCTCATATAAACGGTCTAGAACTCCATGCTTGTTTATGCTCTATCCAAAAGGTCTCAAAAACAAGGTGACCAAACCGGTCCTACAAATGGACAACTTCTCGGCAGTTCAACATATCAAATTCATCTAGGGCAGTGGTTCCCAACTGCAGTCCTCAAGTACCCCTAACAGGTCAGTTTTTAAGGATTACCTTGGAGAAAAGCAGACTGATCCCTGCAATCACTGAGCAGCAAATCATATCACCTGTGCTGGGCTTCAGATATCTGGAAACCTGATCTGTTGGGGTTACTTGAGGACCGCGGTTGGAAACCACTGATCTAGGGTGTCAGAGGTTGAAACAAGCTTGCAGACATTGCAAGACGGTTTTGTTTTTTTTGCCTATCTCACAATATTACAGTGAGAGCTCAATTTATTCTGGATTTATGCAACACAGTATTGGATTGGAACTCGAGGTACTTATCAGATGCCGGCGACTGGAGGTTAGACAGGTCCACGTTCCACTCTGTCAGGTCTATGGGTTCCTTTTGTCGTCTATCCGCTTCCCATTTGAATGCACAAACTCCCCTATTCATCAGCTGGAGGCCGGATCCAGATGCTCGCAGGACAGATGGCATCCTGTACGCATTCCCTCCATTCATTCTGATTTCCAAAAATCGATGAGGTCAAATTAGTTGACTCTGATGTTGATAACCCCATTGTGGAAGTCACAACCATGGTTTACTCACCTGCTAGAACCGACAATAGACTTTCCCCAAATTCTCCCAATCTCCTGGAGGATCCAGACAACATGTTACAGAACATCCGGACGATGCCCTTGGTCCGCTTAGTAGCGTGGAAAGTGTCGGGCCTCCTGATGCTGTCGGATAGTTTTCAGGAGTTACTTCCAAACTACTCTCCAGTGCATGGGCACAAGAAAGCGATACCGTTGGTACTGTGACAGCTGGGTATCTTTGGGCCGGCAAATCGATCCCTTTTCGGCTCCTATAGGGCAGATCCTTCGATTTCTGACGTCATTATTTGTGGATGGAAAGGCTTATTGCACTATTAATGCTAGAGCCGCCATTTCTGCTCATCATCCTAGAATAGATGGCACCCCAGTGGGTCAGCGTCGATTGGTGAGTTGACTCCTCAAGGGAGAGTTTAAAACGGCCTCCACATTCCCATTATTCATGTAACTGGGTTGTCAGTATAATGTTCGTTGGCCTCCTAATGTGGAACTATTAAACAGCTTTCAGCCAAACTGGCCATGCTCCTTTGTTTAGGATCGTGCAAAGGAGTATCTGAAGTCCGTGCTTTAGATCTCTCAGGGTGCTCCTTCACACCAAATGGGGTATCCTTTACAATTTCCCATGTCTTCTACTCAACTTTCCCTCAAAAGCCGAATCTTTGTCCTGTTTCATGCCTTCATGTGTATGAACAGGTGATTACCTCTTACCGTCTTCCAGAGTTTGATCGACTATTCCTGTCGATCTCGAAGCCCTTCCATCCAGTGTCCTCCACTACCTTAGCTAGATGGGTTAAATCAGGGCTCATGAAGGAATCAGCCATAGATATTTCCATAGTCGGTGTCCATTCCTCGCAAAGTGCAGCAGCTTCGTCAACCAGATCTCAGGGTTGTGGATTAGATTAGCTTTCAACTAGCATAATATGAAGCCTCCGGAGAGAAATATATATATTACGGGAAGAAAAAATAAATAAAATCAAGATTATAAAAAGGCACGGAGGCGAAGATTATCCCATCCAGCTTGGGGAAACATAGGAGTATTGTTCTTCCATGCTCTATATGCTCTCCCTTTGTGGTATTTATATTGGATGTTTGGTTCCTGCGTATCCTTATGGATTACGGATTCTAATTCCCAGATTCATGTTTTATCGTATCGGCTTCATAATTTATGGATTTATATTCATCTCCATTACTTGATTAGAAGTTCCGAAGTTTACAAATTGCTTCGTTAGAGGATGTTGTTGATGCAGTTTCTACCTATATACCCTATGGAGCGCAGGGATTGGACACTGATTGGTTGATAGGGTTGTCAATTATATATATGAAATTTTATTTCAATTGAAAAATGAAACTTTATTTAAATTCTTGGCTGCTGATGGTACAGTAAAAAAATTAATAAAAATAATAGCATAATATTCGCCTCCGTGTCTTTATTTATAATCTTGATTCAGTTACAAGTATTTATAAAGCGCTAACAGGTTCCGTAGTGCTGTACAATGGAGTAGGCAGAGTAACGAATATACATGCAAGATAAAACACACAGAACAGCAGGAGAGGGGGACCCTGCTCCAGAGCTTACAATCTAAGAGGAGAGGGGACCCTGCCCCAGAGCTTACAATCTAAGAGGAGAGGGGACCCTGCCCCAGAGCTTACAATCTAAGAGGAGAGGGGACCCTGCTCCAGAGCTTACAATCTAAGAGGAGAGGGGACCCTGCTCCAGAGCTTACAATCTAAGAGGAGAGGGGACCCTGCCCCAGAGCTTACAATCTAAGAGGAGAGGGGACCCTGCTCCAGAGCTTACAATCTAAGAGGAGAGGGGACCCTGCTCCAGAGCTTACAATCTAAGAGGAGAGGGGACCCTGCCCCAGAGCTTACAATCTAAGAGGAGAGGGGACCCTGCTCCAGAGCTTACAATCTAAGAGGAGAGGGGACCCTGCTCCAGAGCTTACAATCTAAGAGGAGAGGGGACCCTGCTCCAGAGCTTACAATCTAAGAGGAGAGGGGACCCTGCTCCAGAGCTTACAATCTAAGAGGAGAGGGGACCCTGCCCCAGAGTTTACAATCTAAGAGGAGAGGGGACCCTGCCCCAGAGCTTACAATCTAAGAGGAGAGGGGACCCTGCTCCAGAGCTTACAATCTAAGAGGAGAGGGGACCCTGCTCCAGAGCTTACAATCTAAGAGGAGAGGGGACCCTGCTCCAGAGCTTACAATCTAAGAGGAGAGGGGACCCTGCTCCAGAGCTTACAATCTAAGAGGAGAGAGGACCCTGCTCCAGAGTTTACAATCTAAGAGGAGAGGGGACCCTGCCCCAGAGCTTACAATCTAAGAGGAGAGGGGACCCTGCTCCAGAGCTTACAATCTAAGAGGAGAGGGGACCCTGCCCCAGAGCTTACAATCTAAGAGGAGAGGGGACCCTGCTCCAGAGCTTACAATCTAAGAGGAGAGGGGACCCTGCCCCAGAGCTTACAATCTAAGAGGAGAGGGGACCCTGCTCCAGAGCTTACGATCTAAGAGGAGAGGGGACCCTGCCCCAGAGCTTACAATCTAAGAGGAGAGGGGACCCTGCCCCAGAGCTTACAATCTAAGAGGAGAGGGGACCCTGCCCCAGAGCTTACAATCTAAGAGGAGAGGGGACCCTGCTCCAGAGTTTACAATCTAAGAGGAGAGGGGACCCTGCTCCAGAGCTTACAATCTAAGAGGAGAGGGGACCCTGCCCCAGAGTTTACAATCTAAGAGGAGAGGGGACCCTGCCCCAGAGCTTACAATCTAAGAGGAGAGGGGACCCTGCCCCAGAGCTTACAATCTAAGAGGAGAGGGGACCCTGCCCCAGAGCTTACAATCGAAGAGGAGAGGGGTGACACGCTAGGTGATGGTAAATAGAGAATATGAAGTATCGGGGGTGGAAGGGGAAGTTGCAGTAAGTAATGTACAGTGAGGTAATCATGGAGTGAGCCGATAGGCTTCTCTAAAGTAATGTGTTTTCAGAGACTTCTTGAAGAACGGGAGAGACGGGGTGAGTGATGTAGGCAGCGGCGCGATTATGGAGAGCTTTGTACGTGACGCACCAATATAATGAATTGGATTCTAAAGCAAAACAGGAGCCAGTGTAGAGAATGACAAAGGGGCGAGAGGTGAGGTGTGAGAGGTGAGGTGCGAGAGGTGAGGTGCGAGAGGTGAGGTGCGAGAGGTGAGGTGCGAGAGGCGAGGTGCGAGAGGCGAGGTGCGAGAGTCTGGCACATTCATATCAGACTGCAGGGGGAGAATCTGGGATCTCTTTGGGCCAGAGAGAAGGAGGTTACAGTAGTCGAGATGGGAGATAATAAGAGCTTGGATGAGCATTTTAGTATAGGGGAATCTGGAGATTTACATATATCTGTGTTACACAGAATACAGAGAGGACACAATACAGGGCGTCTGGGTTTCACTGATAAGACGTGCGCCCAATGGGTTCCACCTTTCAAGCATCACCTACTGCTGTTGATCCAAAATATGATACATCCAGAATACACAGAGAGGACACAATACAGGGAGTCTGGGATTCAGCGATATGTCTGCGTTACACACAATACACAGAGGACACAATGCAGAGAGTCTGGGATTCACTGATATGTCTGCGTTACACAGAGAGGACACAATGCAGAGAGTCTGGGATTCACTGATATGTCTGCGTTACACAGAGAGGACACAATACAGAGAGTCTGGGATTCACTGATATGTCTGCGTTACACAGAGAGGACACAATACAGGGAGTCTGGGATTCACTGATATGTCTGCGTTACACAGAGAGGACACAATACAGAGAGTCTGGGATTCACTGATATGTCTGCGTTACACAGAGAGGACACAATACAGGGAGTCTGGGATTCACTGATATGTCTGCGTTACACAGAGAGGACACAATACAGAGAGTCTGGGATTCACTGATATGTCTGCGTTACACAGAGAGGACACAATACAGAGAGTCTGGGATTCACTGATATGTCTGCGTTACACAGAGAGGACACAATACAGAGAGTCTGGGATTCACTGATATGTCTGCGTTACACAGAGGACACAATGCAGGGAGTCTGGGATTCACTGATATGTCTGCGTTACACAGAGAGGACACAATACAGAGAGTCTGGGATTCACTGATATGTCTGCGTACACAGAGAGGACACAATACAGGGAGTCTGGGGGCTTGGGTAAGGCCTCACTCACCGACCTCCCTTACCTCACAGCCAGTCAATCGTGTCAGGTCTCCCGACAGCAGAGACTGGAACACTAAGTGCCGCTATTGCCCCCAGCAAGATGGCGATCTGCAGCGGCTTCCTGCCATAGAGTGTCTAGCGAGATAGAACGGCCATATCTATGGTGATAATATGATGTAAGTCTCCCGACCAGCTGCAGGCGCGCAGCATGCTGGGAAGGCTACACCCAACATGGCAGGAGACTTGAAAAGAGTACTGGGCGCCTGCATGGAGGAGCGGTCCGGGGGGGAGTCCGCCTGCCGGGAGTAGCAACGAGGAACCCCACGGCGACCCCCGGTTAAAAGTATGTCTCTATTGCATGACTGTGTGTAGAACTCTAAACTATGTTCTGATACATCAGCCTGTCCCCACATCACCAGCCCCCTCAACATAACCAGCCCGCCCAACATCACCAGCCCCCCAACATAACCAGCCTCAACATAACCAGCCCCTTCAACAGGACCAGCCCCCCCAACATCACCAGCCCCCCCAACATCATCACCAGCCCCCCCAACATCACCAGCCCCTCAACATCACCAGCCCTCACAGGACCAGCCCCCCCCAACATCACCAGCCCCAACATCAGCAACCCCCAACATCACCAGCCCCCTCAACAGGACCAGCCCCAACATAACCAGCCCCAACATCACCAGCCCCCTCACATAACTAGCCCCAGCATCACCAGCCCCCCACATCACCAGCCCCTCTCAACAGGACCAGCCCCAACATACCAGCCCCCTCAACAGGACCAGCCCCAACATAACCAGCCCCCTCAACATAACTAGCCCCAACATCACCAGCCCCCTCAACATCACCAGCCCCCTCAACATCACCAGCCCCCCCCAACATCACCAGCCCCAACATCAGCAACCCCCCCAACATCACCAGCCCCTCAACAGGACCAGCCCCCAACATCACCAGCCCCCTCAACATAACTAGCCCCAACATCACCAGCCCCTCAACAACATATCTACAGCCCCCTCAACACGACCAGCCCCCTCAACACGACCAGCCCCCTCAACACGACCAGCCCCCTCAACACGACCAGCCCTCATCAAAAGCCCCCTCAACAGGCCCAGCATCACTATAACCAGCCCCCTCAACAGGACTAGCATCTACATAACTAGCCCCAACATCACCAGCCCCTCAACATCACCAGCCCCTCAACATCACCAGCCCCCCCAACACGACCAGCCCCCTCAACAGGACAGCCCCTCATCAAAAGCCCCCTCAACAGGACCAGCATCACTATAACAGCCCCCTCAACAGGACTAGCATCTACATAACTAGCCCCCTCAACATCACCAGCCCCCTCAACATCACCAGCCCCCTCAACATCACCAGCCCCCTCAACAGGACCAGCCCCCTCATCAAAAGCCCCCTCAACAGGACCAGCATCACTATAACCAACCCCCTCAACAGGACTAGCATCTACATAACCAGCCCCAACATAACCAGCCCCCTCAACAGGACCAGCATCACTATAACCAACCCCCTCAACAGGACCAGGTATTATTGAGATCCCGTTCAGTAAAACAATTATTGTTGCTGGATTCTACCGCACACCGAGTTCCCCAGTGTACTCTCTTTCTGACATAACCCAAATTCTTAGTCAATTAGTCGCTCAAAACCAAAAAAGTGAACTGCTGGTCCTCGGCGATTTTAATGTTGATTGGCTGAATCCTAAAAGCAAACACTGCTCACTGTTTAAGGCTTTGCAGCTAAAACAATTAATCTCCCCCACTCGCATTAATATCAAAAGCCCTAACCACACCTTGCTGGACTGGATTCTCTCCTCATGTCCTGATCGTATATAAGAGGCAGGCGTTCTCGCTAACAGTTTCAGTGATCGCTGCCTAGTGTACTGTGCGCAAAATAAGGGCCACAAAATGTCCACCAAAGGTAATAATCACCAGGTCTTTCAAGAAATTTAATCTTGAATCCTTCCTAAATGATCTCAAACAGCTCCCATGGTACAGACTAAACCTAATCCCAGACCTGGACTGTGCAATTGAATACTTTCAAGCCGAGCTCCTGAAAGTCTGGAACACCCATACCCCACTGCGCAAAGTGCGAGTTAAAGGGGCCCACCTCTCCTGGGTTACAGCTGACCTCACGCATATGTACCAGTTTAGAGACTCCCTGTGGTCAAATTTCAAGAGTACTGGATCCATGAGCGATCACTGTGAATACCAAAAATGCTGGAATGCATGCACAAAACATACAAAAATGGCTAAAGCCCAGTACTTCAATGAAAATTTAAACAATAACATATCAAACCCCAGAAATTTTTGGAAAATCAGAAGTAACATACAAGCACCCCCCGTCCACTCCCAACCGGCTGCTGTCAAAGTAAACAACCAAACTGTACAACACCCCCTAGATGTAGCAAATGCTTTTAATAATTATTTTGTTGGATGCGCCACCACCCTGATTGCTAAGCTAGGAAATGACACGCAATCATAAAGGCCGCACGCAGGTCAGGCGCCACCAACAGTGCAAAGACCCTGTAACGCAGAGAAATTCAGTTTTAGACCAGTGCCTGTCAGTGCCATCGCTAAACTTCTCCGTAACCAAAAAATGAAACACCAGTCTGGTCCTGATCAAATCCCAGCAATGCTGCTGAAAATCAGTGCGCCAGCAATTGCAAAACCTGTCGCAACCCTAATCAATGAATCACTGGCGACTGGATACATACCCAAACTTTGGAAGACTGCAAGGGTGGTACCTATCCATAAAAGTGGAGACAATACTTTGGTATCCAACTACCGCCCAATATCACTGCTCCCTGTAATGTCAAAAATTCTGGAAAAATGTGTCTACACTCAATTACGTGATTATTATCAGTATCCGAACTATTTAACCCCAGATCAATCAGGCTTTCGTCCAAATCCTTCAACTACAACTGCCCTGTCATGCCTTAGCCCTGAGAGCCTGCTGTGGCCAGCTTGGGTCACTAGCTCTCTATACCTGCTTCCCACCTAAGTGTTAACTCCTGTGTCTGAACCTGAAGATTCTGCATAAAACCAGACCACACCCTCCTTCCCTTTGCTCTTTCATTTTGTGTTATCCCTTCCTGATGTCAGAGGTCCTGAGAGCTCCCTCTTGTTATTGTATGTTTCCTGTATATTGCGCTCTGCCGTGTACACCAGGTATTCCGTCCTTGCTGTGTCTGCATTACATGGTGCCTGCTTGCTGGAAGATCCACTGTGTGGCCCCCTATCCAGTGGGTCCAGAGACTCTCAAGTGGCTTCCAGTCCTCAAGCTCTCTCCTGGAGGAAGACCTTCTGTTACCAAAGGCTCCTGCTTCCCCTCAAGAGGAACTAGAGCGAGACTACGTGGCCCACCATCCACTTGCCTGTGTTACTATCTGTTCTATGCTGGACTGTTTGCTGTGAACCATCCCACAATACAAGCTTTGTTGTGCATATACTGTCTCCAGTGTCTTTCTGCCTGCTCACCCCCAGCACTTGGGAATATAACATCACACTGAGGCCGTGTCATGGCTCCTTCCTGGCACGAACCTGACATGCCCTTTTAAAAGTTTGTAATGATATCCAAGCGGGCATGGAACAAGGAAACCTAACTGGAGTCATGTTCCTTGATTTTTGCCAAGGCTTTTGACACCGTAGACCATGGCATCCTATTACAAAAACTTAAAAACTCTGGTATTTGTGATCGCACGTTAACCTGGTTCCAATCATATGTGTCTGATAGGTCGCAATTTGTGTCCGTTTCTGGCAGCTCCTCCCTCTCCCTCCCAGTCACGTGCGGTGTACCCCAAGGCTCGATACTCGGCCCCCTGCTATTCACTATATCCATAAACGATCTGCCCAATGTCTGCAAAGCCTCAACTGTACACATGTACGCAGACGACACTGTACCAGCAAACCAAATCTCCCACAGCTGGAGGCCGTGCTGCAAGAACAATTCACAGGGGTAGAAAAGTGGATTAAGGATAACAAACTTTTTCTAAATACTGACAAAACTGTTACAATGCTCTTTTGGAACCGCACCTAAACTACACAAATTGCAAACACCCCATCTAGGTGTGGGGACAAGATCAAATGACACCCTGACCACAGTCACTGCTCTCAAATATCTAGGTATGTGGTTAGACCCAAATCTATCTTTTGGCCCCCACATCGAAAAACTCCTCTAAACTCTACCCCAAACTAGGTGCCCTGTGCAGAAACAAATCCTGCCTGAGCCCCGCGGTAACAAAGCAGATTGTACAACAAATGCTTATGCCGGCTATTGATTACGGAGATGTAGTGTATGCAGCCGCCCCGCAAACACACCTCCAGAAACTTACTACATTGTATAACTCATTCAGTCGCTTTGTGCTACAATGTAACTACATGATCCACCATTGTGACATGTTAAAAGAGCTAAACTGGCCATCACTGGAATCTAGACGCTCCCTTCACCTTTCCAACCTGGTGTTTAAGAGCTTTTCTGGGAAGCTACCACCCTACCTGAATATGCTGCTTCCCCCGGCAGTTCCCTCATCCTATAACCTCCGATCCAGGACCAGCACCTTACTTGCAATACCGCAATACAAAAAGACAGTGGCTCGATCCTCCTTTTCCTGCAGAGCACCACAATTATGGAATAACCTTCCAGACACCATCAAATCTTCCCCCAGTCTAAAGTCACTCGAGCTCCCTATTAACATAGCTCAATACGGAATGCACCTGTAAACATGTAACATAGTGACTATATACAGAATGCACCTGTAAACATGTAACACAGTGACTATATACGGAATGCACCTGTAAACATGTAACATAGTGACTATATACAGAATGCGCCTGTAAACATGTAACATAGTGACTATATACAGAATACACCTGTAAACATGTAACACAGTGACTATATACAGAATGCACCTGTAAACATGTAACATAGTGACTATATACAGAATGCACCTGTAAACATGTAACACAGTGACTATATACAGAATGCACCTGTAAACATGTAACACAGTGACTATATACAGAATGCACCTGTAAACATGTAACATAGTAACTATATACAGAATGCGCCTGTAAACATGTAACATAGTGACTTTAACAGAAAAATAAATATGTAGGAAATAATCTGTATATTTGTTTTGTGTTAATATCTTGCATTTTATTAAGTATTGTATTTCTGTAACCATTCAATGTTCTTGAACCCAGGACATACTTGAAAACAAGAGAAATCTCAATGTATCCTTCCTGGTAAAATCCTTTATAAATAAATAAATAAACCGGACCAGCATCAACATTAACCAGCCCCCTCAACAGGACCAGCATCACTATAACCAGACCGCTCAACAGGACCAGCATCACTATAACCAACCCCCTCAATAGGACCAGCATCACTATAACCAGCCCCCTCAATAGGACCAGCATCACTATAACCAGCCCCCTCAATAGGACCAGCATCACTATAACCAGCCCCCTCAATAGGACCAGCATCACTATAACCAGCCCCCTCAATAGGACCAGCATCACTATAACCAACCCCCTCAATAGGACCAGCATCAACATAACCAGCCCCCACCCATCAGCATCAACATAACCAGCCCCAACATCACCAGCCCCCACCCAGCAGCATCAATATAACCAACCCCCTCAACAGGACCGGCATCAATATAACCAAACCCAACATCCCCAGCCCCCATCCAGCAGTATCAATATAACCAGCGCCCAATATCCCCAGTACCAACCCCATCAATATTACCAGCCCCACCCCCAGTATTCATATTAACAGTCCACTTCCAGCCCCCACCACCTTCCACCCAGTATCAATATAACCACACCCAACCCCCCACCAATATTACCAGCCCTCACACCAGTATCAAAATAACCAATCCCACCCCCAGTATCGATATTACCAACCCTAACAATATTGCCAGTATCCACCACCCTATATCCCAGTTGTTATAGGAGCACAACCCTGTATCAGCACGAGTTTCCTCCTATAACACTATGACCAGCCCCCCCCCGTGTCACATGTGCGCAACCCCCTGTATAACCAGTATTACCCCAAGAAATACTGTCACCAGTACCACCTCTATCTCTATTCTCACCGTCACGCCCCCCCTCGCCCGTCGTGTCGCACGCCGGTCGTGTGCCCGTCGTGTCTCGCCCCCCTCGCCCGTCGTGTCGTGTTCCTCCTCGCCCGTCGTTTTGCGTCCCTCCTTCAGGACTTGCTCGCATGCCCCCAGTGCCGGTGCTGGTTTTTCTCCCGCTCCTCTGTGCCGTTTATAAAGTGCTTACCGGTATATTGTGTTTATTCCATGTCGTCTTCTCTTTCTCTCATTTTGCCGCCCAGGTCATCCCGCCACCTGCCGCCCAGGTCATCCTGCCGCCCAGGTCATCCTGTCACCTGCCGCCCCGCATCCCGGCCACTTCCTGGTGTTTGTTAACCCCTTCGTCTCTGCCTGGCTGTAACCTGCTGGGTGTGTCGTCTCTGTACAGAGTGTCTGCGCTCTCGCCCTCCTTTATCACTGTTTCTTTCCTTTGCACCCCGCTCCGGGGTCCTCCCCGCCCTGCGTCCCTCTACCTGTAGCTCCGGGGGCTGCAGGGATGTCATTGAATCCCCCAACACGGGCGACAGCGATACCATCCCCCACCCTGTCCTCACCGGCCGCCACCCAGGAGCGCAGGAGGAGGAGCGATGGAAGATGATGGAAAGAAAAGCAAAAAGGTAGGAATCCGGTCCAAACCCCGTCCGTCTGTCCATCTGTACATGTCTCCCGCGCCCCCATCCGTCTGGCTTCCTCCGTCCCCCGCACCCCCCACCTGCTGGCCTCCTCTGTCCCCCGCACCCCCCACCTGCTGGCCTCCTCTGTCCCCCGCACCCCCCACCTGCTGGCCTCCTCTGTCCCCCGCACCCCCCACCTGCTGGCCTCCTCTGTCCCCCGTGCCCCCACCTGCTGGCATCCTCTGTCCCCCCACCTACTGGCCTCCTCCGTCCCCCCACCTGCTGGCCTCCTCCGTCCCCCCCACCTGCTGGCCTCCTCCGTCCCCCCACCTGCTGGCCTCTCCGTCCCCCCCACCTGCTGGCCTCCTCCGTCCCCCACCTGCTGGCCTCCTCCGTCCCCCCCACCTGCTGGCCTCCTCCGTCCCCCCCACCTGCTGGCCTCCTCCGTCCCCCCCACCTGCTGGCCGCCTCCGTCCCCCCCACCTGCTGGCCTCTCCGTCCCCCCACCTGCTGGCCTCCTCTGTCCGTCCCCCCCACCTGCTGGCCTCCTCTGTCCGTCCCCCCCACCTGCTGGCCTCCTCCGTCCGTCCCCCCCACCTGCTGGCCTCCTCCGTCCGTCCCCCCACCTGCTGGCCTCCTCCGTCCGTCCCCCCCACCTGCTGGCCTCCTCCGTCCGTCCCCCCACCTGCTGGCCTCCTCCGTCCCCCCCCCACCTGCTGGCCTCCTCCGTCCCCCCCCACCTGCTGGCCTCCTCCGTCCCCCCCCCACCTGCTGGCCTCCTCCGTCCCCCCCCCACCTGCTGGCCTCCTCCGTCCGTCCCCCCACCTGCTGGCCTCCTCCGTCCGTCCCCCCCACCTGCTGGCCTCCTCCGTCCGTCCCCCCCACCTGCTGGCCAACTCCGTCCGTCCCCCCCACCTGCTGGCCTCCTCCGTCCGTCCCCCCCACCTGCTGGCCTCCTCCGTCCGTCCCCCCACCTGCTGGCCTCCTCCGTCCGTCCCCCCCACCTGCTGGCCTCCTCCGTCCGTCCCCCCCACCTGCTGGCCTCCTCCGTCCGTCCCCCCCACCTGCTGGCCTCCTCCGTCCGTCCCCCCACCTGCTGGCCTCCTCCGTCCGTCCCCCCACCTGCTGGCCTCCTCTCCCCCCCCCCCCACCTGCTGGCCTCCTCCGTCCGTCCCCCCCACCTGCTGGCCTCCTCCGTCCGTCCCCCCACCTGCTGGCCTCCTCCGTCCGTCCCCCCACCTGCTGGCCTCCTCCGTCCGTCCCCCCACCTGCTGGCCTCCTCCGTCCGTCCCCCCCACCTGCTGGCCTCCTCCGTCCGTCCCCCCCACCTGCTGGCCTCCTCCGTCCGTCCCCCCCACCTGCTGGCCTCCTCCGTCCGTCCCCCCACCTGCTGGCCTCCTCCGTCCGCCCCCCCACCTGCTGGCCTCCTCCGTCCGTCCCCCCACCTGCTGGCCTCCTCCGTCCGTCCCCCCCACCTGCTGGCCTCCTCCGTCCGTCCCCCCACCTGCTGGCCTCCTCCGTCCGTCCCCCCCACCTGCTGGCCTCCTCCGTCCGTCCCCCCCACCTGCTGGCCTCCTCCGTCCGTCCCCCCCACCTGCTGGCCTCCTCCGTCCGTCCCCCACCTGCTGGCCTCCTCCGTCCGTCCCCCCCACCTGCTGGCCTCCTCCGTCCGTCCCCCCCACCTGCTGGCCTCCTCCGTCCGTCCCCCCCACCTGCTGGCCTCCTCCGTCCGTCCCCCCACCTGCTGGCCTCCTCCGTCCGTCCCCCCACCTGCTGGCCTCCTCCGTCCGTCCCCCCCACCTGCTGGCCTCCTCCGTCCGTCCCCCCCACCTGCTGGCCTCCTCCGTCCGTCCCCCCACCTGCTGGCCTCCTCCGTCCCCCCCACCTGCTGGCCTCCTCCGTCCCCCCCCACCTGCTGGCCTCCTCCGTCCCCCCCCCACCTGCTGGCCTCCTCCGTCCCCCCCCACCTGCTGGCCTCCTCCGTCTCCCCCCCCCCCCACCTGCTGGCCTCCTCCGTCCCCCCCCCACCTGCTGGCCTCCTCCGTCCCCCCCCTCACCTGCTGGCCTCCTCCGCCCCCCCCACCTGCTGGCCTCCTCCGTCCCCCCCCACCTGCTGGCCTCCTCCGTCCGTCCGTCCCCCCACCTGCTGGCCTCCTCTGTCCCTGTGCCCCAATGTCGCCCTGTGTTCCTTTCACATAATGGGCTTCTCTTCCTGCTCGCTGGATCGGAATGTAAAGGGAGAGTAATGTTCCTAAAGGGACACGGCCCTCAGAAAGAAGGACCATAATGTAAAATTCCAGATCATTTATATGATCTGTAACCGAGCAGCAGCTTATAAAGTGTAAGCTCAGCTGCCAATGTCACGGCAAGTCCTGCGTTCGTTTTGGGTGTTGGGGGGGGGGTTGTATCCCAGCATTTGCCCCACACTTCCCCTCTGTAGAACGTGTGGCCCGTGGTGCTCTCGTGGTGCGCTATCCGCGGAGCCCGCTGGTCGAACGAGCGCGGTGATCTGGGATCCGGTCACACGATGAGCCGTGATTATAAAATGTTGAAACTGCTTCAGGAAATTCCCCTTTATTGGAGGAGTCTCCGAACCCCCAATCTGTGAGCCCCTCCCCCCCCTTATCTGATTCTGAAGGTGCTGCCGGATTGAAGACACTGAGTAGGCCCCGAAACGGCGCACGTTTACTTTTCCATCAGGTGGCTGAGAGCTACGCAAACATTGCCACGTTGGTCACACGCCGCCAGCATCACATGCCGTGAAGGGTTAAAGTGAAAGCATGCTGCACCTCTTGTCCTGAGCAGTTAAAGTGGCGCACACGCATTTTACAATGTATGTGGAGGAGCTGACATTACGAAAGAATGACCAGGAAGAGCTGCCCATAGTGTAAACTGGCAATCATGACGGCTCATAATGTGCGACAATGATCAGGAAGAGCGGCTCATAATGTGCGACAATGATCAGGAAGAGCGGCTCATAATGTGCGACAATGATCAGGAAGAAGAGCGGCTCATAATGTGCGACTGATCAGGAAGAGCGGCTCATAATGTGCGACAATGATCAGGAAGAGCGGCTCATAATGTGCGACAATGATCAGGAAGAGCGGCTCATAATGTGCGACAATGATCAGGAAGAGCGGCTCATAATGTGCGACAATGATCAGGAAGAGCGGCTCATAATGTGCGACAATGATCAGGAAGAGCGGCTCATAATGTGCGACAATGATCAGGAAGAGCGGCTCATAATGTGCGACAATGATCAGGAAGAGCGGCTCATAATGTGCGACAATGATCAGGAAGAGCGGCTCATAATGTGCGACAATGATCAGGAAGAGCGGCTCATAATGGGCGTCGCTGATTTATGGGCCATTCTTCCTGACCATAACTCCCTTTGTTAACTCTGCAAAGAATGAAACAAAAACACAAGGACAGAAAATCGCATCAAATCGTCCAAAACCTCGAACTTCACCCGATTTATTGCAGCGTCTGAGCGTTCCCCGACGCGCAGCGTTTATTAATAACATTACGGCGTCTTGCGGGATTTCCCCAGGAAACGCTCTGACTCACTGCGACATATATATATATCCATCAGTGTGCAGATACTGCCGCGACAATACACGCAAACCTGTCCTGTGGCAACCTCCAGCATAAAATGAGCAGCAGAGGGCCCGGCTCACAGGAGCTTACAATCTAGAGGAGCAGAGGGTCCAGCTCACAGGAGCTTACAATCTAGAGGAGCAGAGGGTCCGGCTCACAGGAGTTTACAATCTAGAGGAGCAGAGGGCCCGGCTCACAGGAGTTTACAATCTAGAGGAGCAGAGGGTCCGGCTCACAGGAGCTTACAATCTAGAGGAGCAGAGGGTCCGGCTTACAGGAGCTTACAATCTAGAGGAGCAGAGGGCCCGGCTCACAGGAGCTTACAATCTAGAGGAGCAGAGGGTCCGGCTCACAGGAGCTTACAATCTAGAGGAGCAGAGGACCCGGCTCACAGGAGTTTACAATCTAGAGGAGCAGAGGGTCCGGCTCACAGGAGCTTACAATCTAGAGGAGCAGAGGGTCCGGCTCACAGGAGCTTACAATCTAGAGGAGCAGAGGGTCCGGCTCACAGGAGCTTACAATCTAGAGGCACAGAGGGTCCGGCTCACAGGAGTTTACAATCTAGAGGAGCTGGGGAATTGTTTAACCCTTTGTTTTTCTCCCCCGGGTGTGGCCGTTGTGACCTGGTGTCAGATAAGCCTCGCGTCACATGTTGCATGTCGCTCGCACCTCTGTGGGGGGGCGGGTTTGTTGATATGAGACGAGGGAGGGTGTCTCGGGTGATTCCCAGACTTTTTGTGGCCCCCCCCTCCTGTTGCCGCTGAGATCTTCTTTCCATCGCCGCTGCCAAACCTCTTCATAACAGGAAGCCAGGACCTGCAGGGTGTGACCCAGCTCCTCCGCTCCTTCCTGCGCGCCATATGGTGCGCCAGTGGTATCAGGTACCCGGGTGAGGGCCTGGATGAGACTCATGGGATGTGTCCTCCAACGTGCGTCATGAGGAGCAATCACCATCCTAGATCAGGAATGCGTGCACCCCCCCCCAATATTGTAAGTTGTTAACTCCCAGCATGCTCAGCGTGATGCCGGGACACGGGTAACGGTATGGAACACGCCGAATGATCCGCCGAATGATCTTTGTGACGTTTGACGTCACAAAGATCACCTGGAAAATGCAGAACGGTCTTTATTGAAAGATAATGCCGGGGGCTGTGCGATGTGGGGGGGCTGTGCGATGTGGGGGGGCTGTACGATGTGGGGGGGCTGTGTGGTGCTGGAGGGGGGCTGCGCGGCGCTGGAGGTTGCAGTGCGGGGGACTGTGCGGCGCTGGAGGCTGCAGTGTAGAGGCTGCGCGGCGCTGGAGACTGCAGTGCGAGGTGCTGTGCGATGGGGGACTGCGCGGCGCTGGAGGCTGCAGTGCGGGGGGCTGTGCGATGTGGGGGGGCTGTGCGGTGCTGGAGGGGGGCTGCGCGGCGCTGGAGGTTGCAGTGCGGGGGACTGTGTGGCGCTGGAGGCTCCAGTGCGGGGGGCTGTGCGATGTGGGGGGCTGCGCGGCGCTGGAGGTTGCAGTGCGGGGGACTGTGCGGCGCTGGAGGCCGGAGGGGGGCTGTGCAGTGCTGGAGGCTGCAGTGGAGAGGCTGCGAGGCGCTGTGCGATGGGGGACTGCGCGGCGCTGGAGGCTGCAGTGCGGGGGGCTGTGCGATGTGGGGGGGCTGTGCTGGAGGCTGCAGTGGGGGGCTGCGCGGTGCTGGTGGCTGCAGTGGGGGGGCTGCACGGCTCTGGTGGTCGCATTGTGCCGGTGTTATCTGTAGCTCGTTCGGGCACGGTGCGGGGGGGGGTTTCTTTGGCCGCTGCACAGGCTGGCGTCTCGTACAGTGGCAGGGTGGGCTGCGCAGCACAGTGTGTTACCCCAGGGCGCCGTCCAGTGTCACATGATCTTGTGTTGTAGATTTGCACAGCGCTGAATACACCCTCAGTGTTAAATCCTGCCTTCTGCAACACTATCTCTGCTGGGATGCGAGACTGTGAGGTGTGTGTGTGTGTGTGTGTGTGTGTGTGTGTGGTGGTCGGGGTCTCGCGGCCGCTTTGCTCTTATCAGTCGCCGTTTCCTGTGTCGGGTGGAGTCGATTCCCAAACCACAAAGTAATCCCTCAGTCTGTGCCGCGACTGACCGGCCTCTCCTCTGCTCAGCATGCGGGGGGGGGGGGGGTCTGTGCCTGGCTCTGGAAGAGGGGGGTATCTGTCCGGGGGGGCTCTCTTGTTTGATCCTGTGTCTTAAGGGGGGGGGGGTCCTGTCACATAGAGCTGGTGGAGCGGCGTGTGGTCTGTCTGCTGGCAGGATTGTTGACCATCTAAAAACACATAGATTACAGGATCAGAAACAACATGGGTTTACCTCAGGGAGATCATGCCAAACTAATCTTATTGATTTTTTTGATTGGGTAACAATAATAATAGACACAGGTGGTGCAGTAGACATTGCTTATTTAGATTTCAGTAAGGCTTTTGATACTGTTCCGCATAGAAGGCTTATCAATAAATTGCAATCTTTGAGCTTGGATTCCAATATTGTTGAATGGATTAGGCAGTGGCTGAGTGACAGACAACAGAGGGTTGTGGTAAATGGAGT
The DNA here is from genome assembly GCA_009667805.1 of Leptobrachium leishanense. Taxonomy (NCBI): domain Eukaryota; kingdom Metazoa; phylum Chordata; class Amphibia; order Anura; family Megophryidae; genus Leptobrachium; species Leptobrachium leishanense. Next base: position 338,884,372 of record CM019067.1, on the reverse strand, counting down.
TTATTCGGCACAAGGTCTTGTTACCAGTGGGGTACCTCAGGGGTCAGTACTTGGACCCATTCTCTTTAATATTTTTATTAGTGATATTGCAGAAGGTATTAATGGAAAAGTATGTCTTTTTGCTGATGACACAAAGATTTGCAACAGGGTTGACGTTCCTGGAGGGATCAGCCAAATGACAAATGATTTAGGTAAACTAAAAAAATGGTCGGAGTTGTGGCAATTGAGTTTTAATGTGGATAAGTGCAAGATAATGCACCTGGGACGTAAAAACCCAAGGGCTGAATATAGAATATTTGATACATCTGAGGGTTGGGATTTAGGGGTTATTATTTCAGAGGATCTAAAGGTAAGTAGTCAATGTAATGGAGCAGTGTCACGGAATGCCCCAAGAGGCTCGGCCGCAAAGCCCAGGACCCTCAGCCAGGGACAGCGTTAATGACGTGGGGGTTACTATGGACTCTTAAGTGCCGTTGCACCATAGGAACACCTTGTTTTATTTTATTAGATGTGGTTGTTATTGTGTGATGTAATAAAAGTGTCCCCTGTATGTATAACTGTGACACGTATGTTAAACCCCATTGTATGCTTTGCTCGCCACCATTTGCCATCGCCTCGTGGATCCGGTCGGAGTGGCCGAATCGTAAAATGGCCGATTCGGAACGTCCGGTTACGAATCGACCAATGCGAATCGGGACCAAGGCACTCCAACTCGAGAAAGGGCCAATGGGCTCATGGGGGGCGGGCAGGGTTTCCATTGTCTTGTTTATGTATGATTGTTGATAAATATATGTGAAGTTCCCAGTAAAGTCAGTTCAACCTGTACATTCAGCTCCGCCTGGTGTCTTTTCTGATCGTTCGCCACACGAGGCTCCTCGCAGTCTCTGTGCGCATCACCCACGAGGTACGACTCGTCGACCACTGTGGCGACTTCCCGCGCATCGGAGCAGTGAACCGCCGCAGCTACAATAGTTCCGCATCTTCGAATCGGAACTGCGGCGCCGCTTCCACGCATCTATTCCCCAAAGTTCGTACCCGCTTCGACTCCACGCACCGATCCGAAGCCTCGACGCGGCGCGTCTCCCGCGCATCGGTATATCGAAGCGCTATACATCCGAAGGAAATCCGAAACGTTTCCTGTCCAAACGGGTAAACTGGCACGGACGAAACGTTTCCCACCAGAGCAGCTAACTCAGCAGACGGTCTCATCTTTCCCGAGGTCAGTAGATCAGCTGCTCGAGACGCCGAGTGCCGTGACGCTCGGTGGTCGAGCTGGTCTCATTCAGGGGTCCCTCTCCATAGCCCTCCAACCCTTCCCCAGGGTCACCCCAGGCCGCTCGAGACGCCGAGTGCCATGCCACTCGGTAGTCGGGTCGGCGGTGAGCGCAGTGGGAGGAGCAGATAGGAGCACACCCGCAGGCGGACAACACTTATTATTATTATTATTATTATTCTTTATTTATAAAGCGCCAGCATATTCCGCAGCGCTGTACAATAAGCACAGTATAGACAGGGTTACAATACATTGAACAACATTTGACAAACAGTACAGGAGGAGATGAGGCCCTATTCCCGTAGGAACTCACAATCTGGGAGGGTTGGGGTTGGAAACAGGAGGAGAGGACTGTAAGGTGAGAGTGATTGATGGTTGCGTCAGTGAGTTGGGGGGTCGGCTTCCCTAAATAGGAACGTTTTAAGGGAGCGTTTGAAGGAAGAGAAGTTAGGGGAAAGTCTGACAGTACGAGGGAGAGCGTTCCAGAGAGTGGGGGCTGCGCGTGAGAAATCCTGCAGTCTATCATGGGAAGAGTGATGCGGGGAGAAGCTAGGCGCAGGTCACTGTTTGACCTTAGGGAGCGGGCTGGGGTGTATTTGGTGATTAGTGAGGACAGGTAGTGGGGCGCTGAGTTAGTGAGGGTTTTGTAGGTAAGGATAAGGATTTTGAACTTAATTCTGCAGTGGATTCCGTCACAAGCAGCAGGAAATGCTGGCAGAATGCTTGGTTGTGTAGGGAGAGGTATTAGCAGTAGGAAAAGGGAAGTGCTCATGCCACTGTACAGAGCACTGGTGAGACCTCACTTGGAGTACTGTGTGCAGTACTGGAGACCGTATCTCCAGAAGGATATAGACATCTTAGAGAGAGTTCAGAGAAGGGCTACTAAAATGGTGTACGGCTTGAAGGAGAAAAGTTACCAGGAAAGGCTTAATGATCTTAACATGTACAGCTTGGAAAAAAGACGAGACAGAGGAGATATGATAGAAACATTTAAATACGTAAAGGGAATCCACAAGGTAGAGGAAGGGAGTATATTTAAAAGAAACAAAGTAGCAAAACAAGAGGACATAGTCTTGGATTAGAGGGGCAAAGGTTTAAAAGTAACATCAGGAAGCATTATTTTACTGAGAGGGTGGTGGATACATGGAACAGTCTTCCAGTTGAAGTGGTAGAGGCCAAAACAGTAATTGAATTTAAGCAAGCATGGGATAGGCATAAGGCTATCCTAAACAAAAGATAAATCCAGGTAAAGTATCCATGTAATTGGGCAGACTAGATGGGCCGAAAGGTTCTTATCTGCCAACATTTTTCTATGTTTCTATGGTATGTATGTATGTATGTCTGGGTGTGGGATCTCCTGGGACAGATCTCCCCTCGGGGGGGGCAGCAGACATACGAGCTCGCAGCGTGTGGGGTGAGACCCCCTGCTGTCGCCGCGTGACCGTCCCCCTGCGGTCGCCGCGTGACCGTCCCCTTGCAGTCGCCGCGTGACCGTCCCCCTGCGGTCGCCGCGTGACCGTCCCCCTGCGGTCGCCGCGTGACCGTCCCCCTGCGGTCGCCGCGTGACCGTCCCCCTGCGGTCGCCGCGTGACCGTCCGCCTGCGGGCGCCGCGTGACTGTCCCCCCCCCTTTGCGGGCACCGCGTGACTGTCCCCCCCCTTTGCGGGCACCGCGTGACTCTCCTCCCCCCCTTTGCGGGCGCCGCGTGACTGTCCCCCCCCCTTTGCGGGCACCGCGTGACTGTCCCACCCCCCCCCCTTGCGGGCGCCGCGTGACTGTCCACCCCCCCCCCTCTACGGGCGCCGCGTGACTGTCCCCCCCCCTTTGCGGGCGCCGCGTGCCTGTCCCCCCCACCTTTGCGGGTGCCGCGTGCCTGTCCCCCCCACCTTTGCGGGCGCTGCGTGACTGTCCCCCCCCCCCCCTTGTGGGTGCCGCATGTCGATGTGACTTCTGCAAGGGGCAGAGCTTCCCTGCGCTGACATCCTCCCCCTGTGGCTCTATGCTGGGGCCCGGTGCAGAGCCCTCCATGGCCCGGTCCCTGGTGCCTCTGTACAGGTCGTGACCCCTGGCTCACCCCCCCCTCCCTGGTTTGCGGAGCTCCGCGCAGACACCTGTTTACCAGGAAGTGGCGCCTCGCTCTGCTTCCTGCCTGCGTCTTTCCCAACGGCCGAGCAGAACGTGTCGGCGCTGTGCAAGAACCACCAACACCGGGCGCGACGTGGCTCCGTCTGACCCCACAGGTTTGCAGATGGATGGAGAGGTATGGGGGGCCCAAACACTTTAACCCTTTCTGGCCCAGAGCATGCGGGAGGATCCACACACAGCGCAGTGCAGGACCTGGTCAAAGAGGTTTTACCGCGTTTTCAGCCCAGTTTAAAAGACTTGCCGGGTCGGTTATCCTGTGCCAAGGGGAGGCAGGCACTGGGGCAGGGTGGCGCTCCCAGGGGCAGAGGGCGGCTCGCCTTGGCACGGGGCTCCTGGGCGCAGAGGGCGGCTCGCCTTGGCGCGGGGCTCCTGGGCGCAGAGGGCGGCTCGCCTTGGCGCGGGGCTCCTGGGCGCAGAGGGCGGCTCACCTTGGCGCGGGGCTCCTGGGCGCAGAGGGAAGCTCTCACAGGTTTCCTCTATCCTGCAGATAGCCGGGAATGCTCCTTCCTGTGCGTTGCTGATTCTGTGCGTCGCGGTCCCTGTATCCAGGTGATGCTGCGGCACAGTTACACGTGTCTTATGACACGCTGCTCCCGCGTCATGCCGGGTAGCGGCTGCAGAGGATGATGCGCCTGGTTATAGTTAGCCCTTTCATGACTTGGCTTTCTCATTTCCTTCTAATCTTCCATGCCTGATTCTCAGGGGCTTCAACTTTCCCATCTGAACTGGCTGCTTCTGAACCTCTTTCACTCACGTCCCCCTCCTCTGCGCTGACTGTGCCGCACTGACCCCCTCCTATGTGCCTGTCATGGAGCTGACGTGGCGCTCCATGCTTCAAACCCCAAGAGACTTTATGTTCATTTGTATCGTGTGTTATTAAATATATATTACATCGTTTGGTTTTAGTTTAAATTAGTTTAGTGTAAAATGGCGTAACTTTAGTTTTAAATATACTTATATTCCTGTAGGTAAATGTGTTTCTGTATAGCCAGTAAACAAGCTTTACTGCTGTGTAATTTATGCAACAGGGCTTTTCCCCTTATCTGGCTGCATGTTTGATTCAAGAAATCTGTGATAGTGTTTGTCTTCAATCTGATGTGTTAGAACAATAGATTATGTAAATGTTGTGTGAGCTAAAGGCTAAAGAATGTTTATTGTAAATATCTGACATAATGTAATTAGCATTTTAGTAGGACGATGTGCGTCATTTATGCAAATTATGGCTGTTGGATCTCAGCATAAATTGTGGCGTTTTTGTTCATTAAAGAGCTTAGAGAGAGAGAATCCAGTTGAAACATACAGCCGTGTCTGGTGTCTCCTTCAGCTACTCTACACTACACACTCAACCTCAGAAGGCACAGAGCGGCCTTCTGGAAATTCCTAACGGCTCCAGGGCAGAGAAACAGAAGCAGGCGGGTCAAGCTGCTCGAGGCGCTGAGGACAGCGCTCCCAGTAGCCGGGCTGACCGCAACGAAGGGGTGTCTGGAGAGTCAGGACAGGCGGAAGAGAACGGTTCCGTCACAGTGCCGCGCTGACCCCCTCCTCTGACCCCCTCCTCTGCGCTGACTGTGCTGCGCTGACCCCCTCCTCTGTGCTACGCAGACCCCATCCTCTGTGCCGCGCTGACCCCCCTCCTCTGTGTCGCGCTGACCCCCTCCTCTCCATTTCTCCGCCAGCAGCCTGGGATCGTGTCGCCGTTCAAGAGGGTTTTCCTGAAAGGTGAGAAGGGGCGCGATAAGAAAGCCCAGGAGAAGGTGACGGAGCGGCGGCCGCTGCACACCGTGTCCCTGTCACAGACCGACCACCGCGTGGAGCCCGACGTGCTGCTCAACGACTACATCGAGAAGGAAGTCAAGGTATCAGAAGGGGGGGGCTCTACACTATGCTGGGGGCGTGGCTATGCCGGGGCGTGGCTGTGCTGTGGCTGTGCTGGAGGCGTGGCTGTGCTGGGGGCGTGGATCCGCCATGTTTGTTCCCCAAATCCTTTATAGAAACATAGAAACATAGAAAGATGTCGGCAGATAAGAACCTTTCGGCCCATCTAGTCGCCCAATTACATGGATACTTTACCTGATTTATCTTTTGTTTAGGATAGCCTTATGCCTATCCATGCTTGCTTAAATTCAATTACTGTTTTGGCCTCTACCACTTCAACTGGAAGACTGTTCCATGTATCCACCACCCTCTCAGTAAAAAATATGCTTCCTGATGTTACTTTTTAAACCTTTGCCCTCTAATCTAAGACTATGTCCTCTTGTTTTGCTACTTTGTTTCCTTTTAAATATACTCCCTTCCTCTACCTTGTAGATTCCTTTACGTATTTAAATGTTTCTATCATATCTCTCTGTCTCGTCTTTTTTCCAAGCTGTACATGTTAAGATCATTAAGCCTTTCCTGGTAACTTTTCTCCTTCAAGCCGTACACCATTTTAGTAGCCCTTCTCTGAACTCTCTCTAAGATGTCTATATCCTTCTGGAGATACGGTCTCCAGTACTGCACACAGTACTCCAAGTGAGGTCTCGCCAGTGCTCTGTACAGTGGATGAGCACTTCCCTTTTCCTACTGCTAATACCTCTCCCTACACAACCAAGCATTCTGCCAGCATTTCCAAGCATTCTGCCAGCATTCCTGCTGCTCTATTACATTGACTACTTACCCTTAGATCCTCTGAAATAATAACCCCTAAATCCCAACCCTCAGATGTATCAAATATTCTATATTCAGCCTTGGGTTTTTACGTCCCAGGTGCATTATCTTGCACTTATCCACATTAAAACTCAATTGCCACAACTCCCACCATTTTTTTAGTTTACCTAAATCATTTGTCATTTGGCTGATCCCTCCAGGAACGTCAACCCTGTTGCAAATCTTTGTGTCATCAGCAAAAAGACATACTTTTCCATTAATACCTTCTGCAATATCACTAATAAAAATATTAAATAGAATGGGTCCAAGTACTGTTGTCATGGCAACAAATCCTCGTGTCATATCATTGAATTCTATCACTGATTATCCCGATCATTAATTAACCCTTCCCGCTCTCTCCTTCCTGCAGTATTTGGGGCAGTTGACCTCCATCCCCGGCTCTCTCAATCCTTCCAGCCGGACCGAAATACTGCAGCTCCTGGACAGCGCAAAGGTGAGACACTGCGCGGCTTCTGATCCCCCAAACCTCGACTCCCTGGCAGAATTGTAGACATATAAGCCGTTTCCCATGATGCTTTGCCAGCTTTAATGCAAACCTGGAGTTCAGGCTGCCGTTGTTTGCCGACGTTTGATTTTATTTTCTTCCTCTCCATTCAGAGGCTTCACCAGCTCCCGGCACAGCTGAGCCAGGACCAGGACGCCGTCATCAGCCTGTCTGCGTACAACGTCAAGGTGGTGTGGAGGGATGGCGAGGACATAATACTCAGGGTTCCCATCCACGACATCGCAGCCGTCTCGTACGTCCGTGACGACTGTATGCACTTAGTGCTTCTTAAAACAGGTAAATGCCACAGATTCAAAATGTCTACAAATCCCTAGCTCTAGATTGTAAGCTCCTGTGAGCCGGACCCTCTGCTCCTCTAGATTGTAAGCTCCTGTGAGCCGTGCCCTCTGCTCCTCTAGATTGTAAACTCCTGTGAGCCGGTCCCTCTGCTCCTCTAGATTGTAAACTCCTGTGAGCCGGACCCTCTGCTCCTCTAGATTGTAAGCTCCTGTGAGCCGGACCCTCTGCTCCTCTAGATTGTAAACTCCTGTGAGCCGTGCCCTCTGCTCCTCTAGATTGTAAACTCCTGTGAGCCGGACCCTCTGCTCCTCTAGATTGTAAACTCCTGTGAGCCGGTCCCTCTGCTCCTCTAGATTGTAAGCTCCTGTGAGCCGGACCCTCTGCTCCTCTAGATTGTAAGCTCCTGTGAGCCGGGCCCTCTGCTCCTCTAGATTGTAAGCTCCTGTGAGCCGGACCCTCTGCTCCTCTAGATTGTAAACTCCTGTGAGCCGGGCCCTCTGCTCCTCTAGATTGTAAGCTCCTGTGAGCCGGACCCTCTGCTCCTCTAGATTGTAAACTCCTGTGAGCCGGACCTCTGCTCCTCTAGATTGTAAGCTCCTGTGAGCCGGACCCTCTGCTCCTCTAGATTGTAAACTCCTGTGAGCCGGACCCTCTGCTCCTCTAGATTGTAAGCTCCTGTGAGCCGGGCCCTCTGCTCCTCTAGATTGTAAGCTCCTGTGAGCCGGACCCTCTGCTCCTCTAGATTGTAAACTCCTGTGAGCCGGACCCTCTGCTCCTCTAGATTGTAAGCTCCTGTGAGCCGGACCTCTGCTCCTCTAGATTGTAAGCTCCTGTGAGCCGGACCCTCTGCTCCTCTAGATTGTAAGCTCCTGTGAGCCGGCCCTCTGCTCCTCTAGATTGTAAACTCCTGTGAGCCGGACCCTCTGCTCCTCTAGATTGTAAGCTCCTGTGAGCCGGACCCTCTGCTCCTCTAGATTGTAAGCTCCTGTGAGCCGGACCCTCTGCTCCTCTAGATTGTAAACTCCTGTGAGCCGGACCCTCTGCTCCTCTAGATTGTAAGCTCCTGTGAGCCGGGCCCTCTGCTCCTCTAGATTGTAAGCTCCTGTGAGCCGGACCCTCTGCTCCTCTAGATTGTAAACTCCTGTGAGCCGGACCCTCTGCTCCTCTAGATTGTAAACTCCTGTGAGCCGGACCCTCTGCTCCTCTAGATTGTAAGCTCCTGTGAGCCGGACCCTCTGCTGCCTCTAGATTGTAAACTCCTGTGAGCCGGACCCTCTGCTCCTCTAGATTGTAACTCCTGTGAGCCGGACCTCTGCTCCTCTAGATTGTAAACTCCTGTGAGCCGGACCCTCTGCTCCTCTAGATTGTAAACTCCTGTGAGCCGGCCCTCTGCTCCTCTAGATTGTAAACTCCTGTGAGCCGGCCCTCTGCTCCTCTAGATTGTAAGCTCCTGTGAGCCGGACCCTCTGCTCCTCTAGATTGTAAGCTCCTGTGAGCCGGACCCTCTGCTCCTCTAGATTGTAAACTCCTGTGAGCCGGACCCTCTGCTCCTCTAGATTGTAAACTCCTGTGAGCCGGACCCTCTGCTCCTCTAGATTGTAAACTCCTGTGAGCCGGCCCTCTGCTCCTCTAGATTGTAAACTCCTGTGAGCCGGACCCTCTGCTCCTCTAGATTGTAAGCTCCTGTGAGCCGGACCTCTGCTCCTCTAGATTGTAAACTCCTGTGAGCCGGACCCTCTGCTCCTCTAGATTGTAAGCTCCTGTGAGCCGGACCCTCTGCTCCTCTAGATTGTAAGCTCCTGTGAGCCGGACCCTCTGCTCCTCTAGATTGTAAACTCCTGTGAGCCGGACCCTCTGCTCCTCTAGATTGTAAACTCCTGTGAGCCGGACCCTCTGCTCCTCTAGATTGTAAGCTCCTGTGAGCCGGGCCCTCTGCTCCTCTAGATTGTAAGCTCCTGTGAGCCGGACCCTCTGCTCCTCTAGATTGTAAACTCCTGTGAGCCGGACCCTCTGCTCCTCTAGATTGTAAACTCCTGTGAGCCGGACCCTCTGCTCCTCTAGATTGTAAGCTCCTGTGAGCCGGACCCTCTGTGCCTCTAGATTGTAAACTCCTGTGAGCCGGGCCCTCTGCTCCTCTAGATTGTAAGCTCCTGTGAGCCGGACCCTCTGCTCCTCTAGATTGTAAACTCCTGTGAGCCGGACCCTCTGCTCCTCTAGATTGTAAACTCCTGTGAGCCGGACCCTCTGCTCCTCTAGATTGTAAGCTCCTGTGAGCCGGACCCTCTGCTCCTCTAGATTGTAAACTCCTGTGAGCCGGACCCTCTGCTCCTCTAGATTGTAAGCTCCTGTGAGCCGGACCCTCTGTGCTCTTTATTAACTCTTTTAACCCCTTAGATCTCGCGCGTTGCAGTGTGTTGCTTTGTTGTGACCTTGCCGTACTTTATGGTTCAGCGCAGGATCCTGGAATCTCGCCCAGTCAGAGTCTTTCCGCCGAAAGTGGCAAACTGCTGACGTCGGGTTCGCTGTCGGAGTGCGGCATGGCGCCGGTGGAAGCGTGCTGCCTGGTTATCTTGGCTACGGAGACCAAAGTGAGCAAACTATATCTTTTATTAGACGGTGCTTCCTGGTGTCAGTCACATGTCTGCACGGGGGGGGCTGGCGGGTCCTAACGCCTCTCTCTATCTCCAGGTGGCCGCGGAGGAGCTCTGCCTGCTACTCGGTCAGGTCTTCCAGATTGTTTACACAGAGTCAACCATCGACTTCTTAGATCGAGCGATATTCGATGGTGCGTCCACGCCAACGCGACACGTGTCGTTACACAGCGGTGAGTTTACGCACCGTGTCTAACCCGGGCACTGTACCCTGCTGGTCAGGTTGTACGTCACTCGCTCCTGGTGGCTTCGTTTGTGAGGAACCCCTGTGTTATCTCGAGGCTCGTCTTCATTTGACGTGTCCTTGTTGTTTCTCGGTCTCCCTTGACGTGTTATTCTGTTCTTCCGGTAAATGCTCAAGCTCTCTCCTGCCCGGGAACACGATGAGTTAATTCTGTGTCTCGCTTTGCAGATGATTCCTCAAACAAGGTGGACGTGAAGGAGTCGTACGACTTGGAGGCCAGCGCCTTGTAAGTGTCTCCTCAGGAACGTGTCGTTATGACGCGGGTGAGATCGTGTCGGTAACATGCCCTTGTTCCCCTCAGTTGTTTTCAGGACCCGGCGGACACAGACGGCAGCTCCCCATCTTCAGTATCCAACCTCCACTCACCTCACGACAAGACCCCCAGCGAGGGCGAGCTGAGCGCCACGGCGGCCGAGCTCCTCCAGGACTACATGATGACTGTACGCGGCACCCTGTCACCACGTAACGCGCCCGCGCTAACACGTCACCTGTCAACACTGACTTGTTTGATTCTTTGTGTTCAGGGTGTGCATGATCACAGCTTACACAGGCGGCAGGTTTGGCCGGGGCTGGGGGCGGCTGAATAGTCCCTGCAGATATTAAGCCAAATTCTGCTAAAACCCATGGGTATAACGAAGGACATGCGTGAGGGGCCTGGGATCATTCTGCTAAAACGCGCCTGGTATAATGAGGGACATGCGTGAGGGGCCTGGGATCATTCTGCTAAAACGCGCCTGGTATAATGAGGGACATGCGTGAGGGCCTGGGATCATTCTGCTAAAACGCGCCTGGTATTAATGAGGGACATGCGTGAGGGGCCTGGGATCATTCTGCTAAAACGCGCCTGGTATAATGAGGGACATGCGTGAAGGGCCTGGGATCATTCTGCTAAAAGCTATAACGCGGCCTGGTATAATGAGGACATGCGTGAGGGCCTGGGATCATTCTGCTAAAACGCGCCTGGTATAATGAGGGACATGCGTGAAGGGCCTGGGATCATTCTGCTAAAACGCGCCTGGTATAATGAGGGACATGCGTGAGGGGCCTGGGATCATTCTGCTAAAACGCGCCTGGTATAATGAGGGACATGCGTGAGGGGCCTGGGATCATTCTGCTAAAACGCGCCTGGTCTAATGAGGACATGCGTGAAGGGCCTGGGATCATTCTGCTAAAACGCGCCTGGTATAATGAGGGACATGCGTGAGGGGCCTGGGATCATTCTGCTAAAACGCGCCTGGTATAATGAGGGACATGCGTGAGGGGCCTGGGATCATTCTGCTAAAACGCGCCTGGTATAATGAGGGACATGCGTGAGGGCCTGGGATCATTCTGCTAAAACGCGCCTGGTATATGAGGGACATGCGTGAAGGGCCTGGGATCATTCTGCTAAAACGCGCCTGGTATAATGAGGACATGCGTGAGGGGCCTGGGATCATTCTGCTAAAACGCGCCTGGTATAATGAGGGACATGCGTGAGGGGCCTGGGATCATTCTGCTAAAACGCGCCTGGTATAATGAGGGACATGCGTGAGGGGCCTGGGATCATTCTGCTAAAACGCGCCTGGTATAATGAAGGACATGCGTGAGGGCCTGGGATCATTCTGCTAAAACGCGCCTGGTATAATGAGGGACATGCGTGAGGGGCCTGGGATCATTCTGCTAAAACGCGCCTGGTCTAATGAGGGACATGCGTGAGGGGCCTGGGATCATTCTGCTAAAACGCGCCTGGTATAATGAGGGACATGCGTGAGGGGCCTGGGATCATTCTGCTAAAACGCGCCTGGTCTAATGAGGGACATGCGTGAGGGCCTGGGATCATTCTGCTAAAACGCGCCTGGTATAATAGGGACATGCGTGAGGGGCCTGGGATCATTCTGCTAAAACGCGCCTGGTCTATAATGAGGGACATGCGTGAGGGGCCTGGGATCATTCTGCTAAACGCGCCTGGTATAATGAGGGACATGCGTGAGGGGCCTGGGATCATTCTGCTAAAACGCGCCTGGTATAATGAGGGACATGCGTGAGGGGCCTGGGATCATTCTGCTAAAACGCGCCTGGTATAATGAGGGACATGCGTGAGGGGCCTGGGATCATTCTGCTAAAACGCGCCTGGTATAATATGAGGGACATGCGTGAGGGGCCTGGGATCATTCTGCTAAAACGCGCCTGGTCTAATGAGGGACATGCGTGAGGGGCCTGGGATCATTCTGCTAAAACGCGCCTGGTCTAACGAGGGACATGCGTGAGGGGCCTGGGATCATTCTGCTAAAACGCGCCTGGTATAATGAGGGACATGCGTGAAGGGCCTGGGATCATTCTGCTAAAACGCGCCTGGTCATAATGAGGAGACATGCGTGAGGGGCCTGGGATCATTCTGCTAAAACGCGCCTGGTATAATGAGGGACATGCGTGAGGGGCCTGGGATCATTCTGCTAAAACGCGCCTGGTATAATGAGGGACATGCGTGAAGGGCCTGGGATCATTCTGCTAAAACGCGCCTGGTCTAATGAGGGACATGCGTGAAGGGCCTGGGATCATTCTGCTAAAACGCGCCTGGTCTAATGAGGGACATGCGTGAGGGGCCTGGGTCATTCTGCTAAAACGCGCCTGGTATAATGAGGGACATGCGTGAGGGGCCTGGGATCATTCTGCTAAAACGCGCCTGGTATAATGAGGGACATGCGTGAAGGGCCTGGGATCATTCTGCTAAAACGCGCCTGGTCTAATGAGGGACATGCGTGAGGGGCCTGGGATCATTCTGCTAAAACGCGCCTGGTATAATGAGGGACATGCGTGAAGGGCCTGGGATCATTCTGCTAAAACGCGCCTGGTATAATGAGGGACATGCGTGAAGGGCCTGGGATCATTCTGCTAAAACGCGCCTGGTATAATGAGGGACATGCGTGAGGGGCCTGGGATCATTCTGCTAAAACGCGCCTGGTATAATGAGGGACATGCGTGAAGGGCCTGGGATCATTCTGCTAAAACGCGCCTGGTATAATGAGGGACATGCGTGAGGGGCCTGGGATCATTCTGCTAAAACGCGCCTGGTCTAATGGGGACATGCGTGAGGGGCCTGGGATCATTCTGCTAAAACGCGCCTGGTATAATGAGGGACATGCGTGAGGGGCCTGGGATCATTCTGCTAAAACGCGCCTGGTATAATGAGGGACATGCGTGAAGGGCCTGGGATCATTCTGCTAAAACGCGCCTGGTATAATGAGGGACATGCGTGAGGGGCCTGGGATCATTCTGCTAAAACGCGCCTGGTATAATGAGGGACATGCGTGAGGGGCCTGGGATCATTCTGCTAAAACGCGCCTGGTATAATGAGGGACATGCGTGAGGGGCCTGGGATCATTCTGCTAAAACGCGCCTGGTCTAATGAGGGACATGCGTGAGGGGCCTGGGATCATTCTGCTAAAACGCGCCTGGTCTAATGAGGGACATGCGTGAGGGGCCTGGGATCATTCTGCTAAAACGCGCCTGGTATAATGAGGGACATGCGTGAAGGGCCTGGGATCATTCTGCTAAAACGCGCCTGGTCTAACGAGGGACATGCGTGAGGGGCCTGGGATCATTCTGCTAAAACGCGCCTGGTCTAATGAGGGACATGCGTGAGGGGCCTGGGATCATTCTGCTAAAACGCGCCTGGTATAATGAGGGACATGCGTGAGGGGCCTGGGATCATTCTGCTAAAACGCGCCTGGTATAATGAGGGACATGCGTGAAGGGCCTGGGATCATTCTGCTAAAACGCGCCTGGTCTAATGAGGGACATGCGTGAGGGCCTGGGATCATTCTGCTAAAACGCGCCTGGTCTAATAAGGGGACATGCGTGAAGGGCCTGGGATCATTCTGCTAAAACGCGCCTGGTCTAATGAGGGACATGCGTGAGGGGCTGGGATCATTCTGCTAAAACGCGCCTGGTCTAATGAGGGACATGCGTGAGGGGCCTGGGATCATTCTGCTAAAACGCGCCTGGTATAATGAGGGACATGCGTGAGGGGCCTGGGATCATTCTGCTAAAACGCGCCTGGTATAATGAGGGACATGCGTGAGGGGCCTGGGATCATTCTGCTAAAACGCGCCTGGTCTAATGAGGGACATGCGTGAGGGGCCTGGGATCATTCTGCTAAAACGCGCCTGGTCTAATGAGGGACATGCGTGAAGGGCCTGGGATCATTCTGCTAAAACGCGCCTGGTATAATGAGGGACATGCGTGAAGGGCCTGGGATCATTCTGCTAAAACGCGCCTGGTCTAATGAGGGACATGCGTGAGGGCCTGGGATCATTCTGCTAAAACGCGCCTGGTCTAATGAGGGACATGCGTGAGGGGCCTGGGATCATTCTGCTAAAACGCGCCTGGTATAATGAGGGACATGCGTGAGGGGCCTGGGATCATTCTGCTAAAACGCGCCTGGTATAATGAGGGACATGCGTGAGGGGCCTGGGATCATTCTGCTAAAACGCGCCTGGTATAATGAGGGACATGCGTGAGGGGCCTGGGATCATTCTGCTAAAACGCGCCTGGTATAATGAGGGACATGCGTGAAGGGCCTGGGATCATTCTGCTAAAACGCGCCTGGTATAATGAGGGACATGCGTGAGGGGCCTGGGATCATTCTGCTAAAACGCGCCTGGTATAATGAGGGACATGCGTGAGGGGCCTGGGATCATTCTGCTAAAACGCGCCTGGTATAACGAGGGACATGCGTGAGGGGCCTGGGATCATTCTGCTAAAACGCGCCTGGTATAATGAGGGACATGCGTGAAGGGCCTGGGATCATTCTGCTAAAACGCGCCTGGTAATAACGAGGGACATGCGTGAGGGGCCTGGGATCATTCTGCTAAAACGCGCCTGGTATAATGAGGGACATGCGTGAGGGGCTGGGATCATTCTGCTAAAACGCGCCTGGTATAATGAGGGACATGCGTGAGGGGCCTGGGATCATTCTGCTAAAACGCGCCTGGTATAATGAGGGACATGCGTGAGGGCCTGGGATCATTCTGCTAAAACGCGCCTGGTATAATGAGGGACATGCGTGAAAGGCCTGGGATCATTCTGCTAAACGCGCCTGGTATAATGAGGGACATGCGTGAGGGGCCTGGGATCATTCTGCTAAAACGCGCCTGGTCTAATGAGGGACATGCGTGAAGGGCCTGGGATCATTCTGCTAAAACGCGCCTGGTATAATGAGGGACATGCGTGAGGGGCCTGGGATCATTCTGCTAAAACGCGCCTGGTATAATGAGGGACATGCGTGAAGGGCCTGGGATCATTCTGCTAAAACGCGCCTGGTATAATGAGGGACATGCGTGAGGGGCCTGGGATCATTCTGCTAAAACGCGCCTGGTATAATGAGGGACATGCGTGAGGGGCCTGGGATCATTCTGCTAAAACGCGCCTGGTCTAATGAGGGACATGCGTGAGGGGCCTGGGATCATTCTGCTAAAACGCGCCTGGTCTAATGAGGGACATGCGTGAGGGGCCTGGGATCATTCTGCTAAAACGCGCCTGGTATAATGAGGGACATGCGTGAGGGGCCTGGGATCATTCTGCTAAAACGCGCCTGGTATAATGAGGGACATGCGTGAGGGCCTGGGATCATTCTGCTAAAACGCGCCTGGTATAATGAAGGGACATGCGTGAAAGGCCTGGGATCATTCTGCTAAAACGCGCCTGGTATAATGAGGGACATGCGTGAGGGGCCTGGGATCATTCTGCTAAAACGCGCCTGGTATAATGAGGGACATGCGTGAGGGGTCTGGGATCATTCTGCTAAAACGCGCCTGGTATAATGAGGGACATGCGTGAGGGGCCTGGGATCATTCTGCTAAAACGCGCCTGGTATAATGAGGGACATGCGTGAGGGGCCTGGGATCATTCTGCTAAAACGCGCCTGGTCTAATGAGGGACATGCGTGAAGGGCCTGGGATCATTCTGCTAAAACGCGCCTGGTATAATGAGGGACATGCGTGAGGGGCCTGGGATCATTCTGCTAAAACGCGCCTGGTATAATGAGGGACATGCGTGAAGGGCCTGGGATCATTCTGCTAAAACGCGCCTGGTATAATGAGGGACATGCGTGAGGGGTCTGGGATCATTCTGCTAAAACGCGCCTGGTATAATGAGGGACATGCGTGAGGGGCCTGGGATCATTCTGCTAAAACGCGCCTGGTATAATGAGGGACATGCGTGAGGGGCCTGGGATCATTCTGCTAAAACGCGCCTGGTATAATGAGGGACATGCGTGAGGGGCCTGGGATCATTCTGCTAAAACGCGCCTGGTATAATGAGGGACATGCGTGAAGGGCCTGGGATCATTCTGCTAAAACGCGCCTGGTATAATGAGGGACATGCGTGAAAGGCCTGGGATCATTCTGCTAAACGCGCCTGGTATAATGAGGGACATGCGTGAGGGGCCTGGGATCATTCTGCTAAAACGCGCCTGGTCTAATGAGGGACATGCGTGAAGGGCCTGGGATCATTCTGCTAAACGCGCCTGGTATAATGAGGGACATGCGTGAGGGGCCTGGGATCATTCTGCTAAAACGCGCCTGGTATAATGAGGGACATGCGTGAGGGGCCTGGGATCATTCTGCTAAAACGCGCCTGGTATAATGAGGGACATGCGTGAAGGCCTGGGATCATTCTGCTAAACGCGCCTGGTATAATGAGGGACATGCGTGAGGGGCCTGGGATCATTCTGCTAAAACGCGCCTGGTCTAATGAGGGACATGCGTGAAGGGCCTGGGATCATTCTGCTAAAACGCGCCTGGTATAATGAGGGACATGCGTGAGGGGCCTGGGATCATTCTGCTAAAACGCGCCTGGTATAATGAGGGACATGCGTGAAGGGCCTGGGATCATTCTGCTAAAACGCGCCTGGTATAATGAGGGACATGCGTGAGGGGCTGGGATCATTCTGCTAAAACGCGCCTGGTATAATGAGGGACATGCGTGAGGGGCCTGGGATCATTCTGCTAAAACGCGCCTGGTATAATGAGGGACATGCGTGAAAGGCCTGGGATCATTCTGCTAAAACGCGCCTGGTATAATGAGGGACATGCGTGAGGGGCCTGGGATCATTCTGCTAAAACGCGCCTGGTATAATGAGGGACATGCGTGAGGGGCCTGGGATCATTCTGCTAAAACGCGCCTGGTATAATGAGGGACATGCGTGAAGGGCCTGGGATCATTCTGCTAAAACGCGCCTGGTCTAATGAGGGACATGCGTGAGGGGCCTGGGATCATTCTGCTAAAACGCGCCTGGTATAATGAGGGACATGCGTGAGGGGCCTGGGATCATTCTGCTAAAACGCGCCTGGTATAATGAGGGACATGCGTGAGGGGCCTGGGATCATTCTGCTAAAACGCGCCTGGTATAATGAGGGACATGCGTGAGGGGCCTGGGATCATTCTGCTAAACGCGCCTGGTATAATGAGGGACATGCGTGAAGGGCCTGGGATCATTCTGCTAAAACGCACCTGGTATAATGAGGGACATGCGTGAGGGGCCTGGGATCATTCTGCTAAAACGCGCCTGGTATAATGAGGGACATGCGTGAAGGGCCTGGGATCATTCTGCTAAAACGCGCCTGGTCTAACGAGGGACGGGTGTGAAGGCCCGGGATCACTTCCCCTGTGCTGAGGGGGAACATCCTGGCAGCGGCGCCCTTTTAAACCCGTTCTCTGGGTCTCGCCTGGGCTCTACATGCTTCCCTGTATTGAGGCGGGCAGGTGTCCGCATACTGTGACCGGCCCCTGAGTATGGGTTAGAGGAAGAGGTTCCACACCCTCAGGATTATGGGAGCTGTGGAAGAGCTGAAAGTGCCGGAGCATCGTGGGTAATGTAGTTCTTAATATCAGACTCAGCAACCCAGATATGAAGTTGCAGCGGGTCCTCCTGCGCTCCTGCTCGGGTCTGCACCCCCTTTTCAGACCCTCTCTTTGTGTCCTCGTTGCAGCTGCGGACCAAGCTCTCTTCCCAGGAGATCCAGCAGTTTGCCATGTTGCTGCACGAGTATCGGAACGGGGCATCGATCCACGAGTTCTGCATCAACCTGCGGCAGCTTTACGGCGACAGCAGGAAGTTCCTTCTGCTTGGTAATGAACGTTCCTGCCCTTTAAGTCACCGCCACGGCGAATCTAGTCAGAAACACCTGTTTTATGTTCATGAGATCATGTAACGGTGAGATTTCCCGGACACGTATTGACCCGTTTCCCCTTTTCACCCTCCAGGTCTGCGGCCGTTCATCCCGGAGAAGGACAGCCAGCACTTCGAGAACTTCCTGGAAACGATCGGCGTGAAGGACGGACGTGGTATCATCACGGACAGCTTCGGGAGGTATCGGCGAACGATGAGCACCGCATCCAACTCAACCACCAACGGAAACGGCGCGGCGGGCGGCTCGGACGACCAGTCCGTGCCCTCGGAAGGAGACGAGTGGGACCGCATGATATCGGACATTAGCAACGACATCGAGGCCTTGGGGTGCAGCATGGACCAAGATCCACCTCAAGGACCCGGCAACTACTCCTGACCAGAAGCGACGCCGGTCAGACCTTCTTCACCAGCATTAGCCGCCGAGACGTCGCGGTCAGGCCCCTGCAGAAGGACGGGCCGCTGTTACACGTGACGTGCTCTGCCGCTGTTTTGGGCTGAATTTCACTTCTTTAGAGAAACTTTCTGAAGACAAAACCTGAAGTGCATTTGTAGAAGCCGCCAGGCCTCGCGCTCGGCGCGTTACCCGCTGTTTTGGGCTCCCCGATAGGTTCTCGATTTGCACAGGAGTTATTTTTCGGGTGGTTTTTGTTACACTCGGACTGTTTTTCTATATAGATATTTATGTTCAAATCTATTAATGATCCAAAAAAACAACGAAAAATAGTCAACGTTTACCACAATGTGAAAGCTCGTGGGGGGAGGGGCTTGCGGGGGGAGGGGCTCCTGAAGGATGACGTGCAACCGCTCAGCGTCTTGTTTTTTTATATATATTTGTGTGTTTTTGTACATTTTTATTGGGTTTTGCCTCCAAGTCGCCCTCTCTTAATGTCCGCGAGTGTGTGCGGCGGCCGCCAGGTCCCGGCGTTCTATATTTATCGTTTTTTCTTTGCGTGTTGTGTCGCCGCACATTGTGTGTCAGTTACAGGGTAACGCTCCGTGAGGGTGAGACGTGGCACGAGTATAACGGGCGGGCGCGTGTGTGCTGGCTGTCGCATTGCAGAGATGCTGGATGTTTACACTTGCCAGCCAAAGTCCTGCCGGTCCCTGAACACACAACCGGCTTCCCCGAATCTCGCCCTGCGCTGCCCGTGTCTCCCTGTACGTGCTCTGGTGCTCCCGGTTCCCCAAACGTTCCGGTTCATAGAAAATGATTCGTACTTATCAAATTAGGGCTGCCGTCCTCGGCCAGGGTCTCACCGGAGGTGGTCTTGCTGCCTTTTGAGGAGGCCTGCTCGCTGTACAGACCTGCGCTCTCCGGTGGTCCATTCTCCAAATGACGTGTTGATGCTGAGTTGGCTCATTGCGCCTTTCACTTGCTCGTTGTCGGCTAATTTGGCCGATTTTTAGTTTCCATTGCTCTATGTAAAACCGCTGGGTAACGTCAGGATTGCCCGGGTAAGGTGTGATGTAAAACTGCTGGGTAACGTCAGGATTGCCCGGGTAAGGTGTGATGTAAAACTGCTGGGTAACATCGGGTTGGCCCAGGTAAAGCTTGCTGGGTAACGTCTGTTGGCCTGGGTATGGCACGATGTAAAACCGTTGGGTTGGCCTGGGTAAGGCACAATGTAAAGCCGCTGGGTAACGTCGGGTTGGCCCGGGTAAAGCTTGCTGTAAAGCCGCTGGGTATCGTCGGGTTGTCCCCCCCCAGGTAAAGCTGCTGGGTATCGTCGGGTTGGCTAAAGCCGCTGGGTATCGTCGGGTTGGCCCCCCGGGTAAAGCCGCTGGGTATCGTCGGGTTGGCCCGCTGGGTATCGTCGGGTTGTTCCCCCCCCCCCCAGTTAAAGCTGCTGGGTATCGTCGGGTTGGCTAAAGCCGCTGGGTATCGTCGGGTTGGCCCCCCGGGTAAAGCCGCTGGGTATCGTCGGGTTGGCCCCCCGGGTAAAGCCGCTGGGTATCGTCGGGTTGGTCCCCCGGGTAAAGCCGCTGGGTATCGTCGGGTTGGCCCGCTGGGTTTCGTCGGGTTGGCCCCCCGGGTAAAGCCGCTGGGTATCGTCGGGTTGGCCCCCCGGGTAAAGCCGCTGGGTATCGTCGGGTTGACCCGGGTCCTCCTAGGTTAATCGCATTTTCGGACTTTACCTGTAACGCGTTTTATATAAAGTTTCGGTGCGGGACTAACCGTCAGATTTAAACACTCTTCCGTATCACGAGTTACAAGAAACGCCATGAATCCTCGTATCGCCGCCCTCTGAGCTCTCCTGCCACACTCCCTGCATGCAGCAAGGCACTCTGGGTAGGACATGCAATGAAGTCCACTGTTTTGTTTTAGCGCAGATTCCCGCGTTGTGCCAGGCGAGGTTGCCGCGAGCAGGGGATGGGGTGTAACGAGACGCACAGCACTCCTGGACGGCCATTTCAGGCCTGAAAAGCTACAAAAAATTATGGATCTCCTTCACATGTCCTACCCAGAATTCACTGCTGCGTACGGGTAGGGAGGGGCTCTGGGAAGTCGGTGCCAGCGATGCCGGCCCTGACTCGGCTGCCATGAAATGATCAAATTTACCCTTTTTTTTTTTTTTTAGTTAAGTTTGGGTGGATTCGCTGTAATGACGCGCGCAGGGCGCGGCTCCGGCGTTAAAACACGTTAATAGCCCGGTTTGATGACGCGCAGGTCGTGGCTCCGGCGTTGCAACACGTTAATAGCCCGGTTTGATGACGCGCAGGTCGTGGCTCCGGCGTTGCAACACGTTAATAGCCCGGTTTGATGACGCGCGCAGGTCACGGCTCCGGCGTTACAAAACGTTAATAGCCTGGTTTGATGACGCGCAGGTCGTGGCTCCGGCGGCTGGCGTTACAACACGTTAATAGCCCGGTTTGATGACGCGTAGGTCGTACCTCCGGCGTTACAACACGTTAATAGCCCGGTTTGATGACGCGCAGGTTGTGGCTCCGGCGGCTGGCGTTACAAAACGTTAATAGCCCGGTTTGATGACGCGCAGGTCGTGGCTCCGGCGTTACAACACGTTAATAGTCGGGTTTGACGCGCAGGTTGTGGCTCCGGCGTTACAACACGTTAATAGCCCGGTTTGATGACGCGCGCAGGTCACGGCTCCGGCGTTACAAAACGTTAATAGCCGGGTTTGATGACGCGCAGGTTGCGGCCGTGTTACAAAACGTTAATAGCCCGGTTTGATGACGCGTTTCTCGGTCCCAGGAAATCCTTTATTTAACTCTGTGTTTTAACCCTTTCATCCCATAGTCCTTTTTGTGTTGTTTTGGCCCAGCTCTCGCCCTCGGTATCTGCTCCCAGCAGGTTCGGCATCGCCGCGGCGCTCTGTATTATCTGTGTTTACTCGGCAGTTTGAGGTTTTGTTTTTTTTGTACTTTTTTAACTGTAAATATAGTTGTGCATTTATTGCATCCTGTGTGTTTGTGTCGTTTAATTGCGGGAGGGGGGGCTTCACGTCACGGGGAGGCGTTTAACCCCCAGAGCGCCGGCTGGCAGCGTTTAACCCTCAGAGCGCCGGCTGGCAGCGTTTTATAATGTGTCACAGGAGAATCCCTGGCCATTAAGAGACGGCCTATTCGGTCGTGGTGTTCCCGGGGCACCCTGGCAACCCCAAGGATACCGGGGGCCATGGAAGGCGCCACGGGGCCATGGAAGGCGCCACGAGGCCGGGAGACCTGAGGCCAGAAGGATGGCTAGAGCCTAGTTGAAGGGGGAGGGGTGAAAAGGCCAGCAGGGACGCGGCTCCGCAAATAACCGCAGAATCATCAGAAAAACAGAGAGTTTCCGAGTACAAAAAGTCTGCTCATAAAAAAAGAGGGGGGGCCAAAACAGGAAAATAAAAGTGGGGGGGGGGGTCACCCCAAATCTAATGTGTGGTGGTGTCCGCAATGGGGTGGGTGCAGGTCACCAGTCCAAGATCAGCAACGTATGAAGACAGCAGGGTGGGGGGGGGACATCTCAGCCAGTGTCCAGATACAAAGGGACACCCAGGGCTCCATCACAGCAAACCTCCGGGGCCCTGTGAGCGTCGCCAAGGATCCCCGATGCCACCGGAGAGGATGAGCCGCCAAGACGCCATGTCAAGCTGCAACAGCTGAGCTGGGTCACGCCGAATGGAGAGGTCGCCTCAGCAGTGAAAGGGGGCCATTCACGGGACGGAGCCCCCAGCGGAACCACAGCAGTAGAACGGCCACCGTTCTCCTCAACAGCCGGGGGCAGCCAGCCAACACCCCACAACTCCGACGCCGCAAAGGAAGGCCGAACGTCGAAAGGCGTCACCGGACCCAAACCATCGACGGACCGGTCTCCAACCACTGATGTAAAGAGGTCATCCAGTGGATCCACCCCACTCCCGGCCGGGAGGAGGAGAAGACTTTCTGGGTCACCAGAGCCGCAGCCATTCCCAGCAGCAGGGGCACCGCAGGATCTCTCTCCCTACGGTTCCACGTCAGGCTGTGCAGCGTCCACTGGCGCCAGAACAGCATCACATCTCCATCCAGCCTCCCGCACATCGAGGGACCACAGCTCAGGGAACTCCACCATCATCCCCCACGTGAGCGGCAGCAAGTCAGGGTGGGACATAGTCGCGAGGAAGCCAGGCGCCCCCAGGACAGGAGCAGGTGAGACACCGCAATGTAGCCCAAAGAAAACACCGTCTAGCGAGCAGCAGCTCTCAGAGGGTCAGGGAGTCCAAAACATTACAGCAAGCTGTAAAAATGGCCACCAGGGGTAGGCCGCACTCAGGCCCGAAGCCCAAAACCGGCACAGAAGTCGGCGGAGGATCCAACAACTCAGCGTGGTCCCATCTCCCCTACTCCAGGAAGTGGGGACACCCAAACAAGTCATTAACCCGACAGGGAGATGCAAGATCTGGGGTTAAATAGGAGCTCAGCTACAGAGCTCCGCACGGTGCATCCACTCCCGTCGGTAGTCAGCTCTGCCCCCCTTAGGCTAGGGTCAGACGAGCGCAGTGTTAACGTCCGTGTTGCCGCACATAAGTACGTCCGTGATAGCCTAGAATTGTGTTAAATGGAGCCCCACACACGAAGTACGTCCGCACAGAAGTGCGGGGGCTGACGGCCGCGGCAAACGGACGCAGGTTAGGCAAGAACGTAATACTGCTAGAACGGACGTGCAGAGTGCGCCACGTCCACAACGTCCGCATAGCTTTGTGTGCGAGTGATGCAACAAGGTCAGACGGACTGCATTTATACGTCCAGCATTTATACGTCCAGCATTTACACGTCCAGCATTTTTGACGGACAGAATGTTCTTTCATTGTAATTTATTTTCCCCGCTCCATCAGTCAAAAAATAGTGTGGCCACTACCTTGTCGTCAGTCAGTAAGTACGTCCGTACTGCACGGACGCACAGTCCGTACAAAATGCGCTCATCTGACCCTAGCCTAACCTGGAATTTAACCCTTGTAGATCTGCCAGGGTTTCAGCGCAACAGCCGCCATCTTTGAATGTCATCACAATACAGACCGACCAATGAGCGATGCTGATTATACATAGAAAGTCAGCAGCCAATCAGATTCCAGAATTTGCAGAGCAGGGCCCTGCATTATTTATAGGGGACCCTTCTTAGGCCCCCAAGAACCCCTCACTGTTACACAGGGGCCACCAGGAACCCCTCACTGTTACACAGGGGCCCCTGAGAAGGATCTGCTATAAATGAAACAAACGTGTGCTGTAGCTTCTATATATTATATCTCACCCGCACCCCCATCTCCATTAGGTTCTGTATAAGACAGGGGGGGGGGGGCTCAGGCTACACTTTCCAGAAGGCTTTTGGAAGTCGGGGGCACGTTTGAAAGATTTGGGGTGCCGTCACATTCCGCACAATAAACGTAAAACCACCTTCCATACAATACAGGCGACGGAGGATCCAAATAAGGAGCGCTGTGACTCTGCTTTTACTAATATCTCAATGTTTAGGGCCGGTTTCTGTGTCGCAATACAGGGGCTCCACCAGTCACAAGATCTCCATCTCCTCAGGTTTGACTCGTAGCGCCGTATACAGGAGAATATTTGTTCACATAAGAACGTGCTGCAATATGCCCCCCCAATATGCACCCCACCGTTAAAAAATTATTTGCACCCCGTTTCACTCTGTGCTGTCCATTTTATTCTATGCTTCTCCGTTCCATTTATGCCCCTCATTTCATTCTACGTTATCCCCGTTTCACCTTATGCTCCCCCTTTCATACTGTGCCCTCATTTCATGCTGTGCTCCTCATTTCATACTGTGCTTTTATTTCTTTCTTTGCCCTCATTTCATTCCGTGCCCTCATTTCATACTGTGGTCCTCATTTCATACTGTGCTGTGTGCTCCTCATTTCATTCTATGCTGTGTGCTCCTCATTTCATTCTGTGCTCCCCATTTCATACTGTGCTTCTCATTTCATACTGTGCTCTAATTTCATACTGTGCCCTAATGTCGTTCTTTGCTCCCCATTTCATACTGTGCTCTCAATTCATACTGTGCCCCTCATTTCATTGTGTGCTCCTCATTTCATTCTGTGCCCCCCATTTCATACTGTGCCCCCCATTTCATACTGTGTGCTCCTCATTTCATTCTGTGCCCCCCATTTCATACTGTGCCCCCCATTTCATACTGTGTCCCCCATTTCATACTGTGCTCCTCATTTCATACTGTGCTACCCATTTCATACTGTGCTCCTCATTTCATACTGTGCCCTCACTTCATACTGTGCTCCCCATTTTATACTGTGCCCTCATTTCATTCTGTGCTCCCCATTTCATACTGTGCTCCTCATTTCATACTGTGCCCTCACTTCATACTGTGCTCCCCATTTTATACTGTGCCCTCATTTCATTCTGTGCTCCCCATTTCATACTGTGCTTTCATTTTTTTCTGTGCCCTCATTCATACTGTGCTCATTTCATTCTGTGCTCCCCATTTCATACTGTGCTTTCATTTTTTTCTGTGCCCTCATTTCATACTGTGCTCCCCATTTCACCCTGTGCTCCCCATTTCACCCTGTGCCCTCATTTCATACTGTGCTCCTCATTTCATACTGTTCCCTAATTTCATTCTGTGCTCCCCATTTCACACTGTGCTCTTATTTCATTCAGTGCTCCTCATTTCACACTGTGCCCTCATTTAATTCTGTGCTCCCCATTTCATATTGTGCTTTCATTTTTTTCTGTGTCTTCATTGCTCCCCATTTCATTCTGTGCTCCTCCTTTCATACTGTGCCCTCATTTCACACTGTGCTCTCATTTCAAACTGTGCTCCACATTTCATACGGTTTCCTCATTTCATACTGTGCTCCCCATTTGATACTGTGCCCTCATTTCATTCTGTTGTCCCCATTTCATACTGTGCCCTCATTTCATTCTGTGCTCTCATTTCATACTGCACCCTCATTTCATTGTGCGACCTCATTTCATTCGGGGCTCCTCCTTTCATACTGTTTCCTCATTTCATTCAGGGCTCCTCCTTTCATACTGTTTCCTCATTTCATTCAGGGCTCCTCCTTTCATACTGTCTCCTCATTTCATTCTGAGCTCCCCATTTCATTCTGTGCTCTTATTTCATTCTGTGCCCTCATTTCATACTGTGCTCTCATTTCATACTGTGCTCTCATTTCAAACTGTGCTCCCCATTTCACACTGTGCTCCCCATTTCACACTGTGCCCTCATTTCATACTGTGCTCCCCATTTCACACTGTGCTAATTTCATACTGTGCTCCCCATTTCATACGGTGCCCTCATTTCATTGTGCTCCCCATTTCATACTGTACTCTCATTTCATTCTGTGCTCCTCATTTCATACTGTGCCCTCATTTCATACTGTCTCCTCATTTCATACTGTGCCCTCCTTTCATTTCTGTGCTCTTTTCAATTCTGTGCTCCTCATTTCAAACTGTGCTCCCCATTTCACTCTGTGCTTCTCATTTCATACTGTGCTTCTCATTTCATTCTGTGCTCCTCATTTCATACTGTGCTTCTCATTTCATTCTGTGCTCCTCATTTCATTCTGTCCTCATTTCATTCTGTGCTCTCATTTCATTCTGTCCTCATTTCATTCTGTGCTCTCATTTCAAACTGTGCTCCCCATTTCACACTGTGCTCCTCATTTCATAATGTGCTTCTCATTTCATTCTGTGCGCATTTCATACTGTGCTCCGCTCCCCATTTCATACGGTGCTTTATTTCATACTGTGCCCTCATTTCATTCTGTGCTCCTCATTTCATACTGTGCCCTCATTTCATACTGTCTCCTCATTTCATACTGTGCCCTCCTTTCATTTCTGTGCTCTTTTCAATTCTGTGCTCCTCATTTCAAACTGTGCTCCCCATTTCACTCTGTGCTTCTCATTTCATTCTGTGCTTCTCATTTCATTCTGTGCTTCTCATTTCATACTGTGCTTCTCATTTCATTCTGTGCTCCTCATTTCATACTGTGCTTCTCATTTCATTCTGTGCTCCTCATTTCATTCTGTCCTCATTTCATTCTGTGCTCTCATTTCATTCTGTGCTCTCATTTCAAACTGTGCTCCCCATTTCACACTGTGCTCCTCATTTCATAATGTGCTTCTCATTTCATTCTGTGCGCATTTCATACTGTGCTCCGCTCCCCATTTCATACGGTGCTTTATTTCATACTGTGCCCTCATTTCATTCTGTGCTCCCCATTTCATACTGTGCCCTCATTTCATAGTGTGCTCCTCATTTTATCTGTGCCCTCATTTCATACTGTGCTGTGTGCTCTCAATTCATTCTGTGCCCCTCCTTTCATTCTGTGCTCTCAATTCATACTGTGCCCCTCATTTCATACTGTTCCCTCATTTCATACTGTGCACCCCATTTCATACTGTGCCCTCATTTCATTCTGAGCTCCCTATTTCTTTCTGAGCTCCCCATTTCATACTGTGCTCTCATTTCAAACTGTGCTCCCCATTTCACACTGTGCTCCCCATTTCATTCTGTGCTCATTTCATACTGTGCCCTCATTTCATACTGTGCTCCCCATTTCACACTGTGCTCCCCATTTCACTCTGTGCCCTCATTTCATACTGTGCTTTCATTTCACACTGTGCTCCTCATTTCATACGGTTTCCTCATTTCATATTGTTCCCTCATTTCATACTGTGCCCTCATTTCATACTGTGCTCCCCATTTGATACTGTGCCCTCATTTCATTCTGTTGTCCCCATTTCATACTGTGCCCTCATTTCATTCTGTGCTCTCATTTCATACTGCACCCTCATTTCATTGTGCGCCCTCATTTCATTCGGGGCTCCTCCTTTCATACTGTCTCCTCATTTCATTCTGAGCTCCCCATTTCATTCTGTGCTCTTATTTCATTCTGTGCCCTTATTTCATTCTGTGCCCTCATTTCATACTGTGCTCTCATTTCATACTGTGCTCTCATTTCATACTGTGCTCTCATTTCATACTGTGCCCTTATTTCATACTGTGCTCCCCATTTCACACTGTGCTAATTTCATACTGTGCTCCCCATTTCATACGGTTCCCTCATTTCATACTGTGCCCTCATTTCATTCTGTGCTCCCCATTTCATACTGTGCCCTCATTTCATTGTGCGCTCCTCATTTCATACTGTTTCCTCATTTCATACTGTTTCCTCCTTTCAATTCTGTGCTCCTCCTTTCAAACTGTGCTTCTCATTTCATACTGTGCTTCTCATTTCATTGTGCTCATTTCATTCTGTGCTCATTTCATTCTGTGCCCCCCATTTCAGACTGTGTCTCTCATTTCAGACCGTGTCCCTCATTTAATTCTGTGCTCCCCATTTCATACTGTGCCTTCATTTTTTTCTGTGCCCTCATTTCATACTGTGCTGTGTGCTCATTTCATTCTGTGCTCTCAATTCATACTGTGCCCCTCATTTCATACTGTGCCCTCATTTCATTCTGTGCTCTCATTGCATACTGTGCTCACTTCATACTGCGCCCTCATTTCAAACTGTGCTCCCCATTTCATACTGTGCTCTCATTTCATTTTGTGCTCATTTCGTTTTGTGCTCATTTCGTTTTGTGCTCCTCATTTTATACTGTGCTTGTGACGGAACGCGATGTTACTGTCCGCCTGCGGGTGTGCTCCAATCTGCTTATGCTTCTTCCCCTTTGTGTTGTTCCAACCGGCCCGACTACCAAGGTGGTGACACTTGGCGTCTCGAGCGACCGGGTCTGACGTTGCAATCTGGGTGACCGGCACAGCGTAATGGACCCTAGTGTGTACCCAGCCCGACTACTGGGGGAATGACCCGCAGCGTCCCGAGCAGCTGGCCACGGACCGGTACGTGTGCTCCTACAATATCGGTCAGAACAAGTCCCGTCCGCGGAGATTCGGATCTCCCGGCAATCGGATCGGCGGATGGTCGGTCGTTCGGGCTATTCGGATCACCCAGCGGTCGATGTGCCTATCCGCTACGCCGCACTGATCGCTTCGGATCTCCCGGTAATCCAGGTGGCCAACGGTCGATCGCGCGGAAGTATTCGGATCGCCCTGCGGTCGAGATGGCCCTTCGTTGCACCGCACTGACCTATTCGGGCTCCCAGTGGCTACAGATATCCCCCCTTCGACCAGCGCTCCGTTCGGATCTAGCGGTAATCGATGCGCCCGGCAGAGTACTGACCCATCGGATCTTCTGGTGGCTATGCAAGGGGTTCCGTCGGCTAGAAGTATTCGGATCGTGCGGCGGTCGAAGCGCTCACGCGTTGTCAGGTGCGGATTCTTCGGATCTCTCGGTAGTTAGCTGGACCGGCTCAGTCGGCGGTAGATTCAATCGCGCGGCAGCGGCACGCGGTATGTCTTCGTTTCGTCCGGGGTGCTGAACCACGAGGGATGTCAAACACAGTTGGCAAACAGAGACACGAGACGCAGCTTCATGAACTCAAAACCAAAGACACTTTTATTTTTTTTAACAACAGTAGTATTTATACTTTCCCCACGAGATCCACATCTGGAACACCCCCTTCCCGCCCCCACAAGTATCATTGGCTAAAGCGCATCGGGGCGTTGCCGATTCGGAACCGGAAGGTTCGGATCGGCCATTTTATCTCCTGCTCTGCTCGATCCGAACACGCGGCGGCAGAAAATGGCGGCAAATTTAAACGGCGAATGGCGGCAAATTTAAACGGCGTCCGTTACACAATAACAACACTTTTATTTACAGGTACTCCCCCGGCCAGCTGGAATGCAGGAACGTTGGTGCAACGGCACAAACACATAGTTTATTAAATATCAGTGTCCTGATCCCCTGTCTCTGGCTGAGGGTGCTGGGCCAGTCCATCACAGTGCTCTCATTTCAAACTGTGCTCCCCATTTCACACTGTGCTCCCCATTTCACTCTGTGCCCTCATTTCATTCTGTGCTCCCCATTTCATACTGTGCTTTAATTTTTTCTGTGCCCTCATTTCATACTGTGCTGTGTGCTCCTCATTTCATTCTGTGCCCTCATTTCATTCTGTGCTCACTTCATACTGCGCCCTCATTTCAAACTGTGCTCCCCATTTCACACTGTGCTCATTTCATACTGTGCTCTTATTTCATTCTGTGCCCTCATTTCATTTTGTGCTCCTCATTTCATACTGTGCTCTCATTTCATACTGTGCTCTCATTTCATACTGTGCTCTCATTTCATACTGTGCTCCCCATTTCACACTGTGCTCCCCATTTCATACTGTGCTCCCCATTTCATACTGTGTCCCCATTTCATACTGTGTCCTCATTTCATACTGTGTCCTCATTTCATACTGTGCTCCTCATTTCATACTGTGCGTTCATTTCATACTGTGCTCCCCATTTCATACTGTGCCCTCATTTCATACTGTGCTCCCCATTTCACACTGTGCTCATTTCATACTGTGCTCCCCATTTCATACGGTGCCCTCATTTCATTGTGCTCCCCATTTCATACTGTGCCCTCATTTCATTGTGCTCCCCATTTCATACTGTGTTCTCATTTCATACTGTGTTCTCATTTCATACTGTGTTCTCATTTCATACTGTGTTCTCATTTCATACTGTGCTCTCATTTCATACTGCACCCTCATTTCATTCTGTGCTCATTTCATACGGTTCCCTCATTTCATACTGTGCCCTCATTTCATTCTGTGCTCCCCATTTCATACTGTGCCCTCATTTCATTGTGCGCTCCTCATTTCATACTGTTTCCTCATTTCATACTGTTTCCTCCTTTCATTTCTGTGCTCCTTTCAATTCTGTGCTCTCATTTCAAACTGTGCTCCCCATTTCACTCTGTGCTTCTCATTTCATTCTGTCCTCATTTCATTCTGTGCCCCCCATTTCATACTGTGCCTTCATTTTTTTCTGTGCCCTCATTTCATACTGTGCTGTGTGCTCATTTCATTCTGTGCTCTCAATTCATACTGTGCCCTCATTTCATTCTGTGCTCTCATTGCATACTGTGCTCACTTCATACTGCGCCCTCATTTCATTCTGTGCTCTCATTGCATACTGTGCTCACTTCATACTGCGCCCTCATTTCAAACTGTGCTCCCCATTTCATACTGTGCTCCCCATTTCATTCTGTGCCCTCATTTCATACTGTGCTCCCCATTTCATACTGTGCCCTCATTTCATTCTGTGCTCCCCATTTCATACTGTGCTTTAATTTTTTCTGTGCCCTCATTTCATACTGTGCTGTGTGCTCCTCATTTCATTCTGTGCTCTCAATTCATACTGTGCCCCTCATTTCATACTGTGCCCTCATTTCATTCTGTGCTCTCATTACATACTGCTCTCACTTCATACTGCGCCCTCATTTCAAACTGTGCTCCCCATTTCACACTGTGCCCTCATTTCATTGTGCTCCCCATTTCATACTGTGCTCTCATTCTGTGCTCATTTTCATACGGTTCCCTCATTTCATACTGTTCCCTCATTTCATACTGCTCCCTCATTTCATACTGCTCCCTCATTTCATACTGCTCCCTCATTTCATACTGCGCCCTCATTTCATACTGCGCCCTCATTTCATACTGTGCTCCCCATTTCATACTGTGCCCTCACTTCATACTGTGCTCCCCATTTTATACTGTGCCCTCATTTCATTCTGTGCTCCCCATTTTATACTGTGCTTTCATTTTTTTCTGTGCCCATTTCATTCTGTGCCCTCATTTCATACTATGCTGTGTGCTCCTCATTTCATTCTGTGCTCCCCATTTCATACTGTGCTTTCATTTTTTTCTGTGCCCTCATTTCATACTGTGCTCCCCATTTCACCCTGTGCTCCCCATTTCACCCTGTGCTCCCCATTTCACCCTGTGCCCTCATTTCATACTGTGCTCCTCATTTCATACTGTTCCCTAATTTCATTCAGTGCTCCTCATTTCACACTGTGCCCTCATTTAATTCTGTGCTCCCCATTTCATATTGTGCTTTCATTTTTTTCTGTGCCCTCATTGCTCCCCATTTCATTCTGTGCTCCTCCTTTCATACTGTGCCCTCATTTCACACTGTGCTCCACATTTCATACGGTTTCCTCATTTCATACTGTGCTCCCCATTTGATACTGTGCCCTCATTTCATTCTGTTGTCCCCATTTCATACTGCACCCTCATTTCATTGTGCGCCCTCATTTCATTCGGGGCTCCTCCTTTCATACTGTTTCCTCATTTCATTCAGGGCTCCTCCTTTCATACTGTTTCCTCATTTCATTCAGGGCTCCTCCTTTCATACTGTCTCCTCATTTCATTCTGAGCTCCCCATTTCATTCTGTGCTCTTATTTCATTCTGTGCCCTCTTTTCATACTGTGCCCTCATTTCATACTGTGCTCCCCATTTCATACTGTGCTCCCCATTTCACACTGTGCTCTTATTTCATTCAGTGCTCCTCATTTCATACTGTGCCCTCATTTAATTCCGTGCTCCCCATTTCATATTGTGCTTTCATTTTTTTCTGTGCCCTCATTGCTCCCCATTTCATTCTGTGCTCCTCCTTTCATACTGTGCTCCTCCTTTCATACTGTGCCCTCATTTCATTCTGTGCTCTCATTACATACTGTGCTCACTTCATACTGTGCTCCCCATTTCACACTGCGCCCTCATTTCATTGTGCTCTCATTTCATACTGCGCCCTCATTTCATTGTGCTCCCCATTTCATACTGTGCTCTCATTCTGTGCTCATTTCATACTGTTCCCTCATTTCATACTGCTCCCTCATTTCATACTGTGCCCTCATTTCATACTGTGCCCTCATTTCATACTGTGCTCCCCATTTTATTCTGTGCTCCCCATTTCATACTGTGCTCTCATTCTGTGCTCATTTCATACTGTTCCCTCATTTCATACTGCTCCCTCATTTCATACTGTGCCCTCATTTCATACTGTGCCCTCATTTCATACTGTGCCCTCATTTCATACTGTGCTCCCCATTTCATACTGTGCTCCCCATTTCATACTGTGCTCCCCATTTCATTCTGTGCTCCTCATTTTAAACTGTGCTCCCCATTTCATACTGTGCTTTCATTTAATACTGTGCCCTGATTTCATTCTGTGCTCCCCATTTCATACTGTGCCCTTTCATTCTCTGCCCTCATTTCATTTGTGCTCCCCATTTCATACTGTGCTCCCCATTTCATTTGATGTCCCTTTCCAGCAGACCCCCAGATCAGATGTTTGACGTCAGCTCAGACCTTTACTCGCCTGCACCCTGATGATGGTTTCCGTCACTCTTCACATCGCTCCTCTTCTGCAGAATCCGTTAGCACCATCCAGAAACCCCCCCCCCAAAAAAAAATCAATATACTCCCCTCCTGTCCCACAGCGAGGACCGCGGCTCTGATCGCCTCCTTAGTCCGACGGGAGCAGGGAGAGAGTGGGGGAAAAAGTCCCTCCAGTCTCCCCCTGCGTATCACTACCGTGACCGCCGGTGTTTGCTTCAATGGAGTCCTATGGACTCCATTGAGAGGATGCGTGCGGGTGCGCTTAGCGCTGCCGCGTGCATCCCGGGGCTTAACGCCAGCAAACAATGCAGGCAGCACAGTTTTCCTCCCTAGCACCCCCATTTTACCGCTACGATCGTAATTTGGCCCGACGGGTGCGTCTGGATTCCATTGACGACCAGTTTAGTTATTTTAACATGTCACAATGGTGGGTCATGTAGTTACATTGTAGCACAAAGTGGCAGAATGAGTTCTACAATGTAGTAAGTTTCTGAAGGTGTGTTAGCGGGGCGGCTGCATACACTACATCTCCGTAATCAATAGCCGGCATAAGCATTTGTTGTACAATCTGCTTTCTTACCGCGGGGCTCAGGCAGGATTTGTTTCTGTACAGGGCACCTAGTTTGGGGTAGAGTTTAGATGAGAGTTTTTCGATGTGGGGCCAAAGGATAGATTTGGGTCTAACCACATACCTAGATATTTGAGAGAAGTGACTGTGGTCAGCGTGCCATTTGATTTTGTCCTGACACATAGATGGGGTGTTTGCAATTTGTGTAGTTTAGGTTTTGTTCCAAAGAGCATCGTTACCGTTTTGTCAGTATTTTAAAAAGTTTGTTGTGTTTGATCCACTTTTGTACCTCTGTGAATTGTTCTTGCAGCACGGCCTCCAGCTGCGGGAGATTTGCTTTGCTGGTATAGGTTGCGGTGGCGTCTGCGTACATGTGCACAGTTGAGGCTTTGCTGGTATAGGTTGCGGTGGCGTCTGCGTACATGTGTACGTTGAGGCTTTGCTGGTATAGGTTGCGGTGGCGTCTGCGTACATGTGTACAGTTGAGGCTTTGCTGGTATAGGTTGCGGTGGCGTCTGCGTACATGTGCACAGTTGAGGCTTTGCTGGTATAGGTTGCGGTGGCGTCTGCGTACATGTGTACAGTTGAGGCTTTGCTGGTATAGGTTGCGGTGGCGTCTGCGTACATGTGTACAGTTGAGGCTTTGGGTATAGGTTGCGGTGGCGTCTGCGTACATGGTACAGTTGAGGCTTTGCAGACATTGGGCAGATCATTTATGAATATTGTGAATAGCAGGGGGCCGAGTATTGAGCATTGGGGTACACCGCACGTGACTGGGAGGGGGAGGGAGGAGCTGCCAGAAATTGACACATATTGTGATCGGTCGGATACATATGATTGAAACCAGGTTAGCGTGCGATCACCAATGCCAGAGTTTTTAAGTTTTTGTAATAAGATGCCATGGTCTACTGTGTCAAAGGCCTTGGCAAAATCAAGGAAGATGCTCCAGTTAGGTTTCCTTGTTCCATGCCAGCCTGGATATCATTGCAGACTTTTAAAAGGGCGGTTGTAGTTGAGTGATTTGGACGGAAGCCTGATTGATCTGGGGTTAAATAGTTCCAATATTGATAATAATCACGTAATTGTGTGTAGACACATTTTTCCAAGACTTTTGACATTACAGGGAGCAACGATATCGGACGGTAGTTGGATACCAAAGTACTGTCACCACTTTTATGGATAGGTACCACTCTCGCAGTGTTCCAGAGTTTGGGTATGTATCCAGTCGCCAGTGATTCATTGATTAGGGTTGCGACAGGTTTTGCAGTTGCCGGCGCACTGATTTCCACCAGCATTGCTCCTGTGTAACTGATGTATGTGTGACTTTTTATTTATTTAACCCTTTCCTCCCTTCCTGGTGTCACTCGGCGCGTTGCCCGTACCTCCCGGCCCTTCAGACATAGGGGGTGAACCCGGCAGCGTCCCAGGTGAAAGCAGCATTGTAAATATACCCCCCCTCATCTGACGAGACCCCGCGCACGCGACACAAAACACAGAGGCCGCGTGTGTCAGGCAGGTTTTATTGAGCAGCATCAGAGGTGCGTCGGGTATATATATATGCAGTTCTAATACAGAGCTGTACCTGGGGGGGAGGGGAGACTGTGCATCTTTACAGAGAGAGACGGCGGGCGATGGGACCATCAGCTACATCGTTAATTCCTGCAAAGAAACAAGCTCCCATTAGGCACAAGAGCTGACACTTCATACAGCGCAGAGCCTTTGTTATTCTCCTCTATTTGGCTGCAGCAGCTTCCTCTGCGCTAATTCTTCTTATTAATAATCGGTTCTGGCCACGGAAAGCCACGCTCGGCCGCGTCACATGATCACGAGGTCAGCCCTCAGCGGGGGGGATCAGCAGCCCCTCCCCGCATTAGATCCCGTGCGTCAGCGGGAACATTCGCCCGATGGGGGAAATACCCAAGGGGACCTACAGCAACAAAACAAGGAGCTGAACGAGCCTTGCGGCTCCGTATAAAGAATTCAAATAATTTTATATACAAGCAAATTTATATTCTAAAATAAATGTAAACATTAAAATAATAAATTATATATTATTTTGATTTATATATAAAACATGGGATTCCACCGATCGGAGATTCATTAATAAATACAAAACCTTTATCATCACGTCAACATTTAGTTCCCAGAGGAATATTATCAACACACTGGATAAAAGACTGAAACGTACACTTCAGTAAAAAAAAAATAGTTTATTATTTTGTTGCTGTAGGTTCCTTGGGCTATTATTAAAATATATATTATAATAAGTTCTATAATAAATGGGTTAAAATAATGGTTTTGGTATTTACATTTATTTTAATATACAATAGAATAAGTTGTATAATAAATAGGTTAAAATAATTGTATATATAATAAAATAAATTTAAATACTAAAACAATTATTTTAACCCATTTCATTATACAACTTATTCTATTGTATTTAATATATTAATGGTTTTAGAATTTAAATTTTATTTTAATATACATTAAATACAATAGAATAAGTTGTATAATAAATAGGTTAAAATAATTGTATTATATATTAAAATAAATTTAAATACTAAAACAATTATTTTAACCCATTTCATTATACAACTTATTCTATTGTATTTAATATATTAATGGTTTTAGAATTTAAATTTTATTTTAACATATTAAATACAATAGAATAAGTTGTATATTAAAATAAAATTTAAATTCTAAAACCATTAATATATTAAATACAATAGAATAAGTTGTATATGAAATGGGTTAAAATAATTGGTTTAGTATTTTAATTTATTTTAATATATAATACAATTATTTTAACCTATTTATTATACATTAAAATAAATTGAAATACTAAAACAATTATTTTAACCCATTTCATATACAACTTATTCTATTGTATTTAATATATTAATGGTTTTAGAATTTAAATTTTATTTTAATATACAACTTATTCTATATTAAAATAAAATTTAAATTCTAAAACTATTAATATATTAAATACAATAGAATAAGTTGTATATGAAATGGGTTAAAATAATTGTTTTAGGGCAGTATTACAAAGCTGGTGCTAACTTAACCAGAGCCATTATAGTCTATGGGGTTGTTAAGTTAACAACAGCTCTGGTTAAGTTAGCACCAACATTGTAATATAGCTCTTAGTATTTAAATTTATTTTAATATATAAAACAATTATTTTAACCCATTAAAATAAATTTTAAATACTAAAACAATTATTTTAACCCATTTCATATACAACATATGAAATGGTAAAATAATTGTTTTAGTATTTAAATTTATTTTAATATACGTTAAATACAATAGAATAAGTTGTATAATAAATGGGTTAAAATAATGGTTTTAGAATTTAAATTTTATTTTAACCCATTTATTATACAACTTATTCAATTGTATTTAACGTATATTAAAATTAAATTTAAATACTAAAACAATTATTTTAACCTATTTAATATACAACTTATTCTACTGTATTTAAAATATATTAAATACAATAGAATAAGTTGTATCAAATATTTTAAAAATTATATTAAAATATGTTGCATAATAAACATTTTAAATTTATTTTATTAAAATTAAAAGGAAAATCTTAAATTTTCTTTAAAATTTTATTTTTATTATTGCTAATTTCATTAGAGTGCTGCCTGGATTCATGGGTGGGCCAGCCCTGCTAAGCCCCCTAACAGCCAGCTATCCCCGTCAGGGCCATGAAGCTCCTCCCTGTGCCCCCACCCCCAAAAAACAAGAAAATATCCAAATCTAAACGTTTTGGCCTCTGCAGCACAAAAAATACGAGAATCAAGCTCTTTCCGAGGAGCAGCCGGGAAAGTGTCCTCCTAGACATGGCCTGGGGTTATTGCTGGGGTTTGTGTCCACGTCACACGGCTGGGGGGTCTTGATTCAGCCAGGCCTGCTGGGAGCCGGTGGTTGGTGTTGGCGGTTGGGGTGAGGATCGGGGCTGTTTATTGTTCGGTTTTGGGATAAGGATTTAGATGTTGGTCCTAGATGTCGGTGTTGGAGGTGTGAGGGGTCTACATGGACATGGGTCGGATCTCTTACCATAATGGCGTTCACAATGTCGTTATTGTTGTGCCTCAGGGCTCGCACGGCCTTGGCGCGGGATACGTTTGCCTGAGCCATCACCAGCTCAATGTCGCGGACCTCCAGCCCGGCCTCGTCCACCTGGAGAGAAGAAAGAAGGACTTGTGAGGAGGAGAAACTGCAGGAGAGCGAACTGCACCGGGAGACGCCAATATTTCTTGACCATCGAGGGGACGAGCTCGAGGAATTCTTCGAGCTCAAATCGTGGAGGACGCGGAATGCGGTGAAACAAGGTCATTAACAGGCGAGTTTATTCTACACCGCGGCTGCTCCTCACGCTCACGTTTCTGCTGGTTCCTGCCATGCCCCCTGGTGGTGAGAGCGGAGCTCATCAGCTCTGGCAGGTTCTTGGGCTTAGCCACTGCAGACTATCTCTCCCCTGTGGCTGGTAGTCTGTGATCACATGACGTGTCCTGCCCTATTTATACGGCCAGCAGTGCACTTGCTCTCTGGTCCAGGATAGGTCTTTACCTACGGAGTCCCTGCAGATTGTATTTTGACTCTGTCATCCTGTATATGAGGGGTCGGAAAGTTCGGACGGTGTGCTGGGAGACCCCGGGTTCAAGTGGTTCCAAAGAAGTGGTGATTACCGGTTGGTGGATCATGGACATTTCCGGAGGATCATATGCGGGAGGTGTGAGCCAGTGTGGCACACGTGTATATGCACATTTTGTTTTGTGCTTTTAATATCGTGAGTTTGTTTTCTGTCTTTTTTAAAGGATTTTTTTATTATTAAAATACTACACCATATATATATTTCTTTACAATTTTTTCCAGATCGAAGTGGAATTGGAACGCCAGTTATTTTTGACTGCCCTGCGTCCGAGGACCCAATGTTTCTATGTTGGTATAACTACATAAAGGACATGATATTGCGCCAGTGTCATTTTATATGTGATTATCCTGTATATGATAACCCGGGTAGGACTTTGGCTTTTTTTTTCGATTACCCTCTCGCCTGCTCCCTGGAACCTGTATTTCTGTAAATACCTGTGTACGTCTTTATTTCCTGGTTTATGATGTATTTACCCGGCAGCATAGTGTAGGTAGTATTAGAGGCCAACTATTAACCTCCCTGCTGGTATTCCCGAGTGTGACTCGGGGTTAAATTTCACTACCGCGAACGGTAACCCCGAGCCACACTCGGGCTGGATGTTTACTCACCTCCTCCTGGCTCCCTCGCTGTCCCCCGCAGTGAGATCGCGGAGAGCTGCTTCCTGGAAGACTCCCTGCGAGTCACATGATGCAGGGTGGGCGGGAACCATCAGCAAATTTATAAACAATTCATAAAATACTGTAATCCAAAGTGCAATGTTTATGAACGGCCACTGGGTGGCACTACAGGATAAGAAATAGACTATACATCCTCTCACCCTTGTTTTCAGACAGATTTCAGTGGTTTTTGTTGTATTTTATTGAATATCATTTATTTGCATTATTTTGGATAATTATTTTTGGGATAATAAATTATTATTTCGTGTTTCAAACTTTATCGGACTCGGTGTATTTACTATTTATTTTTTATTTATAAAGGATTTTACCAGTAAGGACTCTTGATTTCAGTGCGTGATTCCTAATTATTACAGGCTAACTATGTACAAAAACACCTTTCCTTTAAAAAAAAATTGAGTTGCTTTTAGACACGAAATGTTTAAAAAATTAGACCGCCAGGGAGGTTAGGGACCTCAAGGTTTAGGGTTCTGTCTGGCTGCTGGGCGCATTTATTGTTATTCTTGCAAACTCCTGTCGTTTATTGCGGTGTTTACCCTCAGCCTGTAATCTGTATTAGATCAGAAATCGTACCCAGTGCAGGGCTCCCCCTTGTGTCTGTATTCCTGTTCTATCATCTCTTGTTCTGTTTCTGCGTCTAGTTGTGTGTGCCGGATTCTGCAATATGCAGCAAACCTGCCTCAAAGGCTAAAACACGAATGCTATAAAGGGCCTTCTCTGGCATCTGCTTGGAACGCTGGTGACACTCACACCGCGTGTTCACAGGTCCACCGCCCGGCTCACAGGGCCACCGCCCGGCTCACAGGTCCACCGCCCGGCTCACAAGTCCACCACTCGGCTAAATAAACTCACCCCCTGTAATATGTGGTTGTGTCGTCTTTTGCTGTGATTGCGTCACGCATTCGCCGCGGCATTGTGCCAATAAGCTCATGCGATGTCACAGCATTTATTGGGGTCCAGCGTTGCATTAATTTGTGGCAAGATCTTGTATTGATGATGGGAGAGTCGCGGCGCTGCGTAAAGTCTTCTCCAGCACATTATCCCAAAGATTAACCTCAATGGGGTTAAGGTCTGGACTGTGCGGTGGCCAATCCATGTGTGACAATGATGTCTCATGCTCCCTCAACCACTCTTGCACAATGTGAGCCCGATGAATCCTGGCATTGCCATCTTGGAATATGCCCGCTGTGCCATCAGGGGAGAAAAAACCCATTGATGGAAAAACCTGCTCATTCAGTATATTCAGGGAGTCACATGACCTCGTTTTTTTGGGCACATAACGTTGCTGAACCTAAAGCTGACCAACTGAAGCCCCCTCAGATCATAAGAGGCCTGTGCGGGAGGTGGAGACGGGTTTTTGGCCAGGCAGTGTATGTTCATAGCAGTTACGCGGGTGCGGCACGGGGCAGGCTGGGTATGTTCACAGCGGGTACGCAGGCGCGTCACTGGGCAGGCTGGGTATTCCTATATATAGAGAGAGTGAAATCTCTCCTGGTCTGGATGGTTGTAGAGAAGGACTCACCTCTTCCTCGTCCTCGCTCTCCTCCTTGATGGTGAGGGTGGGAGCTGCCTCGGTGATCAGCGGCGAGTGATCCATGGGGACTTTAAACTTCTCGGCCGCTGCTTTGTGGACTTGCTGGGAAAGATCTTCAATCTGTGATGGGTTGAAGGAGCTTTTATTAACGGCGCACTGCCTGAACGCTGCCTTCCAGCTCGTGGTGTCGGCAGCCGCGTCCTCTGACTAGCGCACAATCACTCAGGTTTCAGAGTTGCAGCGGGCGTTTGGGTCGGGAAGGTTAGAGGGGGCTTGGTTTGGGATGGCAGTGGCCGTTTGGGTCGGGAGGGTTAGAGGGGGCTTGGTTTGGGATGGCAGTGGGCGTTTGGGTCGGGAAGGTTAGAGGGGGCTTGCTTTGGGATGGCAGTGGGCGTTTGGGTCGGGAAGGTTAGAGGGGGCTTGGTTTGGGATGGCAGCGGGCGTTTGGGTCGGGAAGGTTAGAGGGAGCTTGGTTTGGGATGGCAGCGGGCGTTTGGGTCAGGAAGGTTAGAGGGGGCTTGGTTTGGGATGGCAGCGGGCGTTTGGGTTGGGAAGGTTAGAGGGGGCTTGGTTTGGGATGGCAGCGGGCGTTTGGGTCGGGAGGGTTAGAGGGGGCTTGGTTTGGGATGGCAGCGGGCGTTTGGGTCGGGAAGGTTAGAGGGGGCTTGGTTTGGGATGGCAGCGG
Organism: Leptobrachium leishanense; assembly: GCA_009667805.1. Classification (NCBI taxonomy): domain Eukaryota; kingdom Metazoa; phylum Chordata; class Amphibia; order Anura; family Megophryidae; genus Leptobrachium; species Leptobrachium leishanense. The sequence goes on along the minus strand of CM019067.1, from coordinate 338,843,580 downwards.
GCGTTTGGGTCGGGAAGGTTAGAGGGGGCTTGGTTTGGGATGGCAGTGGGCGTTTGGGTCGGGAGGTTAGAGGGGGCTTGGTTTGGGATGGCAGCGGGCGTTTGGGTCGGGAAGGTTAGAGGGGGCTTGGTTTGGGATGGCAGCGGGCGTTTGGGTCGGGAGGGTTAGAGGGAGCTTGGTTTGGGATGGCAGTGGGCGTTTGGGTCGGGAAGGTTAGAGGGAGCTTGGTTTGGGATGGCAGCGGGCGTTTGGGTCGGGAAGGTTAGAGGGGGCTTGGTTTGGGATGGCAGCGGGCGTTTGGGTTGGGAAGGTTAGAGGGGGCTCGGTTTGGGATGGCAGCGGGCGTTTGGGTCGAGAGGGTTAGAGGGGGCTTGGTTTGGGATGGCAGCGGGCGTTTGGGTTGGGAAGGTTAGAGGGGGCTTGGTTTGGGATGGCAGCGGGCGTTTGGGTAGAGAGGGTTAGAGGGGGCTTGGTTTGGGATGGCAGCGGGCGTTTGGGTCGGGAAGGTTAGAGGGAGCTTGGTTTGGGATGGCAGCGGGCGTTTGGGTCGGGAGGGTTAGAGGGGGCTTGGTTTGGGATGGCAGCGGGCGTTTGGGTCGGGAAGGTTAGAGGGGGCTTGGTTTGGGATGGCAGCGGGCGTTTGGGTCGGGAAGGTTAGAGGGGCTTGGTTTGGGATGGCAGCGGGCGTTTGGGTCGGGAAGGTTAGAGGGGGCTTGGTTTGGGATGGCAGCGGGCGTTTGGGTTGGGAAGGTTAGAGGGGGCTCGGTTTGGGATGGCAGCGGGCGTTTGGGTCGAGAGGGTTAGAGGGGGCTTGGTTTGGGATGGCAGCGGGCGTTTTGGGGTCGAGAGGGTTAGAGGGAGCTTGGTTTGGGATGGCAGCGGGCGTTTGGGTCGAAGGGTTAGAGGGGGCTTGGTTTGGGATGGCAGCGGGCGTTTGGGTCGGGAAGGTTACAGGAGCTTGGTTTGGGATGGCAGCGGGCGTTTGGGTCGGGAAGGTTAGAGGGAGCTTGGTTTGGGATGGCAGCGGGGGTTTGGGATGCAAGTGGGCGTTTGGGTCGGGAAGGTTAGAGGGGGCTTGGTTTGGGATGGCAGCGGGCGTTTGGGTCGGGAGGGTTAGAGGGGGCTTGGTTTGGGATGGCAGCGGGCGTTTGGGTCGGGAAGGTTAGAGGGGGCTTGGTTTGGGATGGCAGCGGGCGTTTGGGTCGGGAAGGTTAGAGGGGGCTTGGTTTGGGATGGCAGCGGGCGTTTGGGTCGGGAAGGTTAGAGGGGGCTTGGTTTGGGATGGCAGCGGGCGTTTGGGTTGGGAAGGTTAGAGGGGGCTCGGTTTGGGATGGCAGCGGGCGTTTGGGTCGAGAGGGTTAGAGGGGGCTTGGTTTGGGATGGCAGCGGGCGTTTGGGTCGAGAGGGTTAGAGGGAGCTTGGTTTGGGATGGCAGCGGGCGTTTGGGTCGAGAGGGTTAGAGGGGGCTTGGTTTGGGATGGCAGCGGGCGTTTGGGTCGGGAAGGTTACAGGGAGCTTGGTTTGGGATGGCAGCGGGCGTTTGGGTCGGGAAGGTTAGAGGGAGCTTGGTTTGGGATGACAGCGGGCGTTTGGGTCAGGAAGGTTAGAGGGGGCTTGGTTTGGGATGGCAGCGGGGGTTTGGGATGGCAGTGGGCGTTTGGGTTGGGAAGGTTAGAGGGGGCTTGGTTTGGGATGGCAGCGGGCGTTTGGGTTGGGAAGGTTAGAGGGGGCTTGGTTTGGGATGGCAGCGGGGGTTTGGGATGGCAGCGGGCGTTTGGGTCGGGAAGGTTAGAGGGAGCTTGGTTTGGGATGGCAGTGGCCGTTTGGGTCGGGAAGGTTAGAGGCCTCTAGGTGTTCTTTAGCGAGCGGGCACTCAGTTTGTGATAGCCAGTGAGCACTTGGATTGGGACCAGGCACTGTTTGATTGATGTCAGACAGGGCAGTGCGTGCTTGGTTGGGTTGGGCAGTGCGTGTGTGGTGTGGGACGGGCAGTGTGTGCTCAGTTGGGACTGGCAGTGCGTGCGTGGTGTGGGACGGGCAGTGCGTGCTTGGTTGGGATTGGCAGTGCGTGCTTGGGTTGATGATACTCTTGGTGACACCAGAGGTGGTTTTCAGAAGTGCTGGTTGTTGTGAAAGGCCTCGGTCTCCCTCGTGTTGCTCACCTTGGCTTCGCCGAACACAATGTAGATGTCGGACGCCGGACTCTTGAAAACATCTGGCTTCGTGATCACAAACAAGATGTTCTTGGATTTCCTGATGGCGATTCTGGTGACGCCGTGGATCTGCCTCAAGCCCAGTTTGGACATGGCCTGGGAGAAGATAGAATGTCGGCACGATTAGCTGCCAGCGGGGGGCGCTGTTACCACATGCGCGGGGGAGGGAGACACATATAGCCGATGATGTCACATAATGGGTTAGAATGACCTCACTCGAGTCTCATGGCAAATCTCTGGTATTTTACCCCCGGCATAAAGAGCAGCCGGCGTGTCACATCGCTCACCTTCCTCGCTTTCTTCTCACTGCGGCTCTGCTTGGATTTGCCCAGAGATTCCTCGCCGGAGCCAACGCACTGCGCCAGCTGGTTCTGCCGAGGAAACCGCGTTATGTGTGTGAGGAGAGAACGAACTCCAAAATATAACCACCCCCTCCATACCAACGCCAGGGGCCCCATAATATAACCACCCCCTCCATACCAACGCCAAGGGCCCCATAATATAACCACCCCCTCCATACCAACGCCAGGGGCCCCATAATATAACCACCCCCACCATACCAACGCCAAGGCCCCATAATATAACCACCCCCTCCATACCAACGCCAGGGGCCCCATAATATAACCACCCCCTCCATACCAACGCCAAGGGCCCATAATATAACCACCGCCTCCATACCAACGCCAGGGGCCCCATAATATAACCACCCCCTCCATACCAACGCCAAGGGCCCCATAATATAACCACCCCCTCCATACCAACGCCAGGGGCCCCATAATATAACCACCCCTCCATACCAACGCCAGGGGCCCCATAATATAACCACCCCTCCATACCAACGCCAAGGGCCCCATAATATAACCACCCCCTCCATACCAACGCCAAGGGCCCCATAATATAACCACCCCTCCATACCAACGCCAGGGGCCCCATAATATAACCACCCCTCCATATCAACGCCAGGGCCCCATAATATAACCACCCCCACCATACCAACGCCAGGGGCCCCATAATATAACCACCCCCACCATACCAACGCCAAGGCCCCATAATATAACCACCCCCTCCATACCAACGCCAGGGGCCCAATAATATAACCACCCCTCCATATCAACGCCAGGGGCCCAATAATATAACCACCCCCTCCATATCAACGCCAGGGGCCCCATAATATAACCACCCCCACCATACCAACGCCAGGGGCCCAATAATATAACCACCCCCTCCATATCCATTCCAGGGGCCCCATAATATAACCACCCCCTCCATACCAACGCCAGGGGCCCCATAATATAACCACCCCCTCCATACCAACGCCAGGGGCCCAATAATATAACCACCCCCACCATACCAACGCCTGGGGCCCCATAATATAACCACCCCCTCCATACCAACGCCAGGGGCCCCATAATATAACCACCCCCACCATACCAACGCCAGGGGCCCCATAATATAACCACCCCTCCATACCAACGCCAGGGGCCCAATAATATAACCACCCCCACCATACCAACGCCAGGGGCCCCATAATATAACCACCCCCTCCATACCAACGCCAGGGGCCCAATAATATAACCACCCCCACCATACCAACGCCAGGGGCCCCATAATATAACACCCCCTCCATACGAACGCCAGGGGCCCCATAATATAACCACCCCTCCATACCAACGCTAGGGGCCCCATAATATAACCACCCCCTCCATACCAACGCCAGGGCCCCATAATATAACCACCCCCTCCATACCAACGCCAGGGGCCCCATAATATAACCACCCCCTCCATACCAACGCTAGGGGCCCCATAATATAACCACCCCCTCCATATCCATTCCAGGGGCCCCATAATATAACCACCCCCACCATACCAACGCCAAGGGCCCCATAATATAACCACCCCTCCATACCAATGCCAGGGGCCCCATAATATAACCACCCCTCCATACCAACGCCAAGGGCCCCATAATATAACCACCCCCTCCATACCAACGCCAGGGGCCCCATAATATAACCACCCCTCCATACCAACGCCAGGGGCCCCATAATATAACCACCCCCACCATACCAACGCCAGGGGCCCCATAATATAACCACCCCCTCCATACCAACGCCAGGGGCCCCATAATATAACCACCCCTCCATACCAACGCCAAGGGCCCCATAATATAACCACCCCTCCATACCAACGCCAGGGGCCCCATAATATAACCACCCCCACCATACCAACGCCAGGGGCCCCATAATATAACCACCCCCTCCATACCAACGCCAGGGGCCCCATAATATAACCACCCCCACCATACCAACGCCAAGGGCCCCATAATATAACCACCCCTCCATACCAACGCCAGGGGCCCATAATATAACCACCCCCTCCATACCAACGCCAAGGGCCCCATAATATAACCACCCCCTCCATACCAACGCCAGGGGCCCCATAATATAACCACCCCTCCATACCAACGCCAAGGGCCCCATAATATAACCCCCCTCCATACCAACGCCAAGGGCCCCATAATATAACCACCCCTCCATACCAACGCCAGGGGCCCCATAATATAACCACCCCCACCATACCAACGCCAGGGGCCCCATAATATAACCACCCCCTCCATACCAACGCCAGGGCCCCATAATATAACCACCCCCTCCATACCAACGCCAGGGCCCCATAATATAACCACCCCCTCCATACCAACGCCAGGGGCCCCATAATATAACCACCCCCTCCATACCAACGCCAGGGCCCAATAATATAACCACCCCCACCATACCAACGCCAGGGCCCCATAATATAACCACCCCCTCCATACCAACGCCAAGGGCCCCATAATATAACCACCCCCTCCATACCAACGCTAGGGGCCCCATAATATAACCACCCCCTCCATATCCATTCCAGGGGCCCCATAATATAACCACCCCCTCCATACCAACGCCAGGGGCCCCATAATATAACCACCCCCTCCATACCAACGCTAGGGGCCCCATAATATAACCACCCCCTCCATATCCATTCCAGGGGCCCCATAATATAACCACCCCCTCCATACCAACGCCAGGGGCCCCATAATATAACCACCCCCACCATACCAACGCCAGGGGCCCCATAATATAACCACCCCCACCATACCAACGCCAGGGGCCCCATAATATAACCACCCCCTCCATACCAACGCCAGGGGCCCCATAATATAACCACCCCCTCCATACCAACGCCAAGGACCCCATAATATAACCACCCCCTCCATACCAACGCCAGGGGCCCCATAATATAACCACCCCCACCATACCAACGCCAGGGGCCCATAATATAACCACCCCCTCCATACGAACGCCAGGGGCCCCATAATATAACCACCCCTCCATACCAACGCCAGGGGCCCAATAATATAACCACCCCCTCCATACCAACGCCAAGGGCCCCATAATATAACCACCCCTCCATACCAACGCCAGGGGCCCCATAATATAACCACCCCCTCCATACCAACGCCAGGGGCCCAATAATATAACCACCCCCTCCATACCAACGCCAGGGGCCCCATAATATAACCACCCCCTCCATACCAACGCCAGGGGCCCAATAATATAACCACCCCCTCCATACCAACGCCAGGGGCCCCATAACATATGTGCCCCATTAAAAAACCCACTACAGGGGCCTTGTAAGAAAACCAGCCCCCTTACAGGTGGATTCCAGATGTCTCATGTCTTATAATGTCTCATGTTTTGGGGCCCTCTCAGACAGTACCTGGCTCGATGACATCCTTGGTTCCGCCAGGTCTGGCTCTTCCAGCTCGGGGAGAGATTCGTCATTGCTCTCCGAGTCGTTACAGGAACCTGAGGAGGACGAGTAACGGGTCAGAACAAGAGAACCGGTACCTCAGATTCTATAGGGCCGCTTCCGGTAATATACTGCTCTGTAACGCACCGATACCTCAGATTCTATAGGGCCGCTTCCGGTAATATACTGCTCTGTAACGCACTGATACCTCAGATTCTATAGGGCCGCTTCCGGTAATATACTGCTCTGTAACGCACCGATACCTCAGATTCTATAGGGCCGCTTCCGGTAATATACTGCTCTGTAACGCACTGATACCTCAGATTCTATAGGGCCGCTTCCGGTAATATACTGCTCTGTAACGCACCGATACCTCAGATTCTATAGGGCCGCCTCCGGTAATATAGTGCTCTATAACGCACTGATACCTCAGATTCTATAGGGCCGATCCGGTAATATAGTGCTCTATAACGCACCGATACCTCAGATTCTATAGGGCCGCCTCCGGTAATATAGTGCTCTGTAACGCACTGATACCTCAGATTCTATAGGGCCGCCTCCGGTAATATACTGCTCTGTAACGCACCGATACCTCAGATTCTATAGGGCCGCCTCCGGTAATATAGTGCTCTGTAACGCACTGATACCTCAGATTCTATAGGGCCGATCCGGTAATATACTGCTCTGTAACGCACTGATACCTCAGATTCTATAGGGCCGCTTCCGGTAATATACTGCTCTGTAACGCATTGATACCTCAGATTCTATAGGGCCGCCTCCGGTAATATAGTGCTCTATAACGCACTGATACCTCATATTCTATAGGGCCGATCCGGTAATATACTGCTCTGTAACGCATTGATACCTCAGATTCTATAGGGCCGCTTCCGTAATATACTGCTCTGTAACGCACTGATACCTCAGATTCTATAGGGCCGGATCGGTAATATACTGCTCTGTAACGCACTGATACCTCAGATTCTATAGGGCCGGATCCGGTAATATACTGCTCTATACACTGATACCTCAGATTCTATAGGGCCGATCCGGTAATATACTGCTCTGTAACGCACTGATACCTCAGATTCTATAGGGCTGGATCCGGTAATATACTGCTCTGTAACGCACTGATACCTCAGATTCTATAGGGCTGGATCCGGTAATATCTGCTCTGTAACGCACTGATACCTCAGATTCTATAGGGCCGATCCGGTAATATACTGCTCTGTAACGCACTGATACCTCAGATTCTATAGGGCTGGATCCGGTAATATACTGCTCTGTAACGCACTGATACCTCAGATTCTATAGGGCCGCTCCGGTAATATACTGCTCTGTAACGCACTGATACCTCAGATTCTATAGGACCGCTTCCGGTAATATACTGCTCTGTAAACGCACATAACTCATTCTATAGGGCCGCTTCCGGTAATATACTGCTCTGTAACGCACTGATACCTCAGATTCTATAGGGCCGGATCCGGTAATATACTGCTCTGTAACGCACTGATACCTCAGATTCTAGGGCCGCTTCCGGTAATATACTGCTCTGTAACGCACTGATAACTCAGATTCTATAGGGCCGCTTCCGGTAATATACTGCTCTGTAACGCACTGATACCTCAGATTCTATAGGGCCGCTTCCGGTAATATACTGCTCTGTAACGCACTGATACCTCAGATTCTATAGGGCCGGATCCGGTAATATACTGCTCTGTAACGCAGGGATACCTCAGATTCTATAGGGCCGCTTCCGGTACTATACTGCTCTGTAACGCACTGATGCCTCAGATTCTATAGGGCCGCTTCCGGTAATATACTGCTCTGTAACGCACTGATACCTCAGGGGCCGCTTCCGGTAATATACTGCTCTGCAACGCATTGATACCTCATATTCTATAGGGCCACTTCCAGCAATATACTGCTCTGTAACGCACCGATACCTCAGATTCTATAGGGCCGCTTCCGGTACTATACTGCTCTGTAACGCACTGATGCCTCAGATTCTATAGGGCCGCGTCCGGTAATATACTGCTCTGTAACGCACTGATGCCTCAGATTCTATAGGGCCGCTTCCGGTAATATACTGCTCTGTAACGCACTGATACCTCAGATTCTATAGGGCCGCTTCCGGTAATATACTGCTCTGTAACGCACTGATACCTCAGATTCTATAGGGCCGGATCCAGTAATATACTGCTCTGTAACGCACGGATACCTCAGATTCTATAGCGCCGCTTCCGGTAATATACTGCTCTGTAACGCACTGATACACCAGATTCTATAGGACCGCTTCCGGTAATATACTGCTCTGTAACGCACGGATACCTCAGGGGCCGCTTCCGGTAATCTACTGCTCTGTAACGCATTGATACCTCAGATTCTATAGGGCCGCTTCCGGTAATATACTGCTCTGTAAGGCACTGATACCTCAGATTCTATAGGGCCGCTTCGGTAATATACTGCTCTGCAACGCATTGATACCTCATATTCTATTAGGGCCACTTCCAGCAATATACTGCTCTGTAACGCACCGATACCTCAGATTCTATAGGGCCGCTTCCGGTACTATACTGCTCTGTAACGCACTGATGCCTCAGATTCTATAGGGCCGCGTCCGGTAATATACTGCTCTGTAACGCACTGATACCTCAGATTCTATAGGGCCGCTTCGGTAATATACTGCTCTGTAACGCATTGATACCTCAGATTCTATAGGCCGCTTCCGGTAATATACTGCTCTGTAACGCACTGATACCTCAGATTCTATAGGGCCGCTTCCGGTAATATACTGCTCTGCAATGCACTGATACCTCAGATTCTATAGGGCCGCTTCCGGTAATATACTGCTCTGTAACGCACTGATACCTCAGATTCTATAGGGCCGGAACCGGTAATATACTGCTCTGCAACGCATTGATACCTCAGATTCTATAGGGCTGCTTTCGGTAATATACTGCTCTGTAACGCACTGATACCTCAGGGGCCGCTTCCGGTAATATACTGCTCTGTAACGCACTGATACCTCAGATTCTATAGGGCCGGATCTGGTAATATACTGCTCTGCAACGCATTGATACCTCCGATTCTATAGGGCCGCTTCCGGTAATATACTGCTCTGTAACGCACTGATACCTCAGATTCTATAGGGCCGCTTCCGGTAATATACTGCTCTGTAACGCACTGTTACCTCAGGGGCGCTTCCGGTAATATACTGCTCTGCAACGCACTGATACCTCAGATTCTATAGGGCTGGATCCGGTAATATACTGCTCTGTAACGCACTGATACCTCAGATTCTATAGGGCCACTTCCGGTAATATACTGCTCTGTAACGCACTGATACCTCAGATTCTATAGGTCCGGATCCGGTAATATACTGCTCTGTAACGCACTGAAACCTCAGATTCTATAGGGCCGCTTCCGTTAATATACTGCTCTGTAACGCACTGATACACCAGATTCTATAGGACCGCTTCGGTAATATACTGCTCTGTAACGCACGGATACCTCAGGGGCCGCTTCCGGTAATCTACTGCTCTGTAACGCATTGATACCTCAGATTCTATAGGGCCGCTTCCGGTAATATACTGCTCTGTAAGGCACTGATACCTCAGATTCTATAGGGCCGCTTCCGGTAATATACTGCTCTGCAACGCATGATACCTCATATTCTATAGGGCCACTTCCAGGTAATATACTGCTCTGTAACGCACCGATACCTCAGATTCTATAGGGCCGCTTCCGGTACTATACTGCTCTGTAACGCACTGATGCCTCAGATTCTATAGGGCCGCGTCCGGTAATATACTGCTCTGTAACGCACTGATACCTCAGATTCTATAGGGCCGCTTCCGGTAATATACTGCTCTGTAACGCACTGATGCCTCAGATTCTATAGGGCCGCTTCCGGTAATATACTGCTCTGTAACGCACTGATACCTCAGATTCTATAGGGCCGCTTCCGGTAATATACTGCTCTGTAACGCACTGATACCTCAGATTCTATAGGGCCGGATCCAGTAATATACTGCTCTGTAACGCACGGATACCTCAGATTCTATAGCGCCGCTTCCGGTAATATACTGCTCTGTAACGCACTGATACACCAGATTCTATAGGACCGCTTCCGGTAATATACTGCTCTGTAACGCACGGATACCTCAGGGGCCGCTTCCGGTAATCTACTGCTCTGTAACGCATTGATACCTCAGATTCTATAGGGCCGCTTCCGGTAATATACTGCTCTGTAAGGCACTGATACCTCAGATTCTATAGGGCCGCTTCCGGTAATATACTGCTCTGTAACGCATTGATACCTCAGATTCTATAGGGCCGCTTCCGGTAATATACTGCTCTGTAAGGCACTGATACCTCAGATTCTATAGGGCCGGATCCGGTAATATACTGCTCTGTAACGCACTGATACCTCATATTCTATAGGGCCGCTTCCGGTAATATACTGCTCTGTAAGGCACTGATACCTCAGATTCTATAGGGCCGGATCCGGTAATATACTGCTCTGTAACGCATTGATACCTCATATGCTATAGGGCCGCTTCCGGTAATATACTGCTCTGCAACGCACTGATACCTCAGATTCTATAGGGCCGCTTCCGGTAATATACTGCTCTGCAACGCACTGATACCTCAGATTCTATAGGGCCGGAACCGGTAATATACTGCTCTGCAACGCATTGATACCTCAGATTCTATAGGGCTGCTTCCGGTAATATACTGCTCTGTAACGCACTGATACCTCAGGGGCCGCTTCCGGTAATATACTGCTCTGCAACGCACCGATACCTCAGATTCTATAGGGCTGGATCCGGTAATATACTGCTCTGTAACGCACTGATACCTCAGATTCTATAGGGCCGCTTCCGGTAATATACTGCTCTGTAACGCACTGATACCTCAGATTCTATAGGGCTGGATCGGGTAATATACTGCTCTGTAACGCACTGATACCTCAGATTCTATAGGGCCGATCCGGTAATATACTGCTCTGTAACGCACTGATACCTCAGATTCTATAGGGCCGGATCCGGTATGCTCTGTACGCACTGATACCTCAGATTCTATAGGGCCGGATCCAGTAATATACTGCTCTGTAACGCACTGATACCTCAGGGGCCGCTTCCGGTAATATACTGCTCTGTAACGCACTGATACATCAGATTCTATAGGGCCGCTTCCGGTAATATACTGCTCTGTAACGCACTGATACCTCAGATTCTATAGGGCCGGATCCAGTAATATACTGCTCTGTAACGCATTGATACCTCAGATTCTATAGCGCCGCTTCCGGTAATATACTGCTCTGTAACGCACTGATACATCAGATTCTATAGCACCGCTTCCGGTAATATACTGCTCTGTAACGCAGATACCTCAGGGGCCGCTTCCGGTAATATACTGCTCTGTAACGCATTGATACCTCAGATTCTATAGGGCCGCTTCCGGTAATATACTGCTCTGTAAGGCACTGATACCTCAGATTCTATAGGGCCGCTTCCGGTAATATACTGCTCTGTAACGCACTGATATCTCAGATTCTATAGGGCCGCTTCCGGTAATACTGCTCTGTAACGCATTGATACCTCAGATTCTATAGGGCCGCTTCCGGTAATATACTGCTCTGTAAGGCACTGATACCTCAGATTCTATAGGGCCGGATCCAGTAATATACTGCTCTGTAACGCATTGATACCTCATATTCTATAGGGCCGCTTCCGGTAATATACTGCTCTGCAACGCACTGATACCTTAGATTCTATAGGGCCGCTTCCGGTAATATACTGCTCTGTAACGCACTGATACCTCAGCGGCCGCTTCCGGTAATATACTGCTCTGCAACGCACCGATACCTCAGATTCTATAGGGCTGGATCCGGTAATATACTGCTCTGTAACGCACTGATACCTCAGATTCTATAGGGCCGGATCCGGTAATATACTGCTCTGTAACGCACTGATACCTCAGATTCTATAGGGCCGCTTCGGTAATATACTGCTCTGTAACGCACTGATACCTCAGATTCTATAGGGCTGGATCGGGTAATATACTGCTCTGTAACGCACTGATACCTCAGATTCTATAGGGCCGCTTCCGGTAATATACTGCTCTGTAACGCACTGATACCTCAGATTCTATAGGGCCGGATCCGGTAATATACTGCTCTGTAACGCACTGATACCTCAGATTCTATAGGGCCGGATCCGGTAATATACTGCTCTGTAACGCACTGATACCTCAGATTCTATAGGGCCGCTTCCGGTAATATACTGCTCTGTAACGCACTGATACCTCAGATTCTATAGGGCTGGATCGGGTAATATACTGCTCTGTAACGCACTGATACCTCAGATTCTATAGGGCCGGATCCGGTAATATACTGCTCTGTAACGCACTGATACCTCAGATTCTATAGGGCCGCTTCCGGTAATATACTGCTCTGTAACGCACTGATACCTCAGATTCTATAGGGCTGGATCGGGTAATATACTGCTCTGTAACGCACTGATACCTCAGATTCTATAGGGCCGCTTCCGGTAATATACTGCTCTGTAACGCACTGATACCTCAGATTCTATAGGGCCGCTTCCGGTAATATACTGCTCTGTAACGCACTGATACCTCAGATTCTATAGGGCCGGATCCGGTAATATACTGCTCTATAACGCACTGATACCTCAGATTCTATAGGGCCGGATCCGGTAATATACTGCTCTGTAACGCACTGATACCTCAGATTCTATAGGGCCGAATCCGGTAATATACTGCTCTGTAACGCACTGATACCTCAGATTCTATAGGGCCGGATCCAGTAATATACTGCTCTGTAACGCACTGATACCTCAGATTCTATAGCGCCGCTTCCGGTAATATACTGCTCTGTAACGCACTGATACATCAGATTCTATAGCACCGCTTCCGGTAATATACTGCTCTGTAACGCAGATACCTCAGGGGCCGCTTCCGGTAATATACTGCTCTGTAACGCATTGATACCTCAGATTCTATAGGGCCGCTTCCGGTAATATACTGCTCTGTAAGGCACTGATACCTCAGATTCTATAGGGCCGCTTCCGGTAATATACTGCTCTGTAACGCACTGATATCTCAGATTCTATAGGGCCGGATCCGGTAATATACTGCTCTGTAACGCATTGATAACTCATATTCTATAGGGCCGCTTCCGGTAATATACTGCTCTGCAACGCACTGATACCTCAGATTCTATAGGGCCGCTTCCGGTAATATACTGCTCTGTAACGCACTGATACCTCAGCGGCCGCTTCCGGTAATATACTGCTCTGCAACGCACCGATACCTCAGATTCTATAGGGCTGGATCCGGTAATATACTGCTCTGTAACGCACTGATACCTCAGATTCTATAGGGCCGCTTCCGGTAATATACTGCTCTGTAACGCACTGATACCTCAGATTCTATAGGGCTGGATCGGGTAATATACTGCTCTGTAACGCACTGATACCTCAGATTCTATAGGGCCGCTCCGGTAATATACTGCTCTGTAACGCACTGATACCTCAGATTCTATAGGGCCGCTTCCGGTAATATACTGCTCTGTAACGCACTGATACCTCAGATTCTATAGGGCCGCTTCCGTAATATACTGCTCTGTAACGCACTGATACCTCAGATTCTATAGGGCCGGATCCGGTAATATACTGCTCTGTAACGCACTGATACCTCAGATTCTATAGGCCGGATCCGGTAATATACTGCTCTGTAACGCACTGATACCTCAGATTCTATAGGGCCGCTTCGGTAATATACTGCTCTGTAACGCACTGATACCTCAGATTCTATAGGGCCGCTTCCGGTAATATACTGCTCTGTAACGCACTGATACCTCAGATTCTATAGGCCGCTTCCGGTAATATACTGCTCTGTAACGCACTGATACCTCAGATTCTATAGGGCCGCTTCCGGTAATATACTGCTCTGTAACGCACTGATACCTCAGATTCTATAGGGCCGGATCCGGTAATATACTGCTCTGTAACGCACTGATACCTCAGATTCTATAGGGCCGAATCCGGTAATATACTGCTCTGTAACGCACTGATACCTCAGATTCTATAGGGCCGGATCGGTAATATACTGCTCTGTAACGCACTGATACCTCAGATTCTATAGGGCCGCTTCCGGTAATATACTGCTCTGTAACGCACTGATACCTCAGATTCTATAGGGCCGCTTCCGGTAATATACTGCTCTGTAACGCACTGATACCTCAGATTCTATAGGGCCGCTTCCGGTAATATACTGCTCTGTAACGCACTGATACCTCAGATTCTATAGGGCCGGATCCGGTAATATACTGCTCTGTAACGCACTGATACCTCAGATTCTATAGGGCCGGATCCGGTAATATACTGCTCTGTAACGCACTGATACCTCAGATTCTATAGGGCCGCTTCCGGTAATATACTGCTCTGTAACGCACTGATACCTCAGATTCTATAGGGCCGCTTCCGGTAATATACTGCTCTGTAACGCACTGATACCTCAGATTCTATAGGGCCGCTTCCGGTAATATACTGCTCTGTAACGCACTGATACCTCAGATTCTATAGGGCCGCTTCCGGTAATATACTGCTCTGTAACGCACTGATACCTCAGATTCTATAGGGCCGCTTCCGGTAATATACTGCTCTGTAACGCACTGATACCTCAGATTCTATAGGGCCGCTTCCGGTAATATACTGCTCTGTAACGCACTGATACCTCAGATTCTATAGGGCCGCTTCCGGTAATATACTGCTCTGTAACGCACTGATACCTCAGATTCTATAGGGCCGCTTCCGGTAATATACTGCTCTGTAACGCACTGATACCTCAGATTCTATAGGGCCGGATCCGGTAATATACTGCTCTGTAACGCACTGATACCTCAGATTCTATAGGGCCGAATCCGGTAATATATATCACCAAGTGTGCCCCAGTTTATGGGTAGTACTGTAACATGGAGGGTTGTACCGGTGGGTGGTACCCTTGGGGTTCTGGGGCCCTGGTACCTCTGTGACTCAGGATCTCGCAGCCTCGCGGCCTCAGTAAGGGTTTGTTGATGCCGAGTAGAGTCACTGCAGACGTTTCCCCGAGAAGGTTCATGTCTGGACCATGTGAGGTGAGATCACTCTCGCTCGATGAGCTGGGATCGGACTGCGGCACTGGTTTCCTCTCTGCTGGCACTGCCGGCCTCACCCCTTGGGACGTGCTGCTTTCTGGTGTCTCTGGGCGAACACGGGGGGCTCTGGATGTGGGATCAGCTGCAAGGAAAGCACAATCCATAGTGTTTGGTGAAGAGGGACGGGAGTCAATTTGGCGTAATCTGATATTATGTGTACTCGTACAGGTGAATGACCGCACCCAGCCTAACAATTTAGCATAGTCTGCCGGATATTATACGAGTACTCGTACACAGGGCCGGATTAACATAGGGGCAGATGGAGCAGCAGCTCCAGGCCCAAGTATAGGCCCAGAGAAAGGATAACTATCAGGGTTATTCAGAGAGAGGTGAAAAGCAAGAGAATGACTGGAGAATGGAAAATTCTAGGTCAAAATAGCCAAACCAGAAATATTCTCCCTTTTATCTCACTTTCCAAATCGGCTATTTTGACCTAGAATTTTCCATTCTCCAGTCATTCTCCTGCTTTTCACCGCTCTCTGAATAACCCTGTATGTCTGCATTGATGGGCATTTGGACCATTGTATCTCCAACTCCAGGGTCATGTGAGGTATCGCTGGAAAGGCCAGAGCATGACCTTTCCAATGATATCAAACATGACCAGGTTTTATGTAACAATAAAAGTAAAATAATAAATATTTCTTTATTTTTTCTTTCTAACACAGCAATATCTTTCACTTTTCAATTATAAAGTGAATAATGATGCTGCACTAACTAACCATCTCATTTCTCATGTCACCAACAAGTGTGGAGGAGATGGTACAATCCATTGTTATGAATTGTTACATCCAAAACCTAAATCGCTGAACTACAGCAAGGAACACTGGGGGGGGACTTTGGACCCCTGCGTCACTAATCTTTACACCTCACAAGGTCAAGTGAGGTGTCGTTGGACAGGTCAGAGTCTGTCCTTTGCCTTAATACCAAACCCGACCATGTAAAATCTAAAAGAAAAGAAAAAACTTTTTTTATTTATTTATTTTTAGTTCCAAAGCGATGGCATTGTTCATTTGTCATGTATAAGATGAGCAATACCACTGCCATTACTCACCTTCTCATTTCCCACGCTGGGAGCAAGGTCAGTGTTTTATACATAGTCATATTATTCATAAAACACCATCCTCCAAAACACAAGGGAACTATTTAATTTTTTGGTTAAAACTGTATATTTTCTCAGAAAAATGCAGTAACAGCTTCCCGTTTCAATATTTTTTTTAACAAGAATTCTCTATAGAATATATAACAAAGGTTTGGATGATAAAATGTGAAAAAAATATTTTACACGCTGTGAAGGATTGAAATTTGAATGGGAATATCCTCTCACAGTATCTGTCTGGTTACATATACCCGTATCTGCACGATTAAATAACCTAAAATATGTTTTCATTTCACTAAATTCCAAAAAAGCCACCAAAATATTCAGCTCCAGCCCCATAGGGATCTTAATCCGGCCCTGCTCGTACAGGTGAATGACCGCACCCAGCCTAACAATTTGTCATAGTCGGCAGGATATTATACGAGTACTCGTACAGGTGAATGACTGCACCCAGCCTAACAATTTGTCATAGTCGGCAGGATATTATACGAGTACTCGTACAGGTGAATGACTGCACCCAGCCTAACAATTTGTCATAGTCGGCAGGATATTATACGAGTACTCGTACAGGTGAATGACCGCATGCAGCCTAACAATTTGTCATAGTCGGCAGGATATTATACGAGTACTCGTACAGGTGAATGACCGCATGCAGCCTAACAATTTGTCATAGTCGGCAGGATATTATACGAGTACTCGTACAGGTGAATGACTGCACCCAGCCTAACAATTTGTCATAGTCGGCAGGATATTATACGAGTACTCGTACAGGTGAATGACCGCACCCAGCCTAACAATTTGTCATAGTCGGCAGGATATTATACGAGTACTCATACAGGTGAATAACTGCACCCAGCCTAACAATTTGTCATAGTCGGCAGGATATTATACGAGTACTCGTACAGGTGAATGACTGCATGCAGCCTAACAATTTGTCATAGTCGGCAGGATATTATATGAGTACTCGTACAGGTGAATGACCGCATGCAGCCTAGCAATTTGTCATAGTCGGCAGGATATTATACGAGTACTCGTACAGGTGAATGACCGCATGCAGCCTAACAATTTGTCATAGTCGGCAGGATATTATACGAGTACTCGTACAGGTGAATGACTGCACCCAGCCTAACAATTTGTCATAGTCGGCAGGATATTATACGAGTACTCGTACAGGTGAATGACTGCACCCAGCCTAACAATTTGTCATAGTCGGCAGGATATTATACGAGTACTCGTACAGGTGAATGACCGCACACAGCCTAACAATTTGTCATAGTTGGCAGGATATTATACGAGTACTCGTACAGGTGAATGACTGCATGCAGCCTAACAATTTGTCATAGTCGGCAGGATATTATACGAGTACTCGTACAGGTGAATGACCGCATGCAGCCTAACAATTTGTCATAGTCGGCAGGATATTATACGAGTACTCGTACAGGTGAATGACCGCACCCAGCCTAACAATTTGTCATAGTCGGCAGGATATTATACGAGTACTCATACAGGTGAATAACTGCACCCAGCCTAACAATTTGTCATAGTCGGCAGGATATTATACGAGTACTCGTACAGGTGAATGACCGCACACAGCCTAACAATTTGTCATAGTCGGCAGGATATTATACGAGTACTCGTACAGGTGAATGACTGCATGCAGCCTAACAATTTGTCATAGTCGGCAGGATATTATACGAGTACTCGTACAGGTGAATGACTGCATGCAGCCTAACAATTTGTCATAGTCGGCAGGATATTATATGAGTACTCGTACAGGTGAATGACCGCATGCAGCCTAGCAATTTGTCATAGTCGGCAGGATATTATACGAGTACTCGTACAGGTGAATGACCGCATGCAGCCTAACAATTTGTCATAGTCGGCAGGATATTATACGAGTACTCGTACAGGTGAATGACTGCACCCAGCCTAACAATTTGTCATAGTCGGCAGGATATTATACGAGTACTCGTACAGGTGAATGACTGCACCCAGCCTAACAATTTGTCATAGTCGGCAGGATATTATACGAGTACTCGTACAGGTGAATGACCGCACACAGCCTAACAATTTGTCATAGTTGGCAGGATATTATACGAGTACTCGTACAGGTGAATGACTGCACTCAGCCTAACAATTTGTCATAGTCGGCAGGATATTATACGAGTACTCGTACAGGTGAATGACTGCACTCAGCCTAACAATTTGTCATAGTCGGCAGGATATTATACGAGTACTCGTACAGGTGAATGACCGCACCCAGCCTAACAATTTGTCATAGTCGGCAGGATATTATACGAGTACTCGTACAGGTGAATGACTGCACCCAGCCTAACAATTTGTCATAGTCGGCAGGATATTATACGAGTACTCGTACAGGTGAATGACCGCACCCAGCCTAACAATTTGTCATAGTCGGCAGGATATTATACGAGTACTCGTACAGGTGAATGACCGTACCCAGCCTAACAATTTGTCATAGTCGGCAGGATATCATATGAGTACTCGTACAGGTGAATGACCGCACCCAGCCTAACAATTTGTCATAGTCGGCAGGATATTATACGAGTACTCGTACAGGTGAATGACCGCACACAGCCTAACAATTTGTCATAGTCGGCAGGATATTATACGAGTACTCGTACAGGTGAATGACCGCACACAGCCTAACAATTTGTCATAGTCGGCAGGATATTATACGAGTACTCGTACAGGTGAATGACCGTACCCAGCCTAACAATTTGTCATAGTCGGCAGGATATCATATGAGTACTCAGCCTGGATGTGGTCATTTACCTGTATAACACATTCCCACGAAGAGAACTGGGTACTGAGATTCTCCTGATGAAGCAGATCCCCCTCCCCCCATTATGTCAACCCTGTTGTGTCTGGTTTCACCTTCTCCTTTGCTTGTTTGTCTTTTCTGATTCCCGCTGGGCTTTGGTCGGCATTATACAGGCTGAGCACCCCTTATCTGAAAACCTTAGGGTTAGAAATGTTTTGGATTTGGGATAATTGCATATTAGCAATGCTGGATTCAGGGCTTTTTGGGTCTGGAGCTGAGAATTGTTGGTGTGCGACACCCGTATCACTCTACCGTCACCCGGGTGAGCTTACGTTCATCTCCCATAATCCTCTTCCTTCCACTGCGCCACTCGCCTATCCCTTCCAGTGTCATTGTGTTGGTGGGAATTGGTGCCGACATGGTGTACGTCTAGCTGGGCCTGTTTTGGGCTACGGGCCTGGAACTGCAGCTCCTATATTAATCCAGCCCTGCATATAATAATGCGATATCTCGGGGACCCAAATCTGAACATGGAATCCATTTATGTCAAACCATCATCCAACAACCAATTATTACCAGATAAGGGGCTCTATTACATTCTTCGCACAAACGTTAACGCGTGCGCAAAAACGCATTAATGGGAGGGGCAAAACCCTTTGCTCAGAATGTCGTATTACAATGTCTGCACAAAAAATGTGCGTTAACGTCTACCGCAGGTAAACCTGCGAGAACGCTGCGCGAGCTTACTGTACTACGCGCGTCCTATACTTAACACTGTGAGCGCAAATGCGTTTGTGCGCTGGCACGCGGGTGGTATTACAATCTACGCGCAAAGTTTAACGCACAGCCTTTGCGCGCATAATTTTAACGTCTTTGAAAAGCTGGTGGTAACGGCAAATCTGAACGTCCTGGAGGAACCCAAATACACCAGCCCAAAAATAAAAATACAGCGCAGTATAGTTACACATTCTACACATACCCAAACAATAAAATGGAGACGTTGTGCGTGTTTTTATTATTGCTGCAGCATATATGCCCAGATTGATTTTGACAGGCGCAAAAACTTAGAGTGAGACAATTGTGGTTCTTAATTCTGATTGGCTGAATCGCGTGAAAAAACAGTCCGCACACTGATTTCTGCGCGCAATGTTGCTGTGTGCACGTTTTTACGCGCGTTATTTTTTGACGGATGAATAGATGCACGAGGATTATAATACCAGCGTTGTTTTACGCGCGTTAACGTTTAACGCTGCGCGCAAAAATTCACGCGTTCTGCCTGCGTTTTTGTGTGAAGAATGTAATAGAGCCCAAGATGTTTAACCACGTCATAGCTGGTGCAAACCTCTCGTCCTCACCACTTATGGTCTCACCAGTGGACAGGAACTGTTGAAGACTAGCAGTTCTGTAAATGTATATCACTGTTTATTTTTCTCCCCTCTTTTTCTTTCATTACTTTAATATTTGCGATAACAGAAATCATCGTTTTTGTTCGTTTATAATCCCCCCCCCCCCTTCTCTCACCGTCTTTGTTTTTTGAGATCTCGGCACAGATTGCTTCGGCTGCTTAATTGGGTCAGGTCTATAAATTGCCACGTAGCTAAAAATACTTATTTTGGGCAATTTAATGAGGTTTCCAGCCCCGTCATATAGAAAAATCCAGAGGCCGGGACCCTCCGCGGCGCACAGAGACACATTGGGTTTGGTGGCATTGACGGCAACTGGTGCGCGGGGCCCGTTATTACCGTTACGGACTTTCTGTGCGTCTACGGTACTTGGGTGAGAAGGGCGGAGCGGCGGCAGAGCCACGAATAACAAGCGGGTCACCCGGGCAGCAGCATGCCATGTCAGTCAGCGGCCGCTAAAGTCAGTGGCGCGGCATCCTGTATAACGAGGGGGGGGTCGTTCACATGACCAGTTTCAGTATAAACCAATACCTTGGATACTCAGTGCAACTGTGGGTGTGATTGTTGGGGTTGGGCGTATAACACTATACAAAGGATCACTACACGTGGCTCCGGTGTCCTGTTCAGGAACAGAAATAAATAGTCACCGAATCCTTAATGTGGTAAAGAGGATTTTATTCCACAGTGAGCAGCCAAGGACAACGTTTCGACACAGTGGTCTTTGTCATGTCTGGATACATAGCGCACAAAGAACACATATACAGTTGCAAGAAAAAGTATGTGAACCCTTTGGGATTAGGTGGAGTTTTGCATGAATTGGTCATAAAATGTGCTCTGATCTTCATCTAAGTCACAACAATTTGAAAAACACAGTCTGCTTAA
Source organism: Leptobrachium leishanense (assembly GCA_009667805.1). Classification (NCBI taxonomy): domain Eukaryota; kingdom Metazoa; phylum Chordata; class Amphibia; order Anura; family Megophryidae; genus Leptobrachium; species Leptobrachium leishanense. Next base: position 338,822,195 of record CM019067.1, on the reverse strand, counting down.
AATAATACAACACAAACATTATATGTTTTCATGTGTTTATTGAACAGGACATGTAAACATTCACAGTGCAGGGTGGAAAAAGTATGTGAACCCTTAGCCTAATGACTTCTCCAAGAGCTAATTGGAGCCAGGAGTGAGCCAACCTTGAGTCCAATCAGTGTGATATTATTGGATGTGTTGCTGAAAGCTGTCCTGCCCTTTAAAAACACACACCAGTTTTGGGTTTACTGGTTTCAAGAAGCACTGCCTGATGTGAACCATGCCTCACAGAAAAGAGCTCTCAGAAGACCTACGATCAAGAATTGTTGACTTGCATGAAGCTGGAAAGGGTTACAAAAGTATCTCCAAAAGCCTTGATGTTCATGTGTCCACGGTAAGACAGACTGTCTACAAATGGAGAAAGTTCAGCACTGTTGCTACTCTCCCTAGGCGTGGTCGTCCTGTAAAGATGACTGCAAGAGCACAGCGCAGAATGCTTAATGAGGTAAAGAAGAATCCTAGAGTGTCAACTAAAGACTTACAGAAATCTCCGGCACATGCTAACATTTTTGTTGACACATCTACAATAAGGAAAACATTAAACAAGAATGGAGTACATGGGAGGACACCACGGAGGAAGCCATTGCTGTCCAAAAAGAATATTGCAGCACGTTTGAAGTTTGCAAAAGAGCACCTGGATGTTCCACAGCACTACTGGCAAAATATTCTGTGGACAGATGAAACCAAAATTGAGTTGTTTGGAAAAAACACAACACTATGTGGGGAGAAAAAAAGGCACAGCACACCAACATCAAAACCTCATCCCCACTGTAAAACATGGCGGAGGGAGCATCATGGTTTGGGGCTGCTTTGCTGCCTCAGGGCCTGGACGGATTGTTGTCATTGATGGGAAAAATGAATTCCAGAGTTTATCAAGACATTTTGCAGGAAAACGTAAGACCATCTGTCCGCCACCTGAAGCTCCGCAGAGGATGGGTGATGCAACAGGAGAATGACCCAAAGCATACAAGTAATTCAACAAAACAAAATATGCCTTCTGGAGTGGCCCAGTCAGAGTCCTGACCTCAACCCGATTGAAATGCTGTGGCATGACCATAAGAGAGCGATTCACACCAGACATCCCAAGAATATTGCTACACTGAAACAGTTTTGTGAAGAGGAGTGGATCCAAAATTACTCCAGATCGTTGTGCAGGTCTGATCTGCAACTACAGGAAATGTTTGGTTGAGGTTATTGCTGCCAAAGGAGGGTCAACCAGTTATTAAGTCCAAAGGTTCACATACTTTTTCCACCCTGCACTGTGAATGTTTACATGTTCTGTTCAATAAACACATGAAAACATATAATGTTTGTGTTGTATTATTTTAAGCAGACTGTGTTTTTCAAATTGTTGTGACTTAGATGAAGATCAGAGACATTTTATGACCAATTCATGCAAAACTCCACGTAATCCCAAAGGGTTCACATACTTTTTCTTGCCACTGTATATATATATATATAGAGAGAGAAAAGGGGTGTGTAATTAGTGATACAATTGCTCATTGATAGAAAACCATGTGATCCAATTCAATCATCATTAGGAAGCTCCTTCATCTCTCATTCATGAAGCTGTTTAGAACCAGTGTTGCAATGTTTACCAGTGTTACATATGTAGCAAAAACATAAACAATTAAAAACAATGATCACCAGAAGTATTAAAGTCTATTCACTATATATTCTTTATAGCTTCTTTATTATTCAAATATTTACCCTGATGTACAAATCTCTGAATAATAAAGAAGCTATAAAGAATATATAGTGAATAGACTTTAATACTTCTGGTGATCATTGTTTTTAATTGTTTATATTTTTGCTACATATGTAACACTGGTAAACATTGCAACACTGGTTCTAAACAGCTTCATGAATGAGAGATGAAGGAGCTTCCTAATGATGATTGAATTGTATCACATGGTTTTCTATGAATGAGCAATTGTATCACTGATTACACACCCCTTTTCTCTCTCTCTCTATATATATATATGTGTTCTTTGTGCGCTATGTATCCAGACATGACAAAGACCACTGTGTCGAAACGTTGTCCTTGGCTGCTCACTGTGGAATAAAATCCTCTTTACCACATTAAGGATTCGGTGACTATTTATGTCTCAGTACTCTGGAATTGGAAGTGTGTCCACGCCGACTGGTGGATTTTTTGCTGGGTGCAACATATACTTGATCTTTCTGTTCAGTAACAGCACTGCGCAAAGGGAAAAGCCATCTATTAAGACTTGAAGAGAAGAGATTTCACTTACAGTATTGAACAAGAAAGAAAGAGAAGGATGTGGAAGATTCCAGCTCATAAGAGTTAATGGGAGACGTGAATATCTGCAGGACAGGCGCTCTGATAGAAAACCATGGAGGATCCCGTGCAAAAGACTTTCAGGGTTATTCAGAGAGAGGTGAAAACCAGGAGAATGACTGGAGAAGTGAAAAAAAATTAGCCGATTTGAAAAGGGAGATAAATGAGAGAATTTTTCTGGTTTGGCTATTTTGAACTAGAATTTTCACTTCTCCAGTCATTCTCCTGGTTTTCACCTCTCTTTGAATAACCCTGTTAGTAACTGTATGCGGCTGAGTAACGTTTTGAGTCGCCGACCCCTCAGATTCACGACTCCCGGGAGGAGTCACTATAGTTTATCCAGTATAAGTAACGCTGCAGTATTTACTCCTCTCCAGGGTCGGACTCCGATCTCAGGGTCTCTGGGCAAAGGAATCGAACTGGGGAGATACTATTTACATTTTTATTTTAGGGTCAAATAAAATCTAGGAAACATTTCTCATTTTATTTATGTATATATATATTTTAGTTCTACAGAGGTGTCTACGCCGGGGGGGGGCGCCTTGCTCTATAAAATCACGGCAAATCACATGCCTACTTTGCCTAATTGTAAATCCGTCCCTGCTCTTCTCATGACGTTATAATCAGGTGTCTCGTCCGCTTAACACAGAACCACCCGCTCACTCTACACCTGGAACATCATCTGCTAAACCCCCAGGGCGTCCAATCCCACGCTCCCTGTCGGTATAGGATGAGCGAAGATCGGTAAAAATCACAAAACATGCATTAAATACCGAGCGGGCTGGGGGCTCTTAGGGGTCGCGCCGGGGGCTCTTAGGGGCCGCGCCGGGGGCTCTTAGGGGCCGTGCCGGGGGCTCTTAGGGGCCGCGCCGGGGGCTCTTAGGGGCCGCGCCGGGGGCTCTTAGGGGCCGCGCCGGAGGCTCTTAGGGGCCGCGCCTGGGGCTCTTAGGGGCCGCGCCTGGGGCTCTTAGGGGCCGCGCCGGGGGCTCTTAGGGGCCGCGCCGGGGGCTCTTAGGGGCCGCGCTGGGGGCTCTTAAGGGTCGCGCTGGGGGCTCTTAGGGGCCGCGCTGGGGGCAGGGATGGAACCTTTCCCTCCTTCATTCTGAATATTTACCTGATGATGGGATCTTGGCGTCGCTGGTCGTGTCCTCTGAAGCGACCATCCTGACGTGCTTTCTGTCCTGGGAGCCCACATCTGGCATTGGGCAGACACATGGAGGCACTTCCTTGACGCAGGGGCGGTTGTACACAGCTGGTCTGCCTTGACCTGGGGGAGTGTGGGAATAGGATAGTGCAACTCGGTCCGGGTGCGACAGTCCATGCAGAGAGGTGTGAGGCTCCGGGTTCGGCGTTGTAGGATGGGGCTCTGTGGGTAATTGCTCTGGAGTGTCAGAATGGAGACAGGGTGATATCATCTCTTTAACTGACCCCTTCGGTGAACCTTTATCAGACTCTGGATCATCTTGACCTCTTGGTACCTCAGTCTCAATATCTTGTAGACAATGTGGTGGGGGAACGCATGAGTCTTGCAACTTGGTTATTTCTGCAGGTTTTACCTCAATTCTTGGTTCCTCGTTTTTTGCACAAACTTCACTAGAAGAAACGGTATCTGCCTTCACGGCTGTTGCTATGGTGGTCATCTCTCCTTGCTTTTTTTCAGATAAGGACTTTGCTTTTGGACACACACCAGCTTTGTCAGCATTAGACTGGACCTCTTGAGCCAAACATTGGCTGTCAGCCTCACATGGACCTTCTTCTACCCTGCTCGTCTTTATATGACTTTCTCCTTTAGAATCAGAATCCAGAACCTCTTCATTTCTGGCCTTCACCATGCTGCAAGTTGGTTGGGAGGCACCGGCTTCATAAGAGTAAGCCCTCTTCGTGCTAAGGTCCAAAGCTTCCAATTTACCGAAGGAGCCTTGCAGTAACCTGCTCATGTCTTGGTTATTGATGGACATATCCGACTGAGCTGTCCGTTTATTATCTTTAGATTTTATCAAGGCACTGGCCGTATCTAGTCTGGCATCTCGTGTTAAGTGACCATACTGATCAGTCTCCTCCATTCTGAGACCACTAGTGTCTGGGGCTTCGCAAAGCTCCCCCGGAAGAGCTTCTGCCATGGACGTCTGCTCTGTGGCTGCATTGACAGTTGAGCAAAATGCCTTCTCCAAATCCATGCTGTCGCATGTTGTCGAGGCTACACGATGTTGATCGACCCTCCTTTCATGGACCCCACATGTCTCAATGTCCACACTACTCCCACTTTCATCTCTGCAGTCTTTCATAGTAGCAGCTGCAATGGGCCATGAGATGTTTTCTATGAAATCGTCCTGTACAGTAACCGGTTTATCCTCTTGGGGTCCAGCAGGAAATGATATCAAAGAGATGATATGGGCCTCGTGAACTGGAGATTCCTTCTCTTGCTCCACAAGATCATTATGCAATTGAATCTCCTCTGGTGGAATGCTTGGTGTGTTGTTTTGTTGTAAACAAGGTCTATCATTCTGGACCTCACTAGCATGAGGGTCTTGCCTATCTGCTTGATCCCGATCAGGCGGCTCCTTGGACTCTAGCTGTTCACCACTTTCTTGTTTTGTTATCTCATCGGCTTCACCTTTGAGAGTAGACCTTTCACGCTCGGCATTACTCGTGGCAAGTGGTGGGTGTTTCTTCTTCTTCTTCTCTGTGTTCTTTTCCAGCAGGACACCTTCATTCCAGTCTTCGTTCTCCTCATCATCTTGGCGTTTGTTTACATTTGTTTGCCTTTCGGTTGTGGGATCAGGAGATGGTCCAACAGATGATTCAGGATGTTGTGATTCCACTTGTAATTTGAAGACATTCTTTGAGATCCTTTCGGGAGATGACTGTGAGTCCAGAACATGGAAAGAATCTAGTTCTGCTGCCTGGTAGTCCACATTGGGACTGGCAACCTTCGGGGCACTGTCCACCTTATGACTTTGGATGGAAGCTGGGTTTATGGATGTTGTTCTCGGTTCTTCCTCGACCTCTTGTGTTGTACTTGGTGAACTACTTCTGATTTCCATGTCTTCCCAAACATTCTCTTTGCGCAAGTCTATGGGACTCTCCTCGAAGAATGAATCACTTTCATGTACTTGTGTCTTTTCATTAATATCTGTTGACAATCTGGATTCGGTTCCACATGTCATCTGGTTTATAACGAAGCAAGCTGCCGCTTCCTCTTGCTGTCTGTAGATCTGAGCAAGAACCGACTGCCGGTCAACTCCGTCATCCAGATCATCTTCAGAATCATAGCAAGCAAACAAGCACTCTCCCTCAGGGATTTCCTCTTTCAGGTTTTGTTGTAAGCCGACCTCCTCTACAGGTCCCTGTTTTGATGTCTCGGCAAGTGGAAAACCTATGCTATAATGTCCGAATTCACCCGGCTCGAGAACATAAGGGGCATTTATCTCCTCTTCCTTGGAGGATACTTCGTTCCCACTGCTGGAGTCAGATCTCTCGAAATTCCCCAAATCTTCAGGCTGAGACGGGAAGTCGTAGATGTAATCGGTCACCTCAATAGCCATGGATGTTTGTCTCCCGCTTTGTTCGTTGTCCCTACTTTGTTCTATTATGCTTTCTGCATTGGGGATAAGTGGTGGCAAAGTATCAAGCTCTTCGTCTGTGTCAAAACACGCAATTAAACAATCACTAACACTGTCTATCCCACCTTGAAGAACTTTATCTAGTTCCGAGGATGATGATTGCTCTTCCGTTGGGCTGTCGGACCAAGAACCGAGCACCCCATCTCTGTCTTCTAATCTATTCGAGCCTGAGGGACACATAAACATGGGATCATCTTGACTTTGGGAAGTGAGAACCAATGTGCCTCTAATTGGTTCTGAATCCGTTCTGTTGGTGCTGGAGTCCTCTCGGTCGCTCGAGTTGTCTTGATTAGTACATGGCAGATTAAGTCCTGTTACTGGAACGTCTTGTGCCAAAATTGGTATTTCACCGCATTCTTGAAATTCGTCAACAATGTTTACATTTTTGTCTTCACTCTTGTCGGCCATTTCGTCAACGTTTATGAAGCTGGGATTTGCTTGGCCTGCGGCACTTTCTCCTCCTATTGCATCTTCTCCAACATTTATATCCACAGCCGTGTACACAGCACCTTCATTGTCCGTATCAGATAGCTCTGAAGACGCATCCACCTCACTCTCGCACCCAGAGTTGGAGGAGTCATGCTGTGTTACTGTGGGTGCCTCAGACGTTTGGGGAGGTGCATCCATTGTCACTGCATACTGCTCTGTGCTGTACCTTCTCTCGTCCTCCTCTCCATCATACGACGCAGAATCTGAAGACTCAGAAGTGTCGTCTTGGTAAGCAAAGGACTCGTCCACCCCTTCATTGATGGAGTTCTCCGACAGGGAGTGAAGGAGGGAGGCAGAGGTGCTGTCATCATCTTCTTCTCCATCAATTATCTCACTCTCAATCGACTCTCCTTGAGGGAATAAAGTGATTTCCATTGATTCCGCTTCAAATATCAAACTTCCCTGGAATGGCAACATAAAGGCGGGAATCATATGGTCATTGTCGGAACCTTGGTGGCTGGCCAGAAGGATTTCAGGATTTAGTCCACCAGCGCTTGAGGGCTGCAGGGGTCCATCACTTTCTGAAGAGCAGCTTGTCCTAGATGTTCCTTGAGGTTCATTTCCAAATGGAGCAGAAGAAAAGGCAAGTGAAGTAGTGGGATTAATATATTCAGGGCACAGGGGGATGCTAGTAAAGGAGGGTGCAAAGTCCGTCTCCCATTCATCTTCATCCTCATATTCCTCTTCTTCGCCACTCAGTTGTCCATCACTTTGATCCACGTCTATGATGTCCTCAATGGCTGGGGAGAAGTCTTCAGGATGAAGATCTCCACCATAAAGCTCGGGGATGTCCTCCTCCTCTAGCATGTCAGGAGACATACAACACGGGTCTTCACACAGGCCTTCTTCATCAGCAGTTAGTGCATCTACATAAGGACTGGGAGCTTCCATTGTGTCCACCTCGGCCATCAGATTGGGGGAACAGGATGGCGATCCACTCGAAGTGACAGAGGAAGTCCAGCTGCCACCTTCTGCGGTCATGTAGGAGCCAGATGGGGAAGTGGGAGGTGAAGACAAATTGTCATTTTCCGTCTCATTTTGGTCATCGCTCATCCCGTGGTACTTTAGGTGTTGGTAGATAGTCTTTATGGGGGTGGACGGGGCGGTGCTGTACAAGTCTGAGTCGAAGTTAGCAGCGTGCTTGTTGTGCGAGGTCTGCTCCTCGCTCTCCGCATAGGGTGACTCTTTGGTGGGTTTGGGAAGTAATGAAGGCACATCAGCATCAACTTCACCCTGAGAAAAGAAGCTTTCTGTCAGAGCGTGCTCCTTACCGGACTCCGCGTATTCCATGTGCAAATCTGCAGGAGACTCTGAGGCGGCGTCGGGTCTCTCCTGCTCAGAGGTCTCCTCTGACGTCTCGGCTTTGGGGTCATATAAAGTCATTGAAGCTCCCATTAAAGTGTCCACAGAAGGCGACGCACTCTTGGGATTGAGTTGATCGGCGTTGCCAGCCTCGTTGTTGCTGAAAGATGTCTCTTCGCCCATAACAATCCTGGTGTCGAGCGCCTCTGTACTCTGTGGTTCGGCGCCGTCTCCCTTGGGCTCCTGATCCCCACTTACATCTGAAGCTGCAGTCGCATCAGAATCCAGCGGGCGATTAGCGGCGCTGGCGGCTCTGGCGTACGTTTCACTGCTCGCTCCTTCTGGCTGGGGACGGTCTCCTTCCTTGGTTTGTAAGAGCCGGGAGACCAGAGCTTGATCTGAGGCGTCACACGCCGGGCTCAAAACTGGACATTCTTTGAGTGGACTCAATGTGTTGGGCATCGCCGAATCACCGCTGGGGGTGGACGCAGCGGAGACAACTGGTGACAGCCCTGCAGAGACAACGAGAAATGCAGGAAAAAAAAACACAAATGTGAAGAATCGGTACACAACCTGCCACACACAAACACAAGTATAACACGAGGAGCCCTAAAAAGACACCCGCACACCCCAAAACCCCTAAAAAGACACCCGCACACCCCAAAACCCCTAAAAAGACACCCGCACACCCCAAAACCCCTAAAAAGAAACCCGCACACCCCAAAACCCCTAAAAAGACACCCGCACACCCCAAAACCCCTAAAAAGACACCCGCACACCCCGAAACCCCTAAAAAGAAACCCGCACAACCGAAACACCTAAAAACACACCAGCACACCCCTAAAAAGACACCCGCACACCCCGAAACCCCTAAAAAGACACCTGCAAACCCCAAAACCACTAAAAAGACACCCGCAGACCCCGAAACTCATAAAAAGAAACCCGCATACCCAGAAACCCCTAAAAATACACCCGCTAAACCCCAAAACCACTAAAAAGACAACCGCACACCCCGAAACTCATAAAAAGAAACCCGCATACCCCGAAAACCCTAAAAAGACACCAGCACACCCAGAAACCCCTAAAAATACACCCGCTAAACCCCAAAACCACTAAAAAGACAACCGCACACCCCGAAACTCATAAAAAGACACCCGCACACCCCGAAACCCCTAAAAAGACACCAGCACACCCCAAAACCCCTAAAAAGACACCCGCACACCCCGAAACCCCTAAAAAGACACCAGCACACCCCAAAACCCCTAAAAAGACACCCGCACACCCCGAAACCCCTAAAAAGACAGCAGCACACCCCGAAACCCCTAAAAAGACACCAGCACACCCAAAACCCCTAAAAAGACACCCGCACAACCGAAACACCTAAAAACACACCAGCACACCCCTAAAAAGACACCCGCACAGCCTGAAACCCCTAAAAAGACACCCGCAAACCCCAAAACCACTAAAAAGACACCCGCACACCCCGAAACTCATAAAAAGACACCCGCACACCCCGAAACCCCTAAAAAGACACCAGCACACCCAGAAACCCCTAAAAAGACACCCGCTAACCCCACAACCACTAAAAAGACACTCACACACCCCAAAACTCCTAAAACGACACCCACACCCCCCGAAACCCCTAAAAACACACTTGCACACCCCAAAACCCCATAAAAGACACCCACACACCCCAAAACCCCCTAAAAAGACACCAGCACACCCAAAACCCCTAAGAACACACCATCACACCCCAAAACCCTAAAAATACACTCGCACACCCCAAAACCACTAAAAAGACACCCGCAGACCCCGAAACTCATAAAAAGAAACCCGCATACCCCGAAAACCCTAAAAAGACACCAGCACACCCAGAAACCCCTAAAAATACACCCGCTAAACCCCAAAACCACTAAAAAGACAACCGCACACCCCGAAACCCCTAAAAAGACACCAGCACACCCAGAAACCCCTAAAAAGACACCCGCACACCCCAAAACCCCTAAAAAGACACCAGCACACCCCAAAACCCCTAAAAAGACACCCGCACACCCCGAAACCCCTAAAAAGACACCAGCACACCCCAAAACCCCTAAAATGACACCCGCACACCCCGAAACCCCTAAAAAGACACCAGCACACCCCAAAACCCCTAAAAAGACACCCGCACACCCCAAAACCCCTAAAAAGACACCAGCACACCCCGAAACCCCTAAAAAGACACCAGCACACCCAAAACCCCTAAAAAGACACCCGCACAACCGAAACACCTAAAAACACACCAGCACACCCCTAAAAAGACACCCGCACAGCCAGAAACCCCTAAAAAGACACCCGCAAACCCCAAAACCACTAAAAAGACACCCGCACACCCCGAAACTCATAAAAAGACACCCGCACACCCCGAAACCCCTAAAAAGACACCAGCACACCCAGAAACCCCTAAACAGACACCAGCACACCCAGAAACCCCTAAAAAGACACCCGCTAACCCCACAACCACTAAAAAGACATTCACACACCCCAAAACTCCTAAAACGACACCCACACACCCCGAAACCCCTAAAAACACACTTGCACACCCCAAAACCCCCTAAAAAGACACCAGCACACCCAAAACCCCTAAGAACACACCATCACACCCCAAAACCCTAAAAATACACTCGCACACCCCAAAACCCCTAAAAAGACACCGGCAAACCCAAAACCCCTAAAAACACACCAGCACACCCCAAAACCCCTAAAAAGACACCTGAACACCCCGAAACCCATAAAAACACACCCACAAACCAGGGTGTGCGTGTGTCTTTTTAGGGGTTCCGCCCTAAAAAGACACACGCACACCCTGAAACCCCTAAAAAGACACACGCACACCCCGAAACTCATAAAAAGACACCAGCACATCCAAAACCCCTAAAAAGACACCCGCACACCCCAAAACCCCTAAAAATACACCAGCACAGCCCGAAACCCCTAAAAAGAAACCCGCAAACCCCAAAACCACTAAAAAGACAACCGCACACCCCGAAACTCATAAAAAGACACCCGCACACCCCGAAACCCCTAAAAAGACACCAGCACACCCAGAAACCCCGAAAAAGACACCAGCACACCCAGAAACCCCGAAAAAGACACCCGCTAACCCCACAACCACTAAAAAGACACTCACACACCCCAAAACCCCTAAGAAGACACCCACACACCCCAAAACCCCTAAAAAGACACCCGCAAACCCGAAACCCCTAAAAAGACACCTGCACACCCCGAAATCCATAAAAACACACCCACAAACCCCGGAACCCATAAAAAGACACCTGCACACCCTGAAACCCCTAAAAAGACACACGCACACCCCGAAACTCATAAAAAGACACCAGCACACCCAAAACCCCTAAAAAGACACCCAAACACCCCGAAACCCCTAAAAACACACCAGCACACCCCAAAACCCCTAAAAATACACCCGCTAAACCCCAAAACCACTAAAAAGACACCCGCACAGCCCGAAAACCCCTAAAAAGAAACCCGCAAACCCCAAAACCACTAAAAAGACAACCGCACACCCCGAAACTCCTAAAAAGACACCCGCACACCCCGAAACCCCTAAAAAGACACCAGCACACCCAGAAACCCCTAAAAAGACAACCGCACACCCCGAAACTCATAAAAAGACACCCGCACACCCAGAAACCCCTAAAAAGACACCCGCTAACCCCACAACCACTAAAAAGACACTCACACACCCCAAAACTCCTAAAACGACACCCACACACCCCGAAACCCCTAAAAACACACTTGCACACCCCAAAACCCCTAAAAAGACACCCACACACCCCAAAACCCCCTAAAAAGACACCAGCACACCCCAAAACCCCTAAGAACACGCCATCACACCCCAAAACCCTAAAAAGACACTCGCACACCCCAAAACCCCTAAGAAGACACCCACACACCCCAAAACCCCTAAAAAGACACCCGCAAACCCGAAATCCCTAAAAACACACCAGCACACCCCAAAACCCCTAAAAAGACACCTGCACACCCCGAAACCCATAAAAACACACCCACAAACCCCGGAACCCCTAAAAAGACACCCGCAAACCCGAAACCCCTAAAAACACACCAGCACACCCCAAAACCCCTAAAAAGACACCTGCACACCCCGAAACCCATAAAAACACACCAGCACACCCAAAACCCCTAAAAAGACACCCAAACACCCCGAAACCCCTAAAAACACACCAGCACACCCCAAAACCCCTAAAAAGACACCCACACCCCAAACCCTCTAAACAGTCACCCACACACCCGAAACCCCTAAAAACACACCAGCATACCCCTAAAAAGACACCCACACACCCCAAAACCCCTAAAAGACACCCGCACACCCCGAAAGCCATAAAAAGACACCAGCACACCCCAAAACCCCTAAAAAGACACATGCACACCCTGAAACCCCTAAAAACACACCAGCACACCCCTAAAAAGACACCCACACACACCCCTAAAAAGACACCCGCACGCCCCGAAACCTCTAAAAAGACACCAGCACACCCCAAAACCCTTAAAAAGACACACGCACACCCCAAAACCCCTAAGAACACACCAGCACACCCCTAAAAAGACACCCGCACACCCCGAAACCCCTAAAAACACACCAGCACACCCCAAAACCCCTAAAAAGACACCCACACACCCCGAAACCCCTAAAAAGACACTTGCACAGCCCAAAACCCCTATAAAGACAACCGCACACCCCGAAACCCCTAAAAACACCCCAGAACACCCCTAAAAAGACACCCGCACAGCCCGAAACCCCTAAAAAGACACCAGCACACCCCAAAACCCCTAAAAAGACACCCACACACCCTGAATATATGGAGGAGCCCCTAAAAACACACCCACACACCCTGAATATATGGAGGAACCCCTAAAAACACACCCGCACACCCTGAATATATGGAGGAGTCCCTAAAAACACACCCTGAATATATGGAGGAACCCCTAAAAACACACCCGCACACCCTGAATATATGGAGGAGCCCCTAAAAACACACCCGCACACCCTGAATATATGGAGGAGCCCCTACAAATACACCCGCACACTCTGAATATATGGAGGAGTCCCTAAAAAGACACCCGCACACCCTGAATATATGGAGGAGCCCCTAAAAACACCCCCACACACCCTGAATATATGGAGGAGCCCCTAAAAACACACCAGCACACCCTGAATATATGGAGGAACCCCTAAAAACACACCCACACACCCTAATATATGGAGGAACCCCTAAAAACACACCCACACACCCTGAATATATGGAGGAACCCCTAAAAACACACCCACACACCCTGAATATATGGAGGAGCCCCTAAAAACACACCCTGAATATATGGAGGAACCCCTAAAAACACACCCGCACACCCTGATTATCTGGAGGAACCCCTAAAACACACCCGCACACCCTGAATATAGGGAGGAGCCCCTAAAAACACCCGCACCACCCTGAATATGGAGGAACCCCTAAAAACACACACCCGCACACCCTGAATAATGGAGAACCCCTAAAAACACACCGCACACCCTGAATATATGGAGGAACCAAAAACACACCCCGACACCCTGAATATATGGAGGAACCCCTAAAAAACACACCCGCACACCCTGAATATATGGAGGAACCCCTAAAAACACACCCGCACACCTGAATATATGGGGGGCCCCTAAAAACACACCCCGCACAACCTGAGGAACCCCTAAAAACACACCCGCACACCCTGAATATATGGAGGAACCCTAAAAACACCCGCACACCCTGAATATATGGAGGAACCCCTAAAAACACACCCGCACACCCTGAATATATGGAGGAACCCTAAAAACACACCCGCACACCCTGAATATATGGAGGAGCCCCTAAAAAGACACCCACAACACCCTGAATATATGGAGGAACCCCTAAAAACACACCCGCACACCCTGAATATATGGAGGAACTCCTAAAAACACACCCGCACACCCTGAATATATGGAGGAACCCCTAAAAACACACCCGCACACCCTGAATATATGGAGGAACTCCTAAAAACACACCCGCACACCCTGAATATATGGAGGAACCCCTAAAAAACACAACCGCACACCCTGAATATATGGAGGAACCCCTAAAAACACACCCGCACACCCTGAATATATGGAGGAACCCCTAAAAACACACCCGCACACCCTGAATATATGGAGGAACCCCTAAAAACACAACCGCACACCCTGAATATATGGAGGAACCCCTAAAAACACACCCCGCACAACCCTGAATATATAGAGGAGCCCTAAAAACACACCCGCACACCCTGAATATATGGAGGAACCCCTAAAAAGACACCCGCACACCCTGAATATATGGAGGAACCCCTAAAAACACACACGACACCCTGAATATATGGAGGACCCCTAAAAACACACCCGCACACCCTGAATATATGGAGGAACCCTAAAAACACACCCAAACACCCTGAATATATGGAGGAACCCCTAAAAAACACAACCGCACACCCTGAATATATGGAGGAACCCCTAAAAACACACCCGCACACCCTGAATATATGGAGGAACCCCTAAAAAACACAACCGCACACACCCTGAATATATGGAGGAACCCCTAAAAACACACCCGCACACCCTGAATATATGGAGGAACCCCTAAAAACACACCCGCACACCCTGAATATATGGAGGAACCCTAAAAACACACCCGCACACCCTGAATATATAGAGGAGCCCTAAAAACACACCCGCACACCCTGAATATATGGAGGAACCCCTAAAAAGACACCCGCACACCCTGAATATATGGAGGAACCCCTAAAAACACACCCGCACACCCTGAATATATGGAGGAGCCCCTAAAAAGACACCCGCACACCTGAATATATGGAGGAACCCCTAAAAACACACCCGCACACCCTGAATATATGGGGAACTCCTAAAAACACACCCGCACACCCTGAATATATGGAGGAACCCCTAAAAACACACCCGCACACCCTGAATATATGGAGGAACCCCTAAAAACACACCCGCACACCCTGAATATATGGAGGAGCCCCTAAAAACACACCCACACCCTGAATATATGGAGGAACCCCTAAAAACACACCCGCACACCCTGAATATATGGAGGAACCCCTAAAAACACACCCGCACACCCTGAATATATGGAGGGCCCCTAAAACACACCCGCACACCCTGATATATGGAGGAACCCCTAAAAACACACCCAAACACCCTGAATATATGGAAGAAACCCTAAAAAGACACCCACACACCCTGAATATATGGAGGAACCCCTAAAAACACACCCACACACCCTGAATATATAAAGGAACCCCTAAAAACACACCCGCACACCCTGATTATCTGGAGGAACCCCTAAAAACACACCCGCACACCCTGAATATATGGAGGAACCCTAAAAACACACACGCACACCCTGAATATATGGAGGAACCCCTAAAAAGACACCCGCACACCCTGAATATATGGAGGAACCCCTAAAAAAGACACCACACACCCTGAATATATAAGGAACCCCTAAAAACACACCCGCACACCCTGATTATCTGGAGGAACCCCTAAAAAACACACCCGCACACCCTGAATATATGGAGGAACCCCTAAAAACACACCCGCACACCTGAATATATGGAGGAACCCCTAAAAACACACCCACACACCCTGAATATATGGAGGAACCCCTAAAAAGACACCCGCACACCCTGAATATATGGAGGAGCCCCCAAAAAGACACCGCACACCCTGAATATATGGAGGAGCCCTAAAAACACACCCGCACACCCTGAATATATGGAGGAACCCCTAAAAAGACACCCGCACACCCTGAATATATGGAGGAACCCCTAAAAACACACCCGCACACCCTGAATATATCGAGGAACCCCTAAAAACACACCCGCACACCCTGAATATATGGAGGAACCCTAAAAAGACACCCGCACACCCTGAATATATGGAGGAACCCCTAAAAACACACCCGCACACCCTGAATATATGGAGGGGCCCCTAAAAACACACCCGCACACCCTGAATATATGGAGGAGTCCCTAAAACACACCTGCACACCCTGAATATATGGAGGAACCCCTAAAAAGACACCCGCACACCCTGAATATATGGAGGAACCCCTAAAAACACACCCAAACACCCTGAATATATGGAGGAACCCTAAAAAGACACCCGCACACCCTGAATATATGGAGGAACCCCTAAAAACACACCCGCACACCCTGAATATATCGAGGAACCCCTAAAAACACACCGCACACCCTGAATATATGGAGGAACCCCTAAAAAGACACCCGCACACCCTGAATATATGGGAAACCCCTAAAACACACCCGCACACCCTGAATATATGGAGGGCCCCTAAAAACACACCCGCACACCCTGAATATATGGAGGAGTCCCTAAAACACACCTGCACACCCTGAATATATGGAGGAACCCCTAAAAAGACACCCGCACACCCTGAATATATGGAGGAACCCCTAAAAAACACACCCAACACCCTGAATATATGGAAGAAACCCTAAAAAGACCCACACACCCTGAATATATGGAGGAACCCCTAAAAACACACCCACACACCCTGAATATATAAAGGAACCCCTAAAACACACCCGCACACCCTGATTATCTGGAGGAACCCCTAAAAACACACACCGCACACCCTGAATATATGGAGGAACCCCTAAAAACACACACCGCACACCCTGAATATATGGAGGAACCCCTAAAAAGACACCCGCACACCCTGAATATATGGAGGAACCCCTAAAAAGACACCCGCACACCCTGAATATATGGAGGAACCACTAAAAACACACCCGCACACCCTGATTATCTGGAGGAACCCCTAAAAACACACCCGCACACCCTGAATATATGGAGGAGCCCCTAAAAACACACCCACACACCCTGAATATATGGAGGAACCCCTAAAAAGACACCCGCACACCCTGAATATATGGAGGAGCCCCCAAAAAGACACCCGCACACCCTGAATATATGGAGGAGCCCCTAAAACACACCTGCACACCCTGAATATATGGAGGAACCCCTAAAAAGACACCCGCACACCCTGAATATATGGAGGAACCCCTAAAAAGACACCCGCACACCCTGAATATATGGAGGAGCCCCTAAAAACACACCCGCACACACTGAATATATGGAGGAACCCCTAAAAATACACCCGCACACCCTGAATATATGGAGGAACCCCTAAAAACACACCCGCACACCCTGAATATATGGAGGAGACCCTAAAAACACACCCACACACCCTGAATATATGGAGGAGACCCTAAAAACACACCCACACACCCTGAATATATGGAGGAACACCTAAAAACACACCCGCACACCCTGAATATATGGAGGAACCCCTAAAAAGACACCCGCACACACTGATTATCTGGAGGAGCCCCAAAAAACACACCCACACCCCCTGAATATATGGAGGAACACCTAAAAACACACCCGTACACCCTGAATATATGGAGGAGCCCCTAAAAAGACACCCGCACACCCTGAATATATGGAGGAACCCCTAAAAACACACCCACACACCCTGAATATATGGAGGAACCCCTAAAAACACACCCACACACCCTGAATATATGGAGGAACCCCTAAAAACACACCCGCACACCCTGAATATATGGAGGAGCCCCTAAAAAGACACCCACACACCCTGAATATATGGAGGAACCCCTAAAAACACACCCGCACATCCTGAATATATGGAGGAACCCCTAAAAAGACACCCGCACACCCTGAATATATGGAGGAGCCCCTAAATACACACCCGCACACCCTGAATATATGGAGGAGCCCCTAAAAACACACCCGCACACCCTGAATATATGGAGGAACCCCTAAATACACACACCCTGAATATATGGAGGAACCCCTAAAAATACACCCACACACCCTGAATATATGGAGGAACCCCTAAAAACACACCCGCACACCCTGAATATATGGAGGAGCCCCTAAAAACACACCCGCACACCCTGAATATATGGAGGAACCCCTAAAAACACTCCCGCACACCCTGAATATATGGAGGAGCCCCTAAAAACACTCCTACACACCCTGAATATATGGAGGAACCCCTAAAAACACACCCGCACACCCTGAATATATGAGGAACCCCTAAAAACACACCCGCACACCCTGAATATATGGAGGAACCCCTAAAAACACTCCCACACACCCTGAATATCTGGAGGAACCCCTAAAAACACACCCGCACACCCTGATTATCTGGAGGAACCCCTAAAAACACACCCGCACACCCTGAATATATGGAGGAACCAATAAAAGACACCCGCACACCCTGAATATATGGAGGAACCCCTAAAAACACACCCGCACACCCTGAATATATGGAGGAACCCCTAAAAACACACCCGCACACCCTGAATATATGGAGGAGCCCCTAAAAACACACCCGCACACCCTGAATATATGGAGGAGCACCTAAAAATACACCCACACACCCTGAATATATGGAGGAACCCCTAAAAACACACCCTGATTATCTGGAGGAACCCTAAAAACACACCCACACACCCTGAATATATGGAGGAGCACCTAAAAAACACACCCGCACACCCTGAATATATGGAGGAACCCTAAAAACACACCCGCCGCACACCCTGAATATATGGAGGAACCCCTAAAAAGTCACCCGCACACCCTGAATATATGGAGGAACCCCTAAAACAACACCCGCACACCCTGAATATATGGAGGAACCCCTAAAAAGTCACCCGCACACCCTGATTATCTGGAGGAACCCCTAAAAACACACCCACACACCCTGAATATATGGAGGAACCCCTAAAAGACACCGCACACCCTGAATATATGGAGGAACCCCTAAAAAACACACCCGCACCCCTGAATATATGGAGGAACCCCTAAAAAGACACCGCACACCCTGAATATATGGAGGAGCCCCTAAAAATGCACCCACACACCCTGAATATATGGAGGAGCCACTAAAAAGACACCCGCACACCCTGATTATCTGGAGGAACCCCTAAAAACACACCCACACACCCTGAATATATGGAGGAACCCCTAAAAACACACCCGCACACCCTGAATATATGGAGGAGCCACTAAAAAGACACCCGCACACCCCGAATTGTACTCCTGTGCCTCCAGGCCTTGGCTTCTGCTGGACGTGCTGCCTATGTGAGTGACACCGCATCCTGCCTCCTCCTTCTGGAGTACAGGGAGTTTCCCATCATGCCCTGCTCCGGGACGTGCTGACGCAAAGCACTTTCAGGCAGGAAGATACTTAATGACTTTTAGCGGCCGGCCAAGGATAAACCTATATTTAGAGGATCTGCGCAACGTTTGGGAGGAATCCTCACAGATATGACACGGAATAAAAACCCAAAAGACAAATCTGCATTTCCCAGCTGCGATGACATCACTTTGACATCACAAGCAGCTTGCACTCACTCGGGGACTCTTTTAGTTGTTTTTTTATGTTTTATCCTCGGACGTATCTAACGTCTTCTTCTCTTCCTCACACTTAATGTTGGCGTTTGGGGAGGGAGGTGACATTTTGCAGTGGACCCATCCTGGACATCCCTGGCAGGCTGAAGGAGGTGGTGCAGATGCTTAAGTAGGTCTAGGCCTGGTTCCTGAGCTGAGAATCCATGTTCCTTTCCTCTCTTCTGAGAGGAGCTTTGCATGGGTTGTTTTGGGTGCACCGTGTCCGGTGGCTGCATCTTTCTCAATTCATGGGCATCTGGTAAACATAGGAAAAAGAATGGCGCGTGGAGATTGGTGGAGGATTCACTCCATGATCCTCTCACAGCTGCCGTCCGCAGCCCGTCACGTGCCGCCATATTCATGGTAGAGGAATAATAGGTAACAGTACATCATGGTAGCGCCAGCCCATTCCCACCGCCCTCTGGTTTAGTGGACCCGAGAATAGACCTGATTCGGTGAAGCACCACGGTCTTCTTTCTACGGCCCTGGTGCAATCTTGACCAAAATGTTTGAAGCCCACCAAACTGGCATTGGTCTTCTTTCGGCATAAAACGTCACACACACCTGTCTATCAGGAGAGTATCTGATGTGAAGTCTTGTGCCCAAGAAGGAATCCAATTTGGCCTTTGGCCAAATATCCATGAACCGTCTGGGCTAAAAGCATTAAATGAAGAAAAAAATGCTGCCCCCCAACCTAATCCCCAACGCCCAGGTGGCCTGTGGACAATAAATACCTGGATCAATCTCCACTGGTTTAACGGACCTGAGAAAAGACCTGATCTGGTGAAGCACCAAGGTCTTCTTTACACGGCCCCTGGTGTCACCTGGAACAAAATGTTTGAAGCCCACCAAACTATCAAAGGTCGTCTCTCAAGATAAAACATGAGACACCTGTCTATCAGTGTCTCTGTCCTGCAGTCCTGTGTCCAAGGAGGAATTGAAGGTGTCTCTTGGTCAGGAGGACGATGGTTTGAGGGCATCGGTTCCTCCCAAGGCATTATTTAGTCTGACCTAGAAGATCCAAAATCTGCTTCCCCCACCACCTAATATCAAACGAGTCTGAACATGAGCAGAAAATGTGACATCAAGACAAATATCCATGAAGTGTAAAACACATTAAGAAATGAAGAAAAAATGCTGCCCCCTCCAACCTGATCCCCAACGCCCAGTTGGCCAAAGGACCAGTACCCACCCAGATCAGTCACCTCCAGTTTCAGACTTTGTAGAAGTACCTCCTGAAGCTTCTTATGACTTGGATCACTGTGCGATGTATCTCCAGGTTTATAACTCGATAAAGCCTAAGGGATGTCCACATTGGAATCCGATGTGAAGCAGACAGAAGCAGGTCCTCCAGTGGTTTGAAGTGTCAGTAAACTTTATTTACAGGGACAGCAGACCCTGCATGGAAAAATGTGATGTTTCGGCCCACAGGCCTTAATCATACACATTCAACCAGACACTGACATGTACACACAGATCATGACACGTACAACCTGATACTGTCACGTACACACTGACAGATACACCCGATTATTGACCGATACACACACTGACCGATACACACAGACACTGACAGATACACCTGATTATTGACCGCTACACACAGACACTGACAGATACACCTGATTATTGACCGCTACACACAGACACTGACAGGTACACACAGACACTGACAGATACACACAGACACTGACAGATACACACAGACACTGACAGGTACACACAGACACTGACAGATACACACAGACACTGACAGATACACACAGACACTGACAGATACACCTGATTATTGACCGATACACATACTGACAGATACACCTGATTATTGACCGCTACACACAGACACTGACAGATACACCCGATTATTGACCGATACACACACTGACCGATACACACAGACACTGACAGATACACCTGATTATTGACCGATACACATACTGACAGATACACCTGATTATTGACCGCTACACACAGACACTGACAGGTACACACAGACACTGACAGATACACTCGATTATTGACCGATACACACAGACACTGACAGATACCGATACGGACAGATACACACAAGCTTTTGGCTGAATAAGGGTTAAACCTAACTCAGACTCTTGTAAACTCAGCAGCTTCACGCACTCTAATGGCTGTGGTAGGTTTCCTCCTGCCGGCCTCCCTGACTGTAAGCTCTGTGGCACAGTGGGGTTGGATATGGCCGCTCCTCTCTGCAGAGGGGGGGGGGGTTTGCCGCCCGGAGTCTCAGATGTTCGTATGAGATCGCGTTTCCTCCGTTCTCTGATAAAAGCCGAGCTGACGATGCACCGAGCCGCACGGCCCACGTGACGTCCCCTGCTTCCATCCCGCCCCGGCCACTCCGAGCTGTGTCATTGCACGTCCAGACGGCTCCGTGCAATTCAGCGAGTCCTCTCCGGAGCAAATAATACGCGCTCAGCTCCATTACCGCGGCCAGGATTACACCGATAGATACGGATGCTGTCACCGCAACCAACGAGTGACATGGTGGGATCCTGGAGGGTCTCATCGTGAGGACGGGGACGCAGCAATGTCATATAACACCTGCTTTATTCCCATAGAATGGAGAAGGAGACATTGCTCCCCCCCCCCAATCACCTGCCGGTCACCAGGATCAGGCCTGTGAGTATCTGGGCCAGAGGGACCCGAGACCACAGATCCCAGGGGCTGCAGGAGTCTCCCAAGATCAGCTGATGCTCTCAGGACGCCGCGGGATGTTTGGAAAATCTATAAACGGGAATACGGGATGAACAAGTCAAACCCGGCCCAGTGCGGAAACGTCAGCCTCACGCAGAAGAAGAACGGCCCCTCAAGGGCCCAAATAAAAGCCCTGATCCTTCAGGGGCCACACTACACCCTCTCACAGAAATTCAAAATCCCCCCAAATACCATAAACGAATCATAAACATTATAATTACCACGGCTGCCATACCTGAACACGCCGGGCATAACATGTATGGGCCTGAAACCCTGGCAACTCATCCCACCACTGCCACCATAAACACCATGTATAGGAGCCCCAGGGGACCCCATCCCACCACTGCCACCATACACACCATGTATAGGACCACCTGGGGACCCCATCCCACCACTGCCACCATACACACCATGTATAGGAGCACCAGGGGACCCCATCCCACCATACACACTAGGATTGCACCGATACTAGTATCGGTGCCGATACCGATACTAGTATCGGTGCCGATACCGGGTACTGCAGGAGTACTTGGTACTCATGCAGTACCCCCGATACTTTTCCCGATACTGGAAGCTGGCATTGAGCCAGCTTGCCGGCATCCGAGGGGCTGGGACGGCTGTTCGAATGCTCTATCGGCATTCGGACAGGCCCTGCAGCTGCTCTCCGCGATCATACTTACCTTCCTGGGCGACGCTGGGAAAGTCTTCGCGCGTTGCGCTCGTTGGAAGGACCCCAGCCGCGACCACATGGGACCATGTGATCGCGGCTGGGGTCCTTCCAACGAGCGCACACGCAGAAGCTTTCCCGGCGGCGCTCAGGAAGGTAAGCATGAACACAGTGAGCAGCTGCAGGGCCTGTCCGAATGCCGATACAGCATTCGGACAGGCACCTGGAGCTCTCCGCGATACTTACCTTCCTGGGCGACGCCGGGAAAGTTTTTCCCCGCGTGCGCTCGTTGGAAGGACCCCAGCCGCGATCACATGGTCCCACGTGGTCGCGGCTGGGGTCCTTCCAACGAGCGCAACGCGCAAAGACTTTACCGGCGTCGCCCAGGAAGGTAAGTATCGCGGAGAGCTCCAGGTGAGCTGGGGGGGGAGGCCAATCCATGAGCTGGGGCCAATCCATGAGCTGGGGCATATTCCATGTGCTGGGGCAAATCCATGAGCTGGGGCAAGCCATGAGCTGGGGCATATCCCATGAGCTGGGGCATATCCATGTGTGAGCTGGGGCATATTCCATGTGCTGGGGCAAATCCATGAGCTGGGGCAAGCCATGAGCCCGGGCATATCCCATGAGCTGGGGCATATCCCATGAGCTGGGGGGCAGTAACCCATGAGCTGGGGGGCAGTATCCATGAGCTGGGGGGCAGTATCCATGAGCTGGGGGCATTTTTGTATGAGGTCTGTTCTTATTGGAAAGCGTCAGATGACTTAAAAAAAATATCGGTACTCGGTATCGGTGAGTACTTGAAGAAAAGTATCGGTACTTGTACTCGATCTTAAAAAAGTGGTATCGGTGCATCCCTAATACACACCATGTATAGGACCACCTGGAGACCCCATCCCACCACTGCAACCGTACCCACCATGTATAGGAGCACCAGGGGACCCCATCCCACCACTACAACCATACACACCATGTATAGGACCACCTGGGGACCGCATCCCACCACTGCGACCATACACACCATGTAGAGGACCACCTGGGGACCGCATCCCACCACTGCAACCATACACACCATGTATAGGACCACCTGGGGACCCCATCCCACCACTGCGACCATACACACCATGTATAGGACCACCTGGGGACCCCATCCCACCACTGCGACCATACACACCATGTATAGGACCACCTGAGGACCCCATCCCACCACTGCCACCATACACACCATGTACAGGACCACCTGAGGACCGCATCCCACCACTGTGACCATACACACCATGTATAGAACCACCTGAGGACCCCATCTCTCCACTGCCACCATACACACCATGTATAGGACCACCTGGGGACCCCATCTCACCACTGCGACCATACACACCATGTATAGAACCACCTGAGGACCCCATCCCACCACTGCGACCATACACACCATATATAGGACCACCTGAGGACCCCATCCCACCACTGCGACCATACACACCATATATAGGACCACCTGAGGACCCCACCCCACCACTGCAACCATACACACCATGTATAGAACCACCTGAGGACCCCATCCCACCACTGCGACCATACACACCATGTATATGACCACCTGGGGACCCCATCCCACCACTGCGACCATACACTCCAAGTATGGGACTACCTGGGGACCCCATCCCACCATTGCAACCATCAACCTCATGTATAGGGCCACCTGGGGGCCTCAGCCACCCCTCTATCCATGTCAGCCAGTTGCAACCATTACCCACCATGTATAGGACCTCTCTGAAATTATAGAACCAGCTGGAGACCTCATCCCACCCTTATATCCAAATGTCTACCCGAGATGACCATGATCATCATGAATAGTACCTTTTCAGCAGGACCTCATCCCATTCCTGTATCCACATGTCAGCCTGATGCAAACATTCACACCATGTATAGGGCCTCTCCAAATGCAAAGGAGCACCTGAGGACCCCATCCCACCCCTGTATCCACAACCTAGCACACCATGTATAGGACCACCTGGGGACCTCATCCCACCCCTGTATCCACATGACAGCCTGATGCAACCACACACACCATGTATAGGACCTCTCCAAATGCATAGTAACAGCTAAGAAGCTGATTGAGCTCCAAACTCACATATTAGCCTGTCTGACCAAGTACATCATGTATAAGACCGCCTGAGGACATTATCCCACCCCTGTAACCACATGTCAGCCTGATGACAATGGACACCTTGAATAGGACCATCAATGTGCCCAGGACCACCCAGGGAGACATCACCCAGCCCTGCATCATTATGGTGGACACCATGTATAGGACCTTCCTGTGAGTGTGGGGCTTCCTGGGAACAGAGCACAGCATGCCTCCATATGAGGGCCCTGCATGGCCAGATCATACAGGACCTCCAATGAGTCCAGGACCACCTGGGACCTGATGGAGATCATTAACGAATGTAATCGCCTGATGCCACCAGGAGAGCAAGGACATGATCCCATTCCTGTATCCAGGCCCTGCTGCTGCTGCTCCGAGATCCTCATCCCTAATCCTGGGCTCATCCTCCTTTATTTATCCGTCACCTCCCCCCAATGCCATGACCACTGCCCCTCCATGCCATGCCCACTGCCCCTCCATACCATGACCACTGCCCCTCCATGCCATGACCACTGCCCCTCCATGCCATGACCACTGCCCCTCCATGCCATGCCACTGCCCTCCATGCCATGCACTGCCCCTCCATGCCATGACCACTGCCCCTCCATGCCATGACCACTGCCCCTCCATGCCATGACCACTGCCCCTCCATGCCATGACCACTGCCCCTCCATGCCATGACCACTGCCCCTCCATGCCATGCCACTGCCCTCCATGCCATGCCACTGCCCCTCCATACCATGACCACTGACCCTCCATGCCATGCCAGTGCCCCTCCATACCATGACCACTAGCCCTCCATGCCATGACCACTGCCCCTCCATACCATGACCACTGCCCCTCCATGCCATGACCACTGCCCCTCCATACCATGACCACTGCCCCTCCATGCCATTGCCCCTCCCCGCCATGCCACTGCCCCTCCATGCCATGACCACTGCCCCTTCATGCCAAGGTCACTGCCCCCCATGCCAAGCTCACTGCCCCCCTTGCCATGATCACTGCCCCCCCATGCCAGGCTCACTGCCCCCTTGCCATGATCACTGCCCCCCCATGCCAGGCTCACTGCCCCCCTTGCCAAGCTCACTGCCCCCCCCCCATGCCAGGCTCACTGCCCCCCTTGCCAAGCTCACTGCCCCTTGCCATGATCACTGCCCCCCATGCCAGGCTCACTGCCCCCCTTTGAAGCTCACTGCCCCCTTGCCATGATCACTGCCCCCCCATGCCAGCTCACTGCCCCCTTGCCAAGCTCACTGCCCCCTTGCCATGACACTGCCCCCCATGCCAGGCTCACTGCCCCCCTTGCCAAGCTCACTGCCCCCTTGCCATGATCACTGCCCCCCTTGCCATGATCACTGCCGCCCAGGCACAATGCATACTGTCTGTCCTACCTGTCATGCATCCTGCCCCCCCCCCCTCCTGCCAGGATGCACATTACCTACATGTCATGATACATGGTGACCCCATTCCATAATGCCACTGCCCTTCATGTCATGAATCCTGCCCCCCACCATGCTCACTGCCCCCCATGCCATGATGCTCACTGCCCTACATCCTGTCCCCTCCCTCCCCCATGCCATGAATGCTGCCCTCACTCACCTGCCTCATGCTGGGCCCTGGCATCTCCATGGAGGCCCCCATCATCCTTTGCAGATTCTACTGGCATCTTCCCTGCTCCCTGTGCAGACCTGCAGGATCCCCGGGGGCACAGAATGGGCACAATGGGCTCAGAGAGGAGCTAGAAGCATCTTCCAGCATGCAGTGCCCGGGCTGCTGCTCACATAGCCGGGGGGGAGGCAGGAGGAGGCTGGGGGGGGAGGATGGAGGATGGAGGATGCGCACTGAGAGCCAGAGGATTAGTGCAGCTTCTCTGATAACAAGGAGCAGCAGAGGAGGCAGCTCAGTCATTGTGTGATGTCAGCAGCTCCTCTCCCTGCAGGGGGACAAGGCAGGGTGTGTGCACTGCAGGGAGGGGGCTGGGACACATCAGAGTAACGCCCCCTCCCAATCACCTGGACCACCATCCCCTGAACCACCACATCCCTCCATCCCTGAACCCACATCCCTCCATCCCCCGAACCACCACCATCCCTCCATTCCCTGAACCCACTTCCCTCCATCCCCTGAACCTCCATCCCCTGAACCACCACCATCCCCTGAACCCACATCCCTCCATCCCATGAACCACCACCATCCCTCCATTCCCTGAACCCACTTCCCTCCATCCCCTGAACCTCCATCCCCTGAACCACCACCATCCCCTGAACCCACATCCCTCCATCCCATGAACCACCACCATCCCTCCATTCCCTGAACCCACTTCCCTCCATCCCCTGAACCTCCATCCCCTGAACCACCACCATCCCCTGAACCCACATCCCTCCATCCCAATGAACCACCACCATCCTCCATTCCTTGAACCCACTTCCCTCCATCCCCTGAACCTCCATCCCTGAACCACCACCATCCCCTGAACCCACATCCCTCCATCCCATGAACCACCACCATCCCTCCATTCCCTGAACCCACATCCCTCCATCCCCTGAACCCACATCCCTCCATCCCTTGTACCACCATCCCCTGAACCACCACCATCCCTCCATCCCCTGAACCACCATCCCTCCATCCCCGAACCACCATCCCCAGACCACCATCCCTCGAACCACCACCATCCCTCCATACCCTGAACAAACATCCCTCATCCCCTGAACCACCATCCTCCGGACCACCATCTCCTGAACCACCACCATCCCCTGAATCACCATCCCTCGAACCACCACCATCCCTCCATACCCTGAACAAACATCCCTCCATCCCCTGAACCCATATCCCTCCATCCCCTGAACCACCACCATCCCCTGAACCCACATCCCTCCATTCCCTGAACCTCCATCCCCTGAACCACCACCATCCCTCCATTCCCTGAACCAGCACCATCCCTCCATCCCCTGAACCACCACCATCCCCTGAACAAACATCCCTCCATCCCCTGGATCACCATCCCTCCATACCCTGAACCAGCATCCCTCCACCCCCCATCCCCTGAACCACCATCATCCCTCCATACCCTGGATCACCATCCCTCCATACCCTGAACCAGCATGCCTCCATCCCCCCGACCCCCTTCCCTCCATCCCCTGAACCACCATCCCATCCCCTGAACCACCACCATCCCTCCATCCCCTCGATCACCATCCCTCCATTCCCTGAACTGCCACCAACCCTCCATTCCCTGAACCACCACCATCCCTCCATCCCCTGAACCACCACCATCCCTCCATCCCCTGAACCACCACCATCCCCTGAACCACCATCCCTCGTACCACCATCCCTCCATCCCCTGTGTCACGGAATGGCTCAGCACCCTCAGCCAGGGGCGGTGCAGTGACAGTAATATGGCCATGGACAATTAGGTGCGGTGGCACGCACGGAGTTTTAAAGTACGCTTATTTAGATGTGGTTATGTGTGGTGTAATAAAGTGTCCCCGTTTGTGTTGTGAAATGTATTCCCTTTGTCTGCCTTGCCCGCCGCCATTTTCCGATTGCCTCGTGGCCGTTATCAGATTCTTCGAATCGGAAAATGGCCGATTCGAACCATCCGGTCCGAATCGGCGACTCCCCGAACTGTAATGGCCAATGGGTCCTGGGAGGGCGGGCAGGGATTCCCATTGTATTGTAATTTGTGTGAAGTTGATAAATGCCTGAGCTGTGAATAAAAAACCCAGATTTACCAGTGCATCCAGCCTCGTCTGATGTCTTTATTTCTCCGCCGTACTTCATCATCTGAGCATCCCCGCGGTCTCAGGGTACGGTGTCCAAGACGATCCGAACCGAACCGAGCGCTCTGTGCCTGCATCTCGCATCAGGACAGAGGCGCAGCGTATGGTGTTCGGTTCTCAGACTTTTAGCGATCGAGATCCGATCCGAAGGGCGCGCCGTGTACCGCGGTTCAGTATTGCGAGGACTGCGGTAAAATCCGAATACTCTGCCGATCCCGCAAGTTCCGAAGCTACATCCATCCCCGATCCGAAAGTCCTCCGCGATCCGATCCGAATAGTTGCCGGAAGAGATCCGATCCCCGTAATCGGCCGGCCGCCCGCAGACGTACCCCACCACCCACAAGGTCAGTGCACCAGCTGCTCGAGACGCTGAGTACCGTATGGCTCAGTGGTCGGGCTGGTTCTAGGCAGGGGTCCCCTCCACCGCCCGCTAACCCTTCCCCAGGGTCACGCCAGGCCGCACGAGACGCCGAGTGCCGTGCCACTCGGTAGTCGGGCCAGCGGTAAGCCCCGGGGGACGCAGATAGAGCACACCCGCAGGCGGAACAACATCCCATTCCGTCATACTGGTGGCAGCGGTGGGATAAGCTCTCTGCAGGCCCTAGGGGGACCCTCATCATGACTGGGTACAGTGCCTACAAACGGGACGTCCTGCGTGGCATGCTGGAGAACCGGGGAGGCGCCCCGGGCTCCAAGAGCCGGGAGACCATGATGGAGGAGTTGAGGAGGATGGACCAAGAGGCGGCGTTCGCAGCGTTGCCTGCGGATATAGCGCCGGCAACCGTACCCGCCGAGCCCGAAGACAGCGACTTTTGCCGGAAGATGCGAGAGCGGATCTCCATGATGGGTCCGGCCCCATCGGAGGCTGAGATGAGGAGTCTGGTCCGAGAACTCGGCCAGGAAGAGGAGCGTGAGAGGGAGCGAGCGCACGAGCTACGGCTGGCTGAAGTGCGAAGCCGACGGAGTAGCCGTTCCCCTTCGGACCGTTACACCGGGCGCAAAGTGCCGTTTCAGGCGTTCAAAGAGTTCCGAGAAGCAGAGGAGGAGATAGAGAGTTACCTCCAGGACTTCGAGCGCCTGTGCCGAGTGCATGAAGTGCACCGTGCCGACTGGGTAAGGATCTTGGCGTGTAAGCTGACCGGTCGGGCCGCCGAGGCTTATCGCACGGTGCCGGACGAAGAGGCCACCAGTTACTCGCACGTCAAGCAGGCGCTGCTGAGCAGATTCGCTGTGACCCCTGAAGCCAGCCGGGTGAAGTTCCGGAATTCCCGCCGGCCCAATGGCGCCACTCACGTGGAGTGGCCCATCGGTTGCAGCGGGACTTGCGCACCTGGCTCTCGGGTAGCCAAGCGGAGACGGTAACGGAGATTACCCAACTGCTGCTGCTCGAGCAGTTTTTCGAGCACACTCCGCTTATCCGGGAGTGGGTGCGCGACAAGAAGCCCCAGACAGTGCAACAAGCGGCCACCTGGGCCGACGAGTACACGGACACTCGGAAGATGTCGGGGGAGCGGTCCCTGCCCGTCCGCCCAGCTCTACCCGCTCCACCACCTCCACCACCCCACCACCGGCGGTCCGGACGCCGGTAGCACGGCCCACCAGCCGGCCCACCAACATGGCTAATGTCCGGTGCTACGGGTGCAACCAGGAGGGGCACTACAAGCAGTATTGCCCCAACCGACCGGAGTTGACCCGGCCGGCCGCCAGGCCATCGCCGACGGTCCATTGCTGCGACGCCGAAGCTCCGTGGCCGGAGGCCCCGGAGGAATGGGAGCAGCTACATGAGGCCGACCCCGTGCAAGCCGCCGCGGACGACAACCGTCGTCATCACCGTCAGGCGGTGTGGATAAACGGGCGGCCCGCTGAGGGGCTGCGGGACTCCGGGGCTACCATCACCCTGGTCCGGCCTCACTTGATTCCGCCGAGCGACCGTCTGCGAAGCACTGTTGCAGTACGGGTGGCGGGGGGAAAGGTGCTCCGGCTCGAGACGGCCCGGGTTCACCTGGACTGGGGGAACGGGGAGAGGGAGGTGAGGGTGGGGTTGTTGAGGCAACTGCCGGCCGAGGTGCTCCTGGGTAACGACCTGGGGCGGCTCGTTTCCGCTTACTCCACAGATGCAGCTACCCCGGTAACCACTAGGCAACAGAGCCAACGCCACGACAGAGGCACTCCGAACGGGACCCAGGTGAGATCTCAACCAAAACCATCCCGACCTCCCAAACCTCCCAGACCGCCCGGACCTTCCAGACCGCCATCACCTCCCATATCCCGACGGGACCCGACCCTTCCCTTCCCACCTGACCTCCCGTCCCCGTGGAGTACCCCGGAGACGCTTCGCCACCAGACCCAGACCGACCCCACACTACAGGGCTACCGGGACCGAGCCGGTCAGGGCCTGGACGACCAGAGAAAGGACAAGGTAGAGTGGGAGGATGGGCTGCTTTACCGGTACACCGTGAGGGAGGGGGCCAAGAAGAAGCAGGTCCCGCAGAAGCAGTTGGTGGTGCCTCAGGGCCCTAGGCAGGAGCTTCTGCGCTTGGCCCATGACATCCCCCTTGCAGGTCACTTAGGCCAGACGAAAACCCGGCACAGGTTGGCGCGCGCGTTTTTCTGGCCCCGCCTTAGCGAAGACACCCGCAACTAATGCCGCACCTGCCCAGTTTGCCAAAAAACTGGGAAGGCCGGGGATCACCCGACAGCACCCTTGCGGCCCATGCCCATCATTCAGGAGCCCTTTAGCCGGGTGGCGGTCGACATCATTGGGCCGTTGCCGCGGCCCAGTGCCACCGGTAAAAGGTACATCCTTACCGTAGTGGATTATGCCACCCGGTACCCCGAGGCTGTGGCCTTGGCCAACATCCAGGCGGACACCGTAGCGGACGCGCTCCTCCGGGTGTTCACGAGGGTGGGGTTTCCCCGAGAAATCCTATCCGATCAGGGTACCCAGTTCACCGCTGAGCTCACCCAACAGCTCTGGCGTCTCTGTGGTGTGAGGGCGCTGCACAGCGCCCCGTATCACCCTCAGACCAATGGGCTGTGCGAGCGGTTTAATGGGACCCTGAAGCAGCTCATTCGGGCCTTTGTGCACGAGAGCAGGGATTGGGAGAAGTATCTTCCCCACCTGCTGTTCGCCTACCGGGAGGTTCCTCAGGAATCCACCGGTTACTCCCCCTTTGAGCTGCTGTATGGGCGCCAGGTGCGAGGACCCCTGGATCTGGTTAGGGCTCAGTGGGAGGGGGCACAGGAGGAGGATGGGGTTCCTGTGTTGGATTACGTCTTGAAGCTCCGGGAGCGCTTGGCGGAACTCGCGGGGTTCGTGCAGGAGAACATGGAGACGGCCCAAGCTCAGCAGAAGGCGTGGTACGATCGCGCTGCGTGCAGTCGCTCGTTCTGCGTGGGGCAGAAGGTTCTGGTGTTGAAACCACAGCGGCAGAACAAGCTGCAGGCGGCCTGGCAAGGTCCCTACAAGGTGGTAACCCAGCTGGGGATACCACCTATGTGGTTGTCAGCTGCGCAGACACCAGAATCCAGCGGACGTTCCACGTCAATATGCTGAAGGCCTTCCATGAGCGGCCGGAGACGGTGGACGCCATATGCGCGCCGGCTGCCGAGGAGACGGAACCGTTTCCGTTGGAAGAACTTCCGGGGGTAGCCAGGCAGCCTTCCGGGGTGGATCAGGTGCAGCTGGGGGAGGAGTTAGGACCCGAGAAACAGGCGCAGGCGCGGCAGCTGCTTCTCGCCTACCCGGGGTTTTCTCGGCTCTCCCGGGATACACGGACCAGGCCATCCATCAGGTGGACACGCCCGGTCAGAGACCCCTTCGGCAACCTGCATACCGGCTCCCGGAAGCGGTCCGCGAGTCCATGCGGGCGAGATCCGGGAGATGCTGGAGCTGGGGGTCATTGAACCGTCGGCCAGTCCATGGGCGTCGCCCGTGGTCCTGGTGCCCAAGAAAGACGGTACCACCAGGTTCTGCGTCGACTATCGGCGGATAAACGATTGTACCATTACGGACGCTTATCCGATGCCCCGAGTCGACGAGTTGCTAGACCAGATCTCCGGGGGTCATTTTCTGACCACGGTGGATCTGTGCAAGGGGTATTGGCAGATTCCCCTTGCCGAGGAGGCGACCCCGAAGTCGGCCTTCATCACCCCGTTCGGCTTGTACCAGTTTCGAGTCATGCCGTTCGGGATGAAGAACGCCCCTGCTACCTTCCAGCGGTTAATCGATCGCCACCTCGATGGCCTCCAGGGATTCGCTTGCGCATACCTGGATGACATAGCCATCTATAGCCAGACCTGGGAGGAACATCTGGACCATGTAGGGACTGTCCTGGGCCGGATTAGGGACACCAACCTGACCCTGAAGCCGGAGAAATGCAAAGTGGGGATGGCCGAAGTGCAGTATCTGGGCCACCGGGTGGGGTGCGGGATACAACGGCCAGAGCCCGCTAAGATAGAGGCTATCCTGGATTGGCCCACCCCTGTGACCAAGACCCAGGTCCTCGCCTTCCTGGGTACCGCGGGGTACTACAGAAATTTGTACCCCATTACAGTGACCTGGCCAAACCCCTGACTGATCTGACAAAGAAATCCCTGCCCCGCCAAGTCCTGTGGTCCCCGGAGTGCGAACAGGCCTTTCGGCAATTGAAGGCCGCCCTGACCCAAGCTCCCCTGCTGGCAGCTCCCCTCTATAATAAACGTTTTGTTGTTCACACAGACGCGTCCATGTTCGGACTGGGAGCTGTCCTAAGTCAAGTGGGGGACGACGGGGGGGATCATCCGGTGGCGTTCATCAGCCGGAAGCTGTTGCCACGAGAGGTGGGGTATGCTGCGGTGGAGAAGGAGTGCCTGGCTTTGGTCTGGGCCCTACGGAAGCTCCAACCCTATTGTGACGGAAGGGTGATGTCGTCCGCCTGCGGGTGTGCTCAGATCTGCGTCATTTCTCTTCTCCCCCTCTCTGCTGTGCCACCTGCCCAACTACCAACAGACACGACCCTCGGCGTTTCGAGGGATCAGATAGGGCCTTCGGACCGGGCCGGCTGTTTTAACGGGGAACCCCAGTGTGAGCCCAGCCCGACCACTGAGTGACGGCACCCAGCGTCCCGAGCAGCTGGTCACTGACCTGTCCGGGAGTCTGTTTTGGACGAGGATCGGACTGGCTTCCCTTCTCCCACTTCTTCGGGTCTTTCAGCAGCAGACCAGGGTATAGTCGGCGGTTCGGAGATTCTGTATCGCCCCGCGGCCAAGGCGCACGTACGCTGCACCACACTGACGATCCGGGTCTTCCGGGGCCTATCGGAGGAGGCACGCGACCAGTAAGGAATA
Organism: Leptobrachium leishanense; assembly: GCA_009667805.1. NCBI lineage: Eukaryota > Metazoa > Chordata > Amphibia > Anura > Megophryidae > Leptobrachium > Leptobrachium leishanense. Next base: position 338,788,200 of record CM019067.1, on the reverse strand, counting down.
CTCAGCCCGCGCGATGGTCAATGCGTCTGGCACTACCCTCCGCTCGAGCCGCGGCACCGGTACACTGCGCGGTTGGGGAACTGAACTGCGACCTGAATATCGCGGTGGATTTCAGAAGCCAAATAACTGGAGACATGAGACGCAGCTGCATGAACTCAACAACAACGTTTAATACTTTTTACACGTAAATATATAACTTTCCCTCCCGGGCACCACATCTGGGAAACCCCCTGTCCGCCCACACAGATCTGATTGGCCAACGTCATTCGGGGCGTTGCCGATTCCGGACCGGAAGGTCTGAATCGGCCATTTCCCTCCTGCTCCACTCGATCGGGACACGAGGCGCCGAAAATGGCGGCACCCCGGCGGCAAGACCAGCACACATGTATGCCCCACACAAAACACCCCCATCACAGGAATCACCCTCCGACCCTCAGATCCCGCCGGACAGCCGGCGCAACGGCACCAACACAGAAGCTCACCGAAAACCAAAGGTCCTGAACCCCAGTCTCCGGCCGAGGGTGCTAGGCCAGTCCATCACATTCCTCCCCCTCTCCAAAGTTCGACGCACCCGGTGAGACTCCCACGGGTCGTGCCGGGGTAGGCTAGGGTCAGACGAACGCATTTTTCGCGTCGACCGTGGAAAAGTGCGGTCGAACGAACGGACATATTTTTTCACGGAATACGCGATAGCGGTCATACGATGCGCCTTTTCGTCCGTGATTTTGTACGGATCAACAATAAAACACTTTTTGCGTCTGGACGTTATGTTGGCCGGACATTAGCAGCGTCTGAAGTCTCCCAATCACGCAAACACGCCGCTATGCGGCCGCAGCGCACTCTGTACGTCAGTAGTAGCGGTTTGACGTTCTCGAAAAAATGCGTTCGTTTGCCACTTGCGTTGCGCGGACGAACTTTCGTGCGGCCGTACTTCGTGTGTTCCCCGGCATTGGACGTCATTTGCTGCTAGCACGGCCGTGATTTTGTGCGGCTAAACGCACGTTAAAACTGCGTTCGTCTGACCCTAGCCGTAGTCGGTACTCCACTCTCTACCAGATCCAGGGCCGACTGTCGTGACAGCCCGTCGGCGTTCCCATTCTGTGTCCCCGGCCGGTACTGAATAGTGAAGTTGAAGGGCTGGAGTGCCAAGCTCCACCGCAACAGCCGGCCGTTCTCTCCTGCCACCCGGTTGAGCCACACCAGAGGATTATGGTCCGTTAGTACAGTAAAAGACCGCCCATACACATACGGTTGAAACTTTCGTAGGGCCCAGACCAGGGCCAGACACTCCTTCTCCACCGCAGCATACCCCACCTCCCGTGGTAGCAGTTTTCGGCTAATGAAGGCCACTGGATGGTCTCCCCCGTCGTCCCCCACTTGGCTCAGGACAGCTCCCAGTCCGAACATGGACGCGTCTGTATGAATAATAAAACGCCGGTTATAATCGGGAGCTGCCAGTAGGGGGGCTTGAGTCAGGGCGGCCTTCAATTGCTGAAAGGCCTGCTCGCACTCCGGGGACCACAGGACCTGTCGGGGTAGGGACTTCTTGGTCAGGTCCGTCAGGGGCTTGGCCAGGTCACTATACCGGGGTACGAATTTTCTGTAATAGCCTGCTGTACCCAGAAAGGCGAGGACTTGCGTTTTAGTCACGGGAGTGGGCCAGTCTAAGATAGCCTCTACTTTAGCGGGCTCAGGTCGCTGCACCCCGCACCCCACCCGGTGTCCCAGGTACTGCACCTCTGCCATCCCCACCTTACTACTTTCTCCCCGGATCCCCAGTCCAGGTGAACCCGAGCCGTCTCCAGCCGAAGAACCTTACCACCAGCCACTCGTACTGCAACAGTATTTCGTAACCGGTCGTTCTGTTGGACCAAGTGCGGCCGAACCAAAGTGATCGTAGCCCCAGAGTCTCGAAGTCCTTCAGCAGCCCTCCCGTTGACCCACACTGCCTGGCGATGGTGATGGCGGTTATCGGCAGCGGCGGCTTGCACCGGGTCCGCCTCATGTAGTCGCTCCCATTCTTCCGGAGCTTCCGGCCAAGGGAGATCGACGTCGTAGCAATGGGTAGACTGTGATGGTCTAGAAGAAGATCGTGCCAGGTCCGGTCGGTTGTGGCAATTCTGCTTATAATGTCCGTCTTGGTTACATCCATAGCAGCGTATGTTGGCCAGGTTGTTGGGTCGACTGGGAGGTCTGGCAGCCAGCGGCCGAACTGTTGGAACTGGAGGTGGCGAGGCAGGGATCACAGGTCGGAGAGGCAACGGCCGCTCCCCCCCCGTGACCTTCCGCGTATCAGCATATTCATCGGCCCAAATAGCTGCTTGTTGTACCGTTGGCGGCTTCTTATCCCGCACCCACTCCCGGATGGCGGCGGGAGTATGCTCGAAGAACTGCTCCAGCAGTAGCAGTTGTGTGATCTCGGGCACTGTCTCGGCTTTGCTCCCCAGGAACCACGTGCGCAAATCCCGCTGCAACCGGTGAGCCCACTCCACATGGGTAGCGCCGATGGGTCGGCGAGAGTTTCTAAACTTAACCCGGCTGGCTTCTGGGGTCACGGCAAACCGGCTCAGCAGCGCCTGTTTCACGTGCCCATAGTTGGTGGCTTCCTCGTCGGGCACCGTGCGGTAGGCCTCCGCGGCCCGCCCGGTCAGCTTGCACGCCAGGATTCTTACCCAGTCGGTGGGGTGGACCTCATGTACTTGACACAGCCGTTCAAAGTCCTGGAGATAGCTCTCTATTTCCTCGTCGGCTTCGCGGAAGTCTTTAAACGCCTGGAAGGGCACCTTTCTCCCCGGGGATCGCTCCACCCGAGAGTTGTGGTCTCGCTGGCTCCGCACTTCCGCCAACCGGAGCTCGTGCTCGCGTTCCTTTCTCCGCTCCTCCTCCTGGCAGATCTCCCGAACCAGGTGCTGCATCACTGCCTCTGTCGGGGCGGCTCCGTATAGGGCAGCCCGTTCTCGTACTTTCCTCTGTAGCTCGCTTTCGTCGGCTCCGGCCACGACGGTTACAGGCGGGGTGTCGGCGGGTAGCGCTGGGCTCGCCGTACCTTGATCCAACCGTTGTAGCTCCTCTATTAGAATGTCCCGACTTTTGGAACCTGGAGTACCACCACGGTTCTCCAGCATATTCCGCAAAGTGTCCCGTTTGTAGTCAGCATATACCGTCATGATGGACTCTTCGGGGAGATTGATGGTATTGATCGCAGAGAGCAATCCCACCGCTGCCACCAGTGTGACGGAAGGGTGATGTCGTCCGCCTGCGGGTGTGCTCAGATCTGCGTCATTTCTCTTCTCCCCCTCTCTGCTGTGCCACCTGCCCAACTACCAACAGACACGACCCTCGGCGTTTCGAGGGATCAGATAGGGCCTTCGGACCGGGCCGGCTGTTTTAACAGGGAACCCCAGTGTGAGCCCAGCCCGACCACTGAGTGACGGCACCCAGCGTCCCGAGCAGCTGGTCACTGACCTGTCCGGGAGTCTGTTTTGGTCGAGGATCGGACTGGCTTCCCTTCTCCCACTTCTTCGGGTCTTTCAGCAGCAGACCAGGGTATAGTCGGCGGTTCGGAGATTCTGTATCGCCCCGCGGCCAAGGCGCACGTACGCTGCACCACACTGACGATCCGGGTCTTCCGGGGCCTATCGGAGGAGGCACGCGACCAGTAAGGAATACTCAGCCCGCGCGATGGTCAATGCGTCTGGCACTACCCTCCGCTCGAGCCGCGGCACCGGTACACTGCGCGGTTGGGGAACTGAACTGCGACGTGAATATCGCGGTGGATTTCAGAAGCCAAATAACTGGAGACATGAGACGCAGCTGCATGAACTCAACAACAACGTTTAATACTTTTTACACGTAAATATATAACTTTCCCTCCCGGGCACCACATCTGGGAAACCCCCTGTCCGCCCACACAGATCTGATTGGCCAACGTCATTCGGGGCGTTGCCGATTCCGGACCGGAAGGTCTGAATCGGCCATTTCCCTCCTGCTCCACTCGATCGGGACACGAGGCGCCGAAAATGGCGGCACCCCGGCGGCAAGACCAGCACACATGTATGCCCCACACAAAACACCCCCATCACAGGAATCACCCTCCGACCCTCAGATCCCGCCGGACAGCCGGCGCAACGGCACCAACACAGAAGCTCACCGAAAACCAAAGGTCCTGAACCCCAGTCTCCGGCCGAGGGTGCTAGGCCAGTCCATCACACCTATGTCTACGGTCGGTCCTTCACCGTGATGACCGACCATAACCCCTTGGTATGGCTCAACCGGGTGGCGGGGGAGAACGGCAGCCTGTTGCGGTGGAGCCTGGCTCTCCAACCCTTCCATTTTACAATCCAATATCGGCCCGGGTCGCAAAACGGTAACGCAGATGGGTTATCGCGGCAGTCGGCCCGGGAACCAGGGGATTGGGGAGCCCCGACTACCTCGGTACGACCCGTTGGGGTCCAACCGAGTGCGTCGGACCTTGGGGAGGGGGAGGAGTGTCCCGGAATGGCTCAGCACCCTCAGCCAGGGGCGGTGCAGTGACAGTAATATGGCCATGGACAATTAGGTGCGGTGGCACGCACGGAGTTTTAAAGTACGCTTATTTAGATGTGGTTATGTGTGGTGTAATAAAGTGTCCCCGTTTGTGTTGTGAAATGTATTCCCTTTGTCTGCCTTGCCCGCCGCCATTTTCCGATTGCCTCGTGGCCGTTATCAGATTCTTCGAATCGTAAAATGGCCGATTCGAACCATCCGGTTCGAATCGTAAAATGGCCGATTCGGACCATCCGGTCCGAATCGGCGACTCCCCGAACTGTAATGGCCAATGGGTCCTGGGAGGGCGGGCAGGGATTCCCATTGTATTGTAATTTGTGTGAAGTTGATAAATGCCTGAGCTGTGAATAAAAAACCCAGATTTAGCAGTGCATCCAGCCTCGTCTGATGTCTTTATTTCTCCGCCGTACTTCATCATCTGAGCATCCCCACGGTCTCAGGGTACGGTGTCCAAGACGATCCGAACCGAACCGAGCGCTCTGTGCCTGCATCGCGCATCAGGACAGAGGCGCAGCGTATGGTGTTCGGTTCTCAGACTTTTAGCGATCGAGATCCGATCCGAAGGGCGCGGCCGTGTACCGCGCTTCGGTATTGCGAGGGACTGCGGTAAGATCCGAATACTCTGCCGATCCCGCAAGTTCCGAAGCTACATCCATCCCCGATCCGAAAGTCCTCCGCGATCCGATCCGAATAGTTGCCGGAAGAGATCCGATCCCCGTAATCGGCCGGCCGCCCGCAGACGTACCCCACCACCCACAAGGTCAGTGCACCAGCTGCTCGAGACGCTGAGTACCGTATGGCTCAGTGGTCGGGCTGGTTCTAGGCAGGGGTCCCCTCCACCGCCCGCTAACCCTTCCCCAGGGTCACGCTAGGCCGCACGAGACGCCGAGTGCCGTGCCACTCGGTAGTCGGGCCAGCGGTAAGCGCCGGGGCACGCAGATAGAGCACACCCGCAGGCGGAACAACATCCCATCCCTCCATACCCTGAACCCATATCCCTCCATCCACTGGACCCATATCCCTCAATCCACTGGACCGCCATCCCCACATCCTCTGAACCCATATCCCTCCATCCCCTGCACCACCATCTCTCCGAACCCACATCCCTCCATCCATTTGACTATGATCCCTCCATCCCCTCGACCCACATTCTTCCATCCCCTGAACCACCATCCATCCTTCCATCCCCTGAACCACCATCCATCCTTCCATCCCCTGAACCACCATCCATCCTTCCATCCCCTGGACCCACATCCCTCCATCCATCCCCTGAACCACCATCCCCCGGACCACCATCCCTCCATCCACTGAACCACCATCCCCCGGACCACCATCCCTCCATCCACTGAACCCACATCCCTCCATCCACTGAACCACCATCCCTCCATCCCTTGAACCACCATCCCCCGGACCACCATCCCCTGAACCCACTTCCCTCCATCCCCTGGACCACCATCCCCTAAACCCACATCCCTTGTACCACCATCATCCCTCCATCCCCTGAACCACCATCATCCCTCCATCCCCCGAACCACCACCATCCCCTGAACCACCATACCCCGGACTACCATCCCTCGAACCACCACCATCCCTCCATAACCTGAACAAACATCCCCTTCATCCCTGAACCACCATCCCCCGAACCACCATCCCTCCATCACCTGAACCAGCACCATCCCTCCATCCCCTGAACCACCACCATCCCTCCATCCCCTGAACCACCACCAACCCCTGAACAAACATCCCTCCATCCCCTGGATCACCATCCCTCCATACCCAGCATCCCTCCACCCCCCCCCGACCGCCATCCCCTGAACCACCATCATCCCTCCATACCCTGAACCACCATCATCCCTCCATACCCTGAACAAACATCCCTCCATCCCCTGGACCACCACCATCCCTCCATACCCTGAACAAACACCCCTCCATCCCCTGGATCGCCATCCCTCCATACCCTGAACCAGCATGCCTCCATACCCTGAACCAGCATGCCTCCATCCCCCCGACCCCCTTCCCTCCATCCCCTGAACCACCATCCCATCCCCCCGACCCCCTTCCCTCCATCCCCTGAACCACCATCCCATCCCCTGAACCACCACCAACCCTCCATCCCCTCGATCACCAACCCTCCATCCCCTCGATCACCAACCCTCCATCCCCTCGATCACCAACCCTCCATCCCCTCGATCACCAACCCTCCATCCCCTGAACCACCATCCCTCGTACCACCATCCCTCCATACCCTGAACCCATATCCCTCCATCCACTGGACCCATATCCCTCCATCCACTGGACCGCCATCCCCACATCCTCTGAACCCATATCCCTCGCACCACCATCTCTCCGAACCCACATCCCTCCATCCGCTAGACCCACATCCCTCCATCCATCCCCTGGACCCACATCCCTCCATCCATCCCCTGGACCCACATCCCTCCATCCATCCCCTGGACCCACATCCCTCCATCCATCCCCTGGACCCACATCCCTCCATCCATCCCCTGGACCCACATCCCTCCATCCATCCCCTGGACCCACATCCCTCCATCCATCCCCTGGACCCACATCCCTCCATCCATCCCCTGGACCCACATCCATCCATCCATCCCCTGGACCCACATCCATCCATCCATCCCCTGGACCCACATCCATCCATCCACTGGACCCACATCCATCCATCCATCCCCTGGACCCACATCCATCCATCCATCCATCCCCTGGACCCACATCCCTCCTCTGAACCACCATCTCTCCTTGTCCCTGAACCCACATCCCTCCATCCCCTGGACCACCACCCCACCATCCACTGGACCACCACCCCACCATCCACTGGACCCACCATCCATTGTATTAACATTTTTATTTTGCAGAGAAGTCCGAGAAAGACCAGCAAAAATAAAGGGGCCTAGACAGAAGACATCCAATACTCAGTCGGCCTTTCCGGAGCATTCTGTGACGTGTGTTTCTTGGTATCGGCCATTGTTGCTGTGGGAAGACACAGACCATCTGTATCTCGATTCTCAGCGTCCGGACCCGCGCGATTGCCACAATGTGTCCATGGAACAACAGCACCACTTCGAGGCTCTGCCGCGCCTGTCCGTGGCCGGTACATGATGCCTCATTGTGCGCGGCGCCGAAGGGCAGCGCGGGCAGGGGCGCGCAATGTGACAGATGTTGCACAGTAACACACACAGTTCTCATCGCGTTTTCCATTTTGGTTTATTTTTGCGCGCGGTGAAGCCGCGTCATCACCGAGTTCCCACAAAGGAACAAAATGTCCTTAATTTACAGAACGAAGCCACCGGGGGTGGCCGGAGAGCTCAGCGCAGCCAGGGGGCCTCTGAACCAAACAGCACAAGCGGCTCTGTACAGCATCCATATGTACACAATCTCCTCGTTCCCACGAACACACCCCCGCCGGAAGAGGTGCATCCTGGGGCTCAGCAAGGTCCTCCTGGCCTTTTCATTGGGCCATCTCTTCCGCCATGGACTTGCTAATTTTGTCCTTCAGGTAAGTGGACTTCTGCCAATTAGACTTCAGATCCAGCCACTCGTAATACGGCACCTGGAACGTGGGAAGAGGAGAGCGCGGGCGTTACTGGGGCGAGGTTTCCATACATTTACAGCCTGTGCCACTGCATAAGGGGGGACACAGATTTACCCCTTTTTCATGTACTGGTTCATCCTTTACAGAGATATCACTGGGATGAAAGGCTGTAAAACTCTAGATGGTGTTCCTTATCTGGAACAATGTCACTCGGTGTCTGCATAATCAGCATACAGGCAGATACAGTAAATGTGCTGCAGACAGATAATAAAATGGTGAGATCTCCTGCATAATGCCTGCGTATGGCAATTACAGCAGCACCTTGTATCTGTATGTGCTGCATAATGCCTGCGTATGGCAATTACAGCAGCACCTTGTATCTGTATGAGCTGCATAATGCCTGTGTATGGCAATTACAGCAACACCTTGTATCTGTATGTGCTGCATAATGCCTGCGTGTGGCAATTACAGCAGCACCTTGTATCTGTATGTGCTGCATAATGCCTGCGTGTGGCAATTACAGCAGCACCTTGTATCTGTATGAGTTGCATAATGCCTGTGTATGGCAATTACAGCAACACCTTGTATCTGTATGTGCTGCATAATGCCTGCGTATGGCAATTACAGCAACACCTTGTATCTGTATGTGCCGCATAATGCCTGTGTATGGCAATTACAGCAGCACCTTGTATCTGTATGTGCTGCATAATGCCTGCGTATGGCAATTACAGCAGCACCTTGTATCTGTATGAGCTGCATAATGCCTGTGTATGGCAATTACAGCAACACCTTGTATCTGTATGTGCTGCATAATGCCTGCGTGTGGCAATTACAGCAGCACCTTGTATCTGTATGTGCTGCATAATGCCTGCGTGTGGCAATTACAGCAGCACCTTGTATCTGTATGAGCTGCATAATGCCTGTGTATGGCAATTACAGAAACACCTTGTATCTGTATGAGCTGCATAATGCCTGTGTATGGCAATTACAGCAACACCTTGTATCTGTATGTGCTGCATAATGCCTGCGTATGGCAATTACAGCAACATCTTGTATCTGTATGAGCTGCATAATGCCTGTGTATGGCAATTACAGCAACACCTTGTATCTGTATGTGACGCATAATGCCTGTGTATGGCAATTACAGCAACACCTTGTATCTGTATGTGCCGCATAATGCCTGTGTATGGCAATTACAGCAACACCTTGTATCTGTATGTGCCGCATAATGCCTGTGTATGGCAATTACAGCAACACCTTGTATCTGTATGTGCCGCATAATGCCTGTGTATGGCAATTACAGCAGCACCTTGTATCTGTATGTGCTGCATAATGCCTGTGTATGGCAATTACAGCAACACCTTGTATCTGTATGTGCCGCATAATGCCTGTGAATGGCAATTACAGCAACACCTTGTATCTGTATGTGCTGCATAATGCCTGCGTATGGCAATTACAGCAACACCTTGTATCTGTATGAGCTGCATAATGCCTGTGTATGGCAATTACAGCAACACCTTGTATCTGTATGTGCTGCATAATGCCTGTGTGTGGCAATTACAGCTTCACCTTGTATCTGTACTGTACAGGGATTTACACTCATTATAACCCCCTGAATCTTATCCCTGTACAGCAGCGACTGACCCCACAGCTCTCCCTGTATTCTGACACATCCCTGGTTGCTGGAATGCTGCAGCAATGTTTGTGACTGTGGCACAGAATGGGTTAATAAGATCAGGGCTGCATTATAAAGGCCGCGCGTTCTGGCTGGGATTTTCCCTTTGTGTCTTATATCTAACACGCTGGCAGAGCGAGTTGACACAGGGCACGATGTGCAGCAGTGCAGACCTGGGACCCGACGCCCCGCGGCCTCGCTCGCAGGATATATATATATATATATATTACTGTGCAAACATGCGACGGATGATAAGGGCAAATATTGATTCCAGGTTTCCCTCCTCCGGTCTCTTTGCATTATGTTAATTGAGCGTCACAGCATTATTATTTCTTTCCAAACCTGCCTATAACTTCTGCACAGCGAGTATAAACTTGTGACAGACAGCCCCGAGGTAGCGAGCCCGTCCCAGACACGACCCACTCACCTCGACGAGCAGAAAGCCAGCGGTCTGGAGGTGTCGCTTACACATCACAAAGCGGCCCAGCAGGTCCTTACTCCGAGAGTTAAAGTTTGGGAATTCCCAGCTCACAATGCCGAACCTGGAAACGGAGCGGGCGAGAGGAGCGGGCGATTTTTAGAGTGAAAATATTAAACATTTTTATTCATGATAAACAAAGCACAAAAGAAAACCAGAAGACGACGACGTGTGGAGGAGCAAACCTTAAAGTGGAGCAGCATGAAAACAAACGAAGAGGGGGGGAAGGAGGAGGAAGAGGGGGGAAGGAGGAGGAAGAGGGGGGGGAAGGAGGAGGAAGAGGGGGGGAAGGAGGAGGAAGAGGGGGGGGAGGAGGAAGAGGGGGGGGAAGAGGAAAGGGGGGAAGGAGGAAGAGGGGGGGAAGGAGGAAGAGGGGGGAAGGAGGAAGAGGGGGGGGAAGAGGGGGGGGGGGAGCCCATGGATTTGCCCCAGCTCATGGATCCCCCCCCCCCTGCACTCTCCGCGATGATACTTGCCTTCCTGGGCAACGCCGGGAAAGTCGCTCGTGCGCTCGTTGGAAGGCCCCCAGCCGTGACCACGTGGGACCATGTGATCGCGGCTGGGGGCCTTCCAACAAGCGCACGCGCGGAAACTTTTCCGGCGTCGCCCAGGAAGGCAAGTATGATCGCGGAGAGCTCCAGGTGCCTGTCCGAATGCTCTATCGGCATTTGGACAGGCCCTGCAGCTGCTCACTGTGTTCATACTTACCTTCCTGAGCGACGCCGGGAAAGTTTCTGCGCGTGCGCTCGTTGGTAGGCCCCCAGCCGCGATCACATGGTCCCACGTGGTCGCGGCTGGGGGCCTTCCAACGAGCGCACGCGCAAAGACTTTCCCGGCGTCGCTCAGGAAGGCAAGTATGATCGCTGAGAGCAGCTGCAGGGCCTGTCCAAATGCCGATAGAGCATTCAGACAGCCGCCCCAGCCCCTCAGAAGCCGGCAAGCCGGCATCGGGGAAAATATCGGGGGGTACTGCAGGAGTACCAAGTACTCCTGCAGTACCCGGTATCGGCACCGATACTAGTATCCGTATCAGAGCAACCCTACTGGTATGAATATAATTACTTGAATAAAGCAAACAGATTTAGGGATCTTGCATAGTAATCAATTCATACATTATAACAATAAGATGATGGGGGACGCTCACTAAATCGTGCCTTTTTGCTGTGGATGTATTGTAAAAACTTCTCTTCTCTTTACTGTCCTATAATCCCCAACCCACGAAGGTTGGTTTTCTGACTTATTTAGAAATAGAGAGCAGTCTTTTGAGAATAATTTGGAGTTTCATGAAACCAAGTAAGGCAAGATGGCAAAACTATACTAAGTTATACCCTATCTGCAAGTTGAGATAAACAAGACATTGAGATAAACAATACATTTTTTTTTCTCTATCTGCAAATATACATCAATTAACCCATGAAGGTTGTTCCTTGAATCATTTAGAAACTGTGTCAAAACCTTGGGAAAATATTGTGGTACTTAGAAAATTTAGCAAGTTAATATACCCCGACTGTTTAATAATTTTTCAACGTTCTGTACCTTCCTATAGTTATCAATCTATGAAGGCTGACTCTGGAAATATTTAGAAATGGAGATAAATCTTGGGAAGAACATGGTTAAAATTTAGCAAAGGAAATCAGCATACCTCTATTATTCAATGTGTGTGTTTTTAAGGGTGTTCACCGTTAGGAGGTAATTCTCCTTCATTTCGAATGGATTTCGTTTTAGAATTCAGACTTATTAAAAGTTACATTTTAAGAATTTGTGATAATTGTAACCACGATTGTCAATTGGAAATTTCTTTAATTAATGCCTCCCAGAAAAAAATCCACCTTGGGATAAAAAAAAACAAAGACACGGAGCGGAACATGCTGCAATGATGACCTGGCTGGAGTACATTAAAACATACATAGTACGGGGGGGGGGGGGGTCGCGCCTATTCCCCGATGGGGCGGCTGTAGCCACCAAATGTGTGGTTCATCTTTCGCAGCATGATTCCGCTCCGAGTCTTTGTTTTTTTTTATCCCAAGGTGGATTTTGTTTCTGGGAGGGCATAAATATGACCCACCAGCCTACCTCATGACTGACAAGCAGCGTGAGCAGGTATGGTTGGCTACAGAGCAGCCTGTGGCTTCATTTTTTGGACAGGACTCGCCCTCACTAGAGGTGCCGTGACGTTTGGCGGGTCAGTTTACGCTCTTTTACTGGCCATTAATAGAAACCAAAGCCTCTAATTGCGTTTTGTTTCACAAGGTGTAATGGGAATAAGCACAGGTGACATTTTTCTCCTTGTTATATTGATTTGCTCGCGGCCATAGTAAAGGCAGGGAGGGGCTCGCAGGTCCGTGCTCTGCCTCAGGATGCTTTGGTCAGGAGAGAACACCGATCGCGGGGGCGCTTGCTTTGTGCGGGGGCTTTACTCACCTCTTGGCGCCCAGTGGTAACGGCGCTGTCCCTGGCGAGTGCAGCAGATGTGGAGCCGCCAAGTCCTGCAGGAGTAAGGGATTGTTTTCAGAGTCCAGGACGACTTCACAGTCTGAACCAAAACACGGATAATCGAAGTTAGGGTCGAGACAGGACGGCCCAGACAGGACGGCCCAGACAGGACGGCCCAGACAGGACGGCCCAGACAGGACGGCCCAGACAGGACGGCCCAGACAGGACGGCCCAGACAGGACGGCCCATTCCAGGAGAAGCTGAGCGCCATTTTGGAATTAAGAGGGACCTTTTGGGATTTTTTTTTAACCTTTCTATGGGTCGGCAGAGACCGGGAAACTTCCAGATTCCCGTATTTTAAATGGAGACCAGGAGGCGAATATTTTGCTTTCCTCTCTTTCCTACACACTTTCCTAGGACAGGCGAGAGGTAAGGGAAGATTAGAGAGGGGCAGCACGTTCTCTCCACCCTTACGCTGCGTCTGGTGCGGGGCAGCGTGCCGGGTGTGTAAGTAGCAGATATTTATCCCCACCTCCAATATGAAGGACATGAGGCCCATGAGCTACTGCGAGCGTTAATGTGGCAGCCACTTTGGCCAGCAACGGCAACTGACCAGACCGCGCTGAATTTGACAAGGCTGCAATGAAATGTGGGGAGAACGCGGCTCGTGCCCGCTCCTCACACGGGTAGAGGGGGTGTAGCTCCTGTCCATAAGGCCCCTGGATCTTAAACAGTAATGACCAAATTTAGGATGAAATCTATGCAAATACACCACGGCGGCCAGCCAGTCCTCAGACGGGCATCATGAGGTCTCTGGACCTACACGTTTTGTCACGACTGCCTAAAATCTCCACAAATCCCCTGGCATCGGTCTAAGCCCTGGCACGGCCGAGGCTCACCAGACCTCCTTCCTAATGGGCAGTGGCGTCCATTGCAATGAAGACGCATCAGAATTTTCTGTGAAGTGCCCTAACAACTCCCATCACTCACCGAGCGGCCAGCCATACATCGTCTGCACGTCCAGGCGGCACCTCTGGTCAGGAAACAGATCCAGGAGGATGTTTTTCACTCCGCTCTGCAGGGGAGTCTCCTTTCTATCGTGGAAGCTCGACCAGTTGGCGCTCAGCACCTCTGGCTGGAGCCGCGGGCCCCTGTAGTCCGGGTGCTCGAGCAGCGCCGTGGCGTTCACGTGGGTCAGCTTCAGTCTGTAGTTGGAAGATTTGAGGGAATTGTCATCTAGTGGGAACAAAGAAATAAAAACATGGAAACGGTCTGCAAGAGTGAGGAGAGCAGCAGTGGTGTGCGCGGGGGGAGGAGCGCGTGAGGGGAGGAGCGCGCGCAGGGTCTGCTCCAAACCCCAGCAAAGGGGATAGAAGGGCGTCTTAATGTTCGGCACTCGCTATGGCAGCGCGTGTCCTTTACCGGGACGCATCATTAAATAACAGAGTGTCCCTTTTTACCCTTAAATAATCAGGCAGATCCTGCTGACAGACTCCCAACAATTATATTTTCTGGTGATTTCCCCCCTCGCCGCGCGCTGCTCCTCTTCGGCTCAGGGGCTCTTAAACCCAGAAGTCACAGATGCGCGGATCTGATCCATTGCTGCCTCTCAGAGGGTGACGTCGCCCGCTCTCTGTGACATCACTAGTGACCGGCAGCCGGGAAATTCAAAATCCTGGCTGCTGGGTGGGGGTGGAGGAAACTCCACCACTTCACCCAGCGTTTCTGCCACCTCTCACATCCTGACCACTTTAAAATGATAAAGTGTTGAGGATGAGCATAGCGTCCCTTTGATGCTGTTCTACTGAGCACATCACACAAGGCACCACGCAGCAGGCGGTGCGGTTACAGCGGTGCTCACACCGCCGGGACGTTCAATCCTGGAACCCTGGTGGCTTTAAGGCGTTTTATTGCACACGCAGCCTGCAGGCCTCATTACGCGTCACTCTTCATCATACAGAGACACTGCCCGTCTCCCATGCCGCTCAGCAGCTTCCAGGTCCTGTCCCATCGCCAGTGATATGCGCGGCCGCTGCTTCAGTTTACCGAGCTTTCGGCTGATTCGCCAGTGACACGGGACGAGCTCGGGAAACGGGGACTCATAACATGACACGGCCCTCAGATCCCCCCGCTGCCCACTTACCCAGGACCTTGATGATAAACTCCGGCTCCAACACCTTCTGAAAATAGAAGGCATCGGCCTGCTGCAGGACACAGAGCGACCACACCACGTCCAGCAGCAGGTGTGGCTCCAGCAGGTCCAGTCCCGTGTGGAGCCGCTTGTGGACCTAGACAAGGCACAGAGAGGATTCGTTATGGAGGTTTGACGCGCACACTGCCGTCTCCTGGCGCGCTGCGCGTTCACTTCACTGTAGAACAGATACAGCAAATGTGTTCCACAGACGCCTGTGCCGCGGACACACCGCAAGCTCAGAGCAAGCCGACAACCACGACAGCGGCATCCAACGCACCGCAAGCTCAGAGCAAGCCGACAACCACGACACCGGCATCCAACGCACCGCAAGCTCAGAGCAAGCCGACAACCACGACACCGGCATCCAACACACCGCGAGCTCAGAGCAAGCCGACAACCACGACACCGGCATCCAACGCACCGCGAGCTCAGAGCAAGCCAACAACCACGACACCGGCATCCAATGCACCTCGAGCTCAGAGCAAGCCGACAACCACGACACCGGCATCCAACGCACCGCGAGCTCAGAGCAAGCCAACAACCACGACACCGGCATCCAATGCACCTCGAGCTCAGAGCAAGCCGACAACCACGACACCGGCATCCAATGCACCGCAAGCTCAGAGCAAGCCGCCCACCTCCACACCATGACACCGGCATCCAACGCACTGCGAGCTCAGAGCAAGCCGACAACCACAACACCGGCATCCAACGCACCGCGAGCTCAGAGCAAGCCGACAACCACGACACCTGCATCCAATGCACGCACTGCGAGCTCGGAGCAAGCCGACAACCACGGCACCGGCATCCAATGCACCGCAAGCTCAGAGCAAGCCGCCCACCTCCACACCATGACACCGGCATCCAACGCAACGCAAGCTCAGAGCAAGCCGCCACCTCCGCACCATGACACCGGCATCCAATGCACCGCGAGCTCAGAGCAAACTGTCTACCTCCACACCATGACACCGGCATCCAACGCACTGCGAGCTCAGAGCAAGCCGACAACCACAACACCGGCATCCAACGCACCGCGAGCTCAGAGCAAGCCGACAACCACGACACCGGCATCCAACGCACCGCGAGCTCAGAGCAAGCCGACAACCACGACACCGGCATCCAACACCTCGCGAGCTCAGAACATCACAGGGTGGGAGGAGGAGTCACAGCACAGGGGGGGAGGAGGAGTCACAGTACGGACCACTTGTCTGCAGCACAATCTTATCCCCGGCTTCCACTGCTGAAAGAGGGGCCCATGAGCTGCGCGGTTTCTGTGGCAGCCCTTTGGGCCAGTAGTCGCCATTGAGCAGGCGTTACTGAATTTGACGAGGCTGCAGGGGTTGTGCAGTGTGAGGGAATATAGCTGCTGTAAGGTTTAGCAAAAAAACTATTAGACCTATATGAAGGACGTTACGCAGAGTCACAATGTCCCACAACGGCATCAACCGGTCAACGACGTCACGAGATCTCACAACGAACCAAACCAGACAACGGTGTCACGAGATCCCGCAACGAACCAAAGCAGACAACGGCGTCACGAGATCCCGCAACGAACCAAACCGGACAACGGCGTCACGAGATCTCACAACGAACCAAACCGGTCAACGACGTCACGAGATCTCACAACGAACCAAACCAGACAACGGTGTCACGAGATCCCGCAACGAACCAAAGCAGACAACGGCGTCACGAGATCCCGCAACGAACCAAACCGGACAACGGCGTCACGAGATCTCACAACGAACCAAACCAGACAACGGCGTCACGAGATCTCACAACGAACCAAACCGGACAACGACGTCACGAGATCCCGCAACGAATCAAACCAGACAACGGCGTCACGAGATCCCGCAACGAATCAAACCAGACAACGGTGTCACGAGATCTCACAACGAACCAAACCAGACAACGGCGTCACGAGATCCCGCAACGAACCAAACCGGACAACGGCGTCACGAGATCTCACAACGAACCAAACCGGACAACGACGTCACGAGATCCCGCAACGAACCAAACCGGACAACGGCGTCACGAGATCTCACAACGAATCAAACCAGACAACGGTGTCACGAGATCCCGCAACAAACCGGACAACGGCGTCACGAGATCCCGCAACGAACCAAACCAGACAACGGCGTCACGAGATCCCGCAACGAACCAAACCGGACAACGGCATCACGAGATCCCACAACGAACCAAACAACGGCGTCACAAGATCCCACAACGAACCAAACCAGACAACGGCGTCACGAGATCCCGCAACAAATCAAACCAGACAACGGCGTCACGAGATCCCGCAACGAACCAAACCGGACAACGGCGTCACGAGATCCCGCAACGAACCAAACCAGACAACGGCATCACGAGATCCCACAAAAAGGTGACACGAGATCCCGCAACGAGAAATTCCCCTGCTAGTGCTGTGCGCGATCTGGCAGCTGGGGTCACGTGTGCTCAGCCTCCTGTAATATGATGTTCCCCGTTGAGCCCCGAGCGATTCTCTGGCCAGGCTCGGCTGCGGAGTGAAACGCGTTACCATGCTGTAGAATTCCTCCTGTTTGCTGGGCTGAAAGTTCAATCTGGCGAACGCGAGGATGAGGTTACTGAGCTCGTACATTGTGAACGTCTCCGTGCCGAGGATGCTGGCCTGGAAGAGACAAAACGCACACCGCAGCATGAGGATAACGGCATGACGGGACGATTTCCCCCTGCACGTCTCGCGGAGGCGCGTAAGAATACTGCAAGTGTTATTATACAGGGAGACACACACTTTAACCTCTCCACGGTCTTATAGCGGCAGTGCGCTACACGGGTCACTGAGCTTTACATTAGCCCTTTCAGTGCCGGATCGAAGACCCAGCTCCGTCCTCTGCTAAAACACGGGACAAACTGACATCCAAGTCACAGGACATTGACCTGTAAGGAACTACGTATCCCATAGTGCCCTGCCTGGCTGTATCAAACAGGCTGCACGAGCTGCGCTGAGCTCACTGCAGGATATGGAGGGGGTATTAAAGTGAAGCGGAGCGGATTTTAGAGGGGCGCTCTGACTGCTTGGCATAATGTATTTTGGGTGATTTCCCCCCTCGCCGCGCACTGCTCCTCTTCCCGAACCCTGAAGCTTTTCTGCGCAGTTTGTGCTTCTATACAACTTGTGTAACGTAGGAGCCGCACATTGCGCAGCACTACGGGACTCACACACTTTATGTACACAAGTTGCGTAGCGCCTGCGCAAAGCGATGGGTCGGAGCTGCACGCGCATGCACAGATCTGATCCATCGCTGCCTCTCTGGGAACACTCACTACAGCGATTGGTCTCACAGGGTGACGTCGCCCGCTCTGTGTGTGTGATATCACTAGTGACCGGCAAATTCAAAATCCTTACTGCTGGTGACACTGAGTGGGGGGGGGGGGGGGGAGGAAACTCCTCTGCTTCACCCTGCGATATCTCCAGATTGGGGGAGCGGGGGGGAACTCCTCAGAGTGAATCAATCTCTTTATCCTCATTATAAGCCGCTTGGGATCAGCCTGGCACAGACCCGGACACACGGCCTACGTTCCCCCTGGTTACTCCTCGCTCGTGCCCATGGGTCTCAGCATTTCTGTGGCAGCTTACTGAGCAGCAGGAGCCACGTGGAGCTGCGATTACACGTAGTGACCATAGGCAATACTGGCGATTTGCCACGCAAACCGGGGGGGGGGGACGGACAGAGACCCCCCCGCTGCTGTGTGCTGAACCTGCGACTCGTCCCGGCAAACGGAAACATGCCGAGAGCCACGAGAACTGACCTGAGCGAAGGCATCCAGCAGCTGCAGGTTGGACCACTTCAGGTAGGCGAATGAACGTACGCAGCGAGAGATGTCATGAGACATCATATCAGGCACGGCGGGCAGGAGGCTACTGGCGATCTTCTGGAAAACCTGCGTCTGGTGGAAATTCAGCTTCCCTGTGTGCGCAGAGACAAACGGTCACACAAGGTGGGGGTGGGATGTGACAAAGAGGAGAGAGAGATGGGTGAGCAGAGCCTGCGCACAGTCGTGGGGGAGCAGAGGCTGCGCACAGTCGTGGGGGAGCAGAGGCTGCGCACAGTCGTGGGGGAGCAGAGCCTGCGCACAGTCGTGGGGGAGCAGAGGCTGCGCACAGTCGTGGGGGAGCAGAGGCTGCGCACAGTCGTGGGGGAGCAGAGGCTGCGCACAGTCGCGGGGGAGCAGAGGCTGCGCACAGTCGCGGGGGAGCAGAGGCTGCGCACAGTCGCGGGGGAGCAGAGGCTGCGCACAGTCGCGGGGGAGCAGAGGCTGCGTACAGTCGTGGGGGAGCAGAGACTGCGTACAGTCGTGGGGGAGCAGAGACTGCGTACAGTCGAGGGGGAGCAGAGACTGCGTACAGTCGAGGGGGAGCAGAGCCTGCGTACAGTCGAGGGGGAGCAGAGCCTGCGTACAGTCGAGGGGGAGCAGAGCCTGCGTACAGTCGAGGGGGAGCAGAGCCTGCGTACAGTCGTGGGGGAGCAGAGGCTGCGTACAGTCGAGGCGCAGCGGGGGAGCAGAGCCTGCGTACAGTCGAGGCGCATCGGGGAGCAGAGCCTGCGTACAGTCGAGGCGCATCGGGGGAGCAGAGCCTGCGTAAAGTCGAGGCGTAGCGGGGGAGCTGAGCCTGCGTACAGTCGAGGCGCAGCAGAGGAGCAGAGCCTGCGTACAGTCGAGGCGCAGCGGGGGAGCAGAGCCTGCGTACAGTCGAGGCGCATCGGGGAGCAGAGCCTGCGTACAGTCGAGGCGCATCGGGGGAGCAGAGCCTGCGTAAAGTCGAGGCGTAGCAGGGGAGCAGAGCCTGCGTACAGTTGAGGCGCAGCGGGGGAGCAGAGCCTGCGTAAAGTCGAGGCGTAGCAGGGGAGCAGAGCCTGCGTACAGTTGAGGCGCAGCGGGGGAGCAGAGCCTGCGTACAGTCGAGGCGCAGCAGGGGAGCACTACAGACGCTGCCGCAGGTTGTTTGTTGTCGTGCTTTGGGTCTGTGTGTTTTTATTCTACATTTTGGCAGGATTCAGGAACACGATTCATTTCAATATTTTAGGGCCGGGTACTGTTGGTAGCGACCCCCCAAGCTCTTTGTTTTCCTGCTGGTAACAGACCACGCGGTGGGCACGTGACCGCAACGCTTGTGTTTGTTTGCTGTAATTAATTCAGAATCACAGCCTGTGAAGACAAGCCCCCCCCCCCGGAGCAGGAACTCACCGTAAGCGAACGCCAGGTCGACCAGGAACGTGGGGCTGAGTGTCGTGTACTTTTGCCCCAGGTGGTAGGAAAGTGCCCGGATTAAGGAGACGGAGCGCCTGTTCTGCAACGCTAACGCGAGCATGATTCTGCGGATGTCGTCGGGAGTGAAATGCTCTGCGAACTCCAAAGCCTGGAAGGAAAAAAAAAACAGCATGGAGCAAGAAAGACGGATATCAAAGGGTTAAAAACCGGGGCTCAGAATCTGTTACTTGCCGCGGCAAAGCGTTACTAGCCGCGGCAAAGCGTTACTAGCCGCGGCAAAGAGTTACTAGCCGCGGCAAAGAGTTACTAGCCGCGGCAAAGAGTTACTAGCCGCGGCAAAGAGTTACTAGCCGCGGCAAAGAGTTACTAGCCGCGGCAAAGAGTTACTAGCCGCGGCAAAGAGTTACTAGCCGCGGCAAAGAGATACTAGCCGCGGCAAAGAGATACTAGCCGCCAGTGGTTCCAGGCATTAACAGGTTAAACCCACAGGGTCTGGTTGATCATCTGAGGCTGTTACTGGTCACTGTTTTTGCCACGTGAACCCGGCCCGGCGCCCAGAAACCTGGCCTTATTTCGCAGGTTCCTGCCCCAGTCCTGTACCCGAAATCTTAAATGTGCCTCTGTCGTCCTACACTGTCACCCCACACCTGTGCCTGAACCCCAAGCTTTCCCCTCAAATGTTTCATATCAAATCTAATCTCTGCACCCTTAAGTTTTCACCCCAAAACCCACTCATGCGCAACCAATGTTGACCTTGCACCCACAGACCTGCCCCTGCACCCCTAATGCTGAGCTTCAATAAGCCATTCCACCCCTGTGCGCTGAGCTCATTGTGACCTTTTTTGCTCATCATGTTTGTTTAACCTCCCTGCCGGTATTCCAGAGTGTGACTCGGGGTTAAATTTCGCTACCGTGAACGGTGACCCCGAGCCACACTCGGGCTGGATGTTTACTCCCCTCCTCCTGGCTCCCTCGCTGTCCCCCGCAGTGTGATCGCGGTGAGGAGCTGCTTCCTGGAAGGCTCCCTGCGAGTAACACGGTGCGGGGGGGGGGGCGCGACCAGCATAATAGAAATCTTTTTTACAGTTTATATTTGGATTATACACTGTAATGTTTATGAACGTACAGGATAAGAAATAGACCATACATCGTCTCACCCTTGTTCTCAGACAGATTTCAGTGTTTTTGTTGTATTTTATTGAATATCATTTATTTGCATTATTTTGGATAATTATTTTTGGGATAATAAATTATTATTTCGTGTTTCAAACTTTATCGACTCGGTGTATTTACTATTTACTATTTATTTATAAAGGATTTTACCAGTAAGGATCTTGATTTCACGGATTTCAGTGCGTGATTCCTAATTATTACAGGCTAGCTATGTACAAAAACACCTTTCCTTTAACCCCTTAGTGACCGGGCGGTTTTACACAAATCAGTCTTTTAGTGCCCGCTGCTGTTTTTACGTTTCTGCGCTGTTAGTGTTTAGGTCAAATTTTCCTCTTACTCGTTTATTCAACCCACACATATTATACACCCTTTTTCCCGCCATTAAATGGACTTTCTAGAAATACCATTATTTCCATCATATCGAATAATTTACTATAAAAACAAATATGAAATATGAGGAAAAAAATTGTAAAAACACACTTTTTTGTAATTTAATCCCCAAAATCTACAACCATCCAAAACGACCCCGGCTAAATAGGTTCAAAATTTTGTCCCAAGACTAGGAATACCCAATTTTTACATGCGTTTGCTTTTTAACCCCTTCACTGCTGAGTCAGTTCACCTATGTGCGCTGCGCTCATTCTGACCATTTTGTGCTAATTATTTTTAGATGACAGCCTAGGTCCTATTTAATTAAACCCCCCCCAGACAAAAAAAAACTTTTAAAAATTCTTTATTTTATTAAATTTTTTTTTTTTTTTTTTTTTAAAAATAATAATTTTAAAACCAAACCTGGTCATGTTTGGTATCATTTGAAAGGCCATAATCAGGCCTTTCAAATGATGGCAAATATGACCATCTAGCTACCATGGATCGGGAGATAAAGGGATCATTAGGATCCCCTTATCTCTACATGGCAGCTAGATGGTTAACTGGCCCACTGACATCCTCACACATATGGTGAGGTTGTCAGTGGGTGGGGGGGGACCTGGAGGCTTGGCTGACATCCAAGATGTCAGCCCCCCTCCAGGTTTGAATCGCGTTTTGGTGCCAATTGGGATCCAGCGAGGGAGGTGAGTATCGGGCGGGAGGGGGATTAGGCGCCGCTGACGTACCCTGTACGTCCGCGGGTCTAAGGGAGACCCGAGGACAAGACGTACAGGGTACGTCAGCGGCCCTTAAGGTGTTAAATAAAAATTGAGACGCTTTTAGACACGAAATTTTGAAAAAATTACACCGCCAGGGAGGTTAAAAAACAAAACAAAAAAAAACGTTTCTATTTCAGAAAAGGGAAGGAAGAACCCTAAGAAATTACCGACTGATGCTGCGTCATGAGAGCGCTGTCTCTCTGCGCTCTTTTATGTCTCTTCACCTGAGGTAATGACGATGCTCCAAAGAAGGGAAGTGGCCACCCTATAGTTGGCTCAAGGCGTTTTACTCCAGAGCCCGAACGTAAGAGGCTCTGGAATTCCCAAATTTCC
This sequence comes from Leptobrachium leishanense, assembly GCA_009667805.1. Lineage (NCBI taxonomy): Eukaryota > Metazoa > Chordata > Amphibia > Anura > Megophryidae > Leptobrachium > Leptobrachium leishanense. The sequence continues at coordinate 338,765,421 of CM019067.1, read as the reverse complement.
CTACTTCCGATGACGGAAAGTTTGGATTTTAATAAGGACTCGGACGCGAGTATTTGCAATCTCCTTTATTACACCTACAGCAGTAAAGAACAGTGATAAAAGAACATGAAAAAACCAATCCCCCCAACGTGGGGTACCCTCCTCTTCTGTAAACCCTGCCCCAAGCGCATAAATCGTCTGAGCCGGAGCAGTAACGCCCTCTTTCTTCATGCGACTGACAATGCCAGACCCAGGAACATCCAACAGGAACCCCATCCAGGGCGCACGTCAGTTCTACGTGAAAGTGCAGTCCGTAGACCATCAGGCTGGGGTCAGACCAGCGCACTTTAACGTGCGTTCTGGCGCACATAATTACGGCCGCACTAGCAGCAGATGACGGGCAATGACGGCCAATATACGATGTACGGCCGCACAAAAGTCCGGCCGTGCAACGCAAGTGGAATTTGAACGCGTTTTTCTGAGAACGCTGAACCGCTAGTACTGACGTACTGAGTGCGCAGCTGCGGCATAGTGGCGTGTTTGCGTGATTAGGAGATGTCAGACACTGCTAATGTCCAGCCTACATAACGTCCAGACGCAAAAAGAGTTTTATTGCCGATCCGTACAAAATCACGCCCGAAAATGCGCGTCGTCTGACCGTTTTTGCGCATTCCGTGAAAAAATACGTCAATGCGTTCGGACGCACTTTTTCATGTTCGCGGGGAAAAATGCTTTCGTCTGACCCTAGCCTCAAGCAGCTGCAAGAAAACAGAACACGAAACCAACATTAGGAAATGAAGGCACCGACCCACCGGTGTCCCACACCGAGTACCATGAGTAAAACCCAAATGAAATTATGCGCTGCGCCCAAGCACAAGTGAATCAGCCGGTCTAGAACACACACCACCCCCCCCAGGGTGGGAGAGGTGTGAAATAGTCGCCTCCGAGTCCTTATTAAAATTCAAAAACTTTCCATCATCGGGAGTAGGAAAATTTGGGAATTTTAAGGCAGGGCTCGGAGGCTTCATATTTGCACGTTCAACGCATCAGTGCCTGTGACCAATGAGAGACCGGCTTAAAATAAAACGTACGAAACGTAGACTCACGGGACCAATCCGCAGACTTCATAATGTCCTCAAGGCGGCAACCTGCCAGGAAAGCATTAGAAGCCGCCGCACTACGAATGGAGTGAGCGCCAAAAAGTGAAACATCCACACCAGCCAGAGCCAACAGCCAACGAGCCCACCGAGCCAGCGTGGGAGAGCTCACCGGATTATGCGGGACTTTAAATGAAACAAACAGCGGAGACACGGGCCCGGGACGGAGAGCCAGTGTACGACTCTCATACTCTTTGAGACAAAGAACCGGACATAACTCGGGAATCAATGGGAAAGCCGGGAAAAACACCGTACGAATAGCCGTCTTGGTCCGTCGCGAGACGTCAAAACAAACACCTTCCGGTTGAAACGACCGTACGCCAAAATCCAGTGCCCTGACATCCCCGACACGTTTACAGGATATAAGGCAAAACAAAACCAACAATTTTGCAGACAATTGCCGTAAGGACAACGAAGTATTTACCGGCCATGAGCGAAGGAAATCCACCACCATGGATTGGTTACATCCCACGTAGAGGAATAGCGTGGAGTCGGAGGCCGAGACAGACGTACCCCTTTAAGGAGACGACAAACCAAAGGGTGTCGACCCAGAGGGGAACCATCAAAACCCCGGTGACCCGCAGACAAAGCAGACCTATACACATTGATGGTCCGGAAAGCCAAACCCGAGTCAAACAAGGAAGACAGAAAATCCAGAACCGAATCTAGAGGTGCAGAAGTGGGATCCTCACCCCGTCGCAAACACCAGCCGTGCCAGGCTGACCATGCCGATTGATAGGACCCCCTCGTGCCCGGGGCCCAAGCGTGTCGCAGCAATTCCTCAGTTCTTGACGAAACGCCAGTGGCCCGCCATGAGAACCGGAAACCAGCCAGACCACCAGGGACAACCGACCCTCCCGCAGTAGCGGGTGAGGGAGAAAGTCCGACCCTGTCAGCAGGGACATCGAGTCCGGAATCCGCCTGGGAGGAGCCAGAGAGTATTCCAACAGTAGGGGAAACCACGGCTGGGACTGCCACAACAGTGTCACTAATACTAACTCCGACCCGGTGTCGCTAAGACGCCTCAAAACATGCAACAACATCTGGAACGGAGGAAAGGCATAAAGCCGACCCTCCGGCCACCCCTGAATGAAGGCGTCCATGCCTTCCGCCTCCGGATGCGGGCGCCAACTGTAAAATCCCGGCAACTGCCGATTCAGCCTGGAAGCTAACAGATCCATCCGTAGAGGACCCCACAACCCTTCGATGGCTGCGAACACAGACGGTAGCAGACGCCAATCCCCTGAATCCGTCAGGTGGCGTGAATTCCAGTCCGCCACTGAGTTGGCGAGACCTGGAAGATATTAAGGAAAAAGAGTGTCATCTGCGCTCGTGTCTATGTGTTCCATGTACAACAAAAATGAGGTTTTTGTTTGTTTCAATGGCCATTGCAACGTAAGCCCACTCGCCACTTCAAGGCACCTCTTTAGAGTGGGTACCTAACAATTGTGACCAAAGGCCGCTCTACTGAGCAGCTCCAAGCCCCTCCAGCTGCTTTTCAGCGAAAAAGCTGGAGGGGCTTGGAGCTGCTCAGTAGAGCGGCCTTTTGGTCACAATTGTTAGGTACCCACTCTAAAGAGGTGCCTTGAAGTGGCGAGTGGGCTTACGTTGCAATGGCCATTGAAACAAACAAAAACCTCATTTTTGTTGTACATGGAACACATAGAAACGAGCGCAGATGACACTCTTTTTCCTTGTTATGTTTTATGCATTGACTGGGCTGTTACTCCTGGCAGTTGCTGCCCCTCCGAAAATGAGTGAGTATGGGCGCGACGCCATTTTTTCTGTATTTATGTATATCATGCTTGTAACACCAGTCCGTCGCTCTGCAGCTGTTCCTCTTTCCATGTTTTTGTTTTTGATCCCAAATGGGAAGTGTTTGGTGCGTGTATAAATAAAAGCCACCATCTTTGCCTCTCCTTCGCTGAAAAGCAGCAGGAGGGGCTTGGAGCTGCTCAGTAGAGCGGCCTTTTGGTCACAATTGTTAGGTACCCACTCTAAAGAGGTGCCTTGAAGTGGCGAGTGGGCTTACGTTGCAATGGCCATTGAAACAAACAAAAACCTCATTTTTGTTGTACATGGAACACATATAGAAACGAGCGCAGATGACACTCTTTCCTTGTTATGTTTTATGCATTGACTGGGCTGTTACTCCTGGCAGTTGCTGCCCCTCCGAAAATAAGTGAGTATGGGCGCGACGCCATTTTTTCTGGAAGATATTAAGCCACCACAAACAGACCGCGGGGAAGGCAAAAGTTCCACAGGTCCGTCGCCACCGAACGAGGACCCCCCAGGACATTTATGTACCTGACGGCCGACAAGTTGTCTAATTTGAGGAGGAAACAGCAGTGATCGGTCCCCATGGAGAAGCATTTCAGGGCGAAGAACGCCGCCAACAGTTCCAGAGCACTGATGTGGAGATGCAACTCCTGAATCGACCAACCACCTCCTGTCTCCGTCTCGTCGCAGCGAGCCCCTAACCAGCGAGGCCCCCCCCAACTCGCGTCGGATTCTATGGTCAACGTTGGTACAGGAGGCTGTATTGGGCGAACATTCCAACGAGACCAATCCGTCAACCACCATTCCAAGTCTGATTTCGCAACGTCCGAGAGGGGAACCCTGCGTGAATAATCTGGCACCGACCGGTGAGAACGGGCCTTCAATCTCTGGAGGGCCCTGTAGTGCAAAGGAGCCGGGAGAACCGCCAAACAAGTCGCCGCCAGAAGACCAATCACCCTCGCCAACTCCCTCAGCGTGGGTGAGGGGTCCCCCAGGAGGGACCGCACCTCCTTGCGAATGGAACGAATCTTGTGAGGTGGGACACTGAGAGACATAGCGTGGGAATCGAGCAGGAAACCCAGAAACTCTAAGCATCGGGTGGGTACCAACAGAGACTTTTCCACATTTATCAGGAAGCCTAGGTCCTGAAGGAGCGAAAGCGTCCACGAGAGGTGCAGGAGAAAGGACTCAGAGGAATCCGACATCAGCAGTACGTCGTCCAAATAAATAACTAGGCGCACGCCCCGCACCCGAAGTGACTCCACGACCGGTTTCATGAGCTTCGTGAAGCACCACGGAGCTTATGAAAGGCCGAAAGGCAGACACGCGAAGCGCCACATGCGATCGCGCCATGGGAAGCACAGGAAATCTCTGGAGGCTGGCGCCATGGGGACGGAGAGGTATGCGTCCTTCAAATCTAGTTTGACAAGCCAATCGTTGTCGTTGAGGATATCCCTGAGAGTGTGAAAGCCTTCCATCTGGAAATGGCGGTAGGACACCCATACATTGAGGTCTCTGAGGTTTATAACTGGACGCGACACTCCCCCTTTCTTTGCCACGAGAAACAAGTGTCTCACAAACTTGGGGGAGTCCCAGGCGACTTCCTCTATGGCCCCTTTTAATGCTAGGGCCGTGACTTCTGCCTGAACTGATAGTTCCTGATCCACAGAAAAACAGAGGGGTCGTGGTGGGATGGACTGACACGGGAGGGGGGGGGGGGAGGTCTCGAAGTCTATCTCGAACCCCCTGACCGCATTCAAAACCCATGGGTCTGCCGTAATCATTTCCCATTTCTTGAGAAAAGGTCGGATGCGGCCCCCAACCCGAACTGACGAGTGAAGAATGATATAAGGAAGTCTTACCAGTTTGTCGTCGGGCACGGAACGAGCCTCTGCCACCTCGGAATCCGCGGCCTCTCCAGGCCTGAGCTCGGGCCGAGGGACCAGAGTCAGCGGCATTAGAGGCATGGAAGGAGCCTCTGGTAATGCCCACCGATCCGGTGCGGCTGGCAGAGCGGCCCCTTCCTCTGCCAGCCCTGTCGAAAACCTTTTTGGGAAACACCTTCTTGATGGCGGTTTCCACTTCATCCAGAGCTGTAAAGGCGCTGGTGTACGTGCCCATATTCTTAATAAAACCGTCACCAAAAAGAAGGCCTTGAGCCTTGGCGCCTTTGTCTTTATTGGCCATGGAGGTAAGTTGAGGGTCCATCCTCAGAATCATGGACTTTCGTCTCTCGGCGGCCAAAGCCGCATTCGCACCCCCCAAAAGGCATAACGAACGTTGGATCCAACAAGTGGCATCCTCCAGATCTAAGGGGGTATCGTGCAGGCGAGCATCCTCCACCATATCAAGGAGGTGCAACATCCAGCACCTTGTCTTCACAGACTCTGAAAGCCATATCAACTCCCTTCTTAGGGGACCAACCTTTATTGGTCATAAATTTCACAAAGTCTTCATCTGCAACCGGGGTGAGACAAGTCTTGCCCGCGGTGGTTGGACGAGGGCATTCCACCCGCATATTCACCCTAGTCTCCTTATCCATGGGAAGCCGCATGTGGGCATCAACCCACATCTCCACGTGCGGCATAGGAGACCATGCAGTAGAGCGTGGATGCAGTACCCCTGCCGGGGAAAACATTGGGCGTCCCTGAGGATCACACACAACCTCTTTAGTAGACAACAGTGGTGGTGGGGGCCTTTCCTCCTCGGACAACAGGCCTACATCATGCGGAGCGTATAACTCTATAGCTCCATCATCCTCCCCATGCTCGGGTTCCTCACTCTCCGAGTCAGTGTGTCTGGGGAGTCGGCCAGAACCCTTAGGTTGAGGCCTATCGTTCGAGACCGCCACCATTGCCCCGCGGTCAGAGGCTCTTTTGCGTGAGGACACCTCGCTATCATCAGAAGGCAGAGTATCGGGGATGCCAGCCCCTCTTGGAGGAATATCAATGTGCTTGGTTTTAGCACGTTTTTTGGAACCCTGCTGTGCTGAGCCAGAAGGTACAGCAGGTTCTAGAGGGGAAACAGGAACTGCATTAGAAGAGGGAACAGCCTTAACAGAAGCTACTGCTTCATCCATAGTCCTCCTGAAGGACAGAGAGAGTGTGGAGACCGCAGATGACAGGGAGCGCGAAATGGACGCTTGGAGCGCAGCCTCCATGGCAGCAAAACGGGCCGCCGTTTCGGAGCGTTTCCTCGGGGGGGGGGGGAGGCAAAAGCATCCGATTGCTCAGATTGGCGGGAACTCCCAGCGGAGTCTGATTCCCCAGCCTGGGAAGACCCGGCACCCCCCGATTGATTCTCAAGGGACATAATGTTGAACCGATCCATCCGGAGCCTCAGAACGCAGAGCTGTACGCGGTCATGTGTGTTTAAAATGGCCGCCGAGAGTTCTCGCGGGACTCCCGCGATATCCCGGGCGGCCGCTAGGACAGAAAGTCAGTATGGAGCGAGAGCGCAAAATACAGTCGGCGGGAACCCCAGGAAGATCTTAACGGATCCAAAGAGGTTTACCCGCCGGGCGGGCGCTGACCCCCGCGGTTATAGCCGGGGTAAGCCAGCACCCGTCCAACAAACAAGAATCAATCAGATTATAATCAAATTTAAAATATATATCAAAACAGTAAGAGGAGAGAAAATGTATACTTATCTGCAGCAGGAGCAGTAAAGAAAGAGGGCGTTACTGCTCCGGCTCAGACGATTTATGGGCTTGGGGGCGGGGCTTACAGAGGAGGAGGGTACCCCACGTTGGGGGATTGTTTTTTTCATGTTCTTTCATCACTGTTCTTTACTGCTGTAGGTGTAATAAAGAAGGAGATTGCAAATATGAAGCTTCCGAGCCCTGCCTTAAAATTTGTAAGTGTGCAATCACTACAGTATATGTTTTCTAACGGTCATAAGACGTTATTGCACCATTACCCTTCTCTCTCTCTCTTTTTATCTCCCGTTTGTTGTGGAGTCAATTGGTGTCATAGGAGGAGCTGTTACATCAACCGACTGCAGAGCACGTTTTGGTGCACAGTCCTGCTCATCTAGGAGCTCTGGAAACGAACAATAAGGACGCTAGATCCTCAGTACACATTGAGAATTGGCGTAAGGTTCTTTATGTATCTCTGAGTGGATGCTAGCATCACGACTTGGGCCATATTTCTAATCACGGCATTGATATATTTGCACAATTTGGCACTATACGCACTTTATTGTCGCATTTTGCACTGTGTATTATCGTATGTTCAACTGTTGCACTAGCACTTTATATTCTCTAGAAGTTGCATTTGCACGATTAAGGATGCACTTTATGTGAACCGTAAGGATCTATGCACATCTGACGGTTAAGGTTGATATTATATATAACAATAGTCAATGTTATAACGGTTGCACCACTAGGGATCCCCCCCCCCTTCTTCCACGTTTTTATTTATTTTTTGTTGTTTACATCAAACATGGCCATAGGAAATCGCTGGGCAGCTAGGGGTTAAATCATTGAGCTCCGAGCCTTGACCCCTCGAGGCACAGTTCATTGTATTATTGCAGGATGCTTCGATGTCGAGGTATTCCTGCATTAACAGAGCAGCAGGAAGCCAGGCCGATCACTTCCAGCGCTCGATTTATCATCGCACGTTCTATGTAGGTCCGTGGTCACCAAGGGGTGTCGGGGAGCCTTTCCGGTTAAGCTAGAAGTTGATCACCCGGCGCGGAGCGAACACAAACATCCCCGGCAGTGAAGATTACTATTGCAGGCTGCCGGATGTCCAAGCAATAATAATCGAGCGGTTGGAACCGATACTGATCATTTAAAGCGCTCGATTTCCTCTCGGACGATCTATGTAGGTCCATGGTCATTAATGGGATATTTCCAATGACTTAATAAAGACGTCGTGGTCACCAAGGGGTTAAAATAACCAGATACCGCCATTTACATCACAGTAACTCCTGCGCGTTTACATTCAGCGGCAATAATACATTAAAATGACATTTTATTCTCGTTTGAAGAAGCCACACGTGCAGAGACTACTCCAAAACGCCGGCCCATGGATGCCCTTCCTGGGGCTTTGCACCCGCTCCATGGGGCAACGATTGTTTTTAAACATCCCTATCCCCCTTAAAACGGAAGCAAACCCAGGGCGACGGGTAACAAGCCCACCATACCTTGTCCTCCAGCTTATCCATCATGATGCTGGAGAGGTGTCCCACCCTGGTGATCAGGATCACGACCATCCTCACGTTTTCGATCTCCGTCCATCGCAGCTCCAGGTTCTTCACCAGATCCCTGAGCAGCTCCTGCCGTTGTTTGCTGGGGGCCAGTGAGGTGTAGAGCTCGGCCAGCTGGACCAACAGCTTGAAGCTGAGCCTGCGCAGGCGCCACCACACCTCGGTCTCCACGGATATCAGGACTTTGTTGTCATTGTCTAGACCGAACGTGTGTAAGGTCTTCAGGAGCTGGATCAGGTTCCCGTTCCAAACCCTGCTGATCTGCAGAGAAGCAAAGCCTGGTCATGGTGTGCATCCAGTGGAGATATAAACGTATGTCCGCCACCCTGGGGCGAGCATGGACACACGCTGCATCCCGCCCCGCGCCCCCCCCTCCCCCCAGGAACATACAAGGCAATGACCTTCCGTATTCATCCGGACAAAGACACGCAAATGGTTCAATATGTCTGTGGGATCAACTTATCCCCGGTCTCCACGGTGAGGAAATCGAGGCCCATGACCCACAGGTTTGATGTCGCAGCCATTTGGGCCAGTACTTGCCACCGAATGGGCAGTACTGAATTTGACGAGGCTGCCAGCGCGGCTGGAAAACGAGAGGCACAGAACGGGATGTGGCCGAGCGACGAGCCAAGGATAAAACTAGAGTAAAAACCAGACACATCTACAAAATGTTCACAAACATCTGCGAGGGCACAGAACTGGCCCGGCGGGCACAACGCACCACCTGGAAAGTGAGTCAGGGACGCGAAACCAAGTGAGCTTGGCATCCCAGATGTGCCATGATCCCCAGACAGCCATCAAGAAAAGAATCTTGGGACATGTAGTTCTAGAACTGGGATCTAAAAGCCACTCCCCCCAGCTGTTGGCCACGGAATCAAGGGAGTTGTAGTTCAGTAATATCGAGGGAGTCAGAGTTTGATATCTCTGTCCCCGTGAGTCGCCCCTGGTCTCCGCTGCATCAGTTCAGCCAGACACCGTCACCCCATACAGGCGCCATTAATTACTAGGGATGTCCCGATCACCCCTTTTCAGCCGCCGATCCAGTCTGAGATGTGCAGAGTTTGGGATTGGGCAATATGATCTGTTAACCACATGACCCACGGCCAGACCAGCAGCTTGGCACTCAAAAAGTGGGGCAGTTGGAAAGGGACACCCCTATTAATTACACGCCACGCTGGCGTTCCGCAGGGCCCAGGCGAGCGTACCTGACTGTGTACGATGAGCAGGAGCTGCTGGAATCGTTTGTCCTGCAGGATGGAGTCGGCCTCCTCCTGGCTGCTAGGCCACATCTTGGAGATGGCCAGGATGAGCTGAGCCGCCTGAGACGCGCTGACCTTATGATCTGTGCCGAGCTGTAACAGCTCCTCCACCCCTGAGGCTGTGAGCAACGTTGACTCAAACGATGTCCTCTCCATGAAGGAGCGCACGTGATGCTCCTTGGCGTCCAGTTTGTCCATGTGTCTGCAGAGCGAGGACATGTGGAAGGCGGCGCGGTGCAGCAGGGGCTGGGCTGCAGGGCACACTTTGGCACACTCCAGTGCGGTGTGCGGGCAAGGCATGGAGGTGATGGGAGCGGAGGCCGCCAGCAGGCGGGAGGATCGTTGGACGAGGCGCGCCGCCATATCTCTCTATGCCGATCAGCTCAGTGGAACAGAACCCATAGGGCAAAGAGAAAGGTCACCGGCACCGCGGCATCACCAGATCCCTGCAAGACAGGAAACGCACAAAGCAAGTCACATGACGGAGCCAATCAGAGCCAGGATAAGGACTAGGGTATAAACCTCCTCTGGAAAGAAAGTAAACCGCGGAATAATTGGCTAAAGGCGGAAACGAAGGCCAGGGATGAGGCGAAGGCCAGGGATGAGGCGAAGGCCAGGGATGAGGCGAAGGCCAGGGATGAGGCGAAGGCCAGGGATGAGGCGAAGGCCAGGGATGAGGCGAAGGCCAGGGATGAGGCGAAGGCCAGGGATGAGGCGAAGGCCAGGGATGAGGCGAAGGACCGGGATGAGGCGAAGGACAGGGATGAGGCGAAGGCCAGGGATGAGGCGAAGGCCAGGGATGAGGCGAAGGCCAGGGATGAGGCGAAGGCCAGGGATGAGGCGAAGGCCAGGGATGAGGAGAAGGCTAGGGATGAGGTGAAGGCCAGGGATGAGGTGAAGGCCAGGGATGAGGTGAAGGCCAGGGATGAGGAGAATGCCAGGGATGAGGAGAATGCCAGGGATGAGGAGAATGCCAGAGATGAGGAGAAGGTCTGGGTTAAAGCGAGACGTTCATTTATTGGCCGGTCAGAATCCAGCGGAATGCGCCGGCGACAAAACATGGAATTTATCAACAGTAATATGTGATATTCTGCAGACACGGCGCCCACATTCATCAAATCAGGATAATCACCCGCCCAGAGACACCAAGCAAGAGGGAGGGGGCACACGGGGAGGGGGGGGGTCACACATTATAAAGGCACACAAGGGCAACACACACATTATAAGGCACACAGGGGGGTGACACCCCTTTGTGCCTTATAATGTGTGTGAACCCCCCCTCGTGTGATTTATAGAAATATAGAATATGTGGTCACTGGTCAGATAAGAACCTTTCGGCCCATCTAGTCGCCCAATTACATGGATACTTTACCTGGATTTATCTTTTGTTTAGGATAGCCTTATGCCTATCCCATGCTTGCTTAAATTCAATTACTGTTTTGGCCTCTACCACTTCTACTGGAAGACTGTTCCATGTATCCACCACCCTCTCAGTAAAATAATGCTTCCTGATGTTACTTTTAAACCTTTGCCCCTCTAATCTAAGACTATGTCCTCTTGTTTTGCTACTTTGTTTCCTTTTAAATATACTCCCTTCCTCTACCTTGTGGATTCCCTTTACGTATTTAAATGTTTCTATCATATCTCCTCTGTCTCGTCTTTTTTCCAAGCTGTACATGTTAAGATCATTAAGCCTTTCCTGGTAACTTTTCTCCTTCAAGCCGTACACCATTTTAGTAGCCCTTCTCTGAACTCTCTCTAAGATGTCTATATCCAGGGGTGTGGGAATTGTATCGCCCGACGCCCGGGACATGAAGATCCGGGCGCCGGGCGAGTAGTTTTTTTTGAGATGCAGTCCGGCGGGCTTCCTAATTACAGGGACGCCCCCGATACCGGAAGCCGGCATCCGAGGGGCTTGGACGGCTGTTCGAATGCTCTATCGGCATTCGGACAGCCGCCCCTGGAGCTCTCCGACATACTTACCTTCCCGAGCGGCGCCGACAAAGTTTCCGCGCTTCCGCACGTTGAAGGACCCAGCCACAATCACGTGGGAGTCCCACAAGATCGCGGCTGGGGTCCTTCAACAGCGCAGGCGCGAAGACTTTGTCGGCGCCGCTCGAGAAGGTAAGTATGCCGGAGAGCTCCAGGGGCGGCTGTCCGAATGCCGATAGAGCATTCGAACAGCCGCCCCATGTCTGGTCTGTGGTCTGAGCTGGGGGGCATACATCCATGTGCTGGGGCATACATCCATGAGCTGGGGCATACATCCATGAGCTGGGGCATACATCCATGAGCTGGGGCATACATCCATGAGCTGGGGCATACATCCATGAGCTGGGGCATACATCCATGAGCTGGGGAAGTATATCCATGAGCTGGGGCATACATCCATGAGCTGGGGCAGTATATCCATGAGCTGGGGCAGTATATCCATGAGCTGGGGCATATATCCATGTGCTGGGGCAGTATATCCATAAATCTCGGGGGGATATATACATGTGAGCTGGGGGCATTTTTATGAGGTCTGTTCTTATTGGAAAGTGGTCACATGACATAAAATAAAAGTATCGGTACTCGGTCTTAAAAAAAGTGGTATCGGTGCATCCCTAATATATACATACACACAACAAAATAGTGTTTAAATAGAGGTCTTTATTCATCACATGTATCTGACGCTGCCTCTATAGGCTGTTATGAATATAGACCTCTATTTAAACACTATTTTAATGAAATTATCAGGACAAGTTGATCGTCCTGAGGGACAAGTAGATTTTTTAAAATTTCCACACCCCTGATATCCTTCTGGAGATACGGTCTCCAGTACTGCACACAGTACTCCAAGTGAGGTCTCACCAGTGCTCTGTACAGTGGCATGAGCACTTCCCTTTTCCTACTGCTAATACAGGCTCTCCCTACACAACCAAGCATTCTGCCAGCATTTCCAAGCATTCTGCCAGCATTTCCAAGCATTCTGCCAGCATTTCCTGCTGCTCTATTACATTGACTACTTACCTTTAGATCCTCTGCAATAATAACCCCTAAATCCCAACCCTCAGATGTATCAAATATTCTATATTCAGCCCTTGGGTTTTTACGTCCCAGGTGCATTATCTTGCACTTATCCACATTAAAACTCAGTTGCCACAGCTCCCACCATGTGTTTAATCATTTGGCTGATCCCTCCAGGACCATCAACCCTGTCACAAATCTTTGTGTCATCAGCAAAAAGACACACTTTAATAAACATATTAACCCTCTGACGGTTTTCCCGAGTGTGGCTCGGGGTTAACTTTTTGTACTGAAAGCGGTATCCCCGAGCCACACTCGGGCCGATACTTACATGTCCTGCGCTCCCTCGCTGATCCCCGCAGTCACACTGCAGTCGAGCGTGACGTCACACTGCCTGGTTCCTTTCTCGTGAGGAGTGAAACCAGGAAGTGTGACGTCACGCTCGGCTGTGACTGCGGGGACAGTGAGGGAGTGTAGGACATGTAAGTATCGGCCCGAGTGTGGCCGCTTTCAGTATTGAACGTTAACCCCGAGCCACACTCATACCGCTAGGGGGCCAAAATAAATAGGACCGATTCTGACATATAAAATATATCAGAATCGAACCGCCAGGGAGGTTAAAGAGAATGGGTCCAAGTACTGACCCCTGAGGAACCCACTGGTAACAAGACCTTGTGCCCAAGACTCCATTGACACAGCCCTCTGCTGTCTCACTAAACCATTATAAGGGATACGGGGGGGGGACACACACAAGACACACGGGGGGGGGGACACACACAAGGCACACGGGGGGGACGACACACACAAGGCACACGGGGGGGACGACACACACAAGGCACACGGGGGGGACGACACACACAAGGCACACGGGGGGGACACACACAAGGCACACGGGGGGGACGACACACACAAGGCACACGGGGGGACACACACAAGGCACACCGGGGGGGACACACACAAGGCACACGGGGGGGACACACACAAGGCACACGGGGGGACACACACAAGGCACACGGGGGGACAACACAAGGCACACGGGGGGGGGCACACGGCACATGGCACAAACCGGGGGGGGACACACGGCACACCGGGGGGGACACACGGCACACCGGGGGGACACACACGGAACACCGGAGGGACACAACACGGCACACCGGAGGGACACACAAGGCACACGGGGGGACACACAAGGCAACACGGGGGGACACACAAGGCACACGGGGGGACACACAAGGCACACGGGGGGACACACAAGGCACACGGGGGGACACACATTAGGCACACGGGGAGGGTCACACACATTATAAGGCACACGGGGAGGGTCACACACATTATAAGGCACACGGGGAGGGTCACACACATAAGGAACACGGGGAGGGTCACACACATAAGGAACACGGGGAGGGTCACACACATAAGGAACACGGGGAGGGTCACACACATTATAAGGCACACGGGGAGGGTCACACACACATTATAAGGCACACGGGGAGGGTCACACACACATTATAAGGCACACGGGGAGGGTCACACACACATTATAAGGCACACGGGGGGGTCACACATTATAAGGCACACGGGGGGTCACACACATTATAAGACACACGGGGGGTCACACACATTATAAGGCACACGGGGAGGGTCACACACATTATAAGGCACACGGGGGGTCACACACATTATAAGACACACGGGGAGGGTCACACACATTCTAAGACACACGGGGAGGGTCACACACATTATAAGGCACACGGGGAGGGTCACACACACATTATAAGGCACACGGGGAGGGTCACACACACATTATAAGGCACACGGGGAGGGTCACACACACATTATAAGGCACACGGGGGGGTCACACACATTATAAGGCACACGGGGAGGGTCACACACATTATAAGGCACACGGGGGGTCACACACATTATAAGACACACGGGGGGTCACACACATTATAAGACACACGGGGGGTCACACACATTATAAGACACACGGGGAGGGTCACACACATTATAAGACACACGGGGGGTCACACACATTATAAGACACACGGGGGGTCACACACATTATAAGGCACACGGGGAGGGTCACACACACATTATAAGGCACACGGGGAGGGTCACACACACATTATAAGGCACACGGGGAGGGTCACACACATTATAAGGCACACGGGGGTCACACACATTATAAGACACACGGGGGTCACACACATTATAAGGCACACGGGGAGGGTCACACACATTATAAGGCACACGGGGAGGGTCACACACATTATAAGGCACACGGGGAGGGTCACACACATTATAAGGCACACGGGGGGGTCACACACATTTAAGGCACACGGGGGGTCACACACATTATAAGGCACACGGGGGGGTCACACACATTATAAGGCACACGGGGGGTCACACACATTATAAGGCACACGGGGGGTCACACACATTATAAGGCACACGGGGAGGGTCACACACATTATAAGACACACGGGGGGTCACACACACATTATAAGACACACGGGGGGTCACACACATTATAAGGCACACGGGGGGTCACACACATTATAAGACACACGGGGGGTCACACACATTATAAGGCACACGGGGAGGGTCACACACATTATAAGGCACACGGGGAGGGTCACACACATTATAAGGCACACGGGGAGGGTCACACACATTATAAGGCACACGGGGGGTCACACACATTATAAGACACACGGGGGGTCACACACATTATAAGGCACACGGGGGGGTCACACACATTATAAGACACACGGGGGGTCACACACATTATAAGGCACACGGGGAGGGTCACACACATTATAAGACACACGGGGGGTCACACACATTATAAGGCACACGGGGGTCACACACATTATAAGGCACACGGGGGGTCACACACATTATAAGACACACGGGGAGGGTCACACACATTATAAGGCACACGGGGGGTCACACACATTATAAGGCACACGGGGAGGGTCACACACATTATAAGGCACACGGGGAGGTCACACACATTATAAGGCACACGGGGGGTCACACACATTATAAGACACACGGGGGGTCACACACATTATAAGACACACGGGGGGGGTCACACACACATTATAAGGCACACGGGGGGTCACACACATTATAAGGCACACGGGGGGTCACACACATTATAAGGCACACGGGGGTCACACACATTATAAGACACACGGGGGGTCACACACATTATAAGGCACACGGGGGGTCACACACATTATAAGGCACACGGGGGGTCACACACATTATAAGGCACACGGGGGGTCACACACATAAGGCACACGGGGGGTCACACACATTATAAGACACACGGGGGGTCACACACATTATAAGGCACACGGGGGGTCACACACATTATAAGACACACGGGGGGTCACACACATTATAAGGCAACGGACGGGGGGGGTCACACATTATAAGGACACACGGGGGGTCACACACATTATAAGGCACACGGGGGGTCACACACATTATAAGACACACGGGGGGTCACACACATTATAAGACACACGGGGGGTCACACACATTATAAGCACACACGGGGGGGTCACACACATTATAAGGCACACGGGGGTCACACACATTATAAGGCACACGGGGGGTCACACACATTATAAGACACACGGGGGGTCACACACATTATAAGGCACACGGGGGGTCACACACATTATAAGACACACGGGGGGTCACACACATTATAAGGCACACAGGGGGGTCACACACATTATAAGACACACGGGGGGTCACACACATTATAAGACACACGGGGGGTCACACACATTATAAGACACACGGGGGGTCACACACATTATAAGGCACACGGGGGGTCACACACATTATAAGGCACACGGGGGGGTCACCACATTATAAGGCACACGGGGGGTCACACACATTATAAGGCACACGGGGGGTCACACACATTATAAGGCACACGGGGGGACACATTATAAGGCACACGGGGGGACACATTATAAGGCACACACGGGGGGGACACATTAATAAGGCACACGGGGGGGGACACATTATAAGGCACACGGGGGGGGACACATTATAAGGCACACGGGGGGGACACATTATAAGGCACACGGGGGGCACACATTATAAGGCACACGGGGGGGTCACACATTATAAGGCACACGGGGGGGGGTCACACACATTATAAGGCACACGGGGGTCACACACATTATAAGGCACACGGGGGTCACACACATTATAAGGCACACGGGGGGACACATTATAAGGCACACGGGGGGGGTCACACATTATAAGGCACACGGGGGGGGGCACACACATTATAAGGCACACGGGGGGGGTCACACATTATAAGGCACACGGGGGGGACACATTGTAAGGCACACGGGGGGGGGGGGGGTCACACACATTATAGGACACACGGGGGTCACACACATTAATAGGCACACGGGGGGGGTCACACACATTATACGGCACACGGGGGGTCACACACATTTATAAGGTACACGGGGGGTCACACACATTATAAGGCACACGGGGGTCACACCATTATAAGACACCCGGGGGGTCACACACATTATAAGAACCCGGGGGTCACACACATTATAAGGCACACGGGGGGGTCACACACATAAGACACCCGGGGGGTAACACATTATAAGACACCCGGGGGGTAACACACCATAAGGTACACGGGGGGTCACACAACATATAAGGTACACGGGGGGGTAACAACATTATAAGGTAACCCCGGGGAGGGTCACACACATAAGACACACGGGGGGTCACACACGTTATAGACACCCGGGGGTCACACACATTATAAGAACACACGGGGGGTCACACACATTATAAGGCACACGGGGAGGGTCACACACATTATAAGGCAACCCGGGGGGTCAACACACACGTCAAGGCACACGGGGGGGGTAACACATTATACAGGTACACGGGGGGGGTCACACATTATAAGGCACACGGGGGGGGGGTCACACACATTATAAGGCACACGGGGGGGTCACACATTATAAGGCACACGGGGGGGGGTGTTGTGTCCCGGGATATGCGGTGCATGTTATACATAACACGGCCGGTGTCTGTGAGGTAAATCAGGCGGGATTCTCTCTCACCATCCACCGTCGGAAATCACTCGCACGTTGCCGGTTTCCTCTGACCTCCAGGAAAGGCGGAAACTCGGCGCCTACGTCCAACGTCACCAACGCGCGACAAACCGGATTAGGCGGAGTCCTGCCGAGCGGGCGGGCGGCCATGTTAGATGTGGGCAAAGCGCGGCTCTGTGTTTCTGTGACCGGGGTCACCGCGGCGCGTACATCGATAAACACCCGATAACAGCTATGTGACAATGCTACGTCACAGGTAACCCCCGGGGAGTAACAATGCTACGTCACAGGTAACCCCCGGGGGGTAACAATGCTACGTCACAGGTAACCCCCGGGGAGTAACAATGCTACGTCACAGGTAACCCCCGGGGAGTAACAATGCTACGTCACAGGTAACCCCGGGGAGTAACAGTGCTACGTCACAGGTAACCCCCGGGGAGTAACAATGCTACGTCACAGGTAACCCCCGGGGAGTAACAGTGCTACGTCACAGGTAACCCCGGGGAGTAACAATGCTACGTCACAGGTAACCCCCGGGGAGTAACAATGCTACGTCACAGGTAACCCCCGGGGAGTAACAATGCTACGTCACAGGTAACCCCCGGGGAGTAACAATGCTACGTCACAGGTAACCCCCGGGGAGTAACAGTGCTACGTCACAGGTAACCCCGGGGAGTAACAATGCTACGTCACAGGTAACCCCCGGGGAGTAACAATGCTATGTCACAGGTAACCCCCGGGGAGTAACAATGCTACGTCACAGGTAACCCCCGGGGAGTAACAGTTCAAACTTTGCAATATCCAGAGGTAACTAGGGGTAACACTGCAAATACTGAGGTAACTCCAGGGGGAATGAAGTGGAAATAGGCTGGAAGATGGCCGCCATTATAAGCCAGGCGGCCATCTTGTTCAGAATATTGGTTCACTTGAAAATAACTAGGCAGGTTTTTAGCTGAAACTAGAATGAGGTATACGTAGAAATTTAGGAATGTGTTAGATTAGCAGAAAAAGTAATTAAAATCTGAGAAAGGTCTAGGCTGTTCCTGGCACGGAACGGCAGAATGAGGAGTAGATACACCAAGGTCGCTGAGGCCCGCTGAGAGACAAAGGAGCATAGAGATCAGACCAGGTGTTAGCTGCAACAAATGATCGCAGGCGCTAGGGAGGAGGGCGTAGCCCGGAATAGGAGAAGCAACTAATCATGATTTACTGAAACTAACATAAAGTTTGCCAATTTACGGCCAAGTAATGGAATGTCTTTGTATTAGGTTAAGGGAGGTATTAACCCACGTGGGGTGGGAGAGTGTCACCGGGAGGTGGGCTAATTGGGATGTACCTAATTATGTATTTGGGGTATTGAAGGGAATAGGAGCACCAAACGCCTCGCACTGATCGGTAGCAACCTATATATATTTCTTTAGTTTAATATGAGACACATATATGCAGAATCCCTGTTAAGTTTTGTTTCTGTATCCTACAGGATTAGTTTCATTTCTGAAGAAAAGATCTGCAATTTCCCCGAAATCACGTTCTGTATGTTAAGGGGGGTTTTCCAGCCACTGTCTCCCGCTTTACCAATTAGAGCATGAGATGAGAAACACAGCCTCTTTTGCAGAAATGTATAAATAATGTGTTCAGACAAATAGAACCAGAGATGTGTTTTGAGTGACTACAAGGCTTCCGTGTCTTAATTTATCATTCTAATCATCTCTCCTTCAACGTTGATGAGATTTTAATCTAAGGTGTCAATATCAGCTCGAGACGGGGTTTCGAGATAAGAACTAAAAGGACGGACAGGAGACAGTTAATTCTCCACAGATTTGGAGGCAGCTGCCGAGATAACCTGTCACCCCTCATCCTGGTGAGTATTTTTCTTGTCCAGACGAGGGCTCTGACCTCGGTTTACGAGCTAAATTGGTCCGTGCCTTTTTTTTTTTTTTAATGTATCTGGGATACAGACATAACTAAATTGGGACAGAGTTCCCGTACGGGAGTATGTCAGGGACTGCTCCGTATCTAGGGTATCTGGGATACCCAAGACAACCTTGGATTAACATCTAAAACTGTATATTTGATGCATGTTTATCAATAAGTATATAGATATATATATTGTTAAAGTGCCGAGTGGTCTGTAAGGTAAGACGGACGCTCGTCATTCCTGTATTACCGGTTTAATTATATATGTGTATAAATGTTATGAATGTGGATTTAGAGTTGTGTGTGTATATGTGCTCTGTGCAGTAAGTGTATATATGTGATATATGGCTGCAGCCAGTGTGGGTATGAGCTATTTACATAGCAAAAGTGATCTATAGATATATATTGTTAAAGTATATAAGTTGTTTTTTATCTCGAGCACTGTGAAGAGCCTCTCTTTTCTTCTTTCTTTCTCTATTTTATCTGTCTGAATATTTAATTGTACAACTAACCATGGGTACTCAAAATAGCAAGGTTAAAGAATATCCTTTACCATTAGTAGGGGAATCCTGTAAAGATTATGTAGCAAGAGTAGGAGGGACAGATTACTACTTTATTAATCCTTGGGTGGATAATATGGCGGGATGGACGGAGGCAGTCAGTAGTTTTAACCCATTCCCCAGACAAGGTGATAACAGTCTTTTCCACATGGATATGGTAAAGGGGTTATGCCTTGATGACACCGACGCATGACCCTATTACCGGGGAGACCCTCAGTGGGACATGCAAGTACATGAGACTGGGAGGAGAACAGTGGTTAATTTTGGCAAGTCATTAGTTTAATAGACAGACTAAACAATGCAAAAAGGCCCCCGCAACAAGGTCTGATTGTTCCAGAGAACATAAAATAGAACAAAGTATACCACGCAATAAACAGGAAGTGCCTCGTGCCAACTGAGGACCTCGACCCCCTCCTCCTTATAAGCAGTCAATATATTTTTCCCTAGTGGGGTTTTCTGACACTGAGATATTGGGTGCAGTGGGAGCAATGGAGGACCACAAATCCTCAGCCCCCACCAAGTCCGATGATACTAAACAGTAGAACACAAAAAAAAAAAAAAAAAAAGGCTTTGGATATAGAAGAAGATTAATAAAATTTTAACACACTGTCCAAAGCCAAGAGAGACCCCTTTAGGCACACTCAACTATCTAAAAAAGGCTTGTAACGGCCGCAATTTTACGCAGGAAGACATGAGACTAATTATAGACACTAATATAGATCAAAATGCTGGATGAAAGTGGAGCCACGTCCCTTCCATTTCTGAGATACAAAAACATCCAACATCTGATAATTATATTTTAAACGATGAAGATGGAATTAATAAAATGTGGCAGGAGATTGAAAACGAAATGACCCTGGTTTACAAAGCACGGTCATCCTTGCCCATAGCGGTTGCATGCAAACAAAAACAAGGGGAGGGATCTCCTTGGGAAACTAGAAGTCACAATATATTCCAGAACAGGGGGTCTTATTATTGACTCCCCAACACTCCCCCTCTTCTTAGACATGCACCTTCATTTTTTACTGACTACAGAAACGCTACCCACTGAACTCCGGGACTTGGACCAGTTGTGGTCCAACGGTCCCTATGATACTGGACTGATTAGTTGCACTCCATATAAAGCCAGACTACATGACAATTGCAACCCTGTTTACCAGAAACAATATCCTTTGTCCAAAGAAAAAGAGGACGGATTGCGCCCCATGATTGACCAATTCCTAAAGGACGGCATTTTAAAACCAGTGGTATCTCCATACAGCACCCCTATTAACCCCGTAAACAAAGCTGACGGCACTGTCAGGTTCGTCCAAGACTTGCGCGCAGTTAATTCCCTAGTGATTCCAATAGCACCAATTGTCCCAGATGTTACATCACTTCTGTCATCCATACCGGCAGCACACACACATTTTTCAGTGATTGATCTCAAGAATGCATTTTTTAGCATCCCTGTGCACCCAGACACGGCACTACTTTTTGCATTTTCATTCGAAGGCACACAGCTTACCTGGTCTAGAATGCCCCAGGGGTACGTTGATTCCCCGGTGGTCTATAGCATTGTGTTACAGGCCACTCTGAAATCCTGGCACCCCAGCCATGGTTCTGTCCTGCTGCAGTACGTGGATGATCTCCTCGTGTGCAGTCCTTCGGAGGAGGCCAGCCGGGAGGATGGTGTATCTCTATTAAAATGGTTACGAGAATGTGGGCATAAGGTCTCTCTACAGAAAATGCAATGGTGTAAAAAGCAAGTTGAATATTTGGGGTTTGTTCTCAGACAGGGAGAACGGAGCATCAGTCAGAAGCGAGTCCAGTCTGTCACGGGCCTGGTCAACCCGAAAACCAAGAAGGACATGCTGTCATTCTTGGGTATGATAAATTATTGTAGACAGTGGATCCCTGACTGCTCCTATTACGATAACATTCTGAGACAAGCCACCCTGTTGGGTCAATCCGATATGATAAAATGGTCAAACGAAATGTTAAATGCCTTTAGGGTTCTCAGAAATGCAATGATGACAAGCCCCGCGCTCGGCCTCCCCGATTATGTTCTTCTATTTCATTTGTTTGCAAGGGACAACTGTAAAACCATGGCCGGGGTACTGACGCAAGAACACGGTGGCCGGTTGGGCCCAGTTTTTTTTTTTTTCCCAAAATACTGCCAGTCACAGTGCAAGGGATGCCGGCATGTCTGAGGGCTCTAGCTGCATGCGCAATGGCTGTCAGTATGGCAGGCCAGTACA
Organism: Leptobrachium leishanense; assembly: GCA_009667805.1. Lineage (NCBI taxonomy): Eukaryota > Metazoa > Chordata > Amphibia > Anura > Megophryidae > Leptobrachium > Leptobrachium leishanense. The sequence continues at coordinate 338,743,187 of CM019067.1, read as the reverse complement.
CTTTAGGATACGAAATTTACCTACACACAACATATGATGTCCTGGCATAACTTAGAGGCATACACACCCAGCACATGTCTTCCCAGCGTTTCAGCGGCTATGAGGTCACTCTGCTCAGCAACCCTGCCTTACACATAGAGTACAGCTCCAGTATTACAGGCCTGGCGCCCATTCTTAATGCAATACTAGGCCTTAAAGAACCCTCTGACTCACTACCTGAGGCCCATGACTGTTTTTTAAGTATTGAGTCTGATACAGCACCCCGCTCTGACCTTATGTCCACTCCAGTACCAGACGCTGACGTAGTGTTTGTTGACGGATCCTGCACGCGACCAAATGACCAGACATACCATGCCGGATATGCAGTGGTCCAACTCCCTGATAAGATACTCGAAGCAAAATCTGTACCCTACCAATCAGCCCAGGCAGCAGAACTCATAGCCCTTACTAGAGCTTGCCGACTGTATGAAGGAAAGCCTGTCACTATTTACACAGACTCTAAATATGTTTATGGGGTTGTCCATGACCATGGAATGATATGGGAAAAGAGGGGATTTATGGCAGCAGATGGAAAGAAGATTTCCCATTTATCCCTGGTCATGGATCTCCTAGCAAGCATTCTTTTGCCATCCCAGATAGCAGTACTACACTGCAGGGCACACACTGGATCATTCAAGGACAGGTTACGTAAGGCCACAGGAGGGACATTCAAGAAATGGAAAATAGTGCTCCCAATAGTCCTAGCAGAAATCAGGATGTCAGTAAATAGGAACACAGATTATTCCCCTTTTGAGATACTGATGGGGCGCCCATTTCCTTTGCCATGGTCACGGATACCCCTGGCACTGGAGACAGGGGACCTAGAACAGATAAGGGATGAGTATGTCAGGCAGCTAATAACCACTCGAGGAAACCAGAGACGAAGTTACTTTTAGGTCTTCTCTTTCAGACACACCAACCCACCTGTTCAATCCAGGAGACAAGGTCCTGGTAAAGAGACTGCAAAAGGGAAAAAGGCCGGAGGAATTCACGTATGGACCAGAGACCACAGTGGTAGCCGTTACTCGCACAGCTGTACTGACGGAGGATAGCCCGGTCTGGATCCACGCCTCCAGGATCAAGAGAATCCCGCAAGGGGCACTAACGGGGGCAGCTAATAGCCTTGGCCTCCATCAGGAAGAGGACCCGGACCAAGAGACACTCACGAGGGCAGGCAGCCCTGTCCTCCAACAAGGGAAAGATGACGACCAAGGATTCTTTCCGAAGAATGTGGAATCTCATGCTGGGAAAGAAAAAGACTGAAACGATATGTTTACCACCCTCGCCAAAGCTGTCCCAACCCCTGTTGCCCAGCCCCACCACAAGTCCCTTACAGCTCAGCATTATTTGTTTTCTTCTTTTCCTGGTCTTAAATTGCCCGCAATGCCTAACCAAAGACGTTTACATGACACAAGATAAAGGACAAATTACTTTTTGGTATAATTCCTTAGCCGGGAGAAGGGATATATATTTACCCTGGGGAATATACTTGCTACTGATCTATTGAGAGGGGTAGGAACCTTACCTTTTTCCCTGAGGGGTATTGCGCTAAAAACAGCACTATAAACAGTACTAAATTGCAGAATCAGGTTTTTCTAATTGGGGATCTCTACTGGATATGTGGAGACCTCAAGATTAGGGCGCGCCTGCCCCTCCAGTGGTCCGGTGAGTGTGCCCTATCCAAAGCAGTTATGGGATTCCATATTGTTTCAGACCCCGAGGAAATTCCAACTTTTTCCACTCAGCGCATAAAGCGAAAGGCTCCGAACCCCCAGGGAAGTCTTGACCCACACGTCTATATTGACGCAATTGGGGTTCCAAGAGGGGTCCCTAACGAGTTTAAAGCAAGGGATCAAGTCAAGGCGGGCTTTGAGTCCTTCCCAGCCCCCCTTGTTACTATTAACAAGAATGTAGATTGGATTAATTATTTGTACTATAATCAGCAGTGTTTTGTTAATTATACGCGAGATGCTCTACAGGGTCTTGCGGAGCAGTTACAATCGATTTCTATTGTGATTTTCCAGAATCGGATGGCTCTGGACATGATATTAGCCGAAAAGGGAGGCGTGTGTAAGATGATCGAAGGGACGGGTACATGCTGCACCTACATCCCTGACAATGTGGGCCCCAATGGCAAGGTTACCCGTGCCATAAAAAAAATTGACAGAACCTTCAGAAGAAATGAAACGTAACTCGGGAATAGACAATCCCTGGGACCAATATTTTGGGTGGTTCAAGGGATGGCGCCAGGCTCTAACCGAGCTAGGCATTATTATACTGCTAATTATTCTCTGTATCGCCATTATTGTTTATTGTCTAATGCCCTGTTTAAAACAGATGGCAAATAAAGCCATCTCATCCAATATGATGCTTAGTCTTCCCTCTAATACCCCTGAGGACTATACTCAGTATGTGCAGCTGCGTCGCATAATCCATAATAGGCAAAGAAATGGGATTCTAGGAGGACAGTAGCGAAGACTGGAATTGGGAGACTCATGTGTTTACGTTCCGTGACAGGTACTACCCCCCCTGGTTCTAATGTTTCTCATGTGAGTAATGAGGGATTTGTTCCCCTGCTCACGCTGTCCAAGGACTGCTCAAAGAATCATATGTTAAAACAGAATGATTCTAAGAGGGGATTGAAGGGAATAGGAGCACCAAACGCCTCGCACTGATCGGTAGCAACCTATATATATTTCTTTAGTTTAATATGGGACACATATATTTATTTATTTTATTTGCAAAGGATTTTACCAGGAAGGATACATTGAGATTTCTCTCGTTTTCAAGTATGTCCTGGGTTCAAGAACATTGAATGTTACAGTTACAGAAATACAAAGTAATAAAATGCAAGAAATTAAAAACAAAACACAAAAATACAGATCAACATATCATGGGAAGGGCTAACACCTTGGGTTAATATGCAGAATCCCTGTTAAGTTTCGTTTCTGTATCCTACAGGATTAGTTTCATTTCTGAAGAAAAGATCTGCAATTTCCCCGAAATCACGTGTTCTGTATGTTAGGGGGGGTTTTCCAGCCACTGTCTCCCGCTCTACCAATTAGAGCATGAGATGAGAAACACAGCCTCTTTTGCAGAAATGTATAAATAATGTGTTCAGACAAAGAGAACCAGAGATGTGTTTTGAGTGACTACAAGGCTTCCGTGTCTTAATTTATCATTCTAATCATCTCTCCTTCAACGTTGATGAGATTTTAATCTAAGGTGTCAATATCAGCTCGAGACAGGGTTTCGAGATAAGAACTAAAAGGACGGACAGGAGACAGTTAATTCTCCACAGGTATAAAACCTCAGGTCACTGTGTAATCGAGGCTCACTCTTTGCGATTCAATCCTGTGTGAGCATTTGTGTGACGACACAAATAAACTTTGCCTTTCCTGAAGAGACTCATGTTCAGACCATCCTTGCTCGTGTCCGGTCCAGCCTCGTCCTGAGTGAACCAAGTGGATTCCGGTTACATTTCTTGGGGGCTCATCCGGGATACGGGCCCTTGCCGGCATGGCAACGACTGCTGAACACTGTAGCGGTTGACTGCAGGTGCGAGTGATCCCGCTGGTTGGGCGTCCGTTGAAGGTGAGCTGACATCTGCAGGCGCCAAGCAGGATTTCCTGTTCAGTGGACCTCATCTCGTCTCAAACGGACCCCCGGCCCGGGAACACTGGGGCACCCCTGAGTCCGAGAAAACAGCGAACAGCGCGGCGATAGGTAAAGTGTTTTCTATGTTTATATGTCTAATAAAAATACCAGTATAAAGAGAAACGTCCAACTGTAGTTGGATAAAAAAAAACGCGGCCATGGTTTCGTTGGCATACCGAACCCGCCGCCAAAAGCACGGACAAGCAAAGGAGCCAGAGTGGCTAGCGCGTTTCTGGACCCGGGGGATCAAATGTTAACTAAAAGGTAGAATCTGTATGTGAGAAAGAGGGGAGCCGCGTGAAGTTGCGTAGTCGTAATCAATGTTTGTAAATAGAGCTTCACCAAGTAGACAAAAAGAAAAGAGGAGAGATTTCTGTGACTGGACTGAGAGCCCTGAGTCAGTGCTAGTGTGTACGTCGTGTAGTGAAGAGGGCTCATTGGGGCCAGCGGTACCTGCAGAGATAATGGTGCCGGGTGAATAGATTACCCATAGGCAAATTGGAATTGCAGACAGAAGTGTAGTTATAGAACGGGGTGCACATAGTCACAAGCAGTCAAGAGTTAGAGTTCAGTTAACGGGGTATAAGGAGCCAAAAAAAAACGGTGTGCCCTCGGCTAGTAGAAAGAGTTTAATTGTCTATGTATTGTTTTGTGCTGCAAATATCTGGTACAGTATAGGTTATGAATGATTGCTGAGAGTGTTATAAATGATCGAGCGCCTACTCGCCTAGCGACAAAGCAAACTTGAGAGGGGACTCCCAAGGTACGTTTCCGGCTCAGGTGACTGCAGTCCAGCTACTGACGGAGGAAACAAATCCGATATATATGAACTGTTGACTGAAGTACCAGACAATAAATTTCAAGTGTTTTTGCTAACAAGTAATATCTGTATCGTAAAAAGGTTACTGCTCTTAAGAGTAACAATGAGTAATGGGTCATCCAAGCCCAACAAGGGGAAAAAGGGTAAGACGCCCTTAACCCCTTCACTGCTGAGCCATTTCACGTCTTAAAAAAAACACTTTTTTCTTTTATATTTTTTCTTTACTTTAAACATGGTATCATTGGAAAGGCCATGCCCTGCTAGCTGCCAACAGTGGGGAGATATCAGGGTTCAAATGAGCCACCAATCTTTCCTTAGGAGTCAATGAGGATGTTCCCCACACGTCCTCAGCAGCGAAAGGGTTTTTAAGATATATGGTACGGAATTTTGAAGCACTATATACAATATATAATTATGATATAAAGTTAACTAAAGAGAAATTAACAGGAATGTGTACAATTATATGGCTATTGCTAGTTCCAGACTGGCCAGAGCAGGGGTCAATGAACCCGGAGTTAATACAGAGAGTGTATTCCCAGGTAACCGGGAGATATAGTTATCCTAAACAATATCTATATAGAGGTACTGTGCGAGAGATAAAAGCTATTTTGTTACAAGTTAAATAGAACAAAAGAAAAAGTATGCCCTCAAATAAATATAAATATGAAAAATAAGTGTATATATATATATATATATATATTTATTTAGTGTTTTAATATACCAGTAAAATAAATAAAGATAATTTACAAGTTCTGTGTATGGATTATGTAATGATCTGCAGGAGTCTCTGAGCCCCCACTTCCCCCTGGGCCAGAAGAAAATGAGATGATCAATAGATCAAATAATAATCTAGAAGATTTAAAAAAAAAAAATAATTACAGTGCTATATAATTTATGTATATAATTCAGACTGATCATTCAGATGTAATATCTGTACTATTCTGTATAAATATAAAGTCAAAAAATATTATTAATAAATAGTGTGTGCTGTATAATCAAATAATATATAATAGAATGTTTTTGTCTGATAGATTAATTATAAACACAATTAAACTGTTCAATTAAAAATAAAATATAATAAGTAATTAATTTAGAGTGTGTAATGGCTGAGAGGTAGTGAGATTCTCCGTACTCGCCCCCCCCCCTTCTTTCTGGCACACACTGTCTGCTAGGCAGGAGGGGGAAAAGGGGGAATCGGCTTTTTGCTCTCTGATAGACAAAGAAAGTAACTTTTTATGTGCCTGTGCAGCGAATTTAAATTAACTAAATAAAAATAAAGAATAAAGATTGCTATGTTTAGCTAATTTTTAATATATACTACAATAAAATGTATAAAGTCTATCGAGTGCAAGATATATGTTTATATTTAAAATATTGATATATTTGTATAATCTAGGCTATATGTAAAAAAGTTTTATATTGTCTAGTATTGTTGTCCGTTTGTTTCAAGCAATATTGTGTAATATGTTAATATTATTCAAAAAATTCTAGTTTTGTTCACAAAGCTAGAATTAAATAAAAAATAAAAAAATCCTGGTTTTTATATTGTTACAGAATATAACAATAATAAGTATTTATAATACAATATATATTTTATGAAGTAAATTTAAAATATATAATAATATACAATATTGTCTACCAAAATATAATAAAATTTATTAACAAATTAAATAAAAAATATATAAAACAGTTAGAAGATAATATTGAAAAAGTAATTCGAGAAATAATTAAAGTAAATTTATACTGTTTTATGTTCTATATAGTTAAGATATAGCAAAATTATGATTAATAATTCAATTAAATATATTTCTATTTAATTTCTGATAAAATAATTATTCTATTGTTATAAGAGTATTTTAAATGATTACTGATTTTTTTTTTTCTTTCTAATATAATATTAAAAGTCCGTTTTGACTACGGAAAAAAAATCTTTTTAAATATTGTTTATACAATATGTATATGCCCAAATATTCTATCCAGTTCCTGGGGCAGGATATTCTTTGCAAATTGCAAGCCCAAATTATATTTTTTCCCGGGGGACATGCTCGATTAGACCTGCCTGAGAATGACAGCTCTCCACGGCAGTACAGCCCAGCCAGCCGGCACACCCAACCTGTAAAAATTGCAGTAATTATGCCAAGAGAAGAAGAATGGCGCACAGCACCAACTCTGCCGGCTGCTCCGGACCCGCACACACTATTTCTTGGAATTCCTGGGATGTGGGCGGAGGAAAACCCGCCCGGACTGGCTGTAAATATTCCCCCAGTGTACGTGGATTTAAAATCTGGTGCAACGCCTGTGGCTTTAAGCCAATATCACATTCCACAGAAAGCCAAACAAAATATACAGACACATTTGCAAAGATTTAAAGACCACGGTATATTGAAATTCTGTGTGTCACCGTGGAACACACTATTGTTGCCAGTACAGAAAGAGGGCACACAAGAGTACCGCCCAGTCCAAGATTTATGAGCGGTTAACGAAGCCACAGTAACTCTACACCCTATGGTTCCCAATCCATACAATTTATTGGCATTAATTCCCGGAGACACAAAATATTACACGGTGCTTGATTTAAAAGACGTTTTTTTTTTTTCCGCATCCGTCTGGTTCCGGCAAGCCAGCCCTTTTTATTTTTCAGTGGGAGGAATCTACAATGGATACGCGCTCAGCCAGGATTTCCTGTCTTTCAACGCTTAGCCAGACAAAGTCGTTTTATTACAATATGTAGATAAATTATTACTGGCTTCTCCCACAGAAAACGACTGTCTCTCTACCACATAAGCCCTGCTACATCTGCTGTGCCATGCAGGTTACAGAGTGTCCAAAAAAACAAACAACAATTTTCCTGAAATTAAAGATTTTATTAATGGAAGCTCCAGCACTGGGACTGCCAAATCACAGCAAGCCCTTCCAGCTATACGTGCATGAACACAATCGAACAGCTACAGAAGTGCTGATTCAGAACTTTGGCTCCTGGCCAAGGCCTGTGACCTATCTCTCCAAGCAACTTGACCCTGTGGCCTGCGGCCTACCCCCATGCCTGAAAGCTGTGGCAGCCACTGCAATGCTGATAGCAGAAGCAGACAAGCTGACCCTTAGACAAGTGCTTCATGTCAAGGTGCCGCATGCTGTCAAAGCCCTGCTGGATGTAAAAGGAAGCTACTAGTTCAGCAACAGCCGGATGACGAAGTACCAAGCTATGATATGTGAGAATCCACGAGTTCATTTGGACCTCATCGCTACCTTGAACCCTGCTATTTTACTGCCTGACTGCGAAGAGAATCCAGATCATGAATGCCTCCAAGTCATGGAAGAAGTGTTCAGTAGCAGGCCAGATTTGAAAGACGTACCCCTAGACAAATACGATCTGCAGTTGTTCACTGATGATAGCAGCTACATGGATGATGGGAAGAAAGTCTCCGGCTATGCAGTCGTCTCAGCAGAAGAGATTATCAAAGCAAATCCTCTACCAGGCCATACATCTGCACAACTGGCTGAAATAACAGCCTTAACCAGGGCCCTACAACTTTCGGAAGGCAAAAGAGTGAATATCTACACAGACTCCAAATATCCTTTCATGACTGTCCATGCACATGGTGCACTCTACAAAGAAAAAGGCCTACTTACTTCCTCAGGACAGCAAATCAAGTATGCAGCTGAAATAATTGCTCTCCTGGATGCTGTATGGAAACCAAGTACTGTCAGTATTATGCACTGTCGTGGCCACCAGAAAGGTCATGATGAACTCCCGAAAGGCAACAGGCGCGCTGACCAGGCCGCAAAAGCAACTGCAAAACCATTGCTAATAACTGATCAAGCCAAAGTCCCGATCTGTGAGCAAGAGGCTCAGCCTTCTATGCCAAACTACGAATTCTATATGAATTGGAGAAAATGTGAACCTGGAGGCGAATTTATTGAAATTGTTTTGCACAAATGGCGCAATGACTACGAACTATTAGAACTCAATTATGATTATAGACAAAATACGTATCTGGCGGCGCGACGACAGTCGCTCTTGGGTCGTAAGGTGGTTCTCTTTAAATATATCATCCTCATGTATCATGAAAAACAGTACAGAATACAAATAGTACAGTACGAATATGCAGTGTGAGGTAACTATACAGTATTACGGTCCCACTCACAAAGAAAGAGCCCTGACGCTGGCTCTGATCAGGTCATCACATATGGGTCCTTTGTTCCTGTATCAGGAGAGGTGACCCACGACCTTCAAAAGCGGGAATCTTTTTCAATCTCGGTACATGAGAAGACACAAAGCAAAAAGGAAACCTCCTTGTGCAGATCTACTGACAGTATATTGGAAGAATTGGTTTGGCAATCAAACTCACATGTGTTGGAGCTTATAGCCAAGCTCTGGAGTGAATAACCTGTGGACTTGTTAAAGTTCAAGCCCATGGAAACCCTCTGGATTCAGCAGCACAAGGGGAACTGATGCAAATAGTAAGATTTATTAAAACATAAAAATGGTTAAAAAAGAAATTAACCTGGCACAGCCAGGTGACCAGACGCGTTTCGCCGCGTACCACGGCTTCCTCAGTGGTTTACCGATAATGGTTCAAAGGTTCATATATATATCCTTACAATCATATACATTTAATTGTTCCCAGGTGTGCGTTGTTGTTTCTGGCATGCGATTCACGCCTCGAGTTCCATTCTCCCAGTGTCTTCCGCGGGTCCGCCATTTTGCGCATGTTTGTTTCTGACGCTTGCGTTCCAAAGTCAATGTCCGCCATTTTGCGCATGCGTTCTAGCTTGATTTGCGTGTCACCTTGAGGTTCCGGTGGATTTGAGCGTCCCAAAGTATCCTGCGTCTCCCTTAACTATCGGGATCGATCAGCCGGGCTGAGAGGAGACCGGATGTGCCCCTAAATGGCTCCAAGTGTTCCAAATTTGCCCTTGATTAATAGAAACGTTACATTTATACTGTTATGGGCAACATATGATATTATCAACCATATAGAGTCCTATCCATAAATCCAGACCTCTCCAAATCCACGTTTAATGGACAACCCAAGCAATGATTAAAGATGTTCTTTTATTACTGGCCGTATGGGATGCATTCTATCGATTAATAAAACCGAATGTGGCTACAAGTGTAACTGCTTTTATTATTAATATACAATGTAAAAGCTGTGCATTTACGATATGTGAATATTAGAGTCCATTAGGAAATGTGTCTATAAAAAATATGGAGTATAATCGATCAGAAGGTGTGCTGATGGGCTAGTATGTAATACTCATTGTCGTGCCCTCGGCTGACCAAAATATTATGGTAACTATATTTATGTGTGTGGGCCTGTGTATAGTAGTGATTAGACCTATAAGTTTAAACGTGATAGTGTATATTATACTAACCTGTATATATGGTAATGTGCTAATCACCTCTATGTGATATTATTATTTTTTTATGAATTTTTTCTTATAGGAGAGGAGGAGGAGCAGCGCGCAGCGAGGGGGGAAGGGGGAGGAAAGAAAAACGATGAGAATAAAATATAGAATATTTGGGAGTCTGCACAATTATTTAAGGGCAATAAAATTCAATTTGTTAATACAGTGCGCCTTTAAGAATACCAGCGTGCCTCTAATGATAACCCCGCCGTGGCTTTCCTGGAGAGTCGCCTTGTATTGTTTGATGGTGACGTTTAGGGGTTTATTGGGATTAACGTGCGTTTTAGCCCCGGGCTCGGTTACATCTCTGCGATCAGACACTGACGGACTCCGTAGGAGGGAACAGGTCGGACATCAGACACCGGCCATCCTCTGCCTGAGCGTTGCTGTGGAATCCTGTTCCTGCAGAACTCGAACGGACAGCTTGAGTTTCCATGACTTTACTCACAGACAGCCCTGAGTGTGGAGAGTCAGAGCGAGCGATCTGCGCACCGGCACACGCGGCACGTAACATCAAAGTCACCGGCCATGACGCAGAACCACAAGCCGAATAAAGCTGGCTCCAAATACACGGTGAGGGGCAGGCGTGCGCTCTGCGGCGTGTTCACTAAAGGGGTTGTGAAGCTGGTGGGGAACCTCGAGGTTACCATGGTCCATAGGTTATGCTCAGCATTCGAGACGCACACCATAACAGCAGACGTTATTGGTTTTGTTTCTCTCGTTGCCGTTAAAGGAGACGCTCCAGCCTTAGCGTCTTGCGTTCCTTACTGTACTCAGCGTCTCCTATAGTTAACACAGGACGCGCAAGTCATTAAGAAATGCGAGAATAGCGACCTATACCAAGGTGCAGAATAAACGTAACGTCTGGGGACAAACCCAGGAAAGGTAACCTCTCCTAAAAGCTCATAACGACACGTAAACCCTGGTGTAACTTCCCTGAGCAGAGTTTCGGCGTTTTTTGCCGACATCCGATAACTGCTTCGGCGACCATTCGCTAAATAGTGAATTCAATGTAATTTTGGTGAAATGGAATCCCTGAAATGCAGCGAAAAGCAAAGCATTGAAATTGCGTGTCAATAGACCTTTATGGAGCTGTTACGGCTCTGGTTAAGTTTACACCACGGCTGAGATACGCACACAAGGGGTTAATGAGTCTTAGCTGCGCGGGCGGCCACTTTCAGCAGCGCCAGCCGGTAATTTCATGCTCCACACACGGCATAACGTCTCGCTGAGAGTTTTTTACGTCTCCAGCTGACTTTAGCGTCTCGGTTGGAATGCAGACATTAAAGGTGAGATGCGAAGGGTTAACGACTGGCGCGCAGTTTTTCCGTTAGCGCCTGACTTTTAACGACAGCCATGGAATAAGACCCCATGTATATAGACTTGGAGCAAAGCCTGGTGTAAAGCCAGAGATTGTAACGGCTGTGGTTGAGCTTGGAATGAGCCGGTCTTGCTCTCACGCCGGATCGTGCCGTGACTCCCAGCCACAAATCTTATATTGGGGAATAATCTGATTGTTTGCGTCAGGTCGGGGTGGGCTGAACGCACGCAGAGCGCGTCTCACATTATATTCCACATTTACACAGGACTCTGTAAGATCTGCGTTATATACAGAATAACATGCCGACAGTCCCGGGTTTGGCAGGGCAGTCCTGTTATTACCCCTCTGGTGGTAAAGATGTCGAATGGTGCTCCTCGGTTGCGCTTTGCGTTGCGTTCTCCACGGTGTTGTCGCTGACATGAATGAAGTCAGGGCTCCATGGTCCCCTGCTGTCAGGATGTCACAGTGATTGCACACAGCCTGCTTGGGGACCACACAGGGCCATTCTGGGTAATTACAGGGTTAGGTGCAGCGCGGTAACCAGCGAGCGATCAAACGACACAAACACCGTTACCAGCAGGTTAATAAGCAGGCGGCATGTGACGGGGCGGCGGCGGGGACTCGTGTAACAGGGCGTCTGCGAATGTCTGTCTGTCTTTCACGATGAGCACCTCTTGTTTCTCTGTGATTATTCACTTGCTGTGTTGCACCGGGTCGCGCGCCAGTGTTAAGCAGTGACAGACGGGACCGGCTGTGTTGCACCGGGTCGCGCGCCAGTGTTAAGCAGTGACAGACGGGACCGGCTGTGTTGCACCGGGTCGCGCGCCAGTGTTAAGCAGTGACAGACGGGACCGGCTGTGTTGCACCGGGTCGCGCGCCAGTGTTAAGCAGTGACAGACGGGACCGGCTGTGTTGCACCGGGTCGCGCGCCAGTGTTAAGCAGTGACAGACGGGACCGGCTGTGTTGCACCGGGTCGCGCGCCAGTGTTAAGCAGTGACAGACGGGACCGGCTGTGTTGCACCGGGTCGCGCGCCAGTGTTAAGCAGTGACAGACGGGACCGGTTGTGTTGCACCGGGTCGCGCGCCAGTGTTAAGCAGTGACAGACAGGACCGGCTGCTTTCTATTGTAATGTTATGTTCAGTGTTAATGGCACACGGAAATATTCATTGTTTTTGCCGCTCGGCGCAGGTCGCAGAGAATCTCCTGAAACCAGTTCCCGTCAGGTCAGATTAGGATCTCGCTCGCCCACAGCCCTCGAGCGTTTCCTTGTGTGGCTGTTGGAGTATTATTCCCTCGCTCTTGTGTTATTTCTTCTCGATGACATCACCATTACATCACTTTTACACATCTCTGCGCTGTTTGCAGCCGTGAGCCTGCGATTCCTTACAGATGTTGCTGTGAGGGGCAAACAGGGCAACCGGGGGGTCTGATTGTTAAACTCACACTGAGACCACCAGAATCTTCTCATTCACCAGGAGACACTGCTCTTCATGAGCAGGGTGTGAGCAGAGCTACAACTGGTATACATACCACACAGTCGTGGCAGTGACTGGGCACCATACATACCACACGGCCGTGGCAGTGACTGGGCACCATACATACCACACGGCCGTGGCAGTGACTGGGCACCATACATACCACACAGCCGTGGCAGTGACTGGGCACCATACATACCACACAGCCGTGGCAGTGACTGGGCACCATACATACCACACAGCCGTGGCAGTGACTGGGCACCATACATAGCACACGGCCGTGGCAGTGACTAGGCACCATACATACCACGCAGCCGTGGCAGTGACTGGGCACCATACATACCACACAGCCATGGCAGTGACTGGGCACCAAACATACCACACAGCTATGGCAGTGACTGGGCACCATACATACCACACGGCCGTGGCAGTGACTGGACACCATACATACCACACGGCCGTGGCAGTGACTGGGCACCATACATACCACACAGCCGTGGCAGTGACTGGCACCATACATACCACACAGCCGTGGCAGTGACTGGGCACCATACATACCACACAGCCGTGGCAGTGACTGGCACCATACATACCACACAGCCGTGGCAGTGACTGGGCACCATACATACCACACAGCCGTGGCAGTGACTGGGCACCATACATACCACACAGCCCTGGCAGTGACTGGGCACCATACATACCACACAGCCCTGGCAGTGACTGGGCACCATACATACCACACGGCCGTGGCAGTGACTGGGCACCATCCATACCACACGGCCGTGGCAGTGACTGGGCACCATGCATACCACACAGCCGTGGCAGTGACTGGACACCATACATACCACACGGCCGTGGCAGTGACTGGGCACCCTACATACCACACGGCCGTGGCAGTGACTGGGCACCATCCATACCACACGGCCGTGGCAGTGACTGGGCACCATGCATACCACACAGCCGTGGCAGTGACTGGACACCATACATACCACACGGCCGTGGCAGTGACTGGGCACCCTACATACCACACGGCCGTGGCAGTGACTAGGCACCATACATACCACACGGCCGTGGCAGTGACTGGGCACCATGCATACCACACAGCCGTGGCAGTGACTGGACACCATACATACCACACGGCCGTGGCAGTGACTGGACACCATACATACCACACGGCCGTGGCAGTGACTGGGCACCCTACATACCACACGGCCGTGGCAGTGACTAGGCACCATACATACCACACAGCCGTGGCAGTGACTGGACACCATACATACCACATGGCCAAGGCAGTGACTGGGCACTATACATACCACATGGCAGTGACTGGACACCATACATACCACACGGCCGTGGCAGTGACTGGGCACCATACATACCACACAGCCGTGGCAGTGACTGGACACCATACATACCACACAGCCGTGGTTGTGACTGGACACCATACATACCACACAGCCGTGGTTGTGACTGGACACCATACATACCACATGGCCAAGGCAGTGACTGGGCACTATACATACCACATGGCAGTGACTGGGCACTATACATACCATACAGCTTTGGCAATTACTAGACATTATACATACCACCTGGTCGTGGCTGTGACTGTGCAGCCTACGTGCAGAGTTTTTGTGTCAGAGAAGGTTTCTGGCTGCTTTGGTTAATCAGTAAACAGTTGCCATAGGGCTGAGGACGCACCGCGCAGCCTGGGAGGCTTTATGTTTGGGTGTTGGAAGTGATGTGTCCATGGCAACAACACCCAGCGGTGTCTGCTTCGCGGGGGGTCCGGAGGTCTCCTAAACTTCATGGGAGTGTATGTATATTTATATACAGGCAGAGAGGGAAGCACTGCATGAAGTCTGATGGCAGCAAAGGACTTAATCCAGGTGATTTCATGGCAGCAAAACCTCCTCCCTCCCCAACCCACATCTTCCCATGCAGCGAGTCCCACATCTTCCCATGCAGCGAGTCCCACATCTTCCCATGCAGCGAGTCCCACATCTTCCCATGCAGCGAGTCCCACATCTTCCCATGCAGCGAGTCCCACATCTTCCCATGCAGCGAGTCCCACATCTTCACATGCAGCGAGTCCCACATCTTCCCATGCAGCGAGTCCCACATCTTCACATGCAGCGAGTCCCACATCTTCACATGCAGCGAGTCCCACATCTTCACATGCAGCGAGTCCCACATCTTCACATGCAGCGAGTCCCACATCTTCCCATGCAGCGAGTCCCACATCTTCACATGCAGCGAGTCCCACATCTTCACATCCCATGCAGCGAGTCCCACATCTTCACATGCAGCGAGTCCCACATCTTCACATGCAGCGAGTCCCACGTCTTCACATGCAGCGAGTCCCACGTCTTCACATGCAGCGAGTCCCACATCTTCACATGCAGCGAGTCCCACATCTTCACATGCAGCGAGTCCCACATCTTCCCATGCAGCGAGTCCCACATCTTCCCATGCAGCGAGTCCCACATCTTCCCATGCAGCGAGTCCCACATCTTCCCATGCAGCGAGTCCACATCTTCACATGCAGCGAGTCCCACATCTTCCCATGCAGCGAGTCCCACATCTTCACATGCAGCGAGTCCCACATCTTCCCATGCAGCGAGTCCCACATCTTCACATGCAGCGAGTCCCACATCTTCACATGCAGCGAGTCCCACATCTTCACATGCAGCGAGTCCCACATCTTCACATGCAGCGAGTCCCACATCTTCCCATGCAGCGAGTCCCACATCTTCACATGCAGCGAGTCCCACATCTTCACATCCCATGCAGCGAGTCCCACATCTTCACATGCAGCGAGTCCCACATCTTCACATGCAGCGAGTCCCACGTCTTCACATGCAGCGAGTCCCACGTCTTCACATGCAGCGAGTCCCACATCTTCACATGCAGCGAGTCCCACATCTTCACATGCAGCGAGTCCCACATCTTCCCATGCAGCGAGTCCCACATCTTCCCATGCAGCGAGTCCCACATCTTCCCATGCAGCGAGTCCACATCTTCCCATGCAGCGAGTCCCACATCTTCACATGCAGCGAGTCCCACATCTTCCCATGCAGCGAGTCCCACATCTTCACATGCAGCGAGTCCCACATCTTCCCATGCAGCGAGTCCCACATCTTCCCATGCAGCGAGTCCCACATCTTCACATGCAGCGAGTCCCACATCTTCACATGCAGCGAGTCCCACATCTTCACATGCAGCGAGTCCCACATCTTCACATGCAGCGAGTCCCACATCTTCCCATGCAGCGAGTCCCACATCTTCCCATGCAGCGAGTCCCACATCTTCCCATGCAGCGAGTCCCACATCTTCACATGCAGCGAGTCCCACATCTCCCCATGCAGCGAGTCCCACATCTTCACATGCAGCGAGTCCCACATATTCCATGCAGCGAGTCCCACATCTTCCCATGCAGCGAGTCCCACATCTTCACATGCAGCGAGTCCCACATCTTCACATGCAGCGAGTCCCACATCTTCACATGCAGCGAGTCCCACATCTTCACATGCAGCGAGTCCCACATCTTCACATGCAGCGAGTCCCACATCTTCACATGCAGCGAGTCCCACATCTTCCATGCAGCGAGTCCACATCTTCCCATGCAGCGAGTCCCACATCTTCACATGCAGCGAGTCCCACATCTTCCCATGCAGCGAGTCCCACATCTTCACATGCAGCGAGTCCCACATCTCCCCATGCAGCGAGTCCCACATCTCCCCATGCAGCGAGTCCCACATCTTCACATGCAGCGAGTCCCACATATTCCCATGCAGCGAGTCCCACATCGTCAAATGCAGCGAGTCCCACATCGTCACATGCAGCGAGTCCCACATCTTCACATGCAGCGAGTCCCACATCTTCACATGCAGCGAGTCCCACATCTTCCCATGCAGCGAGTCCCACATCTTCCATGCAGCGAGTCCCACATCTTCCATGCAGCGAGTCCCACATCTTCCCATGCAGCGAGTCCCACATCTTCCCATGCAGCGAGTCCCACATCTTCACATGCAGCGAGTCCCACATCTTCACATGCAGCGAGTCCCACATCTTCACATGCAGCGAGTCCCACATCTTCACATGCAGCGAGTCCCACATCTTCACATGCAGCGAGTCCCACATCTTCCCATGCAGCGAGTCCCACATCTTCCCATGCAGCGAGTCCCACATCTTCACATGCAGCGAGTCCCACATCTTCACATGCAGCGAGTCCCACATCTTCCCATGCAGCGAGTCCCACATCTTCACATGCAGCGAGTCCCACATCTTCCCATGCAGCGAGTCCCACATCTTCCCATGCAGCGAGTCCCACATCTTCACATGCAGCGAGTCCCACATCTTCACATGCAGCGAGTCCCACATCTTCACATGCAGCGAGTCCCACATCTTCACATCCCATGCAGCGAGTCCCACATCTTCACATGCAGCGAGTCCCACATCTTCCCATGCAGCGAGTCCCACATCTTCCCATGCAGCGAGTCCCACATCTTCACATGCAGCGAGTCCCACATCTTCCCATGCAGCGAGTCCCACATCTTCACATGCAGCGAGTCCCACATCTTCACATGCAGCGAGTCCCACATCTTCACATGCAGCGAGTCCCACATCTTCCCATGCAGCGAGTCCCACATCTTCACATGCAGCGAGTCCCACATCTTCCCATGCAGCGAGTCCCACATCTTCACATCCCATGCAGCGAGTCCCACATCTTCCCATGCAGCGAGTCCCACATCTCCCCATGCAGCGAGTCCCACATCTTCACATGCAGCGAGTCCCACATCTTCACATGCAGCGAGTCCCACATATTCCCATGCAGCGAGTCCCACATCGTCACATGCAGCGAGTCCCACATCGTCACATGCAGCGAGTCCCACATCTTCCCATGCAGCGAGTCCCACATCTTCCCATGCAGCGAGTCCCACATCTTCACATGCAGCGAGTCCCACATCTTCACATGCAGCGAGTCCCACATCTTCACATGCAGCGAGTCCCACATCTTCCCATGCAGCGAGTCCCACATCTTCACATGCAGCGAGTCCCACATCTTCACATGCAGCGAGTCCCACATCTTCACATGCAGCGAGTCCCACATCTTCCCATGCAGCGAGTCCCACATCTTCCCATGCAGCGAGTCCCACATCTTCACATGCAGCGAGTCCCACATCTTCACATGCAGCGAGTCCCACATCTTCCCATGCAGCGAGTCCCACATCTTCCATGCAGCGAGTCCACATCTTCACATGCAGCGAGTCCCACATCTTCACATGCAGCGAGTCCCACATCTTCCCATGCAGCGAGTCCCACATCTTCACATCCCCTGCAGCGAGTCCCACATCTTCACATGCAGCGAGACCCACATCTTCACATGCAGCGAGTCCCACATCTTCACATGCAGCGAGTCCCACATCTTCACATCCCATGCAGCGAGTCCCACATCTTCACATGCAGCGAGTCCCACATCTTCACATGCAGCGAGTCCCACATCTTCACATGCAGCGAGTCCCACATCTTCCCATGCAGCGAGTCCCACATCTTCACATGCAGCGAGTCCCACATCTTCCCATGCAGCGAGTCCCACATCTTCCCATGCAGCGAGTCCCACATCTTCACATGCAGCGAGTCCCACATCTTCACATGCAGCGAGTCCCACATCTTCACATGCAGCGAGTCCCACATCTTCACATGCAGCGAGTCCCACATCTTCACATGCAGCGAGTCCCACATCTCCCCATGCAGCGAGTCCCACAGCTTCACATGCAGCGAGTCCCACATCTTCCCATGCAGCGAGTCCCACATCTTCACATGCAGCGAGTCCCACATCTTCACATGCAGCGAGTCCCACATCTTCCCATGCAGCGAGTCCCACATCTTCCCATGCAGCGAGTCCCACATCGTCACATGCAGCGAGTCCCACATCTCCCCATGCAGCGAGTCCCACAGCTTCACATGCAGCGAGTCCCACATCTTCCCATGCAGCGAGTCCCACATCTTCACATGCAGCGAGTCCCACATCTTCCCATGCAGCGAGTCCCACATCGTCACATTCAGCGAGTCCCACATCTTCACATGCAGCGAGTCCCACATCTTCACATGCAGCGAGTCCCACATCTTCCCATGCAGCGAGTCCCACATCTTCACATGCAGCGAGTCCCACATCTTCACATGCAGCGAGTCCCACATCTTCCCATGCAGCGAGTCCCACATCTTCACATGCAGCGAGTCCCACATCTTCACATGCAGCGAGTCCCACATCTTCACATGCAGCGAGTCCCACATCTTCACATGCAGCGAGTCCCACATCTTCACATGCAGCGAGTCCCACATCTTCCCATGCAGCGAGTCCCACATCTTCACATGCAGCGAGTCCCACATCTTCCCATGCAGCGAGTCCCGTATCTGCACTTGCAGTGAGTCAGCGAGTCCTGTATCTTCTCGTGCAGTGAATGTCCCATACAGTGAGTCCTGTATCTTCTCGTGCAGTGAATGTCCCATACAGTGAGTCCTGTATCTTTTCATGCAGTGAGCGTCCCATGCAGTGAGTCAGTGAGTTCCATTTCTTCTCGTGCAGTGAGCGTCCCATGCAGTGAGTCAGTGAGTCCCGTATCATCTCATGCAGTGAGCGTCCCATGCAGTGAGTCAGTGAGTCCCGTATCATCTCATGCAGTGAGCGTCCCATGCAGTGAGTCAGCGAGTCCTGTATCGTCCCATGCAGTGAGTCAGTGAGTCCCGTATCGTCTCATGCAGTGAGCGTCCCATGCAGTGAGTCAGTGAGTTCCATTTCTTCTCGTGCAGTGAGCGTCCCATGCAGTGAGTCAGTGAGTCCCGTATCGTCTCATGCAGTGAGCGTCCCATGCAGTGAGTCAGTGAGTCCCGTATCTTCTCATGCAGTGAGCGTCCCATGCAACGAGTCCCATATCTTCTTGTGCAGGGAGTCCCAATTCTTCTCGTGCAGTGAGCGTCCCATGCAGTGAGACCCCCGTGACCCCCGCTTGGGGGATGGTGAAATACCCTTTTCTGAATAAGTGGATTTTTTTAACATTTCCGGGATTTCAGGGCTCGCTTTCTCCGTGACGTTTTGTGTTTTGCGCAGAGCTTCCGCCATGTCGTTCAGAAGATCATGACGCTGCAGGCCGCCACCAGGTACTTCATCCAGAATGCAGAGGAGAAGCTGGGCGCCTCGTTCTGGGGGGATGTGGCGACTTCCCGCTTCCCAACTGAGGAGTCTTATGAGGGAGAGGTAAGAGGATGGTGAGACTAGCATCACTGTGCGTGACATGCCTACCCCTGCCTGCACCCCACCATGACCCTCTGCACACCCCAATATCTACCCCTGCCTGCACCCCACCATGACCCTCTGCACACCCCAATATCTACCCCTGCCTGCACCCCACCATGACCCTCTGTGCACCTTAATATCTACCCCTGCCTGCACCCCACCATGACCCTCTGCACACCCCAATATCTACCCCTGCCTGCACCCCACCATGACCCTCTGTACACCCCAATATCTACCCCTGCCTGCACCCCACCATGACCCTCTGTACACCCCAATATCTACCCCTGCCTGCACCCCACCATGACCCTCTGCACACCCCAATATCTACCCCTGCCTGCACCCCACCATGACCCTCTGCACACCCCATATCTACCCCTGCCTGCACCCCACCATGACCCTCTGTACACCCCAATATCTACCCCTGCCTGCACCCCACCATGACCCTCTGCACACCCCAATATCTACCCCTGCCTGCACCCCACCATGACCCTCTGTACACCCCAATATCTACCCCTGCCTGCACCCCACCATGACCCTCTGTACACCCCAATATTCTACCCCTGCCTGCACCCCACCATGACCCTCTGCACACCCCAATATCTACCCCTGCCTGCACCCCACCATGACCCTCTGTACACCCCAATATCTACCCCTCTCTCTGCGTGTCCCCCCATCATTTCACTCTGTGATCCCCAAAAATTCCACTGTGTGTCCCCTCCCCCACACCTAACTAACTCCATCAATATGTGATGCTCAATCCGATCCGATCGAGTATCAGCGAGATGCGCTGGAACAACAAATCCATCCATGGAGGCCTCAGCTCACAACGTGCAGGACTTAAAGGATCTGCTGCTAATGTCTGGGCGCTATGTTCAGAGGTTTAGGGGAGCCCATACCCCCCCGCGTCATCACCAGGGGGACCTACACGATGTTACGGGGGGGGGGTTAATGCTGTGGCTGCTCACGTTAATGAGGATCGTTTTCCCAGGAGGATTCTGGATCCCGGGACGAGTCAGAAGACGTGGAGCTGGCCTTCAACACCAGCTTCTTTAAAACCCAGTATGAGGTGAGGATTGGATCTCCATTATTTGCCCCCCATGTCTCTCCCCCACCTCGCTGTCACCCCCTAACGCGCCCCCTCAAATATCCTTTAAAGGGAAATTAGGGGTTAAAATGGAAAAACCTGACTCTCCACTCATTGACCTCCACGATGTCCTTCACTCGGGTCCCCGAGGCGCGGATACCCCTCACTGGATTCTAATACAGCCCCACACGTTGCCCTGAAACAGATATATATATATACACTGTATACATGGTTATGGTGCGGGGTGAGACCAGCAACTGACAGGTTTTGGTTTTTCTATTATTACTTTAAATGTGGGGGGGGGGGCGGAACGGGACTACACGTCAAAGCTGAGCTTCATGGGAGATGTAGTTCCAAAGCGTGTGGAGGGCTGAGGAGGACGCAGCGATTCCTTCCATAGAGGGACAGAAAATTATAACAAAACCCCTGTGTTTCCATCAGTTCACATTCCCTGAGAAAGCCATCGCGGCGGCTCTGCGCCGGCCTGAGGAGCGCTCGCCGAACGACATCCGCTACATCCGCAGCATGATGATGGGAATCCTCAGCTTCCGCAGATACAGCTCGCACATGCAGCTCATGCTCGCCAGGGTCGTCTACTACCGCAGGTCAGTGACACGAAGCATGCTGCAGCTACGTACCCCAACCCAATACAGGACACCCGCACACCCTGAATATATGGAGGAGCCCCTAAAAACACACCCACACACCCTGAATATATGGAGGAGCCCCTAAAAACACACCCGCACACCCTGAATATATGGAGGAACCCCTAAAAACACACCCGCACACCCTGAATATATGGAGGAGCCCCTAAAAACACCCGCACACCCTGAATATATGGAGGAACCCCTAAAAACACACCCACACACCCTGAATATATGGAGGAACCCCTAAAAACACACCCACACACCCTGAATATATGGAGGAGCCCCCAAAAAGACACCCACACACCCTGAATATATGGAGGAGCCCCCAAAAAGACACCCACACACCCTGAATATATGGAGGAACCCCTAAAAACACACCCACACCCTGAATATATGGAGGAGCCCCTAAAAACACCCGCACACCTGAATATATGGAGGAACCCCTAAAAACACACCACACACCCTGAATATATGGAGGAGCCCCTAAAAACACACCCACACACCCTGAATATATGGAGGAGCCCCCAAAAAGACACCCACACACCCTGAATATATGGAGGAACCCCTAAAAACACACCCGCACACCCTGAATATATGGAGGAACCCCTAAAAACACCCGCACACCCTGAATATATGGAGGAGCTCCTAAAAACACCCGCACACCCTGAATATATGGAGGAGCCCCTAAAAACACCCGCACACCCTGAATATATGGAGGAACCCCTAAAAACACACCCGCACACCCTGAATATATGGAGGGGCCCCTACAAATACACCCGCACACCCTGAATATATGGAGGAGCCCCTAAAAACACACCCGCACACCCTGAATATATGGAGGAGCCCCTAAAAACACACCCGCACACCCTGAATATATGGAGGAGCCCCTAAAAACACACCCACACACCCTGAATATATGGAGGAACCCCTAAAAACACACCTGCAGTATAGTATAAAAGCTTATTACAGGAAGGTATTGCTGCAGCATCTGGGTCAGGAATGTTTGGTATTATTGTCTAGTAACAGCAGAGGGCAGGAGATACTCAGCTCACACTGATGCCTGTTCTTTCTCCTCGTGTGGATGATGTTGTGATTCCTTGTTCCACGTGATATTGTCTCAGGATTATTTATTAATTGATTGGGTGAATTTATCTCTAATCTTTTTTTAGTTTTACTCTTTGTATCATTTGTGTCAGATTTTAGATATTTCTCGTAAACGTTACGTTTTATGCTCCGCCGCTCTCCTTCGTTCATTAGCGGAAACATAACACGGCTTTGGCTTCAGATAAGTCGAGTTTTTTGGTGAATCTTCACATTCTGTGCTTTATACTGTGGCTGGTTCTTTATTCCCATTTAAGGCCCCGTTCACACTGTGCGATTTGAAAATCGCGCGACTTTCCGCGCGATTTTCATATTTGCGACATGGTGCGATAATGTCGCGCGACATCACTGTTTTGTGCGATTTTTGCAAAGCACCACCAATACAAATCGCAAAATCGCAGATAGCAAATCGCAAAAAAAGGGTCATGTACCTGCGACATGCTTCTGCGACGCGCGACATGATGTGAACAGCTCCATTGAAATGCATTGGAGAAGCTACACAGCGCCACGTCGCGGCAAAATCCGCACGATAAATCGCACAGTGTGAACAGGGCTTTAAGCCGTTATGTGGAGCCATCGCCGACATGTCGAGAAGCTCATATTCTCCTGACCCGTGTCAATTTCCATTAACCTGCTCGATCTCATGGTCCCCGATTTCCAGGTTTGGACGCGGACGGGTGATTGTGCGAAAGGGGCATCGCGGGGACAGCTTTTACTTTGTCTTCTCGGGGGTCATTGCGGTCACCCAAGATGTGGATGGCAGGAGCGCGCTGCTCGACCCGGAACCCATCCTGCTGCATAAAGGCGCCAGCTTTGGGGTTTGTATATTTCACTGACAGTAAATGTTAAAAGAACATGTCACCCGATGTCATAACGATGCGATAAAACCCCCTCCAGATATCATAACGATGCGATACAAATCCCCCCAGATATCATAACGATGCGATAAAACTAACCCCAGATATCATAACGATGCAATAAAACTCCCCCCAGATATCATAACGATGCGATAATACCCCCTCCAGATATCATAACGATGCGATAAAACCCCCTCCAGATATCATAACGATGCGATAAAACTCCCCCCAGATATCATAACGATGCGATAAAACCCCTCCAGATATCATAACGATGCGATAAAACCCCTCCAGATATCATAACGATGCGATAAAACCCCTCCAGATATCATAACGATGCGATAAAACCCCCTCCAGATATCATAACGATGCAATACAAATCCCCCCAGATATCATAACGATGCGATAAAACCCCCTCCAGATATCATAATGATGCGATAAAACTCCCCCCAGATATCATAACGATGCAATAAAACTCCCCCCAGATATCATAACGATGCGATAATACCCCCTCCAGATATCATAACGATGCGATAAAACCCCCTCCAGATATCATAACGATGCAATAAAACTCCCCCAGATATCATAACGATGCAATAATACCCCCTCCAGATATCATAACGATGCGATACAAATCCCCCAGATATCATAACGATGCAATAAAACTCCCCCCAGATATCATAACGATGCGATAATACCCCCTCCAGATATCATAACGATGCGATAATACCCCCTCCAGATATCATAACGATGCAATAAAACTCCCCCCAGATATCATAACGATGCGATAAAACCCCTCCAGATATCATAACGATGCAATAAAACTCCCCCAGATATCATAACGATGCAATAATACCCCCTCCAGATATCTATAACGATGCGATAAAACCCCCTCCAGATATCATAACGATGCAATAAAACTCCCCCCAGATATCATAACGATGCAATAATACCCCCTCCAGATATCATAACGATGCGATAATACCCCCTCCAGATATCATAACGATGCAATAAAACTCCCCCAGATATCATAACGATGCGATAAAACCCCCCTCCAGATATCATAACGATGCAATAAAACTCCCCCAGATATCATAACGATGCAATAATACCCCCTCCAGATATCTATAACGATGCGATAAAACCCCCTCCAGATATCATAACGATGCAATAAAACTCCCCCAGATATCATAACGATGCAATAATACCCCCTCCAGATATCATAACGATGCGATAAAACCCCCTCCAGATATCATAACGATGCGATAAAACCCCCTCCAGATATCATAACGATGCGCTAAAACCCCCTCCAGATATCATAACGATGCAATAAAACTCCCCCCAGATATCATAACGATGCAATAAAACCCCTCCAGATATCATAACGATGCGATAAAACCCCCTCCAGATATCATAACGATGCGATAAAACCCCCTCCAGATATCATAACGATGCGCTAAAACCCCCTCCAGATATCATAACGATGCAATAAAACTCCCCCCAGATATCATAACGATGCAATAAAACTCCCCCCAGATCTCATACCGATGCGATAAAACCCCTCCAGATATCATAACGATGCGATAAAACCCCTCCAGATATCATAACGATGCGATAAAACCCCTCCAGATATCATAACGATGCGATAAAACCCCCTCCAGATATCATAACGATGCGCTAAAACCCCCTTCCAGATTTCATAACGATGCGATAAAACCCCCTCCAGATATCATAACGATGCGATAAAACTCCCCCCAGATATCATAACGATGCGATACAAATCCCCCAGATATCATAACGATGCAATACAAATCCCCCAGATATCATAACGATGCGATACAAATCCCCCAGATATCATAACGATGCGATAAAACTCCCCCCAGATATCATAACGATGCGATAAAACTCCCCCCAGATATCATAACGATGCGATAAAACTCCCCCCAGATATCATAACGATCCGATAATACCCCCTCCAGATATCATAACGATGCGATAAAAGCCCCCCAGATATCATAACGATGCGATAAAACTCCCCCCAGATATCATAACGATGCGATAATACCCCTCCAGATTTCATAACGATGCGATAAAACTCCCCCAGATATCATAACGATGGGATACAAATCCCCCAGATATCATAACGATGCGATAAAACTCCCCCAGATATCATAACGATGCGATAAAACTCCCCCCAGATATCATAACGATGCGATAAACCCCCCTACAGATATCATAACGATGCGATAAAACTCCCCCCAGATATCATAACGATGCGATAAACCCCCCTACAGATATCATAACGATGCGATAAAACTCCCCCAGATATCATAACGATGCGATAAACCCCCCTACAGATATCATAACGATGCGATAAAACTCCCCCAGATATCATAACGATGCGATAAAAATCCCCCCAGATATCATAACGATGCGATAAAACTCCCCCCACATATCATAACGATGCGATAAAACCCCCTACAGATATCATAACGATGCGATAAAACTCCCCCAGATATCATAACGATGCGATAAAACTCCCCCAGATATCATAACGATGCGATAAAAACTCCCCCAGATATCATAACGATGCGATAAAAATCCCCCCAGATATCATAACGATGCGATAAAAGCCCCCCAGATATCATAACGATGCGATAATACCCCCCTCCAGATATCATCATAACGATGCGATAAAAATCCCCCAGATATCATAATGTTGCGATAAAACTCCCCCCAGATATCATAACGATGCAGTGAAACTCTCCCCAGTATCATAACGATGTGATATAAATCTCCCCGATATCATAATGATGTGATGAAACTCCCCCAGATATCATAACGATGCGATAAAGCTCCCCCCAGATATCATAACGATGCGATAATACCCCCTCCAGATATCATAACGATGCGATAAACCCCCCTCCAGATATCGTAATGATGAGATAAACCCCCCTCCAGATATCATAACGATGCGATAAAACTCGCCCCAGATATCATAAGGATGCGATAAAACTCCCCCAGATATCATAACGATGCGTTAATACCCCCTCCAGATATCATAACAATGCGATAAAACTCCCCCCAGATATCATAATGTTGCGATAAAACTCCCTCCAGATATCATAACGATGCGATAAAACTCCCCCAGATATCATAACGATGTGATACAAATCCCCCAGATATCATAACGATGCGATAAAACTCTCCCCAGATATCATAACGATGCGATAATACCCCCTCCAGATATCATAACGATGCGATAAACCCCCCTCCAGATATCATAACGATGCGATAAAAACCCCCTCCAGATATCATAACGATGCGATAAAACCCCCCTCCAGATATCATAACGATGCGATAAAACTCCCCCCAGATATCATAACGATGCGATAATACCCCTCCAGATATCATAACGATGCGATAAAAGCCCCCCAGATATCATAACGATGCGATAAAACTCCCCCCAGATATCATAACGATGCGATAATACCCCTCCAGATATCATAACGATGCGATAAAACCCCCCTCCAGATTTCATAACGATGCAATAAAACTCCCCTCCAGATATCATAACGATGCGATAATACCCCTCCAGATATCATAACGTTGCGATAAAACCCCCCTCAAGATTTCATAACGATGCGATAAAACTCCCCTCCAGATATCATAACGATGCGACACAAATCCCCCAGATATCATAACGATGCGATACAAATCCCCCAGATATCATAATGATGCGATAAAACTCCCACCAGATATCATAACGAGGCGATAAAACTCCCCCCAGATATCATAACGATGCGATAATACCCCCCTCCAGATATCATAACGATGTGATAAAACCCCCTCCAGATATCATAACGATGCGATAAAACCCCCTTCCAGATTTCATAACGATGCGATAAAACTCCCCCCAGATATCATAACGATGCGATAAAACTCCCCCCAGATATCATAACGATGCAATACAAATCCCCCAGATATCATAACGATGCGATACAAATCCCCCAGATATCATAACGATGCGATAAAACTCCCCCAGATATCATAACGATGCGATAAAACTCCCCCCAGATATCATAACGATGCGATAATACCCCCTCCAGATATCATAACGATGCGATAAACCCCCCTCCAGATATCGTAATGATGAGATAAACCCCCCTCCAGATATCATAACGATGCGATAAAACTCGCCCCAGATATCATAAGGATGCGATAAAACTCCCCCAGATATCATAACGATGCGATAAAACTCCCCCAGATATCATAACGATGTGATACAAATCCCCCAGATATCATAACGATGCGATAAAACTCCCCCCAGATATCATAACGATGCGATAATACCCCCTCCAGATATCATAACGATGCGATAAAAGCCCCCCAGATATCATAACGATGCGATAAACCCCCCTCCAGATATCGTAATGATGAGATAAACCCCCCTCCAGATATCATAACGATGCGATAAAACTCGCCCCAGATATCATAAGGATGCGATAAAACTCCCCCAGATATCATAACGATGCGATAAAACTCCCCCAGATATCATAACGATGTGATACAAATCCCCCAGATATCATAACGATGCGATAAAACTCCCCCCAGATATCATAACGATGCGATAATACCCCCTCCAGATATCGTAACGATGAGATAAACCCCCCTCCAGATATCATAACGATGCGATAAAACTCGCCCCAGACATCATAACGATGCGATAATACCCCCTCCAGATATCATAACGATGCGATAAACCCCCCCTCCAGATATCATAACGATGAGAAAGCCCCCTCCAGATATCATAACGATGCGATAAAACTCGCCCCAGATATCATAAGGATGCGATAAAACTCCCCCAGATATCATAACGATGCGTTAAAACTCCCCCCAGATATCATAATGTTGCGATAAAACTCCCTCCAGATATCATAACGATGCAGTGAAACTCTCCCCAGTATCATAACGATGTTATAGAAATCTCCCCGATATCATAACGATGTGATGAAACTCCCCCAGATATCATAACGATGCGATAAAACTCCCCCAGATATCATAACGATGCGATAAAACCCCCTCCAGATATCATAACGATGCGATACAAATCCCCCAGCTATCATAACGATGCGATACAAATCCCCCAGATATCATAACGATGAGATAAAACTCCCCCCAGATATCATAACGATGCGATAATACCCCCTCCAGATATCAGAACGATGCGATAAACCCCCCCAGATATCATAATGATGCAATAAACCCCCCTCCAGATATCATAACGATGCGATAAAACTCCACCCAGATATCATAACGATGCGATAATACCCCCTCCAGATATCATAACGATGCGATACAAATCCCCCAGATATCATAACGATCCGATAATACCCCCTCCAGATATCATAACGATGCGATAAAACCCCCCGAGATATCATAACGATGCAGTGAAACTCTCCCCAGTATCATAACGATGTGATAGAAATCTCCCCGATATCATAATGATGTGATGAAACTCCCCCAGATATCATAACGATGCGATAAAGCTCCCCCCAGATATCATAACGATGCAATACAAATCCCCCAGATATCATAACGATGCGATACAAATCCCCCCAGATATCATAACGATGCGATAAAACTCCCCCCAGATATCATAATGATGCGATAAAACTCCCCCCAGATATCATAATGATGCGATAAAACTCCCCCAGATATCATAATGATGCGATAAAACTCCCCCAGATATCATAACGATGCGATAAAAATCCCCCAGATATCATAACGATGCGATAAAACTCCCCCAGATATCATAACGATGCGATAAAAATCCCCCAGATATCATAACGATGCGACACAAATCCCCCAGATATCATAACGATGCGATAAAACTCCCAGATATCATAACGATGCGATAAAAATCCCCCAGATATCATAATGTTGCGATAAAACTCTCCCCAGTATCATAACGATGTGATGAAACTCCCGCAGATATCATAACGATGCGATAAAGCTCCCCCAGATATCATAACGATGCGATAAAGCTCCCCCAGATATCATAACGATGCGATAAAACCCCCTCCAGATATCATAACGATGCGATAAAACTCCCCCAGATATCATAACGATGCGATACAAATCCCCCAGATATCATAACGATGCGATAAAAATCCCCCAGATATCATAATGTTGCAATAAAACTCCCCCCAGATATCATAACGATGCGATAAAACTCCCTCCAGATATCATAACGATGCGATAAAACTCCCCCAGATATCATAACGATGCGATAATACCCCCTCCAGATATCATAACGATGCGATAAAAGCCCCCCAGATATCATAACGATGCGATAAAACTCCCCCCAGATATCATAACGATCCGATAATACCCCCTCCAGATATCATAACGATGCGATAAAACTCCCCCCAGATATCATAACGATGCGATAAAACTCTCCCCAGTATCATAACGATGTGATAGAAATCTCCCCGATATCATAATGATGTGATGAAACTCCCCCAGATATCATAACGATGCGATACAAATCCCCCAGATATCATAACGATGCGATACAAATCCCCCAGATATCATTATGTTGCAATAAAACACCCCTCCCCACTCTGTGCCAGGCACAGTGCCAGGTTAGTTCTAGGTGTGTCGTGGGTGCGCTGTACACGACGCTACAGGAGTCATTACTGATGGATATTACATGGCACCTGTCACACTTTCCTGCCGGGCACCACCATTGCCTGTCTCCTATATGCCGGCTCCTCTGAACTCACCTGGCAGCTCTGATTGGAAGTCAGATTGCTGTGCCAATGTATCGCCAAGATGGCAGTGCCCTGCAGGTGGGTATGCTGAGTTCGTTGTAAGAGTGTCCAGTCCCGCTTCACCCAGGAAACACCGCTCCCGATAATAACACACACAGGGCCCTATTACATTCTATGTGCAAAAAAGCCCGCAGTGCGCATTAAATTTTGTGCACAGCATTGAGCGTTAACGTGTGAAAATTAACGGTGGTCATACAATCCTCACACATTTTTTCATCCGTCAAAAAATAACGCTAGTAAAACGGATGCACAAACCGCAGAACGTTGCGCGCAGAAATCTGTGTGCGGACTGTTTTTTAACTGATGCACATCTAACCTATGGAAGTGGGCAAGACCCCCTTTGATCTGAGAGTCAGGGCACACATGGCATTGCCCGACTAATACCCAGTTTGAGGCTCTAGGGCTCAAATTCGCCTTTACCGATCCGAGTATTCAGTGCAGCGAGATGAACCCACTTCAATGCAATGAAAGCCGGGTGACTGAGGGGATTATTCACTAAACTGCGAATTGTGGTAGATGTGATAAAGCAAAAAGAAACTTCGAGGTAATATAATACACAAATTCACGGCTCAGCGAACAAGCCCTGGCGTGTTTGTGGACCGCAGTGCGCCGCGGCGGCCTGGTTACATAAGCTAAAAAATCTAAAGTAAACATAAACAGCCGATAAAATGAATTTAATGGCACGTCCAGTCTAGATCTTTCTAATATTATCTCTAGAAACCTGGAGCAACAGGAGCCTCAAATACCATCTCCATCGCCCGAATAAAAGAAAGCCAGAGCCGCATGCCCATAGGCTGCCAGCGCGGGCCAATCCACTCATCCCGTTTCCCTAGAAACAGCGTATGGGAGGATGTAAATGCCAATTTCTCAATGATTTCACCCATTCTGAGCCAGAACACCGCCCTCCCTTCCCCCCTGATAATCGCTGTATTCAGCCCTCTGCTGCGACATGACAACACCGGCTGCAAATAACCCTACTTTTTCGTGTACCTTTTTTTTTCGGAATATCGACCATTTTTAGTGTTTTCGTGTCACTTTGCTCGTTTTTTGTATCGACTTTTCGTGATTTCGGTAATTTTCGTTTTTTCGGAACGTCTGTTCTCCTCGTTTCAAAGTGTCTAACTCTATTCGTTTTGACGTAAACTACTATGGTTTATTTTTTTATACTTTATATATTTTTTTATAATCAATTTTTGGTTTGTTTTTCGGATCCGATAATTCATTCTGTCGATACGATAATTCTGGCGATTCTATCGTGTTTTTTTTATTAAATAAAGATCCTTTTTTTCTTATGAATAATTGAATATACATTTCACAACTTTATTTAATCATATTAAAATGGTATGAAAGCCAAGGAACAAAAAACATGAACAAAACGATTTAAAAAACGCTAAACTGACCCGAATGTCACAAGAAACAAGTGATACGCATTTACAAATACAAAATTTACAGAATCAGCGATATAACCGATAATAGTTAAATATACGATGTCCAGAATTACCGAAATGGAACCGAAATCACGAATGGAACCGAAATCATGAATAGAGCAAAAATAAATTTCGATTTGACACATTTCAAGTCCATTCGAAAAACCCGAAAATATTTCGTTTCGGCTCGGAAAACTTTTCGGATCTGTCGGTTTTCGGGTCCGATCCGATTCGGAAATTCGACCGAATCCGAAGACACGAATCGGGAAATTTCGTGAAAATTCCGAAACCTGAAACGCACATCCCTAGTTTTTGCACCTGCCAAAATCAATCTGCGTATATATGCTGCAGCAATAATAAAAACACCCACAACTTCTCCATTTTATTGTTTGGGTATGTGTAGAATGTGTAACTATACGTTGCTGCGTATTTTTTTTCGTGCTGGTGTATTTGGGTTCGGCCAGGACGTTCAGATTTGCTGTTACCACCAGCTTTTCACAGACGTTAAAATTATGCGCACAAACCTTGTCCATTAAATTTTTCGCATAGCTTGTAATACCATCCGCGTACCAGCGCACAAACGCATTTGCGCACACAATGTTAGGTATAGGACGCGCGCAGTACATTACGCTCGTGCAGGTTCACCCGCAGTAGACGTTAACACGCATTTTGTGCGCTGAGATTGTAATACGACGTTCTGCGCAAAGGGTTTTGCCCCTCACGTTAATGCGTTTTTGCGCACACGTTAAAAATTGCGTGAAGAATGTAATAGGGCCCATAGTGTCTGCCTGGGGACGTGGACCCGTCACTCACTGCGTGTCTGGGAATGTCACTCACAGGAGGTGGCGCTGCTAAAAGGATTAAGGCGAAACGCAACAGTGATCTGCATGGAGGACACGGAGTTCCTGGTGGTGGACAGAAAGGAATTCTTCAGGAACAAACTGGACCAGGAGCTGCAGAAAGAGCTGCACTATCGATTCCAGTTCTTCAGGTACCAGCAGAGGGGGAGACGTTACGCCCCGGGGCGGCCTGGCTCCTCTAAAATGGCCGGGTATAAATCCCATGTACCCAGACACCATAAAGACAACAGCAAGGAGTGATACAGGAAGAAATATCCAGATATCTAGACAGAAACCCTCCAACTATAACCAACAGCGTGTGCGGCGCTCAGCGTCCCATACACATACAGTTACTATCACATGACGGAATGTTCCAGATATAATAGTTACTATGGAATAACAGAATATTCTGGATATAATAGTTACTATGGAATAACAGAATATTCCGGATATAATAGTTACTATGAGATAACAGAATATTCCGGATATAATAGTTACTATGGGATAACAGAATATTCCGGATATAATAGTTACTATGGAATAACAGAATATTCCGGATATAATAGTTACTATGAGATAACAGAATATTCCGGATATAATAGTTACTATTGGGATAACAGAATATTCGGATATAATAGTTACTATGGGATAACAGAATATTCCGGATATAATAGTTACTATGAGATAACAGAATATTCCGGATATAATAGTTACTATGGGATAACAGAATATTCCGGATATAATAGTTACTATGGGATAACAGAATATTCTGGATATAATAGTTACTATGAGATAACAGAATATTCCGGATATAATAGTTACTATGGGATAACAGAATATTCTGGATATAATAGTTACTATGGAATAACAGAATATTCCGGATATAATAGTTACTATGAGAGATAACAGAATATTCCGGATATAATAGTTACTATGGGATAACAGAATATTCCGGATATAATAGTTACTATGGGATAACAGAATATTCGGATATAATAGTTACTATGGGATAACAGAATATTCCGGATATAATAGTTACTATGGGATAACAGAATATCCGGATATAATAGTTACTATGAGATAACAGAATATTCCGGATATAATAGTTACTATGAGATAACAGAATATTACGGATATATAGTTACTATGGGATAACAGAATATTACGGATATAATAGTTACTATGGATAACAGAATATTCCGGATATAATAGTTACTATGGGATAACAGAATATTCCGGATATAATAGTTACTATGGGATAACAGAATATTCCGGATATAATAGTTACTATGGAACAGAATATTCCGGATATAATAGTTACTATGGGATAACGGAATATTCCAGATATAATAGTTACTATGGATAACAGAATATTCCGGATATAATAGTTACTATGGATAACAGAATATTCCGGATATAATAGTTACTATGGGATAACAGAATATTCCGGATATAATAGTTACTATGGGATAACAGAATATTCCGGATATAATAGTTACTATGGGATAACAGAATATTCCGGATATAATAGTTACTATGGGATAACAGAATATTCCGGATATAATAGTTACTATGGGATAACAGAATATTCCGGATATAATAGTTACAATGAGATAACAGAATATTACGGATATAATAGTTACTATGGGATAACAGAATATTCCGGATATAATAGTTACAATGGGATAACAGAATATTACGGATATAATAGTTACTATGGGATAACAGAATATTCCGGATATAATAGTTACTATGAGATAACAGAATATTCCGGATATAATAGTTACTATGAGATAACAGAATATTCCGGATATAATAGTTACTATGGGATAACGGAATATTCCGGATATAATAGTTACTATGGGATAACGGAATATTCCGGATATAATAGTTACTATGGGATAACGGAATATTCCGGATATAATAGTTACTATGGGATAACAGAATATTCCAGATATAATAGTTACTATGGGATAACGGAATATTCCGGATATAATAGTTACTATGTGATAACAGAATATTCCGGATATAATAGTTACTATGAGATAACAGAATAATCCGGACATAATTGTTACTATGGGATTACAGAATATTCCGGATATAATAGTTACTATGGGATAACAGAATATTCCAGATATAATAGTTACTATGGAATAACAGAATATTCCGGATATAATAGTTACTATGGGATAACAGAATATTCCGGATATAATAGTTACTATGGGATAACAGAATATTCCGGATATAATAGTTACTATGAGATAACAGAATATTCCGGATATAATAGTTACTATGGGATAACAGAATATTCCGGATATAATAGTTACTATGGAATAACAGAATATCCGGACATAATAGTTACTGGGATTACAGAATATTCCGGATATAATAGTTACTATGAGATAACAGAATATTCCGGATATAATAGTTACTATGGGATAACAGAATATTCCGGATATAATAGTTACTATGGAATAACAGAATAATCCGGACATAATAGTTACTATGGGATTACAGAATATTCCGGATATAATAGTTACTATGAGATAACAGAATATTCCGGATATAATAGTTACTATGGGATAACAGAATATTCCGGATATAATAGTTACTATGGAATAACAGAATATTCCGGATATAATAGTTACTATGGGATAACAGAATATTCCGGATATAATAGTTACTATGGGATAACGGAATATTCCGGATATAATAGTTACTATGGGATAATGGAATATTCCGGATATAATAGTTACTATGGGATAACAGAATATTCCGGATATAATAGTTACTATGGGATAACAGAATATTCCGGATATAATAGTTACTATGAGATAACAGAATATTCCGGATATAATAGTTACTATGGAATAACAGAATAATCCGGATATAATAGTTACTATGGGATTACAGAATATTCCGGATATAATAGTTACTATGGGATAACAGAATATTCCGGATATAATAGTTACTATGGAATAACAGAATATTCCGGATATAATAGTTACTATGGGATAACAGAATATTACAGATATAATAGTTACTATGGGATAACAGAATATTCCTGATATAATAGTTACTATGGGATAACAGAATATTCCGGATATAATAGTTACTATGGGATAACAGAATATTCCAGATATAATAGTTACTATGTGATAACACAATATATTCCGGATATAATAGTTACTATGGAATAACAGAATATTCCGGATATAATAGTTACTATGGGATAACAGAATATTCCAGATATAATAGTTACTATGAGATAACAGAATATTCCGGATATAATAGTTACTATGGGATAACAGAATAATCCGGATATAATAGTTACTATGGGATTACAGAATATTCCGGATATAATAGTTACTATGGGATAACAGAATATTCCGGATATAATAGTTACTATGGAATAACAGAATATTCTGGATATAATAGTTACTATGGGATAACAGAATATTCCGGATATAATAGTTACTATGGAATAACAGAATATTCCGGATATAATAGTTACTATGGGATAACAGAATATTCCAGATATAATAGTTACTATAAGATAACAGAATATTCCGGATATAATAGTTACTATGAGATAACAGAATATTCCGGATATAATAGTTACCATGGGATAACGGAATATTCCGGATATAATAGTTACTATGGGATAACAGAATATTCCGGATATAATAGTTACTATGGGATAACAGAATATTCCAGATATAATAGTTACTATAAAATAACAGAATATTCCGGATATAATAGTTACTATGAGATAACAGAATATTCCGGATATAATAGTTACCATGGGATAACGGAATATTCCGGATATAATAGTTACTATGGGATAACAGAATATTCCGGATATAATAGTTACTATGGGATAACAGAATAATCCGGATATAATAGTTACTATGGGATAACGGAATATTCCGGATATAATAGTTACTATGGAATAACAGAATATTCCGGATATAATAGTTACTATGGGATAACGGAATATTCCAGATATAATAGTTACTATGGGATAACAGAATATTCCGGATATAATAGTTACTATGGGATAACAGAATATACTGGATATAATATTTACTATGAGATAACAGAATATTCCGGATATAATATTTACTATGAGATAACAGAATATTCCGGATATAATAGTTACTATGGGATAACAGAATATTCCGGATATAATAGTTACTATGGAATAACAGAATATTCCGGATATAATAGTTACTATGGGATAACGGAATATTCCGGATATAATAGTTACTATGGGATAACAGAATATTCCGGATATAATAGTTACTATGGGATAACAGAATATTCCGGATATAATAGTTACTATGAGATAACAGAATATTCCGGATATAATAGTTACTATGGAATAACAGAATATTCCGGATATAATAGTTACTATGGAATAACAAAATAATCCGGATATAATAGTTACTATGGGATTACAGAATATTCCGGATAGAATAGTTACTATGGGATAACAGAATATTCCGGATATAATAGTTACTATGAAATAACAGAATATTCCGGATATAATAGTTACTATGGGATAACAGAATATTACAGATATAATAGTTACTATGGGATAACAGAATATTCCGGATATAATAGTTACTATGGAATAACAGAATATTCCGGATATAATAGTTACTATGGGATAACAGAATATTCCAGATATAATAGTTACTATAAGATAACAGAATATTCCGGATATAATAGTTACTATGAGATAACAGAATATTCCGGATATAATAGTTACCATGGGATAACGGAATATTCCGGATATAATAGTTACTATGGGATAACAGAATATTCCGGATATAATAGTTACTATGGGATAACAGAATATTCCAGATATAATAGTTACTATAAGATAACAGAATATTCCGGATATAATAGTTACTATGGGATAACAGAATAATCCGGATATAATAGTTACTATGGGATAACAGAATAATCCGGATATAATAGTTACTATGAGATAACAGAATATTCCGGATATAATAGTTACCATGGGATAATGGAATATTCCGGATATAATAGTTACTATGGGATAACAGAATAATCCGGATATAATAGTTACTATGGGATAACAGAATAATCCGGATATAATAGTTACTATGGGATAACGGAATATTCCGGATATAATAGTTACTATGGGATAACAGAATATTCCAGATATAATAGTTACTATAAGATAACAGAATATTCCGGATATAATAGTTACTATGAGATAACAGAATATTCCGGATATAATAGTTACCATGGGATAACGGAATATTCCGGATATAATAGTTACTATGGGATAACAGAATATTCCGGATATAATAGTTACTATGGGATAACAGAATATTCCAGATATAATAGTTACTATAAGATAACAGAATATTTCGGATATAATAGTTACTATGAGATAACAGAATATTCCGGATATAATAGTTACCATGGGATAACGGAATATTCCGGATATAATAGTTACTATGGGATAACAGAATATTCCGGATATAATAGTTACTATGGGATAACAGAATATTCCGGATATAATAGTTACTATGGGATAACAGAATAATCGGATATAATAGTTATTATGGGATAACAGAATATTCCAGATATAATAGTTACTATGGGATAACAGAATATTCCAGATATAATAGTTACTATAAGATAACAGAATATTCCGGATATAATAGTTACTATGAGATAACAGAATATTCCGGATATAATAGTTACTATAAGATAACAGAATATTCCGGATATAATAGTTACTATGAGATGACAGAATATTCCGGATATAATAGTTATTATGGAATAACAGAATATTCCGGATGTAATAGTTACTATGGGATAACAGAATATTCCAGATGTAATAGTTACTATGAGATAACAGAATATTCCGGATATAATAGTTACCATGGGATAACGGAATATTCCGGATATAATAGTTACTATGGGATAACAGAATATTCCGGATATAATAGTTACTATGGGATAACAGAATAATCCGGATATAATAGTTATTATGGGATAACAGAATATTCCAGATATAATAGTTACTATGGGATAACAGAATATTCCAGATATAATAGTTACTATAAGATAACAGAATATTCCGGATATAATAGTTACTATGAGATAACAGAATATTCCGGATATAATAGTTACTATAAGATAACAGAATATTCCGGATATAATAGTTACTATGAGATGACAGAATATTCCGGATATAATAGTTACTATGGGATAACAGAATATTCCGGATATAATAGTTACTATGTGATAACAGAATATTCCGGATATAATAGTTACTATGAGATAACAGAATATTCCGGATATAATAGTTACTATAAGATAACAGAATATTCCGGATATAATAGTTACTATGAGATGACAGAATATTCCGGATATAATAGTTACTATGGGATAACAGAATATTCCGGATATAATAGTTAATATGGGATAACAGAATATTCCGGATTTAATACTTACTATGGGATAACGGAATATTCCGGATATAATAGTTATTATGGAATAACAGAATATTCCGGATATAATAGTTACTATGGGATAACAGAATATTCCGGATATAATAGTTACTATGGGATAACAGAATATTCCGGATATAATAGTTACTATGGGATAACAGAATATTCTGGATATAATAGTTACTATGGGATAACAGAATATTCCGGATATAATAGTTACTATGGGATAACAGAATATTCTGGATTATAATAGTTACTATGGGATAACAGAATATTCCGGATATAATAGTTACTATGGGATAAAGGAATATTCCGGATATAATAGTTACTATGGGATAACAGAATATTCCGGATATAATAGTTACTATGGGATAACGGAATATTCCGGATATAATAGTTACTATGGGATAACAGAATATTCCGGATATAATAGTTACTATGGGATAACGGAATATTCCGGATATAATAGTTACTATGGGATAACGAAATATTCCGGATATAATAGTTACTATGGGATAACAGAATATTCCGGATATAATAGTTACTATGGGATAACGGAATATTCCGGATATAATAGTTACTATGGGATAACAGAATATTCCGGATATAATAGTTACTATGGGATAACAGAATATTCCGGATATAATAGTTACTATGGATAACAGAATATTCCGGATATAATAGTTACTATGGATAACGGAATATTCCGGATATAATAGTTACTATGGGATAACAGAATATTCCGGATATAATAGTTACTATGGGATAACGAATATTCGGATATAATAGTTACTATGGGATAACAGAATATTCTGGATATAATAGTTACTATGGGATAACAGAATATTCCGGATATAATAGTTACTATGGGATAACGGAATATTCCGATATAATAGTTACTATGGGATAACAGAATATTCCGGATATAATAGTTACTATGGGATAACGGAATATTCCGGATATAATAGTTACTATGGGATAACAGAATATTCCGGATATAATAGTTACTATGGGATAACAGAATATTCCGGATATAATAGTTACTATGGGATAACAGAATATTCCGGATATTATAGTTACTATGGGATAACAGAATATTCCGGATATTCCATCTTGTGGATGGAAGGAATGATTGGATTAACATTATGTATCCAGGGATGTTTGTTTTTTCCTGTATTTCGTTGGCTTTTGGGATTTGTTGTACCTGCGTAGGTTATCAGCAGCTCGTCCCGTTGCTCTCTGGTTTGTTTTGCAGATCCCTGGACCTGTTCTCCAGCTGGTCAGACAAGTCTCTGGAGACGTTGGCTGACCACTGCAAGACAGAGGAGTGTAACCACAGCCAGATCATTGTGAGCGACACCAGCGAGACCAAAAACATAATTTTTGTGACCAAGGTAAGAGCATAAACCAACCCAGAATGATCTGCAGGGACACAGTATCACTTGCCGTGACTGACGGAAACCCGCTCTCTTCCGCCTGTCCTGGCTCTCCAGACACCCCGTCGTTGCCTTCAGCCCGGCTACTGGGAACGCGGTCCTCAGCGCCTCGAGCAGCTTGACCCGCTTGCTTCTGCCTGCTGGGAGACCTGGGCTGGATGGCAGGGATCTGTGTCAGTGCTGGGCCACAGTTTGCAGCAGCTTCTGGGGACTTGCAGGCTGTTCTGTCTCTCTGCCGATTCAATCTCTTGACTCGTAGCCCCGATGTTAGGTCAGACTTTCAGATGGCCGCTTGGTGCCTTCTGATGGTGAGTGTAGTGGAATAGTGCAGAGGAATAATACATCAGACAAGCTGCATGTATCAACCAAGAACTATAACCTTTACTGAAAAAAAACCATACCCGTATTTATGCTCAGGTCCAACATGGGTCATCTGCATAACCAAACCACGAACATTGACTTACTGGAGCTCTAATTACATTAGGTCAGTTATCACACACCTCATTTACATAATCTATTGTTCCAATAGATCAGATTGCCTTGTCAGACAAACACTGTCACAGACTCATGGCTCCTCAAACATGCAAACAGATAAACAGCATTCTTGCATAATCACTGATTACTCAAACCTAATTACATTCTGCACAAAAGAAAGGTCTGCACCTTCAAAACACATCTCTAAGTTCACATTCATATACAGTAATAAAAATACATTTAAAATCACACCACGCAATAAAAATGGACATAAAGTCTTTCCCAAGGCAATTGTCTGTTTCTTTTGGGGTTTTTCACCATGGGAAACACCACCACACCAGGTTTAAAAAATAAAAAACGAGTCCTATACTTACCCTCTGTCCCGTGGCGAGGACCACGGCTCCGTCCGCCCCCTCAGGCTGGCGGGAGCAGGGAAAGTCCCCCCAGTCTCTCCCTGCGTATCACTACGCCGGCGGACGTATATCGCGAGAGGTCACGTGACCGGCAGGGAGGAACTCAATGGAGTCCTATGGACTCCATTGAGTGGATGCTCGTGGCTGCGCTCAGCGCTGCCGCGAGCATCCAGGATTTTTCCACACGGAAACAATGCCGGTAGCATTTTTTGCACGGGCATTGTAATCCAGCGTTAAAATGCGGGCGCAAGGGGGAAAACTGCAGGCGCAATTTTTTCTCCCTTGCGCCCGCGTTTTAACGCGAAGGATGTATTAGAGCCCTTGGGGTTTGAAGCGGAGAGCACTATGTCCGTTCTATGACAGTGACATCACTTCCTGGCATTGGATGGGGCATAACATCATTTGGGCAGAGGCTTCTGCTTTCTCTGTGATGATAAATCCTTGTATTAAGCTCTGTAAAGCCAAGAGTAGAATGTAACAGATCTCCGTTCCCCCACCGGCTCACATCTGTTAATGCCGCTTCCTTGCCCCGAGCTTTCGTGCCTTCCTCCAGTCCTCAGACGAAGCTTAAGGACGGGTGCACGTAGAGAGCCTACTAGCATCCCCCACAAATAAGACGAGGCTGAATATCTGGGAGTTTTCAGGGTCAAAATGGAACTGGTTTTATTGGGGATGTTAAATAAACAAACAAATCAATATTCCTATTTACCAAACAAGCATCCCAAAAGACTTCTATATTTCTCATGTAAGCGTGGCAGAGGCAACGCAGCGCTATGCTATAGCAGAGATAAGTGAAGACGATCACACACAGATTTCGTAC
Organism: Leptobrachium leishanense; assembly: GCA_009667805.1. Taxonomy (NCBI): domain Eukaryota; kingdom Metazoa; phylum Chordata; class Amphibia; order Anura; family Megophryidae; genus Leptobrachium; species Leptobrachium leishanense. The sequence continues at coordinate 338,700,736 of CM019067.1, read as the reverse complement.
TTCAAATATCTGACGTGTCTTTGTTCAGTCAGCTTTTATTAAAACTTGGACACATTTATAAGCCAATAACATTGTCTCAACAACACAGATAATTACCATAGTTAATCCCACGAGCCCTGTTTTTACCATATACAGTATGGTTTATACACAGAGAAACCACTATCTTTCTTTCTAGCCACAAGCTTCATAGAGGGGTGGCCCCCTTCTAACGGCTTGCTAATATTGCACATACCTTTGTCTCTATAGGATATGGCAAGTGATACATTTTAAACTGAGCTAAAGGGGGTATGTGAACTAAGGGAAGCTTTCATATGCGCTTAAGATACAAGGAATTAAAAGATAATTATTTTACAGGGGACAGGCACAGATATTTATGCGGTCGAACATGGGTTATTTATATATCCAACACCTCCCCAAAAAAATGGTGTGAGTTTCTGATGATTAGATTTTGTGACGTTTCTTCAGTTTGCTTCTCAGAGTGTTAGACATAAACATTGCATCAACATTTCTAGGCAGGTTAGAACATTGACAGTCTAAAACAGCAGATAATGGGGCAGTGTTTGCCTGACAAAGCAGTTTGACAAAACTACTCAAATATACAGCAGATATCAACAGACAGACAATAAAATTTATTCATACATAACACAGATTACACAAACACTCTGCACCAACTCTACAGGCACAGGGCGACTTCAACATAAGAGAGGGCAAGGAAATAATATAGACATGAGGCCTGAACCTCCCAAATACAATTCCAGGCCCATGTACCCCATGTTCAAAGTGACGCACGTCACATAGAAGAAGACACGGAAGGAGATGCTGAAGCGCACACCTCTGGGGCTGCACATTGTGTCATGGGCTGAGGGTCTCTCTCACAGACGTGGTATGTAGCGTGGTGGAATGAACATGGGTCAGGGCGATGCCATATGGGCCGCAAGAATCTTTGGCATGCCACCCGGTGCTGTGTTTGCGTACAGGGAGAATTCTGACCTCAGCAATGCAATGGACTCCACATCACAATCTCCACAAAAATACACACACAATGGCCGAGTGTCGCTTTATCCAGAATGCTGGGGCTGAAGTGTCCAGATTTGGGATATTTGCATGTAGTGATGAGATCTCTTGGGAATGTGACCCAAGTCTAAATGCGTCATTCACACACACCTGATACACAACCTGAAGGGGGCGCTTTATACAGGGATGTTAATCATTTTGCCTCCGTCATGTTGGGGAGGGGGGATTTCACACTTTAAGGCTAATGTCAAGCGAGCGCATTTTGTACGGATTGTGCGTCCGTGCACAACAGACGTACTTTCTGACTGACGACAAGGTAGTGGCCACACAGTCTGTGTCAAGCTCTTTGGTTTTTTGCACAATCTTCCCGCTTGAAAGGAAATTCAAACATCGACACTGGAAATAATAACTGGATTCCACTCTTCATTCGCTTGTATTTAAGTTTAATTTCAACAAGTTGTGGGGTAAATTAAGTTGCTGTAGATTGATTAGGTGAATATGTGAATAGTTGAGTAGATGAGTAGTTGAATAGTGATAAATAAATAGCTTAATTAAAGAGATTAGTAGTTTAGCGATTAGAATTAGAATTAGTGATGAATTAAAGCGATGATTTAAAGCGATGACTTAAAGGTGAAAAACCTTAAACAGAAAGAGATACAGAAATTGTATAAATACATTGCACATAAAGCTTGTTAATCATTACCTCTGTGCCAGTTTCATATACATCCACTAGCACACACTTCTAGAATATTATTACTGCCAAAATATGTTTTAACTTAAAGAAAACAGACATGAAATGAGCTATTATAAAGACTGCATGTGGAATCTCCTCACACTGAGCATGAAATAGATCTAAAAAAGTTAACTGACTGCATTTATTACTAAACTGGCTCAATTCCTTTTCTGTACATGACTGTGACACAATCCTTTCCTACATATGACTGTGAAAATAGTCATTTAGCCCACCGGCTCCACTCCAGGATTTGAAGATGCTTGTAAATCTGTGCACTTCGTTATGTCCAGGTTGCCTGCCTCATGGTATGGCCTGGAGCACTCAGATGGCCCCTCCCTTCCTCTACAAATCTGTCTCTGAGGTTGCTGGGAAGCCTGACCTCTGCTCTGACTGGCTGACCCTAACTGGAGCTGAATTGCATGCAGGGACAAGTAGTTCTCACAGACTCTTGCAGATTTCAATTAAGCTTAAGGGTTTATTCAGAAAGCAATGAAATTAATTGCAATGTCATTGCTTTGTGTTTCATCACATTTTGGCTCACTTCGGCAATTCCATTTACTAACAATACGGTAAAATCATCATTTAGCGAATGGTTACCGTATTTTGCCGAAATTGAAGTCATCAGAAGTCGGTGAAAACCGAAAATTGTGGTGACAACCACCGAATCGGCCTCGGCGAATTCTGCCAAACTGTAAAGAGAAATAGAGGACGTCTCCGAATAGGACTTTAAGGCTCGTGTCAGACGAGCGCAGTGTTCACGTCCGTGTTGCCGCAGATTTTAACGTCCGTGGCAGCATAGCATTCTGACCAATGGAGCCCCAGACACGAAGTACGTCCGCACTGAAGTGCAGACGCATGACGGACGCGGCAAACGGACGCAGGTTAGGCAAGAACGTAATACCACTAGAACGGACGTGCAGAGTGCGCAACGTCCGCAACATCCACATAGCTTTTTAATTTTATTTCAGTCAAAAATAACGTCAGTCACAAAAACGGACCGTGTAGCCACTACTGCGTCTTCCTTCAGAAAATACGCTCGTTGTGCACTGGCGCCGTACAAAATACGCTCGTCTGACACCAGCTTAAATCAATAAAAATGTATAAAAATGTGTCTAAATATCAAAAAAGGTGCTTTAAACATAATAAAAGGGTCTGCAGCAAATTAATAAAAAAATATATTTTAAAAAATAAGAAAAACAAAAAATGTCATGAAAAAAAGTACTAAGCATTTTACCCTTATTTCTCTTCCACCATTACCTTTCTCTTAAGTTACCTTTACTTCCCTTCAACCCCCCAAACCATCCCCCCCACCCCGCCCCCACTCTCCCCATAAATAAAAACACATGACAAAAGTATTGGCGGTTTGAAAAGGTCACGTCTTTTATTTAGAATCAAAGGCCAAAAATCATTGCCTTTGTGGCAGAATTATCAGCGATCCTCGCTTTCTTGGAATAGGTAACACCAGATAACACTGGCAACCGCAATGAACCACCAGCATTGCCCAGAAATAGCGGCCGGCCCCACGTGGCTAAGCTAGCGCGACCACACGCTGCTCTCTTTATAGCAGATAGCAGGCCGGGAGGATCTTGAAACCAGGAGGCACCTGTGTTTGGCCGCACAAACCACCACACAGACCCCCAGATCCTCCCCCTCTAACGCCTCTCCACGTGCCAGGGCCGCATATTTCACCGCTATAGATCCAGCCAGATAAAACTGGCAAACTCAATGAACCACCAGCTTTGACCAAAAATAGCGGCCGGCCCCATGTGGCTGAGCTAGCGCGACCACATGCTGCTCTCTTTATAGCAGATAGCAGGCCCGGGAGGATCTTCAAACCAGGAGGCTACCTGTGTTTGGCCGCACAAACCACCACACAGACCCCCAGATCCTCCCCCTCTATCGCCTCTCCACGTGTCAGGGCCGCATATTTCACCATTTGAAGTAACTGTCCATGTAATCCCATCGGCTTTGGCCGCACAAACCACCAGCTGGCTTTGTGTAACGTGGTGAAATGATCTGACTGCACCTCAACTAACCATGTCGTTACTGAAAAAACAATCCCCCAGCTTTGGCCGCACAAACCACCAGCTGGCTTCATGTAACATGGTGAAATTACCTGACTGTACCTCAACTAACCATGCCCATATCTAAAGCAATCCACCGGCTTTGGCCGCACAAACCACCAACCGGCTTCCTGCGACATGGTATGACTCCATGTGGGAACCCACGGGCGGTCTTGAAATGACTGGCGGAATCACCACTTCATTAGCCCCTACCTGTGGTCAATGCTGCTCTCTGACGACGTGACCTTTTCGACTCGGTAAACAGGCAGTAACCTAAAAACAGGGTGGGTAGGGTGGGAAAAAGGTTAGACTGATTTCATCTGTCCTTTGCTTACCCTTTTCTATTACCCCTGGCCCTCCCCTTTCTGTTATCTGCCCCCGAGACCCAATCCCAGCGATAATCCTGAAACAAAAGGGGAACCATTGTAACTCCTCCCAACTTTCTACTCTTTTCTTTATACAGGGAACATGCTTAAACTTCTTGGTTCCCATTCAGTCTCTCATCAGTACTAAGCATTTTACCCTTATTTCTCTTCCACCATTACCTTTCTCTTAAGTTACCTTTACTTCCCTCAAACACATACCAACTTTTCATCGCGACTGTAAATTGAATCAGGGGTTATATACATACCCCGGCTTATTCACAACCCTCTCCTCTCTAACTTAGCAGGTTAGCTGGTATTTCATAATTTACTAAGACCGGTGCCCTTTAAACAAATTCCCTTCCCCCATCGCTGTTTAATCCTAACTGCTCGCGATCTGCCAGAGAAATGAAGGTTTATTAATAATTTTTTTTTTTTTTTTTTACCCAAAACCAGAATATCCCCTATCATTATATCTGGGTTCCCCCACCTTCTCCTAGATTGAATATAGAATATTTGATACAGTCCTAACCTCAACATCTGAGGGTTGGGATTTAGGGGTTATTATTGCAGAGGATCTAAGGGTAAGTAGTCGATGTAATAGAACAGCAGGAAATGCTGGCAGAATGCTTGGTGTGTAGGGAGAGGTATTAGCAGTAGGAAAAGGGAAGTGCTCATGCCACTGTACAGAGCACTGGTGAGACCTCACTTGGAGTACTGTGTGCAGTACTGGAGACCGTATCTCCAGAAGGATATAGACATCTTAGAGAGAGTTCAGAGAAGGGCTACTAAATTGGTGTATGGCTTGAAGGAGAAACGTTACCAGGAAAGGCTTAATGATCTTAACATGTACAGCTTGGAAAAAAGACGAGACAGAGGAGATATGATAGAAACATTTAAATACGTAAAGGGAATCCACAAGGTAGAGGAAGGGAGTATATTTAAAAGGAAACAAAGTAGCAAAACAAGAGGACATAGTTTTAGATTAAAGGGGCAAAGGTTTAAAAGTAACATCAGAAAGCATTATTTTACTGAGAGGGTGGTGGATACATGGAACAGCCTTCCAGCAGAAGTGGTAGAGGCCAAAACAGTGATTGAATTTAAACAGGCATGGGATAGGCATAAGGCTATCCTAAACAAAAGATAAATCCAGGTAAAGTATCCATGTAATTGGGCGACTAGATGGGCCGAAAGCTTCTTATCTGCCGACATTTTCTATGTTTCTTTCCATCCCAACAACGTTACAGCCTTTTCCACAGCCGCTTTGAATTCAAACCTGGACAAAATTGGTTCCATCCTCATGCCTCCAAAAAACAAATGGCTGTTTGCAGGAGCCACCTCCAAATAACCTCTTACATAACACCGGGCACACCTCCACTTAACCTCTGTATTTCGCTCCAGTCTTTGTGTAATATACCCTCCCCCCCTCTAAGTAATGGATTCATTTTGTTTTCACATGCTTCTGTCAGCCCCTCGCCCCCCCAGCAACCAAGGTCACCCAGCTCACGGTTATCTGATGCATTGTTCCTAGCTGGATGTGATTACATTGTCTCTGCACCTTTCCTCTGTGTGTGTGTCTCCCTTGCACAATGTAATCAATGCAGTCTCCATTTTGAGTTGAAAAAACCCAAAAAAACAAGGATCTTATGTACGTTATTGCCCGCATTCTGGGCCATCAGCAGTACTTCTGCGGAATACTGACTTCAAGGGGCGCAGTCTGCCCGTGGACAGGAACCTCTACGTTACAGCCTCGTTCCTCGAATGCCCTCTGGCTTAAGCTAAATGGGGACTTCTCTAAAGGACCAGCCATTCTACGTAACAGCACCTCCTTCCCCCACTTTTCTCTCAATATTTCTGGCAGTTCATATGCTGATTTCAACTGCTTTACTTTCCTACCCCCCTTCGCTTCACCCCTAATCAGTATCTTGAAGCCATCCTTAAAAAACCCTTACTCCATTCTCCTTATCATCCATCTTAAGGCTCGCCAGCCCTGGAATCCTTTACCACGTCTTTAACCCACGTCTTTAACCCACGTCTACCAATGAAACGGTTTCTTGCTTAGTATATTAATCTATAGTTGAGTCAACCTACCCAAAATAAGGAAACAGCATTTGCTAACTTACAAAATCACTGTTTAGTTGATAAGCCTCTTCAGAAATTATAACAGACACATTTAGATGTGTATTTGGTTAGTAATTGTTATATATTCATAAGTCTGCCAGAAACCATCTGGATTAATTTAGTTGCGCAAATGTAACTTTAAACAGATTATACAGTTACTGCTGCAGCACTTCCTCTTTGACAGCAGACCATGTGACTTTTTGAAGCTTAAGATGGCTGCCAGCCATGCGGTCACTGATTACCTATGTTTATAAGATCATACAGACTATACAAATAATAAGGTTTGATCAAGTATTACAAAGTGAAGCAAATATCAAACGAGCATATTGTAGCTAAAATGCAAATCACTAGAACGGGTAAATTAGTGCGTATTTAACCAAATAGATTACACACACACACATACAGTATAATGTCAAAATAGAGACAAATTCACAGAATTAATACACTTAATACTTATCCACTCCCAGGCTTTCTTATGATGATGGTACGAGTGGGAAAGATGAGGGAGTTACTGCTCATGTTTCCTCCATTTTGGACATAAGTCTCTCCTCTCCCTCAATAAAGACAAAGTTAGCGTTCTGAAATAATTATTTACTCAACTGTAGCAAGTGCGCAAAAAAGATTGTACAATACTGCTGTGTCACTTCAAAAATTGCCTCAATTAGTATAGTGAACTTAAATACAGTATACAAATGAGTTTATTCATCAATTTATTGCTTAGCTCTTGGGGTTAATTTATTTATTTCACATACACCCAGGTGAGACAACCCCCCTCCCTTCCAGAACACATTATAGATAACAACAGGCTCCAGCCACTGGACAATAGAAAAGCTCCAGTCACTGGACAATAGAAATAACAGTCATCACAATGGAATGTTTACCCATGCTTCTCTAAACAGTGTGCTTAGGGAAACCCAGGATGTTAGAGTGCAAGCTCTTGAGCAAGGGGCCTCTCCTACTGTTTAATGAGTGCAAAATATAACAACTTATAACTGTAACATACAGATACACACTTTGACAACAGCATAGCACATCACACAACACTCTACACTATATACAGAGACAATAAACTGTAAAGCAAAATACTTTCAAATAAACATTGGGGCGGCCGTTTCATCACAGGTTGCTTTGTATGCTTCCGGCCTGTTTAGTACAAAAATGACTGCTGCTCATTAAAATGTCGATTTTGGAGTGCTATTTGGTGCTAAAACACCCACTATTCATGTGTGTGATTCTTAAAATTGAACGTCAGTCATTTGCTAGGGTGAGCACTTTAACTATAAGGCACTGCAATCCTCAGACACAGGCAAAATTACTGAACCCAAATGCACCTAATAACATACAAAACAACAAATCACTGAATTCTGGCCGAGTTATACCAGAACAATTAACCTATTCATAATTACTATCACGCAGATACTACACAAAATTAATAAGGGAATACAGTATTGCAAAGTCTAACGAATATCAAAAGCATCTACTAAATAAAACCTGCAAATCAATACAATGGAAAAACCTGCACCTATTTATCCAAGTAATAATAGAACTAGGAATATATATATATTTAGCAGACTATAATAATAGAGAATACATAACAGATTGATACAGCCAGTAATACTTATCCAGTCGTTGGTTTTCATATGATGATGGTGATGGTAAAATGGAGTTGGCTGTCCAAAAAGACAAAGGTTAGACTGATTCCATCTGTCCTTTGCTTACCCTTTTCTGTTACCCCTGGCCCTCCCCTTTCTGTTATCTGCCCCCGAGACCCAATCCCAGCGATAATCCTGAAACAAAAGGGGAACCATTGTAACTCCTCCCAACTTTCTACTCTTTTCTTTATACAGGGAACATGCTTAAGCCTCTTCGTTCCCATTCAGTCTCTCATCAGTACAAAGAGGTCCTTTAAAAAATAAAGCTATTACATTGAATCCTATGGGATCCTCCTGTTTAAACCTGCTGAAAATCAGGGCCTTTCACCAAAATTTCCGTGTAATTCGGCATTCTGTGAATAGACCATTCAATGGTTCTCTATGGGGTAATTTCGGTGCCGCTGAATTGCACTGTATTTCGCTGTCAATCCGCCTGTATTTGGTGAATTGACGGCTTTGTGATCAAATTGCCCCGAAGTTGCAGATACAGTGACATTCACCTTTCGGCTCAATTCGCTGGTTAGTGAATAACCCCTTTGGTGTCATGTCAGCACTCAAAAAACTTTTCTGTATTATTTGGAGCGGGGCTCACCTCTCTGTGATTGGTTGCCGTTCCTCAGGGCCGCTACGAAGTCCTGCGATTGGTGGATCTCAGCCAGTGCTCTTCCTTTCTGAAGTGGATCAAGCAGCACGATGCTCTGCTGGGGCGGTCCTCCCTGCTCAGCCACACAGGTAAGGGGGTAGGGGTCCGCTATCCGGTGATGTACGCTCACCGACACCCACGAGGAGCCGGGACCACATCGTCACTTCAGGATTCCAGGATCCAGTGACCCTCAGTCAAACCCAGTTATTGCAGCATTCTGTGACCTCATCGCACATCCTTCCGGTAAAGCATGTGGTGATCAGACTTGCCACAACTTCCTGCTCTGGAGCTGTTTTTTTTAGATATTGGAGCTATTTATTGCCAGATCATCTGTTTTTTTGCAGGTAAATTCCTTCAGGGCATCCATGGAGACCCATCTCCTACCAGGAACGATGGAGGAGCCGAGCTAATTTCGGAATCCAGGTTAGTCTCGGACATGTAGGAAATCTCCACAAATATAAATGTAAATGTGGATACTCTGGGCTGTAATAAACCGCCGGTGGGATTACGGTCACCTCCAGTGATATAGGAGGTGCCGTGCCGGGCTATAGGAGGCCCAGGCCTCTCCTTTACCATGGTTTGGAGGAGCAAGAAGCATCTGGAGGCAAACAGCACATCCAGTCCATATTTATTTATTTATTTATAAAGGATTTTACCAGGAAGGATACATTGAGATTTCTCTCGTTTTCAAGTATGTCCTGGGTTCAAGAACATTGTTACAGAAATACAAATTAGTAAAATGCAAGAAATTAACACAAAATAAATATACAGATTAACAGAAAATAAATATGTAGAAAATATAGTCATTATGTTACATGTTTACAGGTGCATTCCTTATTGAGATATGCTATTAGGGAGCTCTTAAAGGACTTTAGACTGGGGGAAGATTTGATGGTGTCTGGGAGGTTATTCCATAATTGTGGTGCTCTGTAGGAAAATGAGGATCGAGCCACTGTCTTTTTGTATTGTGGTATTGCAAGTAAGGTGCTGGTACTGGATCTTAGGTTATAGGATGAGGGAACTGCTGAGGGAAGCAGCCTATTCAGGTAGGGTGGCAGCTTCCCAGAAAAGCTCTTAAACACCAGGTTGGAAAGGTGAAGGGTGCGTCTAGATTCCAGCGACGGCCAGTTTAGTTCTTTTAACATGTCACAATGGTGAGTCATATAGTTACATTGTAGCACAAAGCGACAGAATGAGTTATACAATGTGGTAAGTTTCTGAAGGTGTGTTTGCGGGGCGGCTGCATACACTACATCTCCGTATTCAATAGCTGGTATAAGCATTTGTTGTACAATCTGCTTTCTTACCGTGGGGCTCAGGCAGGATTTGTTTCTGTACAGGCCACCTAGTTTGGGGTAAAGTTTAGATGAGAGTTTTTCGATGTGGGGCCAAAGGATAGATTAGGGTCCAACCACATACCTAGATATTTGAGAGAAGTGACTGTAGTCAACGTGCCATTTGATTTTGTCCTGTTTGCAATTTGTGTAGTTTAGGTTTTGTTCCAAAGAGCATTGTAACAGTTTTGTCAGCATTTAGAAAAAGTTTGTTATCTTTGATCCACTTTTCTACCTCTGTGAATTGTTCTTGCAGCACGGCCTCCAGCTGTGGGAGAAACACATATTGGACGGTAGTTGGATACACAGAGTTCCTTGCTGCATATGGGGAATGTAGCACATGAGCTCTGTGAAGCAGTTCTCTGAATTGCTGGGATGTGTAATTGACTTCTGCAATAAATTAAAAAAAATATATATATATACACACACACCGAGCATGGCCATGTTATTGGTGAAGATGGAAACATTTCTATTCAATCATTTTCTACAGGAATTTTTGTCATCCAAAACACAATATAAAATTTGTGAATAAACCCTTTACTACTACTATCATCTTAAACTTCTTGGAATACCCCCTGAGAAATAATCTGTTCCTTTCTGGCTTTTCATTAGCAACGTGACAGTCAGTGTCAGTCGTTTGCTTTGAGGAGGGATTGCAAAATAATTTAGCATGATGCCATGACTAGGAGGACCAGATGGTCAGAATATTTTTTTTCTATAGTCAAAACTTGTTTTTTTAAACTGCAAGGCACGCTTCCCGTAAGCTTGATGTCTCCATTTGCGGTGTACGAGACAGATTTTATTAAAGTTAAATAACATATATTGTGCAGTATTACTGAATAATATCCATACGTCACATTATTTTGACAGTAGTAATACACATTTATAGCATTGGCCACCGCCCTATGCTGGGGTCCCAGTGGGTCAGATTACAGCACCCTCCAGAATTTGCATGTTGCTCTTGTTTGGCGGCCGAGAGGATTCTGCCCTCAGCTCCATATCCTGGACAGGAGACCGCAAAGTGATAAAGGTGACACATCGGCCCACAAGTGACACACAACCACTCACTTGCCGACAAGAGACACACAACTACTCACCTCCCCACAATAGACACACAACCACTCACCTGCCCACAACAGACACACAACCACTCACCTGCCCACAAGAGACACGCGACCACTCATGTTTCCACAAGAGACAAGCGACCACTCACCTGCCCACAACAGACACACGACCACTCACCTGCCCACAAGAGACACACAACCACTCACCTGCCCACAAGAGACACGCGACCACTCACGTTCCCACAAGAGACACGCGACCACTCACATTCCCACAAGAGACACGCGACCACTCACGTTCCCACAAGAGACATGCGACCATTCACCTGCCCACAAGAGACAGGCGACCACTCACCTGCCCACAAGTGACACACGACCACTCACCTACCCACAAGAGACACGCCACCACTCACCTGCCCACAACAGACACACGACCACTCACCTGCCCGCAAGAGACACGCCACCACTCACCTACCCACAAGTGAAACATGACCACTCACCTGCCCGCACTTCAGAGAGTTCCCATTCCTGCCACCAGCTTCTCAGATAATGGTCCATACATTTATAGTATAACGGGGGGGGGGTACACGGTGCCACAGTTCGTACCCTCCCCTGCCATGGACACTATGTAGGGTCTGGGTGTGCAGGTCAAAGGTCAATGTGAAGGATAAGAGCTCAAGGGACACAGCGGAGAAACGTGCGCCCGGTTAATCAATAAATAAGACGAGTTTTGATCTGAAATTTGTCATTTTTAATGTGATTTATTAAGCTGATTCTGGAACAGGCTGAGGAACTCGCAAACCCGAGGGACTCCTCCACGCCACGTGATGAGTGTCATTGAAACATGGAATTATCACTCACCAGCTGCGCATTGCTGTCTCCTTCTTACAGGTCTACGTCCGTGGAGAATCTAACCAGGAGAAATGGACTCCCCGTGTCCTATCCCGAGACCCCCGAATATCCAGATCTACCCCGAGATCTCGTGGCTGCCGTCTACCTGCGTATAGACTCGATTCACCCAGGGCAATACTTTGTACGTCTCTCTCAGTGTGTTCTTGGCCGTGGTGCAGCTGGAATGTGACTGGCTCCTTACACGGCTTCTCTCTAGTGTGTAAAGCAAAAACAGCCAATCCCGGGGGCCCCGGTGTTTTCCTGGACACGACCTAAGTGTGCATTGCATCTGGGCCAAAATGCTATACTGGGGGAGCAGCTAAGATTATCCCTGGATCCTGTGGTGTTCAGGGCCGGATTTACAGTTAGACAAAGTAGGCAGGTGCCTATAGGTGCTCATCACAGGAGACGCCTTGCTCTGTAACACAAAAAAAAAGTCAAATCCGAGGTGGCTTTGATGCGCATCGCCAACTCAGAGCTGGGTCATGGCAGGGAGTGTAGGTCGTCATCACTGAGCAGTTTGAGCAGCCAGCTCTCCAGCTGCTCATCATTTACTCTTCCCTCCTCCACACAGACCCTGCTTTTTCAAATGTGTAAAATGCCCCAAGACAATATCTCCCCAATTTCCTATACCTTTCTCCTGGGTTGGGGATGAGCTCCAGATTTCTCTGCCTACAGGCTCCTGCGATGTGAATCCGGCAGTTTCTCCTCTTTATCTGCACCGGTTTTACTTCTTTCGTGCTGTTCCTCCACTATGTGAAGCTTTTCTCATCGTCTAATAACTTGGTAACGTAGTGGCTGTTGGTGTCATTAATGATGTCTGTCTGTCCCCTCTCTGTGTCACTGTATCCCTCAGCGAGGCGTGGACGTGGATTACATTGAATCCTGTTTGGAGCGAGAGGGCCGGCTCACCTCGGGGCAGGTACGGCACAAAGAGGGCTAGAAGGGGCAAGAAGACGGGAAGGGATGTGGGTAAAAACCAGACCTGTGCGTTTTTTGGTGTTTGAACATGTACTATTGTTTTTCAATGAAGCAAAATGGGATCTTTCAGGATCGGTAACAATTTTCCAGAAAAACCCTCCTGGACCCATGTGGTCTGTCACTGAAAACGTGTCGGATCCTGAGGGATCTGTGCCACATTCTGAGGGATGTGTGCCGGATCCTGTGGGATGTGTGCCAGATCCTGTGGGATGTGTGCCAGATCCTGAGGGATGTGTGCCGGATCCTGAGGGATGTGTGCAGGATACTGAGGGATCTGTGCCACATACTGAGGGATGTATGCTGGATCCTGAGGGATCTGTGCCGGATCCTGAGGGATCTGTGCCACATACTGAGGGATGTGTGCTGGATCCTGAGGGATCTGTGCCGGATACTGAGTGATCTGTGCCTGATCCTGAGGGATCTGTGCCTGATCCTGAGGGATGTGTGCCAGATCCTGAGGGATGTGTGCCGGATCCTGAGGGATGTGTTCCAGATACTGAGGGATTTGTACCGGATCTTGAGAGATCTGTGCCACATACTGAGGGATCTGTACCAGATCCTGTGGGATGTGTGCCGGATACTGAGGGATCTGTGCCACATACTGAGGGACGTGTACCGGATCTTGAGGGATGTGTGACGGATACTGAGGGATGTGTGCCAGATACTGAGGGATGTGTGCCGGATACTGAGGGATGTGTGCATGTCATGGCGGCACCAGGCTTGGGACAGAGTTGGGCCTTTGTTCAGGGAGTAGTTAGGCCCTTGAGGCAGGTTAGGTGCTGGCTGCATGGGCAGATAACAGCATACAGAGGATACAAATACCAGACTGGATATACCAGGACTGTAACAAGAAGAACAGGAGGGCACAGAAGAAATCTAAAGGAATCCTTCCCTATCACTGGGGTAAGATCCTTAAATGGTCTTCTGCCTATTGAAGCCTCACAAAGACTAATAGAGACAGGAGAACAGGAAGGGCGAGGGTTAAACAAGACAAACACACAGGAAGCCCTGAACTGAAATAGAGGTCCTTATACTGGCCTCTGTGCTAAGAATAACTATATACACAAAACATGAAACAAGAATATAGATATAGAATGGTCAAGACTGGAGCCAAGGACCAAGAACCAGGAAGGAACGTTAGACAGGCAGAGATCGGTACACAAGATATCATATACAGATTACAGGGAGCAGACAGAGTAGTCGGGAAAGCCAAGATCAATTAACCAGAATAATCCAAAACACGATGCAGGAATACAGGAATCAAGAATATAAATACACAGGATACAAGGAACCATAACTCATGCTGGAGCAATGGGCCTCTGTGCTGCTAGCGTTTAAATAGTGAACAGGTCTGGGCAATTAGGACATGTGATCCCAGACCTGAACAGCTACAGCAAAACCCAGGAGCGGCACAGGGCTAGACCTAGATAGGGAAGAGCTGGCCTGGATCTCTCCCACCACCAGGGGGTAGGGCTGTAACAGGTGGAAACATGACAGTGCCGGATCCAGAGGGATGTGTGTCGGATCTGGAGGGATGTGTGTCGGATCAGGAGGGATGTGTGACGGATCCAGAGGGATGTGTGATGGATCCAGAGGGATGTGTGACGGATCCAGAGGGATGTGTGACGGATCCAGAGGGATGTGTGACGGATCCAGAGGGATGTGTGATGGATCCAGAGGGATGTGTGATGGATCCAGAGGGATGTGTGATGGATCCAGAGGGATGTGTGATGGATCCAGAGGGATGTGTGACGGATCCAGAGGGATGTGTGCTGGATTCTGATAGATTGATGTATTTTGGGGAGGGGGGGTATTACTCTGAATCTTTAAATTTTTTTAAGAAAAAAACAATACGATCGTTCAGAATTCACAAACCCTTTCCCTGAAACAATCCGGCACTTTTTCATCGGACGCGCTGATCCCGTAGGATCCAGAGACTTTCTGTGAAATTTATGTTTGTTAAAAGATCCCATTGTGCATTATTAGAAAATATAATGATCCGAAGTCATTTCCCCTAAAAATGCAGCGATCAGACACATTTCAGTGAAGCGCGCATGGACTCGGCCGTAACGCACGAACCCCCGGCCGGTTGTGGGTTTGCGTCATGTCACGGTTCATTTTAATAGAAGAATTTAAGGCAAACCGGAGCCGATCCCCTGTCCATGTGTGACAGAGACAATGTATTAAAGGGACGCTCTACTCATCCTGAACACACACACACACACACAAACACACTTCCCCCGGACTGGTGAAACAGAGGAGTTTCCTCTACCCCACCCAGTGGTTGCTGGATCACCAGGTCAGTAGTGATGTCACACACAGAGCGGCCGACGTCACCCTCTGAGACCAATCACTGTTGCGAGCGTTCCCAGACGCTTCATTTGATTGATACAGACGGATCACAAGACCAAATCAAATAATGAGATGACACAAGGAATCCAAGCGTCTGTCTGTCTGTCTGATCTCATTGGTGTAAACACAAGTCAATAGAAGTGTTTTACTTTATGGCGCCAATCCTGGGTGTCAGCCAAACTAACCAAGCCTTTCCATCTCCAGTGCCTGACCTTCCTGCCGACCTCAGAACCCCGAGACCCCAGATCGATGGTCATAGTCAGTCAAGGGGCAGAGATCATTCGGATCAGGCTGGACAAATTCACGGAGCTGGCGGATCTCAGGACCCTGGAGAAACTCAAGCTGGAGGTGACGGCGTATCCCAGGTACATACAGACTCCTCAATCGTAAAGCTTCCGGCTGAGCAGCTCAACCCATCAGAGCCGCAGATCATACAGTGCCCGGGGAGGGATGCTCGATCTCGTCACTTTGGAAACACGGTTGTGGAGAATGTCTACATGCTGTCTATTTTATCCCCTTCCACCCAGCGATAAGTCTCTTGATTTCTAACCGGATCTTAAATTCTCTCCCTTTCTCCAGTGACAATGACCTGTGTCGGGTCTTCTTGGAGCAGAACAGGTGGAAGGTGTTCAAGTCAGACCTGGTCAGTAATCTGAGCTCCACACCGAGCCCCCACTTAAGAGTTTACCCCCGCGATGAGAAAACAAAGGCCAACCAGAACCGGCACTGCACAGACAGAAGCGGAATTCTACACCTGGGGGCCCGAAAAGCACCCTCTGCGAAGGTGAGTGACAAGCAGAGAATTGCTTCACATCAGGTGGCCAGGAGCCACCAGCATTAGGACTGAGGAGCCCAAATCTCACCGTGATGATGGCCAAGGTTACAGCAAGGGCTTTTAGGGACACTTTAGGTCAGGGCTGTCAAACATCACCCCCCACCAGATGCTTCTGAACTACATCTCCCATGATTCCTTGGCCATTTGTTGCATTGAAAGAATTTTGGGAATTGTAGGCCTCAACTTCACGGGGGGCCGTGAGTCTGACAGCCCTGCTCTAGGCATGGTGACCATGCACAGTGTGCTGTCTATCATAATGTTTATGCTTTAATAAGAGGAATCAGTGATAGATTTGTGTGAAGTGTAATGTACGGTACATTAGTTATAGTGGAGTGTAGCACCATCTAGTGTCCTTTTGTGGTAGTACGGCTGTTAAACCATTTCATATATATTAGTGAATGTATAGGAAGGAAGTTGTCATTAATCAGAAAATGCTGGGTAGAATCTTGACAGGAAGTGAAGCATTCACCATTTTGTGTCTGAAAGTTATTACTGAAGCGAGGCATGTGTTTCTCATCCATCGCCATCTACCCCTAGAGAGCTAAAAAAGTAAGTTTACTGTATCATCTGTTAATGAAAATGCTGTTATGCATGCAATGTGATGTTTATGAAGTTTGTTTTTACTGTATTACAGTTTCACCTGGCTTGTCTTAATAAATCTGTGATCAAAATAAATATGGTATCCAAGTTTGTGAGACAAGAAGGTTTAACTCGATGTCTTCGGAAAGAACAGTGAAATTTTTTAGCTCTCTAGGGGTAGATGGCGATGGATGAGAAACACATGCCTCGCTTCAGTAATAACTTTCAGACACAAAAATGGTGAATGCTTCACTTCCTGTCAAGATTCTACCCAGCATTCTCTGATTAATGATAACTTCCTTCCTATACATTACTAATATATATGAAATGGTTTAACAGCCGTACTACCACAAAAGGACACTAGATGGTGCTACACTCCACTATAACTAATGTACCGTACATTACACTTCACACAAATCTATCACTGATTCCTCTTATTAAAGCATAAACATTATGATAGACAGCACAGAATACCGTATGAGGGTACACATATTTGGCAACAGTCCTTCCCCTGCTGTTGCTATATATGGCCTCAGACACTTCTGCTAGCGTAGGCGAGTCAGAGTATGGGTCAGATGTCAGACAATTGTAGACAGAGATTTCTACGTAGACGACTGCTTGAAATCACTGCCTACAAATGAAGCCGCTATCAGTCTCCTCAAAAGGACTCAGGCAATGCTTGCCTGTTCCAACTTAAAACTTCACAAGATTGCTTCCAACAGTAGAGAAGTCTTGGAGGCCTTTCCTGTCGAAGATCGTTCTAACGAGTTAAAGGACTTAGATCTAGGCACAGACTCACTTCCCATGCAATGCAGTCTTGGTTTGCTATGGGACTTAAGATCTGACACCTTTACCTTTCAAGTAAACACAGAGGAAAACCCCTTTACCCGTAGAGGCGTCCTGTCTACCATAAATAGCCTGTACGATCCTTTAGGTTTTGCAACACCTATCACTATCCAGGGTAAGGCACTACTGAGAGACTTGACCTGTGAGTCGTTAGATTGGGACCACCCTCTTCCCACTGACAAGAAGAACCTATGGACAGAGTGGAAGGACTCACTGACAGTTTTATCTAACCTTAACATCCCACGCCCATATGTCCCTCTGTCATCTGAGGACTATCATACGCAAAAACTTTGTGTGTTTTCAGATGCTTCTGTTAAGGCAATTGCTGCTGTAGCTTACCTGAAAACCATAGACAATAAAGGACAATGCCACATAGGGTTTGTAATGGGGAAAGCCAAACTTGCACCACTTCCCGAGCACACCATACCCAGGCTGGAGCTTTGTGCTGCAGTTTTGGCTACAGAGCTAGCTGAACTAATTGCAACAGAGATAAATGTAGAAATTCAAAAAGCTGAGTTTTATACAGACAGCAAAATAGTTTTGGGTTACATCCATAATGAAATTAGACGTTTCTACGTCTATGTCAATAACAGAGTATTGAGGATAAGGAGGTCTACCCTCCCAGAGCAATGGCATTTCGTGCCCACAGACCGTAATCCTGCAGACCTAGCGACCAGATCTGTAGCAGCCAGCCGCCTTGAGAGTACTTCGTGGTTCACAGGTCCCACCTTTCTACGCAGTACCGACTGTAACATTAAAGACCCCGCCACATTCGAGTTAATAGATGCAGACAAGGATCAGGAAATTCGCCCTCAGGTATCTACTGCAGTTACAACAACTTCTCTTAACCAGTTTAAAACTCACCGTTTCAATAGGTTTTCCACCTGGAGGTCATTAGTTAGAGCTATTACTTGCCTGAACCACATAGCTCAGTCCTATAAACAAAAACCACTGACTCCAGACAATTGCAGAGGTTGGCACCACTGCAAAAACGGCTACTCAGCGACTGACCTAGAACAATCTAAAAATTGGTTAATATCTGTTGTACAAAGAGAGGTCTTTGCTAAAGAAATTAATTGTATTCTCAACCAGAAATCTGTTCCTAAAGACAGTAGTTTAAAGAAACTTGATCCAATTCTTGATGAAAATGCCATGTTGAGAGTAGGAGGCCGTTTGAGAGAAAGCGAGTTAGAACTCTCAGAGAAACATCCGTTAGTGATTCCCGGTCACCATCATATTGCCTACTTACTCATTCAGCACTACCATGACCAAACTAAACACCAGGGTCGACTGTTTACTGAAGGAGCTGTAAGAGCTGCTGGACTATGGGTAGTCGGAGCTAAGAGATGTGTGAGTAGGATCCTCTTCAAGTGTGTCATCTGCAGAAAACTTCGTGGAAGGTTACAGACGCAAAAGATGGCCAATTTACCACCTGACAGACTTAGCATGGATCCACCTTTTACCAATGTTGGCCTTGATGTTTTCGGTCCATGGTCTGTCGCCACCCGGTACACAAAGAGGGGACACTCAAACAGTAAACGCTGGGCAGTTATATTCGTTTGCATGTCCATCAGAGCGGTTCACATTGAAGTTATTGAGTCAATGGACACTTCAAGTTTTATTAATGCTCTGAGACGTTTCATAGCAATCAGGGGGTCCAGTGAGACTCATTCGTTCTGACAGGGGCTCAAACTTTGTAGGAGCAGTAAGAGAACTTCAAATTCCTTCTAACTTGGACGTCCTTACAGTACAAAGATACTTGAGTGAGCAAGACTGCACGTGGATCTTCAACCCACCTCACTCTTCTCACATGTGAGGTGTCTGGGAGAGGATGATAGGCATAGCCCGCAGAATTCTTGACTCTATCTTCCTGCAAGTAGGAACTGCAAGGCTTACTCACGAGTGTTTAGTGACCTTTATGGCAGAGGTTACAGCTATCATTAATGCCAGACCTTTGACACCAATTTCAAGTGACTTTGAAGACCCGGTGATCCTCACACCCGCCATGTTGCTCACGCAAAAGACTAATCTTGCCGGTGCTCCAGCTGGAGAGTTTTGTGAGAAAGATCTTTACAAGCGACAATGGAGACAGGTACAAGTTCTTGCCAATACCTTCTGGAGCCGGTGGAAGAAACAATGTATATCTACTCTACAAGTGAGGAGAAAGTGGCACACTGGAAAGCCCAATCTTAAACCTGGAGACGTTGTGCTAATGAAAGACTGTCAGACGCTAAGGAACATGTGGCCTTTAGGTCTGATCACCAAAGTACTCCCAAGCAAAGATAATCGTGTCCGTAAGGTCGAGGTCAGGACCTTTCAACAGAATGAGGTTAAAGTGTTCTTAAGACCAGTGAACGAACTTGCTCTGTTGTTTTCTATGGAAGACTCTGCTAGTGACGTCGTGTGACGTCAGACGGGGAGTGTGCTGTCTATCATAATGTTTATGCTTTAATAAGAGGAATCAGTGATAGATTTGTGTAACGTTGTAATGTACGGTACATTAGTTATAGTGGAGTGTAGCACCATCTAGTGTCCTTTTGTGGTAGTACGGCTGTTAAACCATTTCATATATATTAGTAATGTATAGGAAGGAAGTTATCATTAATCAGAGAATGCTGGGTAGAATCTTGACAGGAAGTGAAGCATTCACCATTTTGTGTCTGAAAGTTATTACTGAAGCGAGGCATGTGTTTCTCATCCATCGCCATCTACCCCTAGAGAGCTAAAAAAGTAAGTTTACTGTATCATCTGTTAATGAAAATGCTGTTATGCATGCAATGTGATGTTTATGAAGTTTGTTTTTACTGTATTACAGTTTCACCTGGCTTGTCTTAATAAATCTGTGATCAAAATAAATATGGTATCCAAGTTTGTGAGACAAGAAGGTTTAACTCGATGTCTTCGGAAAGAACACACAGTACTATAAGGGACCACAGTGTCCCAAGTTTCCTCACCCCTGCAAGTGGGGTGTCGGAGGGCTAATTTAGACCTTTCGATGCAGGTGGGGTCTCACATCTAGCCAATGGCTCTCACCAAGATGGAGGCACATGTAGGTGCGTAAGGTTGAGGCTGGCAGTTTATTAGTGGGTAAACCATGGTAATTGTCTCTTCTGTCATTTTCAGGATTGTATAGACCAAGGGTTTCCATCCCTGGTCCTCAGGGCCCCCTAAAAGGCCAGGTTTGCAGGATATATGAGGCACAGCACAGGGGATATGATTTGCTGCTCAGTGATTGCAGGATTCAGTCTGCATTTTCCCCAAGGTGATCCTAAAACCTGACCTGAGCACCAGGGTTTTGAACCACTGAAAACTCTTCTCCATTGAACCAAACACAGCGCTTAGCATCGTTTGGTGTCCTGTGTCTGCAGGTACTTTTGGTTGTTTGGAATCTGTAGTGATTCATTGGTTTGATCATTTGTTGCCATCTCGTTCATCTAGTTCTGGACAACCCCGGTCAACCAAAAAGTCTCAGAACCCAGGAGGACGGACCAAGAAGAAAGTCATTCTACCCAGGAATCCATCCGGCTCATCCACGGGATCGACCTCCCAAAGCTGTGCGGGAAGAGAGTGATGTGGTGAGGTCTGGTGGACGAGATGCTCCACTAAAACATGAGGAGGACAACGTTCCTGGGGTTGGACACAGCGAAAAAGAGACTTCAGTGACATTACTCGCTGTGACTGGCTTCCCAGGGCCGCATTGAGTGACAGATCATCACACTATAGAGAGTCACACTATACAGAGCCACATTATAGAGAATCACACTATACAGAGCTCCCCCACGTCCTGCACCATGATACCAGCAGGACGACAGCTTCAGAAATGGATGAAAGGTTGACATCGAACCCTGATGGGATGCCTGGAAATGGTAAAGCGATTTATGGGCTCACTCACAGCCAGAAAACTCATTTTTGGTCAGTGAGAAGCAGAAAAATCAAAAAAATATTAATAAATCCGATAACTGTATGTCCTGCGTATGGCTCGGGGGGAGGAACGAATGCAGCGAGCGTCGAACATCCCTGCAACTTAGAAAAAGCCGTAAAGTCACAGAGAGCACGAGGTTTAATATCCGGAGACCAGAACTGTCACTTCAGGGGTAAAGGACCAATGATCTCCAGCTCGAGGTGCAGATTGCGCTTTATTATCCTAACATTATCTCTTATCCGGAGATTGCGTTATACCCTGACATTATGTTACAGGCTGAGTATCTCATATACACCGCACATTACTGTGAGTTTTATTGCTGTGGAGCTCTATGATACGCTCATACACACCGCACATTACTGTTTTATTGCTGTGGAGCTCTGTGATACACTCATACATACTGCACATTACTGTGAGTTTTATTGCTGTGGAGCTCACCATTTTCTTATCTGTCTGCAGCACATTTACTGCATCTGCCTGTATGCTGATAATGCAGAACTCGTGTAAGCAAGAGATCTCACCATTTTTTTTAATTTTTATTGTAACCAATTTTTATTAAAGGTTTCATATTGACACATAAGAAAAGGGTCATCACAGTAATCATCATGAGTACAAAAACATATCAAATCAGCGTTATGGTATGTAATACAATAAGTATCTACGTCAAGAACAAGAACATCATGTGATATAGATTGAGGCATGAATTCAAGGGACCCGACAACAAGGGCTATCAGGGTCTTTGCAGGCCAGAATGGTTAGGAATATAAAAGGGGATAATAATCAGATAAAGGGGGAGGGAAGAGTCAGTCCCTTGGTATTATGAGATAACAAGGGGGGGATTGGGGGCACCAGGGGGAGAACAGCTAGTGCTGGGCCAATAAAACCATCTTCGCAGATGCGTGGCAGAAGTACCGGAGGATTGATGCAATAAGTCCTCGATGTCTCTAAGGCGTTGGACTTCGTCCAGCCATTTGCGATATGTGGGTGCAGTGGAGGACTTCCAATCCCTAGGGGTAAGCACCTTGGCCGAGTTCAGGAGTCGTATGTCAAGTGAACGTTTGTATGTGTCAACGGGTAGGGGGTGTGATGTAACAGCATGGCTGCAGGCGTAAAGGCAGGTGGCGAACCAGACACTCTGCTGATAGCGCCATGAATTTGGGTCCAGAACGGCTGGATCACCGGGCATGACCACCAGATATGTAACAGGTCAGCGTTCAGGGCCTTACAGCGCCAGCATGGGGCATCAGGTGTAGTCGAATAGGCAGCCATCATGGACGGTGCCCTGTACCATCTTGACAATAATTAATAAGCCGTCTCTTGGGTTCGGGTTGCCGTAGAGAAGGCCGCAGCCAACGTGAAAATTTGAGCCCATTCCTCGTCAGAGAGATGTTGTTGTAGATCTCTCTCCCATTTAGCCACATAGGGGGGTGTGGAGGAGGAAAGGGTCTGCAAAATGTTTTATATCGTGGATATACCATGGTGAAGGGGGGTGCGGCGAGCCAGTAGTCGCTCAAACATGGTCAGGGGGTGCGTATATTTGTCTAGCGGAGCTAGGCCGCGTAGGTAAGTCATGGCCTCTTGACATAGCTACGCTCCCTAGCTCCGCTAGACAAATATACGCGCCCCCTGACCATGTTTGAGCAAATTATTGTGAAAGCTGGTGAGAAAGGAGTCAGGATGTGCAAAGGGGATATCCCGGGGTAGTTTAGGTCGGTCACCATCAATGTGTGTGCTAGGTAAGACGGGTGGTGGGGTGTCCGTGTCAGTAATAGGCAACAGGCGCGCTGAAAAAACTGGTAAATGGCAGAGTGGGATTAGTGGAGATGACCACGGGGCTAGCAGTGTGGTTCTTTGCAGTCGTTGCCAGATTTGTTGTGTGACAGATATCGTCGGGTGTGGGGGATAGCCGTAGGGGCAGCGGTACCCAGGGGAGAGAGGCTAAAGAACGACCCGCCATCTCATGTTCCAAAGCCACCCAGCGCCTGCCCGAGGAATCCGTGCTCCACTCCACCAGACGCAGTACGTGGACTGCGTGATAATAGTGTTGTACAAGCGTCTCTCACCATTTTATCATCTGTCTGCAGCACATTTACTGACACAAAGGCCATTTCTGCCTGTATGCTGATAAACTGTCAGGGTTATTCAGAGAGAGGTGAAAATCAGGAGAATTGGCAGAGGAGAACAATCTAGACCAAATAGCTGATTTGGAAAGTGAGTTAAATGGGAGAATTTTTCTGGTTTGGCTATTTTGACCTAGAATTTTCACTTCTCCAGTCATTCTCCTGTTTTTCACCTCTCTCTGAATAACCCTGTGTGTGTGGGGGGTGGTGGTGACGCATAATGTCTTGTGGCAGAATATGAAATGAGGCACACAATGAAAGAGCGGCATGAAATGGGACCTGAAAAGAAAGAAGGGCATAAGAATTATACCCTTATTTTCTTACAACTTTTCCCATGTAAGTTACCTTCTTGAAACCAAATAACCACCCCTCACCCCCACCCCCCTTGCCCCTTCCCTTCCCCATAAATGAACACACAACAGGTATTGGCGGTTTGAAAAGGTCACGTCTTTTATTAATTAAGGCCAGATTCATTGCCTCTAAGGCAGAATTATTATCGATCCTCGTATGCCAAATACATTAACCAGATAACACTGGTACTGAATTTCAGCCAGATAACACTGGCAACTGCAATGCACCAAGCATTGCCCAGAAATAGCGGCCCCACGTGGCTAAGCAGCGTGACCACGCGTCTGCTCAGGGTATCTTTTATGGCAGATAGCAGGCCAAGAGGATCTGCAAACCAGGAAAGCACCTGAGCCTGGCCGTATGAAACCACAACTCAGCCCATACCCCACTATCGCCTCTCCACGTGCCAGGCCGCCTATTTCACCGCTCATCCCTAACCTAAACCATGTCCATACTTAACGCAATCCCCCAGCTCTGGCCATTAGTGCCATTAGTTAACTAACTCCATGCCCAATTTAAGCGCAATCCACCAGTTTTAGCCGTAAAAAAACACCAACTGGCTTCACACAACATGGAATACTATACGATCGGTAATAATTAATCTAAAACCATGTCTTTAATTAAAAACAATCCCCCAACCTTGGCCGTAAAAAAACACCAGCTGGTTTCATGTAACATGGTGTACAATATGATGCAATAGGTAGACTAACCACGTCCATATCTAGACAATCCCCCAGCCTTGGCCGTAGAAACCACCAACTGGGTTCATGCAACATGGTATATTTCCATATGGAAAACCACAGGTGGTCTTGAATGACAGGCGGAATCACCACGTCATTTGCCCCTATCCGTGGCGCTTCTGTCGCGTGACCTTTTCGATGTTGTAGAGAAGCAGCACATCTGAAAGAAACAGGGTGGGTAGGGTGGGAAAAGAAAATTAGCTGTAATTCACAAAATGTCCCACGCATTCCTTTTTTTACCCCTTACTCCCCTCCCCCTCACTGCTTATCTCCCTAGTGTATCCAATCACGAAAAGCCATGCTTAAGTCGATAGAACAAAGGCACCCATGCCTGATCCCCTAGACAAAGGGAACTCACTCCCCTTTTACCTCTTGCACAATTCAGAGATAATTCTTAAGCCGTCTTCTTTCCTATTCAGTCTGTCTTCCGAACTAAGAATTATGCCCTTATTTTCTTACAACTTTTCCCATGTAAGTTACCTTCTTGAAACCAAATAACCACCCCTCACCCCCACCCCTTGCCCCTTCCCTTCCCCATAAATGAACACACAACAAGGTATTGGCGGTTTGAAAAGGTCACGTCTTTTATTAATTAAGGCCAGATTCATTGCCTCTAAGGCAGAATTATTATCGATCCTCGTATGCCAAATATGTTAACCAGATAACACTGGTACTGAATTTCAGCCAGATAACACTGGCAACTGCAATGCACCAAGCATTGCCCAGAAATAGCGGCCCCACGTGGCTAAGCAGCGTGACCACGCGTCTGCTCAGGGTATCTTTTATGGCAGATAGCAGGCTGAGAGGATCTGCAAACCAGGAAGGCACCTGAGCTTGGCCGGACCAAACCACCACTCAGCCCATACCCCACAGACCCTCCCCCCACTATCGCCTCTCCACGTGCCAGGCCGCCTATTTCACCGCCACCAAAAAACGAGGACCCTCTTTTTTTATGCCACCAATAAAAGACTGGGACCCTTTCCTCTTACCCCACAAAAGGCTCCTTATCGCGCCTTCAATGAAGAGTGTGTTCCCAGCCTTATCACTCCTTCAATGAACTCCTCACTTCTTGCTCCTATTTCTGGGTGCTCCAAACCATTAAACCATGGCCAGATAACACCAGCAAATAGCACGGCCAGATAAACACTGGCAAAATGCAATGCACCACATACATTGCCCAGAAATAGCGGCCCCACGCAGTGGCGTAGCGTGGGTTGTCAGCACCCAGGGCAAGGCAAGATTTGCGCCCCCCCCCCACAAACCTGTGGACACGTTGGCACGCCCTGATTCCCTTCCACCCACCAGTAAAGTGTATGTATGTGAGGTGGTGTGCACTGACTGCAGGGTTATTCTCCTATTTCTATGTATTCGTGCATGCCCCCAGGCTTTGCCCTGGGCAGTCTGCTTAAACATCACAGCAATAAAAGTCACAGTAATGTGTGGTGCATATGAGCACATCACAGAGCTCCACAGCAATAAGATGCACGGTAATATGCAGTGTATATGAGCGTATCACAATGCTGCGTAGAAACAAAACTCAGCAATATGCTATGTGTATGAGCGTATCACAAAGTTGCGTAGAAATAAAACTCCTAGCAATATGCTGTGTGTATGAGCGTATCACAGAGCTGCGTAGAAATAAAACTCATAGCAATATGCTGTGTGTATGAGCGTATCATAGAGCTGCGTAGAAATAAAACTCATAGCAATATGCTGTGTGTATGAGCGTATCATAGAGCTGCGTAGAAATAAAACTCATAGCAATATGCTGTGTGTATGAGCGTATCATAGAGCTGCGTAGAAATAAAACTCATAGCAATATGCTGTGTGTATGAGCGTATCACAGAGCTGCGTAGAAATAAAACTCATAGCAATATGCTGTGTGTATGAGCGTATCATAGAGCTGCGTAGAAATAAAACTCATAGCAATATGCTGTGTGTATGAGCGTATCATAGAGCTGCGTAGAAATAAAACTCATAGCAATATGCTGTGTGTATGAGCGTATCACAGAGCTGCGTAGAAATAAAACTCATAGCAATATGCTGTGTGTATGAGCGTATCATAGAGCTGCGTAGAAATAAAACTCATAGCAATATGCTGTGTGTATGAGCGTATCATAGAGCTGCGTAGAAATAAAACTCATAGCAATATGCTGTGTGTATGAGCGTATCATAGAGCTGCGTAGAAATAAAACTCATAGCAATATGCTGTGTGTATGAGCGTATCACAGAGCTGCGTAGAAATAAAACTCATAGCAATATGCTGTGTGTATGAGCGTATCACAGAGCTGCGTAGAAATAAAACTCATAGCAATATGCTGTGTGTATGAGCGTATCACAGAGCTGTGTAGAAATAAAACTCCTAGCAATATGCTGTGTGTATG
The DNA here is from genome assembly GCA_009667805.1 of Leptobrachium leishanense. Taxonomy (NCBI): domain Eukaryota; kingdom Metazoa; phylum Chordata; class Amphibia; order Anura; family Megophryidae; genus Leptobrachium; species Leptobrachium leishanense. The sequence goes on along the minus strand of CM019067.1, from coordinate 338,673,755 downwards.
AGCGTATCACAGAGCTGCGTAGAAATAAAACTCCTAGCAATATGCTGTGTGTATGAGCGTATCACAGAGCTGCGTAGAAATAAAACCCATAGCAATATGCTGTGTGTATGAGCGTATCACAGAGCTGTGTAGAAATAAAATTCATAGCAATATGCTGTGTGTATGAGCGTATCACAGAGCTGCGTAGAAATAAAACTCCTAGCAATATGCTGTGTGTATGAGCGTATCACAGAGCTGCGTAGAAATAAAACTCATAGCAATATGCTGTGTGTATGAGCGTATCACAGAGCTGGTTGGGAATAAAACTAATAAAATAATAATAAATTAATATAAAATATATTTAAAATTAAAATTTTCAAGTAATTACACAACAAATCGATTAAATTATTTATTATAATAAATTATATATATTAAAATATAGAATCCAGATCTCCACACTCCATCTCTGCTGTATCTATTGCTCCAGTGCTGGGAACTGGCTGCTCACATAGAAATATTCCCGATATCATTCAGGATACCAGTCGCCGTGTGGCGGGATATCGGGAATATTTATATATTAAAATTATATATTAATAGTCTATAATATAGTACATTACATTTAAATATTAAAATAAATAAATTTAATATTATATTAAAACGTATTAAATTACAGATTATTAAAATAAATACATTATATTTTAATATATTAATATAATTATACAAATTTCAAAACAAAATACATATATTTCTAATTATTACTAGTAATGAGCCCCTGTGCATGCTGGGAGCGCCAGGTGGGGACAGGGTGACAGGAGAGTGTGAGGAAGCGCTGGGTAAGGAAGCAGCTTGTTCTCATGCTGCGCAGTGCTGTCTGTGTTCAGTCCAATGCCTGGTACCTCAATTTTTGATTGGGACCCCCACTGCCAGATCCTGAGCCCACTGCCAGATCCTGAGCCCACTGCCAGACCCTGAGTCCACTGCCAGACCCTGAGTCCACTGCCAGACCCTGAGCCCAGTGCCAGACCCTGAGTCCACTGCCAGACCCTGAGCCCACTGCCAGACCCTGAGTCCACTGCCAGACCCTGAGCCCACTGCCAGACCCTGAGTCCACTGCCAGACCCTGAGCCCACTGCCAGACCCTGAGCCCACTGCCAGACCCTGAGTCCACTGCCAGACCCTGAGCCCACTGCCAGACCCTTCATCTCCACTGTCTGGAGCAAATAGCCAGTCCCTGTGTCTCCTGTCCCTCAATCATCCAATGTTTAAAAAAAAACAAGCCTGATATCTCTGAGGCAGTTCATGTCCCCCGCCCCCCTCCATTTTACTCACTGTCTTGGCTGTCATGATGGGGCTCGTGCTGTGTCTGCAGCTTGTGACAGTCTCCTCCTTAACACACTGTGTGCAGAGGCCGTGCAGTCACACCGGGAAGAGGATGGAAGTGGGGGAGGAGCCATACACGAGAGCTGCCTGCACTCAGCTTGTGTGACCTCATGACCAGGAGGCTGCAGGCAGCTCCTCCCCCTCTTAGTCTCCTCCAATCCCTTAGAACTCTGGAGCAGCACACGGAGGGAGCCAAGCCACACCCCCTCCCTCTCTCTGCCGCCACGCTGGAGTCTGAGTGCAGGTGCTCGCCCAGACATAAAGAAAAAAAACGCTGGACTTCAAGCCTGCGGTACCTGGACATTATTAGGGGCGCAAATTTCTTTTGAAATTTTGCGCCCCCTAAGTAAATTGCGCCCGGGGCCATGGCCCCCCTGGCCCCCCCCATGCTACGCCACTGGCCCCACGTGGCTAAGTAGCTTGACCACGCGTCTACTCAGGGTCTCTTTATATAGCAAATAGCAGGCCAAGAGGATCTGCAAACCAGGAGGGCACCTGAGTTTGGCCGCACAAACCAGCACTCAGCCCCATACCCTACAGACCCTCCCCCCACTATTGCCTCCCCATGTGCCAGGCCGCTATTTCACCACTCACAATACCTATCTCCTCCATCGCCTCTCTAGCTGTCCCCTAAATGTAGTACCATAATATCTGGCTTACTCCACTTTCTCCTGGATGTCTGCGCTATTCCCAATTACTGCCCCACCCCCTACCTTGCTTCCCTATCCATCTAATCCCTACTTCAATTACGCTGCACCCCGGGGTCACTCCTCTCTTGGTATCAGCAGCATGACTCTCCGTCCAGTGCACATAGGAGTGTCCCAGGATCCGCGCTCTCGTTGCACGTCCTGCAAATAACCAAAATGTAAACTATTAACTCTAATGCACACACCAGTATACCCGAACTGAAAAGAAACCAAAAGGAAACAAATTATTATTTTCAAAAACAGAACAATTGTTCCCCATGAGTTTTCCCCTCATTTCTTTAATGACCTCACATATCTCCTATACACTTCCCCTTTTCATCTCCCCATCTTTTTAATTCGGTCCTTTGGGTAACCCAATTCTGCCTCAGTACTAGCAGCTCCTATCCTGAAAGAATGGGGGGAAATGCAACTCCCCTTTCAACCAAGCCCCTCCGTGGCCTGCTGCGAAACCATTTTGAATTGATACCTGGACAAGTTAGTACCACCCTTGTGCCCCCGGAACATGCGACCATTTGAAGGAGCCGCCTCCAAGTATCCTCTCACATACCACTGGGCATACTTCCCCACCATGGGCCTTAAGCAAGACAAACTCCAACTGTGGAGCAATACCACTCCATCCGTCACTCTCACATCCTCCTTTCTTAATTGATAAGAATTTTCACCCAGAGCAATTAGTTCCTCAATCCTTAGGGCAGCTGAAAAGCTAAAACAAATGCCGCCCTAAAATTATTGTTATCAGCTCCATCTTATATCCTACCTTGTCCTCCGCTGTACCCCACGCTCTCAAGATCTTCCTCACCACGAACTGTTTAGCCCAGTCCTCCTCTTCCTTTAACCGAGCCAAGTATGAAACAGCACTAAATAGTTACCAAGCTGTCCTTTCTTTATTGACTTACCGCCGAACTTCAGTAGATATTTTGAAAACAACATTCTGCCCTACCTTCTCTGTCCCTTTAAAACTCGATCCAACCCTTTCACTGCTTGCTCTACGATGCACATGTACTCTGCACCAAAGATCTCCTCACCAAATCATTGATGCCCCCTAACTGCTCCCAATCTGCCAAAGAAACGGGAGGGCATTCTTCACCCTGCAAATTTTTTCCCCCAGGTGCCAAATGTCGGAACACATTTCACCTGAATCTGGACAATGCACCTTCCTTACCCTGGTATGTCATTTGCCGTGAAATTAATATTGCTTTTCAAACATATCAATACCAAATACCTGACATAGGCTACAACCTGCGGTGATGATGCAGACATGTTATTCAGTACCTGCACCACACCTTGAGTATCAGACCAAAAAAAGGGGGGGGATGCTTTTATTCTCCAATTTTATCCCCCATAGTTGTATTGCCCCGACGATTGGAAAATAAAAAATTCCAGTAACACCAAGCTTTGAACCAATCCTCTTTGAATCCACTCCTGGGCCATTTGCCTACTCACCATTTGAAATTACACTAGACCATATGATCTTAATGTCTGGCCATTCCCCCCCCCCCCAAACCACCTACAAGTCTCCCCGATCAACTCAAGGGAGGAAATCTAACTTATATCGTTACCCCCCTGATCCTACCGCATTCTCCAGTCCCTTTGGAACCCCAGCTCATGGATATTGCCCCAGCTCATGGATATGCCCCAGCTCATGGATATTGCCCCAGCTCATGGATATTGCCCCAGCTCATGGATATTGCCCCAGCTCATGAGATTTGCCCCAGCTCATGGATATTGCCCCAGCTCATGAGATTTGCCCCAGCTCATGGATATTGCCCCAGCTCATGGATATTGCCCCAGCTCATGGATTTGCACCAGCTCATGGATATTGCCCCAGCTCATGGATTTGCCCCAGCTCATGGATATGCCCCAGCTCATGGATATGCCCCAGCTCATGGATTTGCCCCAGCTCACACATGGATATGCCCCAGCTCATGGATATGCCCCAGCTCATGGATTTTCCCCAGCTCATGGATTTTCCCCAGCTCACACATGGATATGCCCCAGCTCATGGATATGCCCCAGCTCATTGGATATGCCCCAGCTCATGGATTTGCCCCAGCTCATGGATTGCCCCAGCTCATGGATAATGCCCCAGCTCATGGATAATGCCCCAGCACATGGATATGCCCCAGCACATGGATATGCCCCAGCTCATGGATATGCCCCAGCTCATGGGTTATGCCCCAGCTCATGGATTTGCCCCAGCTCATGGATATGCCCCAGCTCATGGATATGCCCCAGCTCATGGATTTTCCCCAACTCACACATGGATATGCCCCAGCTCATGGATATGCCCCAGCTCATGGATTGCCCCAGCTCATGGATTTTCCCCAGCTCATGGATTGTCCCAGCTCACACATGGATATGCCCCAGCTCATGGACATGCCTCAGCTCATTGGATATGCCCCAGCTCATGGATTTGCCCCAGCTCATGGATTGCCCCAGCTCATGGATAATGCCCCAGCTCATGGATAATGCCCCAGCACATGGATATGCCCCAGCTCATGGATATGCCCCAGCTCATGGGATATGCCCCAGCTCATGGGATATGCCCCAGCTCATGGATTTGCCCCAGCTCATGGATTTGCCCCAGCTCATGGATCCCCCCCGGCACTCTCCGCGATACTTACCTTCCTGGGCGACGCCGGGAAAGTCTTCTTGCGTTGTGCTCGTTGGAAGGACCCCAGCCACGACCACGTGGGTCCATGTGATCGTGGCTGGGGTCCTTCCAACGAGCGCATGCGGGGAAACTTTCCCGGCGTCGCCCAGGAAGGTAAGTATCACGGAGAGCTCCAGGTGCCTGTCCGAATGCTCTATCGGCATTCGGACAGGCCCTGCAGCTGCTCTCCGTGATCATACTTACCTTCCTGGGTGACGCCGGGAAAGCTTCTGCGCGTGCGCTCGTTGGAAGGACCCCAGCCGCAATCAAATGGTCCCACGTGGTCGCGGCTGGGGTCCTTCCAATGAGCGCAACGCGCAAAGACTTTCCCGGCGTCGCCCAGGAAGGTAAGTATCGCGGAGAGCAGCTGCAGGGCCTGTCCGAATGCCGATAGAGCATTCGGACAGCCGCCCCAGCCCCTCAGATGCCGGCAAGCCAGCGCAATGCCGGCTTCCGGTATCGGAAAAAAATATCGGGGGTACTGCACGAGTACCAAGTACTCCTGCAGTACCCGGTATCGGCACCGATACCGATACTGGTATCGGTATCGGTGCAATCCTAGTGAAAGTCTTTAACCTCAGTCCACCAATGAAACGGATTCTTGCTTAGTATATTAATCTATAGGCCTGAAGTTAAATCAACCTAACCAAAATAATAAAACAGCATTTGCTAACATACAAAATCACTGTTTAGTTGATAAGCCTCTTCAGAAATTATAACAGACACATTTAGATGTGTATTTGGTTAGTAATTGTTATATATTCATAAATCTGGCACAAATGATCTGGATTAATTTAGTTGCGCAAATGTAAGCTTAACACAGATTGAACAGTTACTGCTGCAGCACTTCCTCATTGACAGCAGACCATGTGACTTTTTGAGGCTTAAGATGGCTGCCAGCCATGCGGTAACTGATTACCTAGGTTTATAAAATCATACAGACTATACAAATAATAAGGTTTGATCAAGTATTTATAAGTGAAGCAAATATAAACGAGCATATTCTAGCTAAAAATGCAAATTACTACAACTGGTAAATTAGCGCGCATTTAACCAAATAGATTACACACACACACATACAGTATAATGTCAACATAGAGACAAATTCACAGAATTAATACACTTAATACTTATCCACTCCCAGGCTTTATTATGATGATGGTACAAGTGGGAAATATGAGGGAGTTGCTGCTCATGTTTCCTCTATTTCTGAAATAAGTCTCTCCTCTCCCCCAATAGACAAGACAAAGTTACCGTTCTGAAATAATTATTTACGCAACTGTAGCAAGTGCGCAAAACAAAAAATTGTACATTACTGCTGTGTCACTTCAAAAATTGCAACAATTAGAATAGTGAACTTAAATACAGTATACAAATTAATTTATTCATCAACTTATTGCTTAGCCCTTGGGGTTATACCAAAATTATTTAAAACACACAGCTTCTGTTTGAATAACCCTGTAAATCATAACCCAAATAAAAGGGCAGCATGTGAAGCTGCTTGAGAATCCACTAAAGGTGTCACTCAGCAATGCACGTATGGTGCTTTTCTCATTCGGCACACTATAGAGTTATAGTGACTAATGTCCAGTGATTCAGTCTGTTATATCAAGTTCCTTTGTGTGATTACAGTCCCTTTGTGTTGTCTCCGTGCGCTATGGCTAGGTCCTTGTGGGATCTCCTTGTGCTGTGGCTTTGTGTGTTTTCAGTGTGTTATAGCGAGGCTATTGTGTTATTACAGAGTGTTATAGCAAGTTTTTTTTTTTAAATTTATTTATTTATTTAATTTTATTTATATATTTATTTTAGTGTTATTCTACATTAGTGATTTCAGTGAGTTATAGAGAGGTATTTTTCGTGATTTCAGGGTGTATGATAGCTACATCATTAGCATGATTTTGTGTGTTATACCGAGGTCCTATGTGTGATTTCACTATGTATAGTGAGTTCCTTCTGTGTGTATGGTGAGGGCACATGCGTGTATAGAGAGGTAATTTGTTTGATTTCACTGTGTTTATATGGGTTGCTTAGTATGATTTTGGCCTGTACAGTACACTACAAAATAACTGCAGCTCATGCATGATACTAAAATTGGACCGTCTGTCATGTGCTAGAGTGAGCACTTTAACTAATAAGGCACAGCAATCCACAGACAGACAAAGGCAAAATTACTGGAAACCCAAATGCACCTAATAACATACAAAACAACAAATCACTGAATTCTGGCAGAGTTATCCCAGAACAATAACCTATTAGAAATTACTATCATGCAGCTCTACACCAAATGAACAAGGAATACAGTATTGCAAATTGAAACAAATATAAATAAGCATCCACTAAATAAAACCTACAAATCCATACAATGGGAAACCTACACCTATTTTTCCAATAAATAATGGAACTAGGAATATACAGTCAAGTCCAGAAATATTGGGACATCAACACAATTCTAACATCTTTGGCTCCACAATGGAGTTGGAATGAAACAAACACAATGTGCTTTAACTGCAGACTGTCAGCTTTAATTTGAGGGTATGTACATCCAACTCAGGTGAACGGTGTAGGACTTACAGCAGTTTGCAGATGTGCCTCCCACTTGTTAAAAGTAATGGGACAGAATAATAATCATAAATCAAACTTTCCCTTTTTATTACTTGGTTGCAAATCCTTTACAGTCAATCACAGCCTGAAGTCTGGAACGCATAGACATCACCAGACGCTGGGTTTCATCCCTGGTGATGCTCTGCCAGGCCTCTACTGCAACTGTCTTCAGTTCCTGCTTGTTCTTGGGGCATTTTCCGTTCAGTTTTGTCTTCAGCAAGTGAAATGCATGCTCAATGGGATTCAGGTCAGGTGATTGACTTGGCCATTGCATAACATTCCACTTCTGTCCCTTCAAAAACTCTTTGGTTGCTTTTGTAGTATGCTTTGGGTCATTGTCCATCTGCACTGTGAAGCGCCGTCCAATGAGTTCTGCAGCATTTGGCTGAATGTGAGCAGATAATATTGCCCGAAACACTTCAGAATTCATCCTGCTGCTTTTGTCAGCGTCACATCATCAATAAATACAAGAGAACCAGTTCCATTGGCAGCCATACATGCCCACGCCATGACACTACCACCACCATGCTTCACTGATGAGTTCCTTTCCTTCTCCTTACTCTTCTCTTCCCATTGTAATGTATTGTGTTTTGCCTATGTTTCTTTTTGAGCCATCCTGACCACCGTAGTTAGTCTTCCTGATCCCTCCCCCCCCCTCCATTTTGTGTTCAGTTATAGATTAAACATCTACAGGAGCACAGCTCTGTTTTGAAGCTCTGTGTCTGTCACATTACTTTACATGGTGTCAGAAGTCTGTCTGGAACAGATCTCACGCTTACTATGGCATTATCGCAGTTTGAACACCCCAAGATTGACTGGGAAGCTCCAGACTTGTACCAAGAGTTTGAAAGATTTCGCAGCCACGTCTCCTTTGTGTTTGATGGACCGCTCTCAGAACAAACACTGAAGCAGCGCACAGGTTGGTTGGGAACGTGGATTGGCGAGCAGGGCAGAGAGATATATAAAACGCTACCCTGGGGAGAAGGGGAGAAGGATGATCCATCTAAAGTACTGGATAAATTTGCCAGCTATATAAGGCCAAGAAAGAATAAGAGAATTGCCAGACACCGCTTTAAGCAGAGAAAACAAGGAGTCACTGAGGGATTTGACCACTTTGTGAAGGATTTAAGACTCCTGCTAATGGATTGCGAGTATGCTGATCCAGATGATATGTTAATCGATACAATAATCGCTGGAATTAAAGAAAAGCGCGTCCAGGAGAGACTCTTAGACAAAGGGGAAGATCTAACACTACCAAAAGCAATTGAAATTGCCCAACAGTTTGAACTGTCACAGAAGCAAATTACAATAATCAGAGAAGAAGAATCTCAAGTGCAATAAAGGTGAATACACAATTCCAAACTGCAAATAAAAAAGCCTATTTACAAGATCAGCCAAAATCTGTGCAGAAAGACATGAATACTTACCGGACATACAACTGTTTAAATTGTGGAAAAGATCCCCAGCATAAGTGGACCCAGGGCAGATGTCCAGCGAAAGGTTCTGTCTGCTCGTACTGCCACAAACCAAACCACTGGGTGGCAGTATGTTTGCAAAAGGTCAGTAAACACAGTTAGTGTGCAGCAGCAATCAGAAACTGAGGATGAGGAGGTACTGGGCATAAATCTCACACGAACGGATGAGCACTATGATGACAAATGGACTGCGGACATTGAAATCCTGTCTCGGCAAGTGCCATTCAGAATTGATACTGGTGCAAAGTGCAACACATTGACTTTAAGTAATTATCAGACACTCCCGCATGTAGGTGAGCTTAAACGCTCTAATCGAGTGCTAAAGTCCTACTCTAACCACAGGCTGAAGCCCATAGCTGCGGTGGACCTTCTAATCAAATTCAAGAATACAGAGATACCAGCAGAATTTGAGATTGTGGACATTTTGCAAGAAAATGTGCTTAGCGGCGCAACAGCAGAAGCCTTAGGTTTAGTGATGCGGCTCCATGCGCTGCAGCCTACTATGAAAAGCAACACATGACACTCTATCCAAGTGGCAACAGCAGGACCTCTGCCAGTTGGGCTAGATGATTACCCAGAACTGACTCGCACTACTGGAACCTTGCCGGGCAAGTACACAATCAAAATTGATCCTGAAGCACAAGGTGTGGTTCATCCTGTCCGCCGTCAACCAGCTGCACTGAGAAATAAGATACTAGAGAAACTACAGGAGATGGTTAAAGATAGCTACATCACCAAAGTTAACCAACCAACCGAGTGGGTGAGTTCTATGGTGGCAGCTGTGCGTAATGGCAAAATAAGAATCTGTATTGACCCGAGCGACTTAAATAAAGTCATTAAGAGGGAACATTACCCAATGCGCACCATCGAGGAGGTAGTCTCTACAATACCTGGTGCTAAAGTTTTCTCTGTTTTGGATGCAAAATCTGGGTTCCTACAAATAGAATTGGATGAAGCGTCATCATTCCTGACAACCTTCAACACGCCCATTGGCAGATTTAGGTGGCTTAGGCTTCCTTTTGGTCTAAAATGTGCACCTGAAATATTCCAGCGTATTATGGACGAAATGCTTGAGGGTATTAGCGGCGCAATCAGTGTGATGGATGACATTCTCATTGCGGCCCCTTCAGTACCGGAACATGATGAGATTCTCCGTAAGGTAATTCAGAGAGCCACAAGCTACAACCTGAGTCTCAACTTTGATAAATGCCACGTCAAGCAATCTTCTGTGCCCTATGTAGGACACCTGATAACAGCAGATGGCCTGAAGGCAGACCCTGCAAAAATAGAGGCTGTGAAATCCATGCCAACACCAAGAGACAAGGATGGTGTCCGTCGCTTCTTAGGGTTTGTCACCTACCTCTCGAAATTCCTGCCCAATCTCAGCGAAGTTGATGCACCTCTGAGACAACTTCTTAAAACTGATGTGGAATTTGCCTGGCAGCCAGCTCAACAACAAGCCTTTGACACACTCAAAGACATGTGCACTGAGTCTCCTGTGCTACAATTTTTTGATCCATCCAAGTCTGTCGAAATTTTCTGTGATGCCAGCAGCAACGGCCTCGGTGCAGTATTGTTGCAGGACAGCCACCCCATTGCCTTTTCATCCAGGTCACTAACAGACACTGAAACTCGTTATGCACAAATCGAGAAGGAGATGCTGTCAATTGTTCATGCATGTGTCAAGTTTCATAATTACATATTTGGAAACCACGTAACCGTCTACAATGACCATAAGCCTCTGGAGGATATTTTTAGGAAGCCATTGCTCTCTACCCCCATGCGCATTCAGAGGATGCGCCTTCGCTTGCAGTGGAATGATCTCACCGTTAAGTACAGACGGGGCAAAGATATGGAACTGCCGGATACGCTGTCGAGAGCCAAATTACCTGTGAACAAGCCTGAGATGGAAGGCTTAGAGTGCGTCTCCATGCTTCATTTTGTTTCAGTCAGTGAGCAGAAATACTCAGAGCTGCAGAACTGCACAAGAGAAGAGCTCAGCTGTCTTCAAAGGATAATCCGGCAAGGCTGGCCAGACCACAGGCATGATCTCCCTAATGAACTACAACCATACTGGCACTCGCGAAGCCAGCTTGTTGTCTCCGATGGCGTTGTGTACAAAGGCCTGCGTATAGTGGTTCCCCCTTCTATGCAAGCTCACATGTTGAAGCTCATACATCAGTCCCACTTGGGAATAGTGAAGAGCAAGCAGAGAGCCCGTGAGGTCCTATACTGGCCAGGTATGAGCTCTGTAATTGAACAAATGGTAAAGAACTGTGGCAAGTGTGCAGACTTCCAGAATGCCAAGACAACCCCTACGTCCAACAGAAACCCCCAGTTTTCCCTTTGAAGAAGTAGCCTCGGATCTGTTTGAGTTCGAAGGGACCCATTACATTCTGCTGGTGGATTACTACTCGAAGTTCATCGAAGTGGACACGCTGAAGAATCTACATTGTCGAAGTATCATAGAAAAGCTGAAGGCTCAGTTTAGCAGGCATGGGATCCCTGTCATCCTTCGAACAGACAATGGCCCTCAATATGCAGCAGAGGAATTTAAGGTGTTCTGCCAAAGTTATGGAATTACTCACAGAACTTCGTCACCCCACACACCACATTCCAATGGTGAAGCCGAGCGTGCAGTCCAGACTGTAAAAAAACTTTGGGCCAAAGTGTCAGACAAACACCTTGCACTGCTTGATTACAGGACAACTCCACTGGATTCTGTAGGCTTTTCGCCTGCTCAACTGCTGATGGCAGGCGGCCCCGAAATAGCCTGCCTACTGCTCGTCTGCTGCTTGCACCTGCAGCTTATGATCCCATCAAAGTCAAACAGCGCCTAGACAGAAGCAAATGCATTCAGAAATTCTACTATGACCATAAAAGAGCAAGTGGCCCCCGTGCTGAATTGAAGCCTGGAGATGAAGTTCGGATGCAGCCGCACCCAGGCAGTAACAGGTGGTCGCCTGGAGTAGTAGTGAGGTCTCACGATGCCCCTCGATCCTATATTGTAGAAAGTGGGAAATAAGAATACCGTCGCAACGTCCAGCATCTTCGTAAGAGCACACCAGATGCCAATGACTCCCGTCACAGACTTATCAATGATCATTGGGCTGAGTTGATGGAGCCAGTGAGTGCCGAGGAGCCCGAGCCTGTGGAACATACTAACTCCCAGCAAGAATCTGCTCCAGTACCACAGACTGCTAGGGAATGACGTCAACCGGGCAGTACATCACCAGGCTAGGCAGAGTTGTGAAACCTCCGGACCGGCTTTCCTTGTAGCCAGAGACATGCGTAGCAAACGCGAATGGCGACAGCAGTGTGCCAATAACTGTTCCAGTTCCACTGCTTATGTACAATGGTGCACTGTTCTGAATGATATGTTATCGTTTGATTCTCGTTTAAAATGTGCTAACCTTTCCTTTGTTCTTTTGAGGGATGCAAGCTTTCTGTTTATGTAAATTGAGAAGTTTAAAGAAATATCACCGATTTAATATTTGCGATATCTATACCTGTATCCCAAGTGACTATGCTAGTTAAGGGTTTGTTTTATACTTACGAAGGGAGATGTAATGTATTGTGTTTTGCCTATGTTTCTTTTTTTTTTTTTTTTTTTTTTTGTCAAAACGAGCAGAGTCCTCAAAAAGAAGTGTCACATAAACAAGGGGGCAAGTCTCAAAAGGGAACAAAAAAGGCACTTCTGACAAGGGTCAGGAAAAAGGGCAAAGGGGGGCACAGAGATTAAACATCATGGGAGAGTGGGGGCACTGGGATGCCAAACAGGCCTGTTATCAAAGACGCCTCAGCCAGTATCCATCCAGAAAACTTGTGGGTGCAGCTTCCCCAAGCACAACCACGGCATCCAGGGCTCTTCGAGCAGTAATCAGCCGCGGTATAGGCCGCCCCTCGTGGCCGTGATCCCATCAGCGCCACCGTGGGGTACAGTGCGCCAGCCGCGGGGGGCACCACTGCCTCGGGCATCTCGAGGTAACCGCTATCCCGCTCAGCTGCTACCTCCGCTTCTCTACTCCGGATGATCAGCGCCTCTCCAGCAGCTGGAACGGACTCCGCGCACCGCGTGAGAGGAGCCTGCTCCCAGTCGTCTTCCACATCTCCCGGCTCAGCGTAGACAACCTCCTCGTCCACCTCCTTAGCCCGGTCTGCCACGTCATCTGTGAGTATAACAGCCACCGGGTCACCACCGAGGGCCTCCTGCTCTTCCCTGCAGCTCCTCAACGCGGCCATCATCAGGCGCCACGTTCCCCGGTAAGCGGGCCCGAGTCATCCTCCCCCAGCAATTGCAAGCAGGCATCTAGGCCTGCGATCGCGGCCATTTTCACATCAGGGGGGGAGGGGGTACGGGCCGTCACAAATTCCTCATCGCAGCTCCCGGCTCCAGCACTACAACCAGCGTAGCATCCAGGGATGGGGGCCCTCCATCATCCCGGCTGACAGCAGGCATCTGCCCGGCAAAGATCCGCACACAAATCCGGGAGGCAACGTAGTAATCCAGGGAACAGGCCCCAAGATGGCCGCCGACAGAGGTCCTCAGCCAAGGACCCGGCAGTCCAACTCGTGTCTCAGCTCCGGAGGGGAGGCAATAAGGCTCCGGAGAATGCACCCTTATGGCCAGCCGCTCAGGGACCCCGTAGAGTGTAATCCGCTGAAAGGGTCTCCTAGAAAAACCCTCTTTTGCAGAGACCGCAGACGGAGCTCCAGCGTTATGCTTCCTCTTCCCTGCACGGCCGGCCACGCCCCCCTATGTTTCTTTTTGAGCCATCCTGACCACTGTAGTTAGTCTTCCTGATCCCTCCCCCCCCCTCCATTTTGTGTTCAGTTATAGATTAAACATCTACAGGAGCACAGCTCTGTTTTGAAGCTCTGTGTCTGTCACATTACTTTACACCCATCACTCTGGTACAAGTTGATCTTGGTCTCATCTGTCCATAGGATCTTGTTCCAGAACTGTGAAGGCTTTGTTAGGTGTTGTTTGGCAAACTCTAATCTGGCCTTCCTGTTTTTGAGGCTCACCAATGGTTTACATCTTGTGGTGAACCCTCTGTGTTCACTCTGGTGAAGTCTTCTCTTGATTGTTAACTTTGACACACATACACCTACCTCCTGGAGAGTGTTCTTGATCTGGCCAACTGTTGTGAAGGGTGTTTTCTTCACCAGGGAAAGAATTCTTCATTCATCCACCACAGTTGGTCTCCACTTCACAACAGTGGTCTCCCGGGTCTTTTGATGTTGCTGAGCTCACCGGTGCGTTCCTTCTTTTTGAGAATGTTCCAAACAGTTGTTTTGGCCACGCCTAATGTTCTTGCTATCTCTCTGATGGGTTTGTTTTGTTTCTTCAGCCTAATTATGGCTTGCTTCACTGATTGTGAAGGCTCTTTGGATCTCATCTTGAGAGTTGACAGATGCCAAATGCAAATAGCACACTTGAAATGAACTCAGGGCCTTTTATCTGCACATAGTAATTGGGGTAATGAGGGAATATCACACACCTGGCCATGGAACAGCTGAGAAGCCAATTGTCCCATTACTTTTGGTCCCTTAACAAGTAGGAGGCACATCTGCAAACTGCTGTAAGTCCTACACCGTTCACCTGCGTTGGATGTACATACCCTCAAATTAAAGCCGACAGTTTGCAGTTAAAGCACATTGTGTTTGTTTCATTCCAACTCCATTGTGGTGGTGTATAGAGCCAAAGATGTTAGAATTGTGTCCATGTCCCAATATTTCTAGACCTGACTGTATATATAGCAGACTTATGATAATAGAGTATACATAACAGATTGATACAGCAAGTAATACTTATCCAGTCATTGGTTTTCATACGATGATGGTGATGGCAAAATGTTGTAGAGAAGCAGCAAATCTGAATGAAACAGGGTGGGTAGGCTGGCAAAAGAAAATTCAGCTGTAATTCACAAAATGTCCCACGCATTCCTTTTTCTACTCCTTACTTCCCTCCCCCTCACTGCTTATCTCCCTAGTGTATCCAATCACGAAGAGCCATGCTTAAGTCCATAGAACAAAGGCATCCATGCCTGATCCCCTAGACAAAGGGAACTCACTCCCCTTTTACCTCTTGCACAATTCAGAGAAAATTCTTAAACCGTCTTCTTTCCTATTCAGTCTGTCTTCCGAAATACAATGAAATGGGGGGGACTGGATCTTTGCCTGCGCACCCTAAAACCAATGCATCTTCTCTTCTCCTATGCCCGTGCCCCAGCCAGTGCCTCTCCAGCCTTTAACCTCACTGCACATTCCTGCTTGATACAATATATTCACGACGCAGGACTTTGCACTCTGCATGAATAGGACCATAAACAGTCTTATTAATTACTAAATTTTTCTATTTCATAACAAAAAGTTAGAATTTAAGAAGGACTCGGAAGCGAGTATATGCATTTCTCTTTCTTTATTCCTCTCAGCAGCATTAGAGGTATTTAACAAGTTAAATATGAAAAGAAAAAAAACAGTCCTCCCCACAACAGGGAATATACCATGTCCCAACAGTTCCCCCAAGTGCAGTGCACATAGTCCTTACCCGAAGTAGGCTCCTCCTCTTTTTTGCATGTAACAAGGTCGAGATCAAAACAAAACAATCCAACAGGGAAGACGAAGACTTCTCATGTCCTCAGAGGAAGTCGAGGAGGAATCCGAGATTCAACCAAATGGAGGGAAGGAGCCCTCACGAGTCTGACAATTGCTGTAAGGACAAAGCTGTATTATCAGGCCAGCGCTCTAAGGACCTTAGCACTAGGGATGAGCCGAACACCCCCATGTTCAGTTCGCATTCGAACTCGAACAATTTCGAAAGTTCGAACTCAAACACGAACCGAACTCAATGCAAGTCAATGGGACTCAAAAGTTCGGTTCCATGAGGGCATATATACAAGATATTTGCCATAAAATGTGTATGGGGGTCCGGGTAGTGCCCTGGGGGACAGGAAACAAGGACAAAAAGTTTTAAAAAAACATTTCTAAAGGGACATTGAGCTGTCCATGAATTAAGGGTTAAAAATAAAAACAAAAAATTCCATCAAATATCGTGCCTAGGAGGTCCCCATAACCTGCCCGTGAAGTGGCGGATTTGTAGGATGTATAGAAACATTTAAAAACAAAAAAATCACATTTCAAAAGGCGGCAAACGATGTTCCTTTAATCTATTCATAAACAACAGTCTGTATTAAACGAGGAGACCTTTTAGGACGCGCAGAACAAGTTTAGTGATTTTTTGGCTAAATTATGGTGAAACTTATGCAGGCTTTGGATGAAAGTAACAATAGGTGCTTTAAAATTGGGCCTTTACTGTCAGCAACAGTGCCGTCACACCGTAACCCCTCTGTGGTATTGTGGAAGAGTGCAGGGTTGGACCCTGCGGTCCAATATTAAAATGATATGAATCTAATACAGGCGTCAGTGCACCCAAATATTTTGCCTTTCATGGCAGCAAGTGCCTTCACACCGTAACCCTTTTGTGGTATTGTGGAAAAGTGCAGGGTTGGACCCTGCGGTCCAAAAAATTTAAATAATATAAATCTGGTACAGGCGTCAGTGCACCCAAATATTGTGCCTTTCATGGCAGCAAGTGCCTTCACACCGTAAC
Source organism: Leptobrachium leishanense (assembly GCA_009667805.1). Lineage (NCBI taxonomy): Eukaryota > Metazoa > Chordata > Amphibia > Anura > Megophryidae > Leptobrachium > Leptobrachium leishanense. The sequence goes on along the minus strand of CM019067.1, from coordinate 338,657,345 downwards.
CCTTTTGTGGTATTCTGGAAGAGTGCAGGGTTGGACCCCGCAGTATAAAAAATTGAGAAGATATGAAACTGGTAAAGGCGTCAGTGCACCCAAATATTGTGCCTTTGGTGCCAGACCAGCAAGTGACATTATACAGTAACCCCTCTGTGGTATTGTGAAAGAGTGCAGGGGTGGACCATGCGGTCCTATATTAAAAAGATATGAATCTGGTAAAGGCGTCAATGCACCCAAATATTGTGCCTTTCATGGCAGCAAGTGCCTTCACACCGTAACCCTTTTGTGGTATTGTGGAAGAGTGCAGGGTTGGACCCTGCGGTATAAAAAATTAAAAATATATGAATCTGGTAAAGACGTCAGTGCACCCAAATATTGTGCCTTTGGTGCCAGGCCTGCAAGTGCCATTATACAGTAACCCCTCTGTGGTATTGTGGAAGAGTGCAGGGTTGGACCCTGCGGTCAAAAAATTAGAATGATATAAATCTGGTACAGGCATCAGTGCACCCAAATATTGGGCCTTTCATGGCAGCAAGTGCCTTCACACCGTAACCCTTTTGTGGTATTGTGAAAGAGTGCAGGGTTGGACCCTGCGGTATAAAAAATTAAAAGATATGAATCTGGTAAAGGCGTCAGTGCACCCAAATATTGTGCCTCTGGTGCCAGGCCAGCAAGTGCCATTATACAGTAACCCCTCTGTGGTATTGTGGAAGAGTGCAGGGGTGGACCATGCGGTCCTATATTAAAAAGATATGAATCTGGTAAAGGCGTGAGTGCACCCACATATTGTGCCTTTCATGGCAGCAAGTGCCTTCACACCGTAACCCTTTTGTGGTATTGTGGAAGAGTGCAGGGTTGGACCCTGCGGTCCAAAAAATTAAAATGATATAAATGGCATCAGTGCACCCAAATATTGTGCCTTTCATGGCAGCAAGTGCTTTCACACCGCAACCCTTTTGTGGTATTGTGGAAGAATGTAGGGTTGGACCCCGCGGTCAAAAAAATTTAAATGATATAAATCTGGTACAGGCGTCAGTGCACCCAAATATTGTGCCTTTCATGGAAGCAAGTGCCTTCACACCATAACCCTTTTGTGGTATTGTGGAAGAGCGCAGGGTTGGACCCTGCGGTCAAAAAAATAAAAAATGATATAAATCTGGCACAGGCGTCAGTGCACCCAAATATTGTGCCTCTGGTGCCAGGCCAGCAAGTGCCATTATACAGTAACCCCTCTGTGGTATTGTGGAAGAGTGCAGGGGTGGACCATGCGGTCCTATATTAAAAAGATATGAATCTGGTACAGGCGTCAGTGCACCCAAATATTGTGCCTTTGATGGCAGCAAGTGCGTTCACACCGTAACCCTTTTGTGGTATTGTGGAAGAGTGTAGGGTTGGACCCTGCAGTCCAAAAAATTAAAATGATATAAATCTGGTACAGGCGTCCGTGTCAGTGCACCCAAATATTGTGCCTTTGGTGGCAGCAAGTGCCTTCACACTGTAACCCCTTTGAGGTATTGTGGAAGAGTTCAGTGGTGGAGGTTTTGTGAATGCAGAAGACATCCCCGATCTATTCCGTTACGTCAGCATTGATAGCTGCTGATCCAGGACTGATTCATTTTTATAAATGTCAGCCGGTCTACAAAGTCGGTGGACAGACGCCCTCTTTTGTCTGTGACAAAACCTCCAGCGGCACTGAACTTACTTTCAGAAAGCACGCTGGATGAAGGGCAACCTAGTAGCTGCATAGCATATTGGCTAAGTTCTGGCCAGTGATCCAATCTCAACACCCAGTAAGCCAGTGGATCATCTGCTGGAAAGGTATCCAGGTCTGCCCTTGCCCCTAGGTAGTCGTGCACCATATGGTGAAGACGCTGGCAATGGGTGCCTACATTTGACGTCCCTGGGCGTTGTGGACTAAAATTTTTTAAAAAGGCATCAGTCAAGTGGCCCCGGCCTTCACCACTATTCCTCTGATCATCCGCAGCCTCAGAAGCACCTGTGTCATCACTTGGTAACCTACCAGTGCCTGGAAAGGTGTTACACAAGTGTCGCTTTGAGCGTCCTCAAGTTTTTTCATCCTGTGCTCCCTCTGCGGGCAGGATGAGCTCTGCAACTTTACCCTTGTATCGTGGATCAAGAAGGCTTGCCAACCAGTAATGATCCCTCTTGTTGATAGCACGAATCCTGGGGTCCTTTACCAGGCTTTTCAGGATAAGGGAGCCCATGCAGCGTAGGTTGGAGGTGGCATTAGCTTCCGAGTCTTCCTGGTCAATGAGGATGACCCCATCGTGCACTTCCTCCTCCCAGCCACGTAATAGTCCTTGTGTTTCTGGGCACACAAAACCCTCCCTTGAGGAATCCCCACCTTCAATGCCCCCACTACTTAAATATTCCTCCTCCGGTCTGATCTGAGGAGGACCCGCTGGAATGCTGTCTGCAGAAAGACTGGGGCCTTGAGAGCTAGGGAAGGCCTCCTCTTCCTCCCGCTGCTCTGCCTCTAGAGCCACATCTATAATTCCCCGCAGAGTGGGCTCCAGCAGGAACACTAAAGGAATTGTGTCACTGATGCATGCACTGCCCCTGCTCACCATCCTCGTTGCCTCCTCAAATGGTGACCGCACAGTGCATGCATCCTTGATCATCAGCCACTGTGGGGGGGGACCAGGTTGACCTGAACCTGTCCTTGTGCCATACTCACACAGGTACTCGTTGATGGCCCTCTGCTGCTTGTGCAGACGCTGCAGCATTGCTAATGTTGAGTTCCACCTGGTGGGCATGTCACAGATCAGATGGTTTGTGGGAAGGTGGAATTCTTTTTGAATTTCTTCCAGGCGAACACTTTCTGGGAATGACTGTCTGAAGTGGCTGCAGACTTTTCTGGCCTGGCTGAGAAGCTCTGCCAGCCCTGGATACCTGGTTAGGAAACTCTGTGCCACCAGATTTAGGACGTGTGCTAGGCATGGTACATGCGTCAACTTACCCTGGCGTAGGGCGGAGAGAAGGCTGCTGCCATTATCACAGACGACCATTCCCAGCTGAAGCTGGCGTGGTGTTAACCATCTCTGCACCTGCCCCTGCAGAGCTGACAGAATTTCTTGCCCAGTGTGGCACTTCTCCCCTAAACAAACCAGCTCAAGCACAGTATGGCATCTTTTTGCTTGAGCCATTGCGTAGCCCCTGTCACGCGTCAGTTTAACTGCCACTTCGCCAGAGACAGAGAAGGAGGAGGAGGAGGAAGAGGGAGAGGTGGTGGTGGAGCAGACAGACCTCATAGAAGCAGCTTTCTGGAGGCGTGGTGGATGAACAAGCTCCAGCACAGAGCCCCATCTTGGATCCCTCCCAGCTGCAATCATAAGTCCCATGCACCTTGCTGCTGACTGCCTTTCCCAATGACTCCATAACATTGTCTTCCACGTGCTGGTATAGTGCTGGAATGGCCTTCCTTGAAAAGTAATGTCGTTTTGGAACCTGCCACTGTGGTACAGCACATTCACGGAAGGAAGCAGAGTCCACCAGCTGGAAAGGCAGCAGCTGTAATGCAAGTAATTTTGCTAAGCTGGCATTTAGACGCTGTGCTTGGGGAAGGCTGGGACTATATTTTTTCTTACGCTGCAGCAGCTGGGGCAACGTAATCTGACCGCGTAAATCTTCAGCTGATGGGATGCTGTCACATTGTGAGGAAGGACCTGGTACATCCAATACTGTAGCATCATCCCTGTCAGTGGAGGTTGGAGTCAATGACATGGCAGGACATATAGTGGGGGTAGAGACAGGTGAGGAGGACCCACGCAAAGTTTTGCGCCAATCGGATGCGTGGCAGGTGGTCATATGTCGCGTCAGCACGTGGTACCCAAGCGTCCGGTGTCTTTCCCACGCTTGAGCCTCATCTGACATAGATTACAAATAGCAACGGTGCGGTCTGCTGCACATTTCTTAAAGAACTCCCAGACAGCAGAGTTCCTGGATGTGTGCTTTGAGATACCAGCGCTCTGCACCTGAGCAGCTCTGACATCTGATACCTTGGACTGGCTAGTGCTACGGTTGGTCATAGAGGATGTTGTGCCTCGTGTTTGTTGTGCCTCCTCCTTCTCCTCACGTGACTCCTCTGTTCGATCAAGCACCCAGGTGGAGTCAGTGACCTCATCATCATTGTCATCACCCCCTATCTCCTCGTCACTGGAGCCAACTTGGCAGTATGCTGCAGCTGCTGGGGCAACATGAGTGCCAGTTATTTGTGTGTCACTGGTACCCCCTTCCTCTAGGTTGATTATACTCCCTTCCTCAACCTCAGAGAGTTGCTGCACATCATTAAGCAGCATGTCACTGTCATTGTAGTCAAACAATTCAGCTGACTTCTCCGTGTGTGATAGTGAGGATACGGCAGGAGACGTAGCTGTGGACATGGAGGCTGCATTAGATGCTTTGGCAGCTGAGGTGGACTGTAAAGCAATACAAGCCTGGCTGGCGGAGGACTCGGATGGCCTGGTTAGCCAATCCACCAAATCCTCTGTATGTTGCTGCTGCTTAAGACGGCCAGCACCAGTTAGAAAGGACAAGCGTGCCCCTGCAGAGGATGCACCACGTCGTCGAAGACAAGAGGCGCAGCCTCCCGACACAGAGGCTGCTTGCCCTCTTATCTGTGCCTGGGAGCGTCTGCCTGTCCTTTTTGGTCTCTCTGACATGGTGAGTGATATATAGATTAAAGATATACAGAACTCTGATTCAACTCTGTTAAAAAAAATTGGAGATATGCTGCAGAATTCTGATTTAACTCTGGTATAAAGATTAAAGATTTCAAGAACTCTGGTATAACTCAGTGAGACACCCTGATAGCTGGCAGCCAGTGACAAGACACAGATTAAAATTCCCAGAAACCTCCTATAAATCTGTGAGACCCCCTGATGGGTGGCAGTGACAAGACACAAATTACAATTCCCAAGAACCTCCTATAAATCAGTGAGCCCCCCTGATGGGTGGCAGTGACAAGACACATATTACAATTCCCAGGAACCTCCTATAAATCAGTGAGCCCCCCTGGTGGGTGGCAGTGTGACAAGACACAGATTAAAATTCGCAGAAATCTGCTAGAAGTATGTGACACCCCTGTGACGGAACCGTTCTCTTCCGCCTGTCCTGACTCTCCAGACACCCCTTCGTTGCGGTCAGCCCGGCTACTGGGAGAGCTGTCCTCAGCGCCTCGAACAGCTTGACCCGCCTGCTTCTGTTCCTCTGCCCTGGAGCCGTTAGGAATTTCCAGAAGGCCGCTCTCTGCCTTCTGAGGTTGAGTGTGGAGTGTAGCGTAGTTTGAAATAAAACACCAGACGCGGCTGTATGTTTTAAAACAGGATTCTCTCTCTGAGCTCTGAGAGTTCTGACCTTTAATGAACAAAAACGCCACCATTTATGCTGAAATCCAACAGTCATAATTTGCATAAATGACGCACCTCGTCCTACCAATATGCTAATTACATTATGTCAGTTAGATATTTACAATAAACATTCTTTATATTCTTTAGCCTTTAGCTCACACAACATTTGCATAATCCATTGTTCTAACACATCAGATTAAAGACAAACACTATCACAGATCCAATGGACAGTCAATGGAGCGCCGGTACAAGACTGGAAATACAAAAAATCACTTCACAGTCCTACAATAAGTCTTTTCAATCTTCTTAAAAATTCTTGAATTAGGCATCTCTACAAAAGAGAAAATATAAATCGCGCAATACGTTAATATACCATAGGCAGAAGGTAAGGTGGTGATGGTCCTACTTACATATTACTGAGTCTAATCTAGGCTCTAGGATGGATATCAATTTTGGGTCTTCAAAAGATATTTCAGGTGCCCATATACCCCCAATGTGATGGTGGTCTTCAACAACTTTCCTCTGTAGTGGTTCACGGAAAGAAAAAACAGTGCACTCCCCTAGTGCAATATCGTTAGGATATAATGACAATAGGTAAATTTAAATATTGCACTCACATGTGGGTGAGCCGCATTGGCTCCAAGACCTCGCGTGGGAATTTATAAGGAAATTCCGAAAAAAACTTCTTTTAAAATCACGTATCAGGAAGCAGCAGTAGTATATATAAAATAAATTTATTAATACATAAAATAAAATTAGATATTACAAGATATTACCATGAAACAGTCATTTTTCTAGAAGTCGATGAGCTCAATTAGGGCTGCGCGTAGATAATGATTTGTTTACATAGGAAGTCGCCTTTGGGATGTGTGCATGCACACATTGGAGATTGGGAGTCCGTTATATTATTCTGGCGGCTCCTACGCCATCCAGTGGAATTTATTCTATATATTTTTATATCACTTTCTAAAGTGATATCTCCGCTTAGATCCAGTGTGAAGGGATCACACTGAATTTGTAGAATAAAAGTTTAGAATTATCGCCCCGATATCGGCTTCACGCATGCGTCAGGACATGCGCATGCGCAGTTGGCGACTACTAGTGGTTTAAACACCAAACGGCGTTTTATGTATTCCTATGTTATATGGCTAATTAAAATTGCGTTTCACGCTGGAGGGCAGCGCTTATGCGTAGGTATGCTACATATTAACCAATTATTGGCTCCATATGTTTTTAATTGTTCTTAATTGATTTTTAATTGATTTAAACTGAAAGATGAGATGGGATTTTAAACAGTATATAAGGAAGCAGCAGATACAAGACTAGTGATACCAGCTGAAGAAGCTCTGAGGAGCGAAACGCGTTAAAAAAAATGGTAATATCTAATTTTATTTTATGTATTAATAAATTTATTTTATATATACTACTGCTGCTTCCTGATACGTGATTTTAAAAGAAGTTTTTTTCGGAATTTCATTATAAATTCCCACGCGAGGTCTTGGAGCCAATGCGGCTCACCCACATGTGAGTGCAATATTTAAATTTACCTATCGTCATTATATCCTAACGATATTGCACTAGGGGAGTGCACTGTTTTTTCTTTCCGTGAACCACTACAGAGGAAGGTTGTTGAAGACCACCATCACATTGGGGGTATATGGGCACCTGAAATATCTTTGAAGACCCAAAATTGATATCCATCCTAGAGCCTAGGTTAGGCTCAGTAATATGTGAGTAGGACCATCACCCCCTTACCTTCTGCCTATGGTATATCAACGTATTGCGCGATTATATTTTCTCTTTTGTAGAGATGCCTAATTCAAGAATTTTTAAGAAGTTGAAAAGACTTATTGAAGGACATGTGAAGTGATTTTTTGTATTTCCAGTCTTGTACCGGCGCTCCATTGACTGTCTATTGCATGTTCCCAGGTTTTTAGGGGAACCTCCGTATTCATTGTGTAGCGTATACAATAATTCACTTATCCTGAGAGCGCTTCACGGTTTTTCCTTACTATCACAGATCCCTTGAATTAAACATGCAGCTAGCTAAGGGGGAAAGCCCTGTTGCATAAATTACACAGCAGTAACGCTTTTTTACTGGCTATACAGAAACACATTTACCTACAGGAATATAAGTATTTAAAACTAAAGCTACGCCATAGTTACATAGTTACATAGTTATATAGGCTGAAAAAAAGACATGCGTCCATCGGGTTCAGCCTCTCCCACATAACCTACTGCTGTTGATCCAAAAGAAGGCAAAAAACCCAGTCTGAAATATGCAACATACCGGGAAAAAATTCCTTCTTGACCCCAGAATGGCAGTCAGATTTCTCCTTGGATCAAGAAGCTTTTACCCACATATTAAATATTATAACCCTTAATATTCTGTGTCTGCAGGAAGTCATCCAGTCGTTTTTTAAAAGTCTGTACAGACTCTGACCCAACCACCTCAACAGGCAGAGAATTCCACAGCTTTATTGTTCTCACCGTAAAAGTAGTTTACACTAAACTAATTTAAACTAAAACCAAACGATGTAATATATATTTAAAAACACACGATATAGATTGAACATAAAGTCTCTTGGGGTTTGAAGCATGGAGCGTTACATCAGCTCCATGACATTACTTTCCCCCCAAAAAGAGTCCGACAGACACAGTTGGACCCAAATGGGTCGACTCGGGGAGGTCAGAGCAAGGTGAGTCAGGGCTCCAGGGCCGTTTGCCGGGACAGTCCATCGGCATTCCCATTTTGGGCCCCGGGCCGGTATTGGATCGTGAAATTAAATGGCTGCAATGCCAGGCTCCAGCGCAGCAATCTGCCGTTCTCTACTGCCACTCGGTTGAGCCTAACCAGGGGGTTGTGGTCGATCATCACGGTGAAGGAGCGTCCATAGACGTAAGGCTGAAATTTCTTTAGGGCCCAAACCAGGGCCAAACACTCCATTTCTACGGCGGCATACCCCACCTCCCGGGGGTAGAAGTTTGCGTCTGATAAAAGCCACCGGATGCTCCCCTCCGTCATCGCCCACTTGGCTCTATACGGCTCCCAGTCCAAACATGGAGGCGTCTGTGTGGACGACAAAGCGTTTGTTATAATTTGGTGCCGCCAGGATGGGAGCTTGAGTTAGGGCGGTTTTGAGTTGGTGGAATGCCGCCTCACACTCCGGGGACCACAGGACTTGGCGGGGTAGGGATTTTTTTGTCAGGTCAGTCAGGGGTTTGGCGAGGTCACTGTAATGGGGGACGAATTTCCGGTAGTACTCGGCGGTCCCTAGGAAGGCAAGGACCTGGGTCTTGGTTATGGGAGTGGGCCAATCTAGGATGGCCTCTATCTTGGCCGGCTCGGGTCGCTGCTTCACACCCACCCGGTGGCTGAGGTACTGTACCTCGGACATCCCGATCCGGCACTTGTCAGGCTTCAGGGTCAGGTTAGCGGCCCTTATCCTATCTAACACCACCCCCAGATGGTGGAGGTGTTCCTCCCAAGTCTGGCTATAGACGGCTATGTCGTCCAGGTAGGCGCAGGCGAACTCCTGCAGGCCGTCGAGGAGGCGATCAATTAACCGCTGCAAGGTAGCCGGAGCGTTCTTCATCCCGAACGGCATGACCCGAAATTGGTACAGGCCGAACGGGGTGATGAAGGCCGACTTGGGGATGGCCTCCTCCTCGAGGGGAATCTGCCAGTACCCCTTACACAGATCAATAGTGGTCAAGAAGTGCCCCTGGGAGATCTGGTCTAACAGCTCGTCGACTCGGGGCATGGGGTACGCGTCGGTGACGGTGCAATCATTCAACCTCCTATAGTCGACACAGAACCGGGTGGTGCCATCCTTCTTGGGGACCAGCACCACCGGGGAGGCCCACGGGCTGGCGGAGGGTTCAATCACCCCTAGTTCAAGCATGTCCCGGATTTCGGCCTGCATGGGTTCTCGGACTGCCTCCGGGAGCCGGTATGCCGGCTGCCTCAATGGCCTCTGCCCAGGGGTTTCTACTTTGTGAAGGGTCTGACGGGTATAGCCCGGGAGTGCAGAGAAGACCTCCTGGCGGTCCTGGAGTACCTGCCTAACTTGGGCCTGTTCGTGGGGTCCCAACCCCTCCCCTAGCTGAACATATTCCACCCCGGAGGACTTGCTATTTATCCCAGGGAGTTCTGGTATGGGGATCTGTTCTGCCTCCTCGGTGGCCGGAGCGCAGATGGCAGCCACTGCCTCAGCCCGTTCGTGGTAGGCTTTCAGCATGTTGATGTGGAATGTCCGCTTGATCCTGGTGTCGGCGCAGCTGACAACCACATAGGTGGTATCCCCAAGTTGGTGTACCACCTGATAGGGGCCCTGCCAGGATGCCTGCAGCTTGTTCTGCCGCTGTGGTTTCAGGGACCTTTTGCCCCATGAAGAAGGAGCGGCTTCGAGCGGATCGGTCATAACATGCTTTCTGCTGGGCCTGGGCTGCCTGCATATTCACCTGGACTAGGCCCATGAGCTCTCTCAGGCGCTCGCGTAGTTCCAAAACGTAGCTCAGGATGGGGAGTCCTTCAAGCTCCTGTCTCCCTTCCCACTGGGCCCTAACTAAATCTAAGGGGCCCCTAACCCTGCGCCCGTATAATAACTCGAAGGGGGAGAACCCGGTGGATTCCTGGGGCACCTCTCTATATGCAAATAACAGATGGGGCAGATATTTTTCCCAGTCCTTCCTATCCTGGGTGAAGGCCCAGATCAACTGCTTTAGGGTCCTGTTAAACCGCTCGCACAGCACGTTCGTATGGGGGTGGTACGGTGCCCTGTGAAGGGCCTTGACACCACAGAGCGCCAGAGCTGCTGTGTCAGCTCAGCGGTAAACTGGGAACCCTGATCAGACAGTATCTCCTGGGGAACCCCACCCGGGAGAACACCCGCAGGAGGGCGTCAGCTATTGTATCAGCCTGAATGTTAGACAGGGGAATGGCCTCGGGGTACCGGGTGGCATAGTCCACCACCTTAAGGATGTATTTTTTTCCTGTGGCGGGCCAAGGGGCCGATTATATCCACTGCTACCCGGCTTAAGGGTTCCTGGATGATGGGTAGGGGTTAAAGCGGGGCTTTTGGGTGGTCCCCAGTTTTACCCACCTTTTGGCAGACCGGGCAGGTGCGGCAATATTCCTGCACATCAGCATGGAGTCTGGGCCAAAAAAAGACTCAGGATAACTGACTCCGGGTCTTGGCTATCCCGAGGTGGCCGGCGAGGGGAATGTCGTAGGCCAGTTTTAAAAGTTCCGGTCTGCGGGTCTGGGGCACGACCAGCTGTTTGTGGGGTCCCTGTTTCCTCCTGGTGCCCACCCTCTCGGTGTATCTGTATAGGAGCCCTCCTTCCCACTCTATGTGGTCATCCCCAACCCCTCCCTGGTCTTTGCCTGCCCTGTCCCGGTACCCTCTTAAAGTGGGATCAGTCTGGGTCTGGTGTCTGAGGTTGGCCGGGGAGTCCCAGGTTATGGGTTGGTCGGGTTGGGGGGACGGGGTTTGTTTTTGTCGAGGTTTGGGGGTTTTTCTTTGTGGTCTCACCTGGGTCCCGGCTGGAGTGGCGTGGTTTGTCCGGTGGCTCTGCTGGCGGGTGGTCATGGGTAGTATGCGTCTGTGTCGTAGGCGGAGACCAGACGTCCCAGGTCATTCCCTAGAACTTCGGCAGGCAAGTTGTCCAATAGGCCCACCTGCACGGATCCTGCCACGGAGCCCCAGTCTAGATGGACTCAGGCGGTGGACAGGCGTAGCACTCTACCTCCGGCTACTCTGACGGCAATGGTTGGGCCAGATTGGGCCTTCGTGGGTACCAGGTGGGGTCGGGTGAGGGTGATGGTGGCCCCCGAATCGGGGAGACCCTGGGCCGCCCGCCATTTATCCATACGGCCTGTCGATGATGCTGGCGGTTATCGGCGGCGGCGGCTTGTACGGGGTCTGCCTCGTGTAGCATGCCCCACTCCTCCTGACTGTCCTGGTATCGGGGTTCATTGTCCTAACAGTGAGCCGCTGGTGGTGCTGCACGGGCCGGGCCTCTTGGTATGGGGGGGGTCGGTTAGGGCAGTTCTGGCGATAATGTCCCACTTGGTTGCAGCCATAACAACGGATGGTTACAGCTGAGTTGGTGCGGACTGCGGGACGAGACGCCGGCCAACGGGCCGGGGGCTCAGAATTGTGGATGGGCAAGGGGGGGGTCAAGGAGCAGGCTGTCGATCGATCGCCCCCACTGGTCTTCTAGGTGTCTGTATATTCGTCCGCCCAGGTAGCAGCTTGCTGCACCGTTTGGGGCTTTTTGTCCCTCACCCAATCTCGCACCGTTGCATTGTGGTCCATTGTGGGTGAACATGCGGCGAACACGCGGAAATGTTCGTAGTTCACGAACATGTGGTGTTCGAATCGAACTCTGAACCGATCGAACCGAACAGTTCATCCCTATCCAGGAGGTGACACTCGTGGCGGCGCAGAAGCACCACCGCGAGTATCACCGAGGGTAACGTTTTGTCCCGGGGCAAGGTGCTGCAGAACCTCCTGCCCTGGAATATGGGGATGCTACGGGGTATCCTGCAGGCGCTTATTATCCCCACTAGCCTCCCCATTTTAGCATTCGGGAGGGAATAGGGCCCAAGATGTATTGCCTGTTACCCCTGGTGGTGGATGCAGGGATTCCTCTGTTTGCTGGTTTTCAGGCTCTGCAGACCATCTCTATTGGGCTGATGGCCTGCGGTCACATGACCTGCTCAGCCCTATATATAGGGCCAGCAGTACACTTGCTCCTTGGGTCAGGATAGGTTAATACCTATTGAGTTCCTGCTCCCTGTTCTGTATCTGATATCTCTGAGTATGACTCTCTGGCTCTGGTTCCTGGAATATTCCTACGTCTGTCCCCTGAGGTTCTGTATCTGATATCTCGTGTATGACCTGGCTTGTTTATTGGACCTCTCTTCTGTCTGTACCCTGTCTGTTTGAAGATCTCCTTGTGTATGCTCAGAGTGTTCTCTGTGAAGCTGTTTCACATTACTGCTGAGTGGGGTTCTGCCCTGCAGGGTGTGGAATTCAGCGAACTTGTATTCTGCCTTGCTGAAACGAATTATAGGAGAGTCCTCTCTGTTGCTAACGTGGCATGTATGACTACCCCCTCTGGTGCCAACCACGATTGTGTAAACTAGTTATTTGACACTTACGAAATATCTCTGCCTGTGCATAGTTAAGGTGCTTTAGCTCAGTAGACACTTGATCAAAGAAATGATTTGCTACTGAGCAGTATCTAGTGTTTACATTCTGTCTGGCCTCCCTGGCTGGGAGCGCTAGGATCAGCAGTCTTGATTGTTGTGAATTCAAGTACCAAAGAGGTCTGCCCTGCAGGGTGCTGAATATGTCGAAGTCTCATTCAATCCTGTTAAGAAATACTGTGTGTGTCCTCACTGTTGTCAACCCATGTTATGATACATTTGTATTTAATCTCTGTCAAGTAAACCTGTTTTCGCTCAGTAGACACTTGGTCACAAAATCATTTGCTACTGAGCGCTATCTAGCATTCTGTCTCTCCTTCCTGGTTGGGAGTGTTAGGTGTGGCAGTCCTAACTGCTATTTAGTCAAAGGTTAATCTGTCCTAAGGATACATAACACCATAGGCGACTCTACAGGGGGGCAAGGGGGGGCAATTGCCCCCCCCTAGGTTATTCCTTGCCCCCCCATGTGCCCCCCCCACCAAAAATCAGCATCCAGCTTCCCACACTTTTTCGAAACGCTGTATCTCCGTCCCTGTGCATCGTATATAGACAATCTATGTGTCATTGGAAAGGGCAGATTCTGGCCTTTCCATTGATACCAAACATGACCATATTCAGTTTGAAATAAAAGTCATAAAACATTAAAAAATAACGGACACTTAATCTTAAGGCTACATGCTGCACAGTATTCATTTCATGTTTTCCCATGAATAATGGCATATTAGGGGTTAAGGGGGTAGCTAAATGCCACATTGTTTATTATTTTTATTGTATTTCCCTGGGTTTATGGCATTTTAGGGGTTATTATGGAAGTTAGAATCTAAAGCGTCTAATCATCTTTAGATCCTTTGCTTTTCATCACATTTCGGGGGAATTCATTTAGCTGAAAATATAGTGAATTCCTATTTAGCGAATGGTCACTGTAATTTGCTAAAAGTGGAGTCACTGAAGCAGCAATCAGACATTCAGCGAAAACTGCCGAATTGCGGCAAATAAAGTATCAGGTTAGTACAATAAAAAGGCATCATTGCATCACATTACTCATTGCGTCACATTACTTATTGCATCACATTACTCTGGGGTTTTGGAACCTTATTTATATATATACTTATTTAGGGAACTATTACCTGGTTTGGGTTAACCCTTGCGTTGGCATGGTTTTGCGTTAGCGCCAGGTTAATTGAGTCTAGCACCTGACCAACAGATCGTTTGCCTCCCGCTACAAACGGGAAAAATCACTTAGAGCGTTGCTATTAGCGATTTGTACTGCGAGCTTACTGTACTTTCCGCGTCCTTTACTTAACACGGAGAGCGCTAGAGATCTCTAGCGCTTTTGCAGCTAACAGATCACTTGGTGCCAGCGCTAATTTTTTAGGGGCGCTAATTGCAACATTTTACCTACTGCTCAACCCTGGCGCTATCTCCAAAAAAACTGTAAAAACAGGTCCTCACCCAAAATTAACAGGCATTTGAAAGGAATGCAGCACAGGTGTTCTCTTGGCCCCATACACCATAGCAATGGATCTGGTCCGCATTGTCGTTGCTGTTGCAGTAGGCTCTATTATAAATGTATCCTTTATCCACATATATCCTAATATATTGCCTAATTTTAAACATTTTATGCTGGAGGTTATTCATAGTATGGAAGTGGTTGATTATTAGGGTGACCGTGTGGACCATGTTTAAAGTGACACATGGATAAGTCTTGCCCTGAAACATGTATTATTTATATGCTGCAGCAGGGAAATTTTTGTCGCTCACCTGGCCTTCCTTTTGGATCCATTAAATGCAGTGTAATGATTCTACATGCTGCTGGGTGGCATTTATCATGCAATGCCCATCAGCCTTAATATATGTGTGCATCAAAACATGGATAATACAGGGGGCGGAGCTAACCACGGCAGCGAGCGGTCACGTTTCTGATCAGCTCCAGCGCAGCTTCGGCTTTACACCGGATTTTAACTGCTCGTTTGCCCTCATACAGCTCCCGACTGAACCTGGATGCCCTAGCACGTCTCGAGGAACTTATCAGCTACCCTCCGGCGAACTCTGTGGTGGACTTACTCCCCGGGAGAGATTCGGGCCTAGTGACGGCGGCCATCTTGGGAGACCTTGTGCGCTCCTGCGGAGCCTTCCGGAGTCTTACTCTCTAACGCCGGACTGGAGGAGGTCGATAATGCCTAAGAAGCCTACTCAGAACGGTGGTCCCCGCCAACAGGACATCCGGATTTCTATGGTAGGGGGGCCCGTTTCTGTGTCTCTCCCTCCGAGCTATGGGTCGTCTGAGGAAGAGGAGGACCGTGCCTGGTCTTTTGGTGGGGATGCTGGGATGTCCTGGCTTACCCCGCCGTCTCGGGGGCAGGGACAACGGCCTCTTTCTGCAGCGGCAAGGAAAAGAGCACAAAAAAAACGCAAGGCCGTGTTAGCAGCTTCTTCAATTCCCCACTGGCCACCCGGGAATCCTCTGAGGGGGACTCTGCTAATGACCACCAACTCTCCGCTGCCAGCAGTGTAACGTCGGAACAACGACCTAAGCCAAGGCAGGCGTCGCGAGTGTCGGATACTCGGGCCGAAGCATCCGTACCTGGTGCACAGTTAATGGCAGCCCAGACCCAAGAGAAGGACGATCATCTCCCTTCCACAAAAGGAGACCTACGCAGACTCATGGACGAGATTAGGGACATGTGGAAACCTGAGGTGGCAGCAGTTCGGGCAGAGGTACAAGAGGTACGCGCACAGGTGATGGAAGTGCAGACAAAGACGGCAGAAGTAGCAACGGAACAATCCCAACTAGCTGGCCAGGTGACTGCCCTTCGCTCGCAGATTGAAATCCTGTCCCGTTCTGTAGAAACACTGGAAACTCGGCACCGGCGGCGCAATATCAGGGTCAGGGGCATCCCGGATTCGGTGATGGAGGACGAGCTGCAGCCTTATGTGACCCGTCTTGCTCTACAAGTGTCCGGCCTGCCTTCTACTACGCCTGATGTGGTTGGCTCGGTGTACAGGGTCAGGAGACCCGCAGCGTCTGTCAAGGGAGCACCTAGGGATGTCGTGGTGGCATTCCGCGACATGGCCCTGAAAACGAGGATCATGACTACTCCCGGCGCTCGGGAACCTGTGCAGTTTGAAGGTTCTACCCTCACCCTCTATCACGACCTCCCGTTCCTGACCTTGGTGGCCCGCAGACGGTTCCGAGACATAACGGCTGTCCTTCGTCGGCAGGGGATCCGATATAGATGGGGCCTGGCTGGCTCCCTTAGTGTAACCTATGCCAATATCGCCCATACGATCACCGACCCCGCCACGGCGCTGAATGTCCTCGACCAAGCAGGTATCCCGCTGGATGCCGCGACGGTTCAGCCGGGTTGATGCTGATTTCCCCCCCCCCTTTCTCTCCCCTCCCCCCCCTTTTTTTTTTTTTTTTTTTCTCCCTCTCTTCTCTCTTTTTTCTTTATATTTGCAAGCGGGTTCTCTGGACTTTTGGAACTGTCTGTTTCTAAGAACTGGAACTCTTTCTGAGTTTTCCTTTTTTGTAGGTCCCATGGACAATCTTTGTCTTTTGTTTGCTTTTTAACATAACTTCACTTGGGCCAGTCGTTATTTGCTTTTACGCTTTCTACCGGTATACCCGTATTTGGGTTCTGCAAGCCCAGGGAGTTATCTTCTCCGCTACTGAGACACCCCTTTTTCTCGGGACACTGTAGTCCTCTTTTGCTATAGTTCCCCGGCTGGGGCTTATGCTGATTGTGTCCACCGCTTCCCCCCCCCATCTGTTATTTGCCCTGTGAGAAACCTTCCCCCCCCCTTATGCTTTCTGTGTATTTGATGCCTATTTGGCCCTGCGAGGCCGGTTTTGCCAGTTTGTGTATCATTCTTACTTGTAAAATAAAAACTTTAAAAAAAAAAAAACATGGATAATACGGCCACCATGGAGGATTTTAATAATGCAGGGTGTGAGGTTATTCACTGGATGTGTTCATAGTAAAGCTTGTGAGGGCAGGGGATAGGTATGGCCCGGCACTCTGCACTGGAAAGAAAAAACAGTTCTGTCCTGTATACAACTGCATTAGCGCTGGGTCTCAGCCCGGGTCTTAGAGTTTTCCTAGCGTGCGCCAAACGACCTTGTTTATGGACTACTGCAGACAAGGTGATCTGTTAGTAGGTCGTCAGGCACTAAGTTTTAGCGACTCGCGCTAAATTTTTCCTTTAGTGATGGTGTTTTAGTTCACACCGGGTGATAGGGCTCTTAGTTTTATTCAGTGATATGATTTAGTGGTGAAAATTATTAGTGCCCCCCCAGTTTTGACTGCGGTATCTTCTGTGCCCCCCCTAAATATTGCTCCTAGAGTCGCCACTGCATAACACAGTTACCCGGGGTGAGAGCAACCGTGTATGTGACATCCTTGTGTTACGTTCTATTGCCAACTCCTGTTATTCTTTATGTCCACCGTCAGCCCTGCAACCAGTGTTTAGATTTATTAATCTTACCCAGTGCAGGGCTCCCTCTTGTGCCGGTCTCCTGCACTATCATCTCTTGTTCTGTCTCTGATTAAGTGTAGTGTGTGCTGGATTCTGCATAATGCAACAAACCACTTACCTGCCTCAAGGGCTTAAAAATGAATGCTATGAAGGGCCTTCCCTGGCATCTGCCTGGGACCCCCGTTACAGTTAAGGAGACACAGCCAAACATATAAAGTGGTCAAGGAAGTGAAATAAGCCACACGCCTGTTTAATTCTTTCAGAAACGTATCCCCATAGAGCAAAGGCCCAACCCCTAGGAAGTGAGTTCCACCAGTTTAGCATCCAGCCTGAATGGAGCAGCTATGCGGCATTCCCCAAAATTTATAGGCCCAGCTGAGCCCATTCTGGATTAAGGGATTTCTTCTGCATGATAGCCTCATCAGATCACAGACAATGGGCCAGGTGTACATTGTATCCTGCGTGGCCTTCAGCCTTTGTTCCAGACCCTTACGAGGGTCCCAACTTGAACATTTCATGAAGGTCACCATGATGGGATCGAATTCCAGTGTAATGGAGACTTTACATGGATTTTCCAGACATACTTTATTTATGTGATAAATGTGAGTGTGACGTGCGTCACTTTAGACTTAGGGTGTGTGGGCATGGAGATGGGTTTGGGGGGCAGGCCTGAGCTTCGTTATTATTTTCATTGCCCTCGTGTGCAGAATATTTGTGTGATTTGTGATATGTAAGAATGCATTGTCTAGTCTTTGTGTATCTGCTACCTGCTTCTATCTGAATAGTTTGTAATCTGCTGTCTATGTAATGTAATTAGACTACTGTTTGTCCAGAGTATGGAGAAGGAAAGGAACTGCTCATGATCCTAAGCATACCACCTCATCAGTGAAGCATGGTGGTGGTAGTGTCATGGCGTGGGCATGTATGGCTGCCAATGGAACTGGTTCTCTTGTATTTATTGATGATGTGACGGCTGACAAAAGCAGCAGGATGAATTCTGAAGTGTTTCGGGCAATATTATCTGCTCACATTCAGCCAAATGCTGCAGAACTCATTGGACGGCGCTTCACAGTGCAGAAGGACAATGACACAAAGCATACTGCAAAAGCAAGCAAAGAGATTTTGAAGGGACAGAAGTAGAATGTTATGCAATGGCCAAGTCAATCACCTGACCTGAATCCCATTGAGCATGCATTTCACTTGCTGAAGACAAAACTGAAGGGAAAATGCCCCAAGAACAAGCAGGAACTGAAGACAGTTGCTGTAGAGGCCTGGCAGAGCATCACCAGGGATGAAACCCAGCGTCTGGTGATGTCTATGCGTTCCAGACTTCAGGCTGTGATTGACTGCAAAGGATTTGCAACCAAGTATTAAGAAGGGAAAGTTTGATTTATGATTATTATTCTGTCCCATTACCTTTGGTCCCTTAACAAGTGGGGGCACATCTGCAAACTGCTGTAAGTCCTACACCGTTCACCTGAGTTGGATGTACATACCCTCAAATTAAAGCTGACAGACTGCAGTTAAAGCACGTTGTTTTTGTTTCATTCCAACTCCATTGTGGTGGTGTATAGAGCCAAAGATGTTAGAATTGTGTTGATGTCCCAATATTTCTGGACCTGACTGTATGTACGCAGACGACACTGTAATCTATACCAGCAAACCAAATCTCCCGCAGCTGGAGGCCGTGCTGCAAGAACAATTCACAGAGGTAGAAAAGTGGATCAAACACAACAAACTTTTTTAAAATACTGACAAAACTGTAACGATGCTCTTTGGAACAAAACCTAAACTACACAAATTGCAAAATCCCCATCTAGGTGTGGGGACAAGAGCAAATGACACGCTGACCACAGTCACTTCTCTCAAATATCTAGGTATGTGGTTAGACCCTAACCTATCCTTTGGCCCCCACATCGAAAAACTCTCATCTAAACTTTACCCCAAACTAGGTGCCCTGTACAGAAACAAATCCTGCCTGAGCCCCGCGGTAACAAAGCAGATTGTACAACAAATGCTTATGCGGCTATTGAATACGGAGATGTAGTGTATGCAGCCGCCCCGCAAACACACCTTCATAAACTTACTACATTGTATAACTCCTTCTACCGCTTTGCATTACAATGTAACCACATGACCCACCATTGTGACATGTTAAAAGAGCTAAACTGGCCATCGCTGGAGTCTAAACGCACCCTTCACCTTTCCAGCCTGGTGTTTAAGAGCATTTCTGGGAAGCTGCCACCCTACCTGAATAGACTGCTTCCCCCAGCAGCTCCCTCATCCTATAATCTCCGATCCAGGACCAGCACCTTACTTGCAATACCACAATACAAAAAGACAGTGGCTCGGTCCTCATTTTCCTACAGAGCACCACAATTTTGGAATAACCTTCCAGACACCATCAAATCTTCCCCCAGTCTAAAGTCACTCAAGAGCTCCTTACTAACATACCTCAATACAAAATGCACCTGTAAACATGTAACAGTGACTATATACAGAATGCGCCTGTAAACATGTAACATAGTGACTATATACAGAATGCACCTGTAAACATGTAACATAGTGACTATATACAGAATGCACCTGTAAACATGTAACATAGTGACTATATACAGAATGCACCTGTAAACATGTAACACAGTGACTATATGTCCGGATCCCTGGCTGTAGCCATTCTGGAACCCCCCCCCCCCCCGATGGTACACTTCATGTTCTGATCCTGCCCTGCAACCAGCATTGTAAGAGTTAACACCAAAACACACGTGACTCACAAAATAAAGGGCTCTGCCCCTCAATGACACATTGCTGGTTCATTACAGCTTATGCTCACGAAGAGTGAACATCGTTGCTTTGTTGCTACTCTGCTACCTGATCCTGATTCCCCATTTCTGGTTCCTACAATTACAACCATCATCCTCTGCAATCAACCTGGTTAGTCTTTATTTCCATCCACCCTCCACTATCCATATCCTCTGTTTATCAGTGCAGACCACTGCATCCTGGGCTCATACCCCTGCCATCCAGGTGCCACCCAGGTACCATCCCCACGTTCCTGACACTATATACAGAATGCTCCTGTAAACATGTAACATTGTGACTATATTTTCCACATATTTATTTTCTGTTAATCTGTATATTTGTGTTGTTTTTTTTAATATCTTGCATTGTATTACTTTTTATTTCTGTAACTAACACTTCAATGTTCTTAAACCCAGGACATACTTGAAAACGAGAGAAATCTCCATGTATCCTTCCTGGGAAAATCCTTTATAAAATAAATAAATAAATAATCATCATTTATATGGCACCAACAGTTTCCGCAGCTCTTTACAATAACCAGTAGGGAGTGGGACAAAATTACAAACATAGGAACAGAAACAGGAGGTGTAGAGGGTCATGTTCATAGGAGTTTACAATCTAAAAGGGATTGGGGTGGAGGAAGACAATAGGAGTTTTATTGGTTGTCGGGATCACTAAAACTAGCGTTACAGAAACAGTGGGGACATGGAGGTCACATTTTTCATGATGTGAGGGGTAGATGAGGAGAGGGACAGGTCGGCTCAGTAATGTGTCTAGGATCAAAAAACAGCCATCCCCAGGTGAAAGGTGGGGAGAAGGACATACTGGGAGCCCTTGAAGAGGAGCATCGGTAGGGCCCAATGAGGGTAATCCATCAATATATCATTTGTGGCCATCCCCGTTGCAGGGAGAGCCTTGTTGAGCTCATTTTCCTCCTCAGAGTAGCCTGTGCAATATTCATTTGCCAATTTAAACTGTGGGGGACGGAAAGCTGAAGGAGTACAATTAAGATAAAGTGTTTTGTGCTCAAACTCCCATCACTCACAGGAGCTGTGCAATGCAAGCAGTCAACCCAAACACTTGCACAAGAAAAACTATTTTTTGTCACTGGTGCCCAAAATCTGATAAAGCCTACTGTCATGCTTCCAGCCTTGAAACCCAGGAAGTCCTGTGTATGAACCAATCCGGGACAGCTCTTAGCCTTGCCTGGGCCATCATATCTGGCCCAGGACTCTGACCACCTGACCAACACAGTACTGACCAACTCCCTTCTTAAGGGCAGTATTCCCTCTTAGCAGGGCTCTGTTCTTGAGTCCCCAGCAAGGAGCAAGTTCTGCTGCTCCAACTCCTGGTTCCTGCATTGCCCAGCAGATCCACACTTAGGGCCCTATTACATTTCCGCGCAAACTCGTATGCGAAGCGTATTATTTTTGCGCGCAGCGTTAAACATTATTGTGCGTAATTTAATGCTGGTATTACGATCCAAGTGCATTTTTTCATCTGTCAAAAATTTGCATTCCCTTATTGTTGTGGAGCTCTGGCACATTCATACACACTGCACATTTCTCTGGGTTTATTGTTTTGGAGCTCTGGCACATTCATACACACTGCACATTTCTCTGGGTTTATTGTTGTGGAGCTCTGGCACATTCATACACACTGCACATTTCTCTGGGTTTATTGTTGTGGAGCTCTGGCACATTCATACACACTGCACATTTCTCTGGGTTTATTGTTGTGGAGCTCTGGCACATTCATACACACTGCACATTTCCCCACAATAAACCCAGAGAAATGTGCAGTATGTATGAATGTGCCAGAGCTCCACAACAATAAAACAGGCCCCTTCAGTTTAAAAATCACAATAATTTTTTTATTATTTACACAGTGGGTCGTCACCCACCACCATCAATTGTCAATCTCTGTTCCCTCCGGGCTCGGCTCCTGCAGGCAGGCAGGCTGGCTGGCTCCACCAGACGTTGCAGGCTCCTATCGTGCCCTTTGTTGCATCCCCAATCTGCAGCTATGTGTCACGTGATATCACATGGATGAAGGGGGCGGCGCCAAGGTAGCGTGTCTCCCACAATGAAAGCACGAGACGCGCTGCCTTGGTGCCGCCTTCCAGCCAGTCTGCCTGCTGCGATGGGAATGTGAGGGGGCACATTTGGACTGCGCGCAGCCGTGCAATGCGCAGCGATACTGGGTGGTCTGGCGATGAGGCTGGGGATTAACAAAATAGTGGCCGTGAATCGCGGTGAGGCAGATTTTTGTGGAGGGCACTTTTTTTTGCTGCCCCAGATGGTGCTGCAAAAGTGTCGGCCTAGGCCAAGATACATCTCTACCCAGGGAAACCATCACGGACCATACATAGACTGTTTGAGGTAACCAGCTCCTCACCTGGTGCAGATCCTCATGCATGTATTTTAACAGACGCCCATGCTGCACCAACCCAAAATCATTTCCGCTCACGTGTATCACCAACACGTGAGGGACCACACCAAGACACAGGGCCCTCGCCAGTCCAGGGCTGCACAGGGCAAAAAAATAAAATAATAATTAAATAAAAAAATATCTGCCCTGGACTTCATCCAGACCGGCCAACTTTAATTATGCAAACCCACACATGGGATGGGCACAGGAGCCAAGGCCAAGATGAAGATCAGAGCACATTTTATGACCGATTCATGCAAAACTCCCCATAATTCCAAAGGGTTCACATACTTTTTCTTGCAACTGTACTTTTTTTTTTACAGCTCAACGATAGGATTTGCAGTTTACTAGGGATCGAAAGGAGCGTGACAGCTGCGTACCATCCCCAAACCAACGGGCTGGATGAAAAGACTAACCATAACATAAAGCGGCAAGTTAAATTCAAATACAATTTTTATTAACCCTTAGGGACTGCTGACGTACCATGTACTTCACGTTCACGGGTCTCCCTTAGGCCCGCGGAGGTACATGGTACGTCAGCGGGCCCCGGCTTTCCCACCCACTGTATACTTACCTTCCTTGCTGGCTCCTGCGGTGTTCTGGCAGGCTAGAAGCCTGCCGCGCGGCTTCCTGGGGGCTGGCTGGCCAGATGTCATCACGCTGCGTGATGACGTCATCCGCAGGTGCCCATCGGTAGGGATGCACTGATGCTTAGTATCGCTGTTGGTGCAAATTCCACAATACCTATACCGATACTGGAAGCAAGCACTGGGCTGATTTGTGGGTGGTTTGTGAGGGCTGGGGCGGCTGGCAGAATGCATTAACAGCATAGAGACTGACCATCGAGAAGCTTCTGGCCATCTGGGGAGGACGAGGAACCTTTCCACGTGAATCTCACATCTGACTCCTTGCTGGTGCGAGTCGGATCCTTCTGCCCACACAGACTGACATTGATCCGAGACACCCAGCAGCAGCGAGAAGTGCACAGCGCCAGCGACACCTCCTGGCCCTCCCAGGTCATGTATACAAAAAAAAAGTACTAACCGCTTGAAGGCGTTGAAAAGAGCTACGATGTGCTGGCACTTGAGGTAGAATGTGCGCCACGGCCCTTGTTCCGGGATATCTGCATTTTGGGTGTCTGAGAAGAGGATTTTGAATGCGGCGCCCAGGCCCTGCGTCTGCCGGAGGAAAAACCACGTAACGGTCACAAACGCAGAGATTCAGGCTATTTACTGAGTCTGTAATACACCGGACTGTTTGCGCACCTGAAGCTTCCCCCAACGATGACATTTAAACCACCCCCCACAATCCAATATTCTGAATAGTTCTTGAAGTGACTCCAGAACTCCAACTGCAAGAAGGAGAAAACGATTAAAAAACATTTAAATGCAAAAAAAGTTTGCCATATCACTGTAACATGGACGAGCCTCCTCGTGGGGTCAATATACCCTTTCTATATCACTGTTGCATGGACTAACCTCCGCCTGGGGGCAATATACCCTTTCTATATCAATGTTACATGGACTAACCTCTGCGTGGGGGCAATATACCCTTTATATATCACTGTTACTGCCCCCATTGGGAGGGATCCCAAGTCTCCGAGATGTTTCAGGAGTCTCCCTTAAGTAAATGTGTATTCCTGACGCCCGCAAACACTTCAGGAACTCCCAGATTCGGGAGAGGTGGGATCAGTCGCGGCCGTAGGGCACCTCATCGTCACCCCATCCTGACGTCACTGCAGAGGTGCCGCGTGATCCTCCTTACAGTCTGAATGTAGAGCCTTGCGGCGTGTCTGCAGTGACGTCAAAACGCGGCAACGATGAGGTGGAGCTCATTTGGGGGGGGCTGGCTATCTGATAGCTGCACCTGGGGCAGGGGCTTTGTGAGTGTGAGAGCAGACTCCTGCCTGGGGTCGGTGGCGTCACTAGGGTTGGTGTCACCCGGTGCGGTAACTTATGGTGTCACCCCCACCCCCGAGTTTTACGGATTTTTTTTAACTACTCGTACTCCTAAATCAGTACTGCCATATAACACTGAATGCTCATACACACAGCACACATTACTGTGAGGTTTATTGCTCTCTCCTATGCTCACACACAAATTTTAGCCAACTGCCAGCAGGTACGGTGCCTGTTCGAAGGCAGTGAAAGCACACATGGATCTATATTGCCCCCAGCAGCTCTGAATATATTGCCCCCCAGCAGCACACCCATGGATATATATTGCCCCCAGCTCACATATAGATATATTGCCCCAGTTCACAATTATATATTACCCCCAGCAGCTCACCCATGGATATATATTGCCCCAGCTCACATATGGATATATTGTGCCTCAGCTCACATATGGATATATTGCCCCCAGACCAGCTCACACATGGATATTGCCCCCCAGCTCTCATGGATATGCCCCCAGCACACATGGATACTGCCCCAAGCACACATGGATACTGCCCCAGCACACATGGATACTGCCCCAAGCACACATGGATACTGCCCCAGCTCACATGGATATGCCCCAGCTCTCATGGATATGCCCCAGCAGCTCTCATGGATATGCCCAGCTCCTCTCATGGATATTGCCCCAGCTCCTCTCATGGATATAATGCCCCAGCCCCCATGGATATGGCCCAGCTCCTCTCATGGATATTGCCCCAGCTCCTCTCATGGATATAATGCCCCAGCCCCCAGCTCATGGATAATGCCCCCAGGTCATGGATATTGCCCCAGCTCATGGATAATACCCCCTGCTCATGGATAATGCCCCAGCTCCTCTCATGGATATACTGCCCCAGCTCATGGATAATGCCTCAGTTCATGGATAATGCCCCAGCTCATGGATACTGCCCCAGCTCATGGATACTGCCCCAGCTCATGGATACTGCCCCAGCTCATGGATAATGCCCCAGCTCATGGATATGCCCCAGCTCATGGATAATACCCCCTGCTCATGGATATGTCCCAGCTCATGGATAATGCCCCAGCTCCTCTCATGGATATACTGCCCCCAGCTCCTCTCATTGATATTGCCCCAGCTCATGGATAATGCCCCCAGCTCATGGATAATGCCCCCAGCTCACCTCCTGCGTCGCGTGTTCTGCTCCCTCTGAGCGTCCGGCATGGAGCTTGGGCGCTCACATGGGGGGGAGCCACGTGACCAGCCGCGATCTCGCGAGAACTCGGCTGGTGACGTGTTTCCCTCAGGCGAGCGCCGAAGCTGCATAGCTTCGGACGCTCGTAGGGAGCGAAACGCGGCGCAGGGTGAGACACCGCCCTTAGGATGACGGTGTCACCCTAAGGGCGGGTGTCACCTGGTGCGGGCCCCACCCCCCGCCCCACGTTAGACGCCGCCCTGCCTGGGGTCCCTGCTACTCTTCATGGGTGTATTGCAGTTCTCCACTCCCAGTTTGGCCGGCTGATTAACGGCGTTTGGCAGTCAGTGCAGCGTATCACGGCTGCTTTCAGCGGATTGCAGCTGCTTTCTGCGGTCTGTTCAGCGGATTGCAGCGGCTTTTGACGGTCTGTTCAGCGGATTGCTGCTGCGTTTAGCAGGTTGCGGTGGCTTTCGGTGGTCTGTTCAGCGGATTGCAGCTGCGTTTAGCGGGTTGCGGCAGCTTTCGATGGTCTGTTCAGCAGATTGCAGTGGCTTTCGACGGCTTCTGTTCAGCGGGTTGCAGTGGCATTTGATGGCTTCTGTTAAGCGGTTCGTCGGCTGCGTCCATCAGGTTTATTGGCGGATCCCTGCTACACATTGCGTGGCCCTCGCGGTGGATGCTGGATTCACCGCCGGGTCAGGGAATTGAACTCGCTGGAGGGGGACGAACACGAAAGCACGGAAAATTCAATGAAATTAATAACTATGTAAGGGAATATATAAAATAATAACCACTCATTAACCCCCAAAATGCCACCAAACCAGGTGAAAACATTGTGATTAACACACAGACTCCCCATTAACCCCTGAGATGCCATTACAGCTGAAATAACCATAAAATGACATAAAACCAAGAGAAAATTAAATAAAAGTCAGTGTGAAAAAAAAGAGTTATTTTTAATTAATAAATTATTGGTGATTAATTTTACACATTACACAGTCATGGTGGATATCATTAGAAAGAACAGACTCTGCACTTTCAAATGACACCTCAACCAGCCTCCTGCCATGCTCAGGGACGGAGATACAGGGCTCCAAAGGACCCCTGGGTCTCCTGCAATCCAAGCTGCCTCCAGGGGAGAAAGCAGCAACCCCCACCCGGAGTCTGTGACTCTCAGTGCGGGGAGAAGTGCTGGGACAGGGCGGCTGATACACTCCCTCCCTGTGTGTGAGCGCGGGGGGGGGGCAGTGGCCGCGGGGAGGAGGAGAGGCTGGGACGGCTGGTCCCCTTCCCTTACTGTGTGAGCGCCCGGGGGGGGGAGTGGCCGGGGGGTGGCGGTGTGCTGGGGAGGAGACGCTGCCTTGCATTATCCGACGCTCGTGGCCGATTGAGCCTACGTCACAGAAGACAGCTGATCGGCGGCTTGATGACAGGTTCTGTGACGTAGGTGCACCAGGCGCTTGCGCAGTGCGGGGGAGGCATTTCTCGACACGCAGGCAATCCTCGATGGAACACCGGCATAAGCATTTGTTGTACAATCTGCTTTGTTACCGCGGGACTCAGGCAGGATTTGTTTCTGTACAGGGCACCTAGTTTGGGGTAAAGTTTAGATGAGAGTTTTTCGATGTGGGGCCAAAAGATAGATATGGGTCTAACCACATACCTAGATATTTGAGAGATGTGACTGTGGTCAGCGAGCCATTTGATTTTGTCCCCACACATAGATGGGGATTTTGCAATTTGTGTAGTTTAGGTTTTGTTCCAAAGAGCATCGTTACAGTTTTGTCATTATTTAAAAAAAGTTTGTTATCTTTGATCCACTTTTCTACCTCTGTGAATTGTTCTTGCAGCACGGCCTCCAGCTGCGGGAGATTTGGTTTGCTGGTATAGATTACGGTGTCGTCTGCGTACATGTGTACAGTTGAAGCTATCTTCTGTTCTTTTGTTGTTTGCATTAGCCTGTGCTAGAAATGGTGGTTTCATTGCCAGGCAGCAACAAGGTTAACTGTTTCGTGTGTGGTTACTTAATTCTGTGTGTTGGGTTATATACTTACCACTACAGGGTGAGTGCGTGAGTCAGGCTTAGTGCGCAATGTCAGGCTTAGTGCGGGATGTCAGGCTTAGTGCGGGAGGTCAGGCTTAGTGCGGGAGGTCAGGCTTAGTGCGGGATGTCAGGCTTAGTGCGCAAGGTCAGGCTTAGTGCGGGATGTCAGGCTTAGTGCGGGGAGTCAGGCTTAGTGCGGGGAGTCAGGCTTAGTGTGGGGAGTCAGGCTTAGTGTGGGGAGTCAGGCTTAGTGCGGGAGTCAGGTTTAGTGTGAGAGTCAGGTTTACTACGCAAGTTAGTAGGGTTAGGGTTAGTGTGCGGGTTAGGGTTATTGTGCGAGTCAGGCTTAGTGTGCGAGTCAGGCTTAGTGTGCGAGTCAGGCTTAGTGTGCGAGTCAGGCTTAGTGTGCGAGTCAGGCTTAGTGTGCGAGTCAGGCTTAGTGTGCGAGTCAGGCTTAGTGTGCGAGTCAGGCTTAGTGTGCGAGTCAGGCTTAGTGTGCGAGTCAGGCTTAGTGTGAGAGTCAGGCTTAGTGTGAGAGTCAGGCTTAGTGTGAGAGTCAGGCTTAGTGTGAGAGTCAGGCTTAGTGTGCGAGTCAGGCTTAGTGTGCGAGTCAGGCTTAGTGTGCGAGTCAGGCTTAGTGTGCGAGTCAGGCTTAGTGTGCGAGTCAGGCTTAGTGTGAGAGTCAGGTTTACTACGCAAGTTAGGGTTAGTGTGAGTCAGGTTTACTATGCAAGTTAGGGTTAGTGTGAGAGTCAGGTTTAGTACGCGAGTTAGGGTTAGTGTGTGAGTCAGGTTTACTATGTAAGTTAGGGTTAGTGTGTGAGTCTGGGTTAGTGTGTGAATCTGGTTTACTATCCAAGTTATGGTTAGTGTATGAGTCAGGTTTACTACGCAAGTTAGGGTTAGTGTGTGAGTCTGGATTTGTTTGAGAGTCAGGTTTACTACGTGAGTTAGGGTTAGTGTGTGCGTCAGGTTTACTACGCAAGTTAGGGTTAGTGTGTGAGTCTGGATTTGTTTGAGAGTCAGGTTTACTACGTGAGTTAGGGTTAGTGTGTGCATCAGGTTTACTACGCAAGTTAGGGTTAGTGTGTGAGTCGGGCTTAGTGTGAGAGTCAGGTTTACTACGTGAGTTAGGGCTAGTACGCAAGTTAGTGTTAGGATTAATGTTAGGGTTAATACAAGAGTTAGTGTTACCCTTGCACTAATCCAAAATATAAGTGTTAATTTTTTTTTACCTCAATAACAACAATTTACACATATATAAATATACAAAACCCCACTGTCCCTGTTTTATATCATAATATTCCTCCTTTGCACCAGCATTTCACAAAACTAACATTTTAGAAAGTGACAGGACGAGCGCAGCGTCTCCTGCTGCTGTTTGGATTTCAGTTCTGTGAAATGCCACCATTTGTTGGTGTTGCAATGCTAGCACTTTTCACTGGTATTTGCAACACTGATGTCAAGGTGAAATGGCAGGTGTCAGGATAGGGAGTCACACAGCACGCAGAAAAAACCCAGTTAAGCAAGAAAACCCCTAATCTGACAGGCTGGTCCTTAGAATGGCCAGTACTAACTAAATAGAGTATATAATCCATAGTATTGAACCCACAGGGACAAGAGACATATCACAGAACAAACACAAAGCCAGAGATCGGTACACGGAATCTGTATGATATATAACCATACAGGGAATGTAGAGAAAAACCAAAGTCCAGATACCATCGCCAGGGTCAGTACACAGAATAACTATAAACCAAACAGGGGCACGAGCAGAAATCAGTCAAGAATACTTAACCAGAATCAAACCAGGGGATCAAGACCACTGATAGTCAGGAACGCACTGGGGAATTAGAAACCACGGCAGGGCACAGAACTCATTCAGGTGCTTCTACTTAAAGCTCTCCTAGGTCTCTGACCAGGTGCAGCAGACCCAGAAGCTAGAATGCCAGAATGGTGCCCCCCTCTGTCCAGGAAACCTCACTGCAGCAGCATCACCAGCTGGCATGACAGCAGGCATAATAAATGATAATGTCTGTGTGCCGTCACAATTCTAGACCCTTATTAACATGCCTGGGTAAATTGAATTATAGTGTAGCTACATGTAACGGTAGCGGTAACGCTGCCACACGAGTAGTGGAGTTGAGATCCTTGAGGGCAGAAGTCAGTGGCGTAACTAGAAACCTGAGGGCCCCGGTGCAAGAATCCATGAAGGGCCCCCCAACCCCCCCAAAAAAGATCCATATTTTTACCTTTTTTTTTTTCCTGCAATATAAAAAAGATAGTATTGCCCCCAGCTCACATGGACATATATATTGCCCTCAGCTCACATGGACATATATTGTCCCCAGACCTCACATGGACATATATTGCCCCCAGACCACACATGGATATATTGCCCCCCAGGTCACACATGGATATATTGCCCCAGCTCACACATGGATATTTTTGCCCCCAGCTCATGGCTATACTGCCCCAACACATGGATATACTGCCCCAGCTCATGGATATACTGCCCCAGCTCATGGATATACTGCCCCAGCTCATGGATATACTGCCCCCAGCTCATGGATATACTGCCCCCAGCTCTTACCTCTGCTGGCCCCAGGGCCCAGGGCAGGCTCCGCCGGCGTTCCGTTCTTCTGAGGCGAGCGGCCGCTGGAAACATGCGTCTTGGCCGCTCGCCGGAAACCACCTGATCAGCGCAGAGGTCTCGCGAGAGGATCTCGTGCGCTGGTCAGGTGGTTTCTCTCCCACGTGAGCGGCCAAGCTGCATGTCAGCGGCCGCTCGCAGGGAGAGGGACGGCCAGCGCGCGGCTCCCAGATTCCGGCGCTGATTGCCGGAATCTGGCGGGCGGCGCCGGGCCCCCCTCCAGTGGCGGAATGCCAGGGCCCGGTCGCAACAGCGACTGCTGCGACCCTGGTACTTCCGCCACTGGCAGAAGTATCTGCTTGAATAACACAAAAGGTTTATAAACTACAGACTGTAACTTACTAGCCAAGGAGACACAAGGACTAACTGAATTGTCTCTAAACTCTGAAGGTTTTCGAGACCAACAGATTACCTAGGACACGCTCAGGAACACCATACGTGGAACGACAGTCCGTGAAGTATTCAAGGTGCAGGGCAGTCAGATGCAGAAACCAATCGTTCTGGTAAATAATTAAGATTAGTAGATACCTGGTGACTCTCGAAAGGTACTGGCTTGCATACTAGATTGTTATTGCTAATATGTACAGAGATGCGATTAGAAATAACATTAAACAGAAATAAACAATCGTTTGTTATCGTGGTCTTAGCAAAAACATTAACATGAGTAGTAGCCTGGGTAAAGGGACCCCAGAGGGTTACAAACGATACCCCCCAAACGTGAAGGGACAGAACCCAAACAGCGAGCGATCAACCCAGCAACCAGCAGGGGGTTAAATCACTAAAATAAACGAACAGCGTAATATACACGATAGAGATAGAGAGTAGTCTAAGCCAAGCCAGAACAAATAACAGGAGCAGGAATCTCATACAAAGCAGGGTCGTCAACAGTGAATACAAATAGATTCAGGAAGTAGCGGTGCGTGAAATTAACTCCACAACAGGGCGATGAGGCAACTCCTCAAAGCCTGTTTTAAAGTCTTCGGCTCCTGGTAACCATACCTGACCCCGCCCCCTCAGATGCTGATCTGCCAGCAGAAAGTGCTGGCACCAGGCCAGCCAGCGGTCCCCCTTCTTGTCCAGACCCCCCAGGGGGCACAGCGGGGGCTGAGGATGTAACACTACATTTTAAAACTGGATGTAGGTAGAAGCTAAAGGAACTCTCTAAGGAAAAGTAGAGTGTCCCTCTGTTTGCCCTGAAATAATTGGGCAGATCCTGCGGACAGGCTCGAACAATTACACAATGAAAAACGAATGGTAAGCGCCCGAAATGTGTCACCGCCCAATACCCAGCTTAACCAGAATTAGTGGTTTCCCCCAAACCAAGAACAAAAACACTGAAGTTAAATACGTATCTGGTCAACGCGAAATAAAACGCAAGGGATGTTTGGGCAGTTCTTGTAGTGGTTTCCTCCGTATAGGTACAATATAGGGAAAGGAAGAAAAACACAATACTACATTGGTGCAGTATATCTCACACAGGATGTATAATATAAATGTGATGGAGAAGTGTTCACTCATAAGTCAAGAGCCCCAACACTGGCTCTGAGTGGGTAATCGCCTACGGTGTGTTTTTCTGAAAATGTTCTCCGGTAACCCACTCCTTTTTATCTGCGATTCTTCACAGTTCTCTCAATGAGGGAAATATAAAGTGAAACAGAAAAAATCTCTGTGTGTATCTGAAATACAGCAACTCGAATGAATAAACTCCTAGTGGAGTGACAACTCACATTTGCTGGAGCTTATTCAAACTCAGGATATACGCCTATGAATTTTGTGTGGTCAAATCCAAGAAAAACCAGATAGGATGATGGAACTCGTTCTATAAAAGGTTTATTAAAATTAACAATGTTAAAAAAATGAAATAAAAGTCAAGGACGCGTTTCGCCGCTAGTTATGGCTTCATCAGCTGGTGTCATCTGATTAGAACTTCCAAGCATCATGTTATAGTCTCACTAATCAAAGTGTAAATGATCCCACATGTCGTCAATCTGCAGGTGGCGTGCGTTCTGTGCCTCTCTTTGGAACTTCTCCACATTCTGCCGATACGGCGCCATTTTGCGCATGCGCAACTTCCGCGTTTCACAGTGCGTTCCAGCGGCTCCGCCGCTCCCTATTCCGTTCGTAAACATATGCTCCCAAACGTCATATGGGGAAACAATGGGATGCAGTTAGTATATGCATTGGTGCCCTTTTTTTAATTAATTGTTTTTTTTCCACTAAAAAGATACATTTTTCATTTGGGAGTATGGCTTTCTCATTTGAGATTGGGTACAGTGCACCAATGCATATACTAACTGCATCCCATTGTTTCTCCATATGACGTTTGGGAGCAT
Organism: Leptobrachium leishanense; assembly: GCA_009667805.1. Classification (NCBI taxonomy): domain Eukaryota; kingdom Metazoa; phylum Chordata; class Amphibia; order Anura; family Megophryidae; genus Leptobrachium; species Leptobrachium leishanense. The sequence goes on along the minus strand of CM019067.1, from coordinate 338,624,928 downwards.
ATGTTTACGAACGGAATAGGGAGCGGCGGAGCCGCTGGAACGCACTGTGAAACGCGGAAGTTGCGCATTGCGCCTGCGCAAAATGGCGCCGTATCGGCAGAATGTGGAGAAGTTCCAAAGAGAGGCACAGAACGCACACCACCTGCAGATTGACGACATGTGGGATCATTTACACTTTGATTAGTGAGACTATAACATGATGCTTGGAAGTTCTAATCAGATGACACCAGCTGATGAAGCCATAACTAGCGGTGAAACGCGTCCTGGACTTTTATTTCATTTTTTTAACATTGTTAATTTTAATAAACCTTTTATAGAACGAGTTCCATCATCCTATCTGGTTTTTCTTGGATTTGACCACACAAAATTCATAGGCGTATATCCTGAGCTTGAATAAGCTCCAGCAAATGTGAGTTGTCACTCCGCTAGGAGTTTATTCATTCGAGTTGCTGTATTTCAGATACACACAGAGATTTTTTCTGTTTCACTTTATATTTCCCTCATTGAGAGAACTGTGAAGAATCGCAGATAAAAAGGAGTGGGTTACCGGAGAACATTTTCAGAAAAACACACCGTAGGCGATTACGCACTCAGAGCCAGTGTTGGGGCTCTTGACTTATGAGTGAACACTTCTCCATCACATTTATATTATACATCCTGTGTGAGATATACTGCACCAATGTAGTATTGTGTTTTTCTTCCTTTCCCTATATTGTACTATACGGAGGAAACCACTACAAGAACTGCCCAAACATCCCTTGCGTTTTATTTCGCGCTGACCAGATACGTATTTAACTTCAGGCTCTAACAATTATTTTTTCTTTAGGCCCCTTTTCCGCCTCACAGGGCGCTGCTCCTCTTTGGTTCAGGAATTCCCAAACCTGGAAGTCTCTGAAGCTTTTCTGCTCAATTTGTGTTCCTATAGAACTTGCGAAGTGTAGGAACTGCAAATTGTGCAACGCAACAAGACTTGCAACTTTATGTACACAAGTCCCGTAGCGCCTGCACAGAGCCGATCCATCTCGACCTCTCGGGGATCGCAATTGGTCTCAGAGATAGTGACGTCGGCACGCTTTGAATGCCTCAACGTCACTAGTAGCTGGAAAATTCACATTCCCTGGCTGCTGGTGACGTTCGGGGAGTGGAGGAAACTCCTCTGCTTCACCCAGCTTTTTAACTATTTCGGCTGGGTGTATTATTGAAGTGGTCACTATGTGTAGAGTTTTCCTTTGAAAAATAAAAATAGATATATCTATCGGACAGTGAATCTTCTAAATGTTTGGGAAAATTCTATTTTGCAAAACTGAGAGTTAGATTGAGGCTGGGGTCAGACGAACGATTTGAAGAGCAGAAGGAATGTCTGTGTGAGTGGACGTTCCTTCTACTCGATGGCTGTCTGGCCACCTCTGGATCCTCCTATGGAGGATCGCGCATTAAAGCTCCGTCAACGCACATCCCAGCGCTTTAACGGAGAGGTATGCTGCACGGACACAGCATGGCGCTGTTGCGCGCGCAATTCGTGTACATGCAACAGAGTCTGGCCAGCCCTGTTGCAGCGTCAGCAGCCAGCTGAGGAAGCCTTTTGATACATTATCTATCTTGGCGAAACGCGTCCTGGCTAATTGTTTTTATTTGTTATTAAATATTTTATTCATTTAAAAACATTTTTAATGTTTTCATTTACCCTATACTCTTTGGAGTTTTTTATGGGCTCCTTCGAGTGGACCCTTTGGATTCAGTAACCTCTGGATAATCGGGATATCTATCCTCGCCAGGAGAACCGATCCTTTCTAAGAGGGGCACTTGGGTGGCCAGTGAACGACCCTAAAAACGATTGACCCAGAACCAGGAGGGTTCCACTTCATGTGAGTGAGATCTATTCATCTATCACTAAGTGATATATGGGTCGCACTATGATGTCTTTTTCTCTCTTCATTTGAGGGATACCCTGAAGAGGATTACGAAAAGTTTTGAAATCCATCATACTCAAGAAGGACATTGTTATCGCTACACTACCTCTGTTTTGTATTCCTATGTTGATGGTTGAGTAACAAGGACCATTTAAGTGTTTCAGCGATTTTCCTTATATATCCGATCAGCGCTACATTGTGATTGTTTTTACTGTGACGGACGGTGGAAGCCACGTCAGTACAGGCGCACCTAGTGCGCTTGTCTGACACTGGCCTTAGAGTTAGCTTTTGAGTCAGTGTTAGATTTAGAGTCAGTGTTAGATATACAGGGTTATTCAGAGAGCGTGAAAAGCAGGAGAATGACTGGAGAATGAAAAATTCTAGGTCAAAATAGCCAAACCAGAAAAATTCTCCCTTTCATCTCACTTTCCAAATCACCTATTTTGACCTAGAATTTTTCATTCTCCAGTCATTCTCCTGCTTTTCACGCTCCCTGAATAACCGTGATAGAGACAGTGTTAGATTTAGAGTCAGCGTTAGATTTAGAGTCGGTGCTAGAGGTAATGTTAGTCAGTCACCATTGCCCGTGTTTGAGTGGGACAATATGCCCTGCGGAGCAGCCTGGAGTCGAGCCTTCCAGTAAGCGACTGTAGACCTATAACAGCACAGGCTGTCCATAGACATGTAGGGGTTAACCCTGCAGCTTCTGACCCCACAATGAGCCTTTTGCTTGTCAATGTGTATAACGTTATTAGTGTCTGACGATGGATGTTTTTGTTTTTTTTGAGAAAGTGTTTTACCAGGAAGGATACATTGAGATTTCTCTCGTTTTCAGTATGTCCTGGGTGGCGAGTATGTACTGTTAGGGGTCTTGCCAAGGACACTTACTGGAGAGGTGCTCTTGCTGGGATCGAACCCATGACTCCACAGGCTCTCTCCATGCAGAGCGGTGACATTACCTCTACTCCACCCAGCCGGTACCTTTGCTCTGTGTCTGCAATGAATAGGCTATTGTGATTGTCATTTACGGAGATTATTATGTTTGTTATTAAAACCACATTCGTGTATTGTTTAATTGTAGACTAAATATATTCTATATCTACTGCTAATTCCATCACGATTCTCATTAAATCTGTGAAAAGATCTGCCATATAATGAGGTTTTCATTTCTCCTTTTACGTGAATAGTAGTGCAACCGGTGCTTTGCATTTTACATCAGAGCTTTCTGTCTTCCTCTATCCCTCTGTCTGCTTATCGAAATCCTCCACCCCCAGCTCCGTATCTCCCTGATCCTCTTCCACGATCCTCCATGTTAAAGCTTTAGGAGCTGTCGGCGGGTCCAGAAGGTTGTTACAGAAACAGGAATAACTCCCTATAGGCAGAAAAAAGGAAATCATTGCAATTGATTAAAATAAAGCTCCTTAATTAAAACTGGATATATTACAGTATGATTTAAAAAAACACCAGAAAGCCCCTTTAAACCCTTCACTACCAAGATCCACTATACTCAATCTGTAAGTCTTCTCCTGGTGCCTTGATATCCAGTATAGTCAATATGGTGTTCCACTGCAGCAATGCCAAGGAAGTGTGTTCATTCCAAACAAAATTTATTTGAGCTTCAGAACATGCCCTTAAAGTTTTATAAGCATGGACACGATGCCCGAAGAATTAACACTCTGTAAAACCAGCTGGGAATGTGTCTGCATGACATCTCCCCAGCTGATCCTGCCCAGAGACCTGAACTGCAGTAACTCCTTCTGGCCAGCAGGTGGCGACATCTCCCTGTTCAATAGGTTATTACAGTAAGAAATACACTGGGAATATTCCCACATGTTTCTTACTGCACAATTAATAATACATTTCCAAAATAAAACAAAAAAACATCTGGTTGCTGACAGTGGCTTTTAGAAAATCCCTTGGTAGTGAAGCGGTTAATGTGAATGAATAATGGCAAATCGACACAAGAAACACCCCAAATGAAAACAAGAGGACGTGAAATACTTATCTTTCACTGTGGAGAGCAGCAAAGAAAGAGGGGGATGGGCTGCCACAGTGAAGTTATTCTAGGACTGCTTATTAGGGATTGGTGGAAGTGACTGTGGGGGATGGGCCCTGCGTCGTGCATGTTTTTTTATATGAATGCAGTACGTTATACCTTTGCTGCTGTGAAAAAGCATTAAAGAAACATAATGCAAATACTCGGCTCTGAGTTTTTATTAAAATCTCTACTTTCCTACGTGACATTAGGAAAATCTCGGAATTCTTCAACAACCCCGCACCACGTGACCCTCTACTCACTCCCCTCGCAGGACATTGTTGATGCTAAGGTTTAATGGCGTTATTAGTGATATTCTGGAGGTACCTTCTGGCTGAAGGGTGGAATACAGCTAATCATACGGGTTAATCGTGAATATCAGAGTATCAAAGGTGGAGGATCTGATCTTACATCTATTCAATACATAAGCTCCTCTAAGGCTGGGGTCAGACCAGCGAATTTTTAACGTGCGTTTAGGCGCACTTAATCACGGCCGCACTAGCAGCAAATGACGGGCAATGACGGCCAATATACGAAGTACGGTCGCACGAAAGTCCGGCCGCGCAACGCAAGTGGAAAATGAACGCATTTTTTCGAGAACGCAGAACCCCTAGTACGGATGTACAGAGTGCGCTGCGCCCGCTAGCTGTGTGTGTGCGTGATTTGGAGACGTCAGACCCTGCTCGTGTCCGGCCAACATAACGTCCAGAAGCAAAAAGTTTCCTGGTTTGGATTCGTAAAACATCACGCACGAAAATGCGCATCGTATGACCGTTTTCGCATATTCCGTGAAAAAATACATCAATGCGTTCGGACGCACTTTTTTACGTTCGCGTGTAAAAATGCTTTCGTTCGACCCTAGCCTAAAACATCCCGAGAGGGGTGTATAGTCTTTGTTTAAGTAGGTTTCAATAGCGTTTTCTTGAGGGGTTCACACCAACACATATTAGAAGTATAAAATGTCAAACTCATTGAAACAAATGTGTGATGTGAAGAATTGGGTTGAGGACACCAAACAAGTGTTTACCACCGACCCATTACATAGTAGGGGATCTATTAATGACATCTCGCAAGCCTTTTTCTCTGTTCAAAAACGTTATCAAGACCAGACAAGAGCATGGTGGGAAATTAAAAGATTGCAAACATATATTGATGAGAAACTCGTACCTAGGGGTCTAAGACCAGAAGTGGCATTACCAAGTAAAGCAGAGCATATATTGGAGTGGCAGGGAATACGGTTTTAATGTTCATTTAAATTACTGGGTTCCCTCACGAAGCTAGAGGGGGAAAACCTAGAAATTATCAATAAAGTACTTATGGAACAAGTCAACAGTATTCAAACCTTCCAAATGGATCCTGAATATGTAACCATGGAAAATCTGCTGAAAAAAGAATGCTGAACAATTCAAACATAAGATTAACCCCTTAGTGACCGGGCGGTTTTACACGAATCCGTCCGTTCGTGACCGCTGCTGTTTTTACGTTTCTGCGCTCTTAGTGTTTACGTCAAATTTTCCTCTTACTCGTTTAAGCAACCCACACATATTTTACACTGTTTTTCTCGTCACTAAATGGACTTTATAAAGATACCATTTTTTTCATCATTTCATATAATTTACTATAAAAAATATTGTGAAATATGACACAAAAATTGAAAAAAACACCACTTTTTCGAACTTTGACCCCCAAAATTTCTTATGTATCAACAACCGTCAAAAAAAATTAATTCTTTAGTAGTTTCTAAATTTAGTACTGAGTTTAGCAATACCCAATGTTTACATATTCCTCGCTTTTTTCCTTATTTTATGCAACAATAAGTGCAAGTAGCACTTTGCCATTTCCAAAGAGTTTATTTTCAAAACTAGTGATAGTGACATTGTAACACTGATATCTGTCACTAATTCCTGAATAACCCTCCACATATACATATTTTTTTAAAGTACACAAATCAAGGTATTAAACTTGGGGTATTTTGACTCTTTCCATGCAAACCATTTTACCACAAATCTATGCCAAAGTTTGAGAAAAAAAAAAAATTTGGTGATTTTTTTTTTTTGAACGCAATTTAAGAATACATGTACTGTGAACTTTAAGGTTTACTGCCAAAAAGCACCCCAAAATATGTTCAGCAACATCTTCTGAGTAAATTGATACCACCCAAGTATAGGTATGTCGGGTCATTTGGGGGCTAAAAGGCCTTATTTGGGGGGTGCGCATTTCAGTTTTCCAACTTGGAATTTTCACATTTCGTCATCATGCACCCATGTCCTATTTGGGACATTTTTGAAGCCGGCCAAAGTAATTTACCCCCATCAAACCATATATTTTTAGAAAGGGCACACCCTGGGGTGCTTCAAAGAGTTGTATTTTAACACTTTCCATGCACTAGCTCTATGTCAAACTTTCAGGTAGTCACTTTTTGTGTTATTTTTTCACACACATTGTACTTTAGGCATGAATTGTCAAATCCAGTTATGGGTTACTGCCAAAAAACACCCCAAAATATGTTCAGCAACATCTTCTGAGTAAATTGATACCACCCATGTATAGGTATGTCGGGTCATTTGGGGGCTAATAGGCCTTATTTGGGGGGTGCGCATTTCAGTTTTCCAACTTGGAATTTTCACATTTCGTCATCATGCACCCATGTCCTATTTGGGACATTTTTGAAGCCGGCCAAAGTAATTTACCCCCATCAAACCATATATTTTTAGAAAGGGCACACCCTAGGGTGCTTCAAAGAGTTGTATTTTAACACTTTCCATGCACTAGCTCTATGTCAAACTTTCAGGTAGTCACTTTTTGGGTTATTTTTTCACACACATTGTACTTTAGGCATGAATTGTCAAATCCAGTTATGGGTTACTGCCAAAAAACACCCCAAAATATGTTCAGCAACATCTTCTGAGTAAATTGATACCACCCATATATAGATTTGTTCTGTTGTTTTTGGGGTGCTACGCCAATCTTTGACATGTGCTTGTCAATTTTCTAATTTGACATACAGTATCTTCTTTGCTTATCTTCTTTTTAGGGGCCTTTTTACATACCCCAGTTTTATGAACGTGCATATATTTGGTAAGCTAACACCCCAAAGTATTGTAAATGGAGTGTTTTTATGCTATGGATGCATCCGTTTGCTCCAAACAAATTGGATACAGTTTGGTGGTCATTTTTCATTTTCACACCCACATCAGTTTTGGACTGTGATTTAGGAGACACTGTTGTTTGTTACTGCATGAAAACTCTCCAGGTTGTTTTCTGCAAGATCTCCTGAGTACACCCATGCCCCCCATGCATAGGTTTGCCAGGATTTTGGGAAGGTTCAAATACAATTTTTATGACTTTGTCATTGGAGTTGAAATTGAGATTATTTCTTCAGCTAGGCCTATCTTTGGTTTTGGGTCTACCGCATACCCCAGTTTGAATTATTGCCAGAAAATTGTTTATATTTGTTATGTTGGCACCCTAAGGTATTGCATATGGAGTGCTTTGATGCCATGGATGCAACGGTTTTAGCCCAAAACATTTGAGAAGGTGTGTGGTGTAATTTTTCAATTTTCAGATTTTTACGCCCACAGTAGTTTTGGACTGTGATTTAGGAGACACTGTTGTTTGTTACTGCATGAAAACTCTCCAGGTTGTTTTCTGCAAGATCTCCTGAGTACACCCATGCCCCCCATGCATAGGTTTGCCAGGATTTTGGGAAGGTTCAAATACAATTTTTATGACTTTGTCATTGGAGTTGAAATTGAGATTATTTCTTCAGCTAGGCCTATCTTTGGTTTTGGGTCTACCGCATACCCCAGTTTGAATTATTGCCAGAAAATTGTTTATATTTGTTATGTTGGCACCCTAAGGTATTGCATATGGAGTGCTTTGATGCCATGGATGCAACGGTTTTAGCCCAAAACATTTGAGAAGGTGTGTGGTGTAATTTTTCAATTTTCAGATTTTTACGCCCACAGTAGTTTTGGACTGTGATTTAGGAGACACTGTTGTTTGTTACTGCATGAAAACTCTCCAGGTTGTTTTCTGCAAGATCTCCTGAGTACACCCATGCCCCCCATGCATAGGTTTGCCAGGATTTTGGAAGGTTCAAATACAATTTTTATGACTTTGTCATTGGAGTTGAAATTGAGATTATTTCTTCAGCTAGGCCTATCTTTGGTTTTGGGTCTACCGCATACCCCAGTTTGAATTATTGCCAGAAAATTGTTTATATTTGTTATGTTGACACCCCAAGGTATTGCATATGGAGTACTTTGATGCCATGGATGCAACGGTTTTAGCCCAAAACATTTGAGAAGGTGTGTGGTGTAATTTTTCAATTTTCAGATTTTTACGCCCACAGTAGTTTTGGACTGTGATTTAGGAGACACTGTTGTTTGTTACTGCATGAAAACTCTCCAGGTTGTTTTCTGCAAGATCTCCTGAGTACACCCATGCCCCCCATGCATAGGTTTGCCAGGATTTTGGGAAGGTTCAAATACAATTTTTATGACTTTGTCATTGGAGTTGAAATTGAGATTATTTCTTCAGCTAGGCCTATCTTGCAAAAACTGTGTGGCGGTAAATCCTGCAACATCAATATTGATGCCAGGATTTGCCGTGAAAGGAGGGATATCTGGCCTCTGGCGATGAGGCACTACCCACTCCTCAGCTGGAGCTGTGCGTCTCCTGCTGGCAGGTGGTGACCCAGGATCTGCATCAGAAACATCACTAGATACATCAGCCAGCGTAGATAATGTATCTAGCGACGTCTCTGAGCAGTTAGCGGGGTCGAAATGAGGGTCTGAGTCTGACGCAGATGCCTCAGATTCTGACGCCAGGATGGCATATGCCTCCTCGGCGCTGTACACCCTCTCAGACATTATATATAATAGATTATAAAATTTTATAATTATTATATATATATAAGCGGATTGTTGGTTCTTAGAAGAACCGTTGGGTTTCACAAGAAAATACAAATAAACACCTAAATCTCTCTAAATCCCTCTAAACCTGCCTCAATTCTTCTAAATCTCCCTAAAATCTCTCTAAATCTGCCTCAATTTTTCTAATCTCACTAAAATCTCTAACCTGTCAAATCTGATCTCTCTCTCTCGCTCACCAAAACACAAGTGAGGAGAGGGAGGGAGAATCACAGAGGTCAGAGCCAATATTTACAAAATATTGACCTGACCTGACAAATTAGAAATTTTATTTTGATTTTTTCTAACTTCTCATTGGATGTTGCTAGCCTGCCTCTCTGATGAGGCAGGCTAGGAACATCCCACTCAGCCCCAAGATGACCCTGCCCTTAGAACCCTACCCCTAGCCCTAACCCTACCCCTAACCCTACCCCTACCCCTAACCCTACCCCTAACCCTAACCCTAACCCTACCCCTAACCCTAACCCTACCCCTACCCCTACCCCTACCCCTAACCGTCAGTTTATTTTATTTATTTTTATTTTTATTTTACTTTTTATTTTACTTTTCTTTTCACTTTTTTTTACTCTGCTGGGTGCCTTGATCCCTCGAGGTACCCAGCAGAGCACCTGATCACTGATGTGATCGTTTTTGTACTGAGTGCCACGATACCTCGTGGCACTCAGTACTTCCTGCCGCTACCGGAAGTGATCGCTCGGGGGGAGCGATCACGGACGGACCGGCGGCAGGTAAGCATATTGCAAGGATGCCTCGATGTCGAGGCATCCTTGTAATATACTCAGAGCAGCTGGAAGCGATACCGATCGCTTCCAGCGCTCTCTAGAAGTGCCGGGCACCTCTCCGGTGAAACCGGATGTTGATCGCTCCCGGGGAGCGATCACATGGTGCCCCGGCACTTCTAACCGCCATTGCACGGCTGCCTGGACTCCCAGGCAGCCTGCAATGGTGTTTGAGCTGCTGGAAGCGATCCGATCGCTTCCAGCGCTCAAAAAACGGCAGGACGTACCATGTACGTCAGCGGGTCTAAGAGAGACCCGCTGCAATGACGTACATGGTACGTCCTCGGTCCTTAAGGGGTTAAGGAGAAAAAAAAACACCTTAAATTTCAGGGAGATCTGAATGATTTTCAGACCAAAAATATCTTTTAGGAATAGGAGACGTAAAACCACCGTACAGGGACAATTTAAATCCAATCTATCACAATCAGACTATTCCAGCCATGAGGAAAGTGGCAACGAAACTCTACCGACAAATAGGACCGGTTACAATGAGAGTCCCCAAGAGCCAAACACAACCAACAACACACAAAAAAAAAGTGTCTTTTTACAAAATCCGTGGCCTCTAGAAAAGCCACCAAAAGACTCCGATCCCGAAAACGGGGAAAATCCATACAATTACTATCTAAGTTCCAGCTAGAAGAAAGACACAACAACTTCTAAACATTTGTTCCCAAACCTGGATTTGATAAGTTTAGGTCCTTGACCCAGCTTATTTGCCAGAAAACTTGCACTACATATTGTAGCAGTGTACTCTGTGTAGCCACAGCACCAAAGAGTTAAGCCTAGGCATGCAAATTGAGGATGATAAAGGCCTCACCTGTGAGGGGTGTGGAGAGACACTGGAAGCTGCCAGGGAGGCAGCAAGAGCTGAACCACCAGTTCCTTTAAACCACTGTTTGCACAACTGTTATATTTTGAAGCGTATATAATCACTGGAATCAGGGCTAGCTGATCAATGGGACAGTGAGGGGAAATAAGTGTGAGTTAGTCTCCTAAGCGGAGTAGGTGTTTATTTTGGTTTTCATATGCCTGCTGTAAGGACCATGTGCAAATAAAGCATATTTTACTTTGAACTGTCCTGTTGTCAGAGGAGAAACTTGGTCGACCTATCACAATATGTTATACGAGAAAAAAAGCGGAACAACAAACTAAATCTTTAGGATTGAAGGTTAATGATCTCCCATGTCTAAGAGCATTAATGGACCAGGAGACAGATAGTAAACCAGAGAATACAAAAAAGAAATCAGAATTTACACTATCATTTGCACAATTTTCAAACACTGACCTATTTGTGAGACTGGTAACCCAAGAGATTCTTGACCTCAACATTAATCCTTGGAGTAAACAACAGAATTTTAACTAAAAAAGAAAGAATTGCTTTATTTGAACTCAAGAGAAAACAAAGACATAATAATTAAACCTTCAGATAAAAGGTGGAAACATTGTTATAATGGAGAAAAAAAGCATATGTAGACATGTACAAACAACACACCAATGATACTGAAGGATATAAATTACTAGGAATGCACCGATACCACTTTTTTAAGACCGAGTACGAGTACTGATACGTTTCTTCAAGTACTCACCGATACCGAGTACCGATACTTTTATTTTATGTCATGTGAACGCTTCCCAATAAGAACAGACCTCATATAAAAATGCCCCCAGCGCTCATGGATATGCCCCCAGCTCATGGATATGCCCCCAGCTCATGGATATGCCCCCAGCTCATGGATACTGCCCCAGCTCATGGGATATGCCCCAGCTCACACATGGATATGCCCCAGCTCATGGATATGCCCCAGCTCACACATGGATATGCCCCCAGCTCACACATGGATATGCCCCAGTTCACACATGGATATGCCCCAGCTCATGGATTTGCTCCCAGCTCATGGATTTGCTCCCAGCTCATGGATATGCCCCAGCTCATGGATATGCTCCAGCTCATGGATTTGCCCCAGCTCACACATGGATATGCCCCAGCTCCTGGATTTGCCCCAGCTCCCACATGGATTTGCCCCAGCTTATGGATCCCCCCCCGGCACTCTCCGTGATGATACTTACCTTCCTGGGCGACGCCGGGAAATTCTTTGCACGTGCGCTCGTTGGAAGGCCCCCAGCCGCGACCACGTGGGACCATATGATCGCGGCTGGGGGCCTTCCAACGAGCGCATGCACGGAAACTTTCCCGGCGTCGTCCAGGAAGGTAAGTATCATCGCGTAGAGCTCCAGGTGCCTGTCCGAATGCTCTATCGGCATTCAGACAGGCCCTGCAGCTGCTCACCGTGTTCATACTTACCTTCCTGAGCGACGCCGGGAAAATTTCTGCGCGTGCGCTCGTTGGAAGGCTCCCAGCCGCGATCACATGGTCCCACGTGGTCGCGGCTGGGGCCTTCCAACGAGCGCACGTGCAAAGACTTTCCCGGCGTCGCTCAGGAAGGTAAGTATCATCGCGGAGAGCAGCTGCAGGGCCTCGCCGAATGCCGATAGAGCATTCGTACAGCCACCCCAGCCCCTCGGATGCCGGCAAGCCAGCACAATGCCGGCTTCCGGTATCGGAAAAAAATACCGGCTTCCGGTATTGGGGAAAATATCGGGGGTACTGCAGGAGTACCAAGTATCGGCACCGATACTAGTATCAGTATCGGTGCAACCCTATAAATTACTTTCAAAAGATCCAACAGATAAAAACATAAGTGAATTGTGTGATCTCTTACAGCAAGATGTCACTACGGGAGTTATTACGACAGAAACAAATTACTGCTTCCCTCTCAGAACAACTATCCCTACACTGTACTGTCTTCCTAAAGTTCATAAAAGTCGTACGAACCCCCCCAGGATGACCCTTAATATCGGGTAATAACGCTTTGACAGAAAAGATCAGTTAATATGTGGATAGTTACCTGCAACCATTAGTCGAGAAGACACCATCATTCACACGGGATACACAACACGCTTTATCCCGTATAAGAGCATGCTTATCTACACCCAATACACTGTTAGTAAGCTTTGATGTGGTATCCTTATACAGCAACATTCCTCATAAAATAGGTCTGCATACTGCCAAACATTTTCTCGATAAAGAATATCCATGTGACAAAGTAGAACAAACCATGAAATTGTTGCGGTTCATATTGACCCACAACTATTTCCTCTTTGATAACAAGCATTATCAACAAGAACATGGAACGGCTATGGGAACGTCCACAGCGCCAAATTATGCCAACCTTTACTTGGCATATTGGGAGGAACACGTGGTATTCGTGACATCAATGGCAAAATACACTTCACAGGTATTAAATTGTTTCAGGTACATCGATGACATATTCCCACTATGGCAGGGGTCGGAACTACTGTTGGAGGAATGGCTCAGAGTCCTTAATAACAATGAGTTGGGCTTAACTCTAACTTTAGTCTACAATAAAGAAACATTACAATTCCTAGACCTTAATACTTATAAGGAAAGTGGCACAATCAATACGAATTTATATCGGAAACAGATGTCCACAAATAGTTTGTTAGAATGGACTAGCCGTCATCCAACCCACACAATACAGATCAGTGTAATGTGCTTAGTGTATGAGTGAATCAGAGCTCCACCGCAATAAAACTCACAGTAATGTGCGGTGTGTATGAGTATCACAGAATCCACAGCAATAAAACTCACGGTAATGTGCAGTGTGTATATGTGTATCACAGAATCCACAGCAATAAAACTCACAGTAATGTGCAGTGTGTATGAGCGTATCACGGAGCTCCACAGCAATAAAACTCACAGTAATGTGCAGTGTGTATGAGAGTAGTGTGTATGAGAGTATCACAGAGCTCCACAGCAATAAAACCCTCACTGTAATGTACGGTGTGTATGAGTGTATCACAGAGCTCCACAGCAATAAAACTCAAACAATTATGCGGTTTAATTGAATTATATTAATAAATTAAATAAAAGTGTTTATCAAGATGCAGTATATTATTAAAATGTATATAAAAATAAACTTAAATATATTAAAACATATAAATTAGTGCAGCGGTATTGTTACCTTTATAAGGGAGGGGGGATGCTGCTGCTTTTAGAACAAGCAGAAATAAAAGCAGAAACAAGAAAAGCAGAAATAAAATATATATATTTTCTTTTTTTTACATTTTCACATTATGCGGTCATGTTAGATATCATTCAGACTCTGGCCTTTCCAGCAATACCTCCTCAATTGTCCTTGTAGGACATACGGATTCAGAGATACAGTGGGACATTTTCCTTGAAGTTGCAGCGAGGTGACGAAACGCGTCGGAATATTGTCGCCATGTTGTTTTATGGAATAAATGCAAGATTTTACTGATCCCAGCCGTAGAATAATTTTTCCTGCTGCGGCAGTTCATGGTTCTAATCCCTCATCGGTTCCAGAGAAAGCAGCGCTGTGGAGGAGGCCGAGTATATTATTGATGTGCCTGTATGAAAGAGATATCCTGTGAGCATGACCATTAGACATGTGCATTTGTTTTAGTACTAAAACAATTTAGTCCGAATTTTGGGATAATTTCGTTTTCGTCTGACTCAAGAGATACGAAACTGCTCAGTCCAAAAAACGAAAGAAACTAAAATAAAATGCACTACATTTTAGTTTCAGTCCTTTTTGTGATATTACATTGATGAGTGAAGGAGACCAGCAATGAAGGCCACAAGTTCTGCACCCTTCACATGCCAATGCATTAGGATGTTCTCTTCTATACAGAGAGGGACATTAATTAATTCAGGAGGATGTTCTATACATTATACAGAGAGGAGCATTTTTTTTTGAGCCCCTTAAATCCAGTGGCTGTGAGCGCTGAGATCGGCTGCTTGTTATATTATCTCTCAGTACAATGTATCAGGCTCAGCTGTTACAGTAACTGACTGCTGCTCATCACAGCTCAGAGTTTCAGTAAAACCAGGAAATAATATTGTTCTAACCTCTTATATATAAAACTATTATTTACTAGTTTTACTGAAACTCTGAGCGCTGTGAGCAGCAGTCAGTTACTGTAACAGCTCTGCCTGACACATTGAGCTGAGCGTGAGAGATACTGTAACAAGCAGCAATCTCAGCCCTCTGAGGAGCCACTACAATAGTAATTGTATCTGCTGGTTTTCGGATGAATGAAATTAGTTTTCATACTAAAGAACTGAAAACAAATTTCTTTAGCAACTAAATAAAGTGCGTTTTAGGACGAATTCATTAGTTCAAAACGAAATTTTGTGCTGTGCACATGTCTAATGACCATAGCAGGGGTTATAACTGTATTTGCCTGTGCAATACGTCTCTATGTATGGTTTCTGTTTAGAGTGATCCCTGTATTATTATAGTTTGTGATTAATTTGTGGATGAAGCTGTGAGGAGCTAACTCTTCGGGGATCCTCTGAAGATACGTATATTATTCCATTATACGCCCTCATCCCCTGTATTTACATAAAATAAACACAATAAGGACATGTCATTTTTTTGGTGGTACCGGCCCTTTAACGTGTACATATTACGTATACCTTCTGCCACCTAGTGGCCAATTTAAGAAGTGGATGACGGCAGATTTTATGGCGTGAGGTTGCCATCTAGTGGTGATTTTGCAGTCACTCTTGGGCTTCTATTATTAGCCACCAGCGGCTACAGCAGGGGTGATTATCAAAGCGCACACGTTCCCCATCGCTGCAAAATACATAGAACGTGTTTTGTGACCGGGTGAAGGAATATAGAACAGGAGACAATACAATGAGATACGTGAGGGACAAGAAGCATCATAATAAAACTTTTATTAAATGATAAAAATGAGGAGCCGCACAGACGCCTCTGACGAGGAGCCGCACAGACGCCTCTGACGAGGAGCCGCACAGACGCCTCTGACGAGGAGCCGCACAGACGCCTCCGACGAGGAGCCGCACAGACGCCTCCGACGAGGAGCCGCACAGACGCCTCCGACGAGGAGCCGCACAGACGCCTCCGACGAGGAGCCGCACAGACGCCTCCGACGAGGAGCCGCACAGCGCCTCTGACGAGGAGCCGCACAGACGCCTCTGACGAGGAGCCGCACAGACGCCTCTGACGAGGAGCCGCACAGCGCCTCCGACGAGGAGCCGCACAGACGCCTCCGACGAGGAGCCGCACAGACGCCTCCGACGAGGAGCCGCACAGACGCCTCCGACGAGGAGCCGCACAGACGCCTCTGACGAGGAGCCGCACAGACGCCTGACGAGGAGCCGCACAGACGCCTCCGACGAGGAGCCGCACAGACGCCTCCGACGAGGAGCCGCACAGACGCCTCCGACGAGGAGCCGCACAGACGCCTCCGACGAGGAGCCGCACAGACGCCTCCGACGAGGAGCCGCACAGACGCCTCCGACGAGGAGCCGCACAGACGCCTCTGACGAGGAGCCGCACAGACGCCTCCGACGAGGAGCCGCACAGACGCCTCTGACGAGGAGCCGCACAGACGCCTCTGACTAGGAGCCACCTCGCGTGTTTGACTGTCGTGCGGCCGGTGACAGTTTTGTAGTAGTGGATCACATCCAGCGTCACGGGTCTCCAAGCCGGCTGTATTCCTCCACCACCTCATCCAATGTCTGAAAGGCCAACTCGAAGTCCTCGTCCTCGCAGCCGTATCTTTGGTACCAGTGCAGATAGGCGCGCGCCGTGTACATGGCCTGTGCTCGCTGAGACACCCTGGAGATCAGATCCGCGGCGCTGGAGTGATTGGCGCAGACGGTCAGCGAGAGGCTGTGACAGGTCGGGTCCACAATGTTCTGAGAGTCTAAAAACAGGCAAAGCGAGGAGAATCAGTACATGGGCACAGCCCCCTCTCCAGGGGTTAAAGGTCCCACCACCACCTTATAAATACAGAGGAAAATACTGGCCATTGCACCTCATCGCGAAGCATAGAAAGCTTCACAAGACATAAACTGGGCTACATGGAGGTGACGTGCGCTCCTGGTGGAACTCGGGCAGCCATCCTTCCCTCTCACCGCTGGCTTAGGGGTTACACATTACCAACACTGCCACATCTGCAGCCCCCGTGCTACGGTCAAGTCGGGGTGCGAGCACCAGAGGCAGCTTCCTTTTGGCGTTTCTGGGACTCAGTAGAAAGGTCTCTCTCTTGTCCTACATTACTGTATCTGTGACCTTAATAACCTCCGGTCTGCAAAGTGTTAAAGTCTGAAAGGGACGCTCTGCTCATCCTCACATTACATTTATAAAGTGCTCAGGCTGTGAGGAGAGCCCCCCTCTTCTCCCCAATCTGGAGATATTGCTGGGGGAAGTTTCCTCCAACCAAGCGTCACCAGCAGCCGGGATTTTGAATTTCCCGGCTGCTGGTCACCAGATCGGTCATTAGTGATGTCACACACGGAGAGCAGGCAATGTCACGCTCTGAGACCAATTGCTGTAGTGATCGTTCTCAGAGGCAGCAATGGATCAGATCTCTGATCGCTCTGCGCAGGCGCTACGGAACTTGTGTATGCAAAGTGTGCGAGTCCCATAGCGCTGCGCAATGTGCGGTTCCTACGCTACACAAGTTGTATAGGAGAACAAACTGCGCAGGAAAGCTTCAGGGTGTCACGGTTCCCGGATCCCACCACGCAGTCCTTAAAGCCCAACACTCCACAGAGCCCAAAAGCTACCAACAGGGTAGCCGTAGAAGAATCCCTGTCTGGTCCTTAGAATTGGCCAGGTATACTAGCTAGACAGAAAGGGTTAATCAAAGACAATGGCGTAATACAAAACCAGGTCAGCAACACGGGGGTAGTCAGATGAGCCAGAGTCAGGAATACAGAGTATAGAATAGTCAAATGGAATAGCCGGGTCGATATCAGTGCAGGAGCGTAGTACAAGAAAATAGTCTAGGGCAACGGAAGGCAGAATAGTCAGAAAACAAGCAGAGGTCAATAACAGGTTCAATAACGATAGAATTCAAGTACAGGGAGCTCAGGTATGGATAACCACGATCTGGCACTGCTTAGAAAGAACTGTAGGATTTTAAAAGACCTGGACTCCTCTGATAGGTCTGCGTCACCAGACCGTGCCCCCCTCTCAAGCCGCGCCTCATGCAACCACCTCCCTGTCTGTCTCTATTTAAACCGGGCATTGGTAAGCGAGCAGCATCAGACATGCTACCGCCGAGCACACCGGAGGGGCTGGAAGCCCCCAACGTTACACAGGGACTTCTGGGTTTGGGAATCACTGAGCTGCAGAGGAGGAGCAGAGCACGGCGAGGGGGGAAAAGGGGAGGGGAAAAATCACCTAAAAATAATAAATAATTGTTAGAGGCTGTCACAGGATCCAAACAATTATTTAACGGCAAAAATAAGGCGCTCTGTTAATGGCGTGTCCCTTTATTGCACCTTCCTCAGGGGCAGGAACCGGTCATGGATCATTAAACATGAAGGAGCATTGTGAAAACCCTTTGCGGTTAAGATCTGCAGTTTATTGAGATTTTATGACTTTATCATTAAAATCACAGGATCCTGGGAAAGAGCGTCCCTCGCTTTACAGAGTTTTTAGGTTTTAATAGTCCACGTGTCATCGGTTTCCGTACAATATGTCACAGTAAGGGGGTCGCTGTATTGCCTAATCAGCAATTAATGTATTTAATCAATTCATTGGTTAATCAATGCAAATGTGTCAATCAATTAATGCATCAACCTGAAACATCACTGTAATCAAACAAGTATCAATCAACAAATTACAGCAGGAAGATCACTTGTGACAATCAGGCACATTAGACGCATTAAAGAACATCACCGTAGTTCATTAAGGTAGTCAATCCATTGAGCTTCAAATGCAAATGCTGTGTGTGGCTGAGAGTAATGAGACACACGTGGATGACAGTAAACCTTGGCTAATGACAACAGAATAACCTTGGTACAAATTTGTTAGCATATAAAACACAAGACACGGATATTATTGGAATAAATGACTAATAAATACAAACTGATAGCAATTAGTATATCAAAGATTAGTAAAAAATAATATCAAAAGCTAAATAGTTAGTATATCAATTGATACATTACCAAAAAGGGCTTCATCACTCTGGATCAAAGGCCGATTTGGAGTCCCATTTTTTAGAGTGACCTGAGAACGAGCTCTATTTCTCAGGTATGAGGTTTCCTTCTCTGCCACTATCCACTAAATCTCCATCTTTTATACCATTCCAACACATAAGAGACGCTCTTGCCACACCATGAGAAAATGCTGGCCAGACACTTCCCAGGCATGATGATGAGAATATTCTCTCATGTTTGGTTTTGGTGTCAAGCTCGGGCTGTCTGTTTTACCTATTAGTACAACTAGGGAAGCTATAAATTGTTTTGTAATCAGATAAATGTTCCTTATCTGACACACATCTGGCTCTTCCGGCATCTGACTCTTGAGCCACATCCACCTGTTGTGAATACATAAATATCACCAAGTCATCCCAGGATCACTCTCCCATAGAACTGACCTCTCTTGAATAAAGGTAACCCTAGATCATGAGAATCAAAGTCAGTAATCAGAATCAAAGTCAGTAATATGTAATCAATTGCCAGCCGTATCATACCCTTACCGATCCAGCAGTGCACGGGGCGCGGGTTCCAGGCGACGCAGCGATATGCCTGCTTCAGCTTATTCAGCACTGAGTCCCGCGAGACAAGGAAGGAGTCATCCTGTGAGCAGCGCGCGGCCGCGAGGACAGACAAGCTGTGATGCTGACGGCAGTGCGAGAGTTAAAGACCTTTAATATAATAAACATACCCCACCCACCTATTACCATAGACTACATCCCGGAATACCTGCATGTCCATACACATGTATACCACAGAGACATCCACATACCTATGCACTCAAATAGCACATAGAAGCAGCCCCCTCCCCCACTCTGTCCTCACTATGGACGCCTCGGAGGTTAAAGCAGATACTCGTGTCGTGTTCTGTCGTCTTTTGAACATATTCTATTTTCTGCCAACCGCATCAGGATTCTCTATAAATGTGGGAAAAGGTCAACTTCCCTCTCTGTAACCTGATCTCAATCCCCCTCTGCATCACTGTACATAGCAGCAGCCCCTCCCAGCCCCTGCTGAACCAAAAGGTTAAGGATCACAGAGCGGGGTCCGCAGTATGCTCAAAGCGGTCGGAGGAGCAGGAATAACTCCTCGTAGGCGCCTGTCAGCTGTAAAGGATACCATGCGACCCTCAGGAGACGCGCGAGGCAAGGTCTGCACGAGAGAGGAGGTTACTCTGTCCCAGAATGCCGTTCCCCTAAGGAGAAAAAGAGAGGTTCGGTTAGGAATCGCACAGACTTGGCGTCTAACAGCACGAGCCTCGGCGCCGCATCAGCAGGTTTTTATCATCAATGGGTTTTTTCTCTGATGGCACAGCGGGCATATTCCAAGATGGCAATGCCAGGATCCATCGGGCTCAAATTGTGCAAGAGTGGTTGAGGGAGCGTGAGACATCATTTCACACATGGATTGGCCACCGCACAGTCCAGACCTTAACCCCATTGACGTTAATCTTTGGGATAATGTGCTGGAGAAGACTTTACGCAGTGCCGCGACTCTCCCATCATCAATACAAGATCTTGCCACAAATTAATGCCGCTCTGGACGCCAATAAATGCTGTGACATTGCATGAGCTTATCGACACGATGACGCGGTGAGCCGCAATCACAACAAAAGGCCACACAACCACATAATACAGGGGTTAAGTTTATTAGCCCCTGACCTGTGAGCGCCCCGGGGTCGTGTGGGCCTCCTTGTCCTCTGCTGGAGCTGCCCAGTCGACCTGGCCCTTTAGCACGGACATATGACCAGGCCTGGGTCATTTTATCAGAATTTGGCTATTTTAATTTCGGCTAAATGTGTCATTAAATAGTCAGTTGAATCGGGCGAGGGGGCAGTTGAATCGGGTGAGGGAGGCAGTTGAATCGGGCGAGGGAGGCAGTTGAATCGGGTGAGGGAGGCAGTTGAATCGGGTGAGGGAGGCAGCTGAATCGGGTGAGGGGGCAGCTGAATCGGGTGAGGGAGGCAGTTGAATCGGGTGAGGGAAGCAGCTGAATCGGGTGAGGGAGGCAGCTGAATCGGGTGAGGGAGGCAGCTGAATCGGGTGAGGGAGGCAGCTGAATCGGGTGAGGGAGGCAGTTGGCAGGAGACACCTACCTCTGGCAGACCTGGGCAGTGTGGAGGAACTTCAGCGAGGACATGGGGCACAGAGATCGAAGCAGCTCCCAGGGCTCTGGGCCGACGCTCACAGAGCTGCAACGAGAGGAGACGAGGCGTTACCCCTTGCTGACCTGTGACCCCAGAGCATTCATTAACTCCAACGCACCGATCATTAACCCCAGAGAGCGGATCCCATACTGAGGGACGTCAGGTGACGGGGAGCTCTCAATGGATCTATAGAATGGCCCAGACATTGCACATCTCCACCAAACATGCCGCCAGTCCTGGCCGTCACCCATTCTGTGTCACCGGCAGTGAACTCTGCAGGACATAAAACGGTCAGACTCCAGAGGAGGAGGCGGGTCCGGTCGCACCTGCTGGTTTTGAGCGAGTACACGGGGTAGAGGAGTCCCGCCAGGCAGGACGCGATGTGAGAGTTCATGGCGCTGAGTGACACGGCAGTCGGGGTCCCTGAAACGGCAGGCGATTTCTTGTCGGTCAGCGCCGCTGCTTGACACATGACATCATCATTCTGGAAGATTAGAACGCCATCGGCAAATCTACAAACAGAACAATGGATCGAGATTAGGTTACAGAGCGAGCTCCACGATCACCAGCAGAGTTGAAGGTTACCGGCAGGGGAAGGGAGGATGTGGCGAAACAAGAAATGGCAAAGTGTGACGGGCAAAGTGTTAGCGTAGACATGGTGGTGAGGTGAGACGGACGGACGGGGGGGGGGGGGGGGTCGCTGGGATAAGACGGTGCATGAGGAGGACGTTCAGTGACATCACACGCAGGGAGGAGCTGAGTGTTACCATGTGACATGCAAGGTTATGAATGATGGATATGAGGAGTGTCACGACGGCCCCGGTATATCGAAGCTCACTCACCACGAGACGCGTCTAATTTCAGACGCCATGTTGCTATGGCTTTAGCAGGACAGACCCCTCTGCCACTACACAAGACCCCCATGCTATACCCGACTCCGCCCTGCAGGCCAGATCCCCAGGCGCCCCGTTACCTTTGCAGCCACGCCAGGCACAGCAGGGAGTTGTAATGTTGTAGTGGGGTCTCTCCAGACTGGTGGGGGGCCACGGCCACTGACAGTATGTGACCGGCCGGGTATGTCTGTCTGATCTCCTCACACAGACGTGCGCCCAGACCTGAACGACAAAAAGCGAATTTCATTAAGAGTTTGTATATATATATATATATATATATATATATATATATACACACATATACACAGTTGTGTTCAAAATTATTCAACCCCCACTGAAATTGAGTGTTTTGGCCAGTTTGACATTGATTTTGATCATTCAGTCATCTTGCTTACAATTAAATCAAAGAGGCACGTGTAGGTCAGACAAATATAACATAACATTTATAATGAAATAACCACAAATGTCTTTTCTGTGCTCACATCATTATCAGTTTTTATTCAACCCCCAAGTGACATTCAATCTTATACAACATCCTTTTACAGTTATAACAGCTTTTAGGCTAGGGACAGATGAGCGCATTTTCTGCGGCCACCGTCAAAATGTACGTCGATGCGTGCGCACGCATTTTTTCACAGAATACGCTTAAGTGGTCAGACGATGCGCAATTCTGGACGTATTTCATGACGATGGGGTAAAAAGAAGTCTAGGGAAATCCGGCTGTTTGAACGTTATGTTGGCCGCACACTAGCAGCGTCTGACATCTCCTAATCACGCACACACGCTGCTATGCGGCCGCAGCGCACTCTGTACGTCAGTACCAGCGGTTTAACGTTCTCGAAAAAAATGCGTTCATTTTCCACTTGCGTTGCGCGGCCGGACTTTTGTGCGACCGTACTTCGTATATTGGCTGTCATTGCCCGTCATCTGCTGCTAGTGCGGCCGTGATTATGTGCGCCAGAACGCGCGTTCGCACTGCCTCAGTCTGACCCTAGCCTCAAACGTGAAGCATAGCTTGACACAAGTGTCTTGCAGCCATCTACGGGTATCTTCGCCCATTCGTCATGGGCAAAAGCCTCCAGTTCAGTCACATTCTTAGGCTTGCGCACTGCAACTGCTTTCTTTAAGTCCCACCAGAGGTTCTCAATCGGATTTAAGTCAGGTGACTGCGATGGCCACTCCAAAATGTTCCAGCCTTTAATCTGCAACCATGCTCTAGTGGACTTGGAGGTATGCTTGGGATCATTGTCCTGTTGAAAGGTCCGTCTCCCAAGCCTCAGGTTTGTGACGGACTGCATCACATTGTCATCCAATATCTCCTGGTACTGAAGAGAATTCATGGTACCTTGCCCACGCTGAAGCTTCCCTGTACCTGCAGAAGCAAAACAGCCCCAAAGCATGATTGACCCCCCACCATGCTTCACAGTAGGCAAGGTGTTCTTTTCTTCATAGGCCTTGTTCTTCCTCCTCCAAACATAGCGTTGATCCATGGGCCCAAACAGTTCTAATTTTGTTTCATCAGTCCACTATCCCAAAACTTCTGTGGTTTGTCCACATGACTTTTGGCATACTGCAGTCGACTCTTCTTATTCTTTGGAGACAGCAAGGGGGTGCGCCTGGGAGTTCTGGCATGGAGGCCTTCACTACGCAGTGTGCGCCGTATTGTCTGAGCTGAAACTTCAGTACCCACATCTGACAAATCTTTTCTCAGTTCCTCAGCAGTCACACGGGGACTTTTCTCCACTCTACGCTTCAGGTAGCGCACAGCAGTCGAAGTCAGCATCTTCTTTCTGCCACGACCAAGGTAGCGTTTCAACAGTGCCCTTTGCCTTGAATCTGCGAATGATGCTTCCTATGGTCTCTCTTGGTATGTTTAACATCTTTGCAATCTTCTTATAGCCATTGCCCTTCCTGTGAAGAGTAATCACCTCTTCTCTTGTCTTCCTGGACCATTCTCTTGACTTCACCATGTTTGTAACCACACCAGTAAATGTCTAGAAGGAGCTGAGTATCACAGTCATTTTAAAGCTGCCTAATTGGTGCTTATTATGCTTTATTGCTGCTCCGTGACATCCACAGGTGTTTTCAATACCTGATTGAAAACACTTGAATGAACCTCTGTTCTTCAGAGTGGTGTCTTTAAGGGGTTGAATAATTGTGTCAATGAAGAATTCACAAAAGAAACATTTACTACTGTATATACAAAACCAATTGATGTCATTTTAGTTGCATATGGTTCTTTAAAAAGTCCTTGTAGGATTTCATTCTGAATACAATTACAAATGTCACTAAATTCCCTAAAACCCTTTACAGCATTGGGGGTTGAATAATTTTGAACACAACTGTATATATATAGTGTGTTTAATATTGCAGAAGCCACCTGCACATCACAGCAATTCAAAGAATTGCATCCCAGAGCTCCTGCGCCACATTCCCCATATGCAGCAAGGAATTCTGGGTAGGATATGCAAATGACCTCTGTCTCACTTTTATGCATCCTGGATCTGTTATTACACAGAACCCTAAAATCTATGCTATGTCACACTGTGGCTTTCTAGCAAAGATAAGGTTTATGCAACTGGTCAAAGCCGCTCCCAGGACAGCACTGTTTCAGGTTTGTTGAACCCTCATCAGCTAGGAGACAAGCATGACCAGTTGCAGTGGATGCTTGGACCATAGGTAAGTAAGTGTCTGTAAGGGTTGTGGTGGAGGACTAAAAGTGAGATAAAAAGCCTCCACACTATAATAAGTGTGTTTAATATTGCAGAAGCCTCCTGCACATCACAGCAATTCAATGAATTGCATCCCAGAGCTCCTGTGCCACATTCCCCATTTATCTCACTTTTAGTCCTCCACCACAACCCTTATAGACACTTACTTACCTATGGTCCAAGCATCCACTGCAACTGGTCATTCTTGTCTCCTAGCTGATGAAGGTTCAACAAACCCTAAACAGTGCTGTCCTGGGAGTGGCTTTGACCAGTTGCATAACCTTAATTTGCATATCCTACCTAGAATTCCTTGCTGCATATGGGGAATGTGGCACAGGAGCTCTGGGATGCAATTCATTGAATTGCTGTGATGTGCAGGAGGCTTCTGCAATAATAAAACACACTTATTATAGTGTGGAGGCCTTGTATCTCACTTTTAGTCCTCCACCACAACCCTTATAGACTATATATAATATATATATATATATAAAAACACACACACAGTTAGGTTCATATATATTCGGACACAGGCACAAGTTTGGGTTTTCCGGTATTTACCCATACATATTCAAGCTACAGTGATATGATGGATTTAGGGTGAAAGGTCACACTCTCGGGTTTAATTTGAGGGGGCTGCACATTAAACTGGAGGAAGGGTTTAGGAATTACAGCTCTTAACAGAAGCCACGCCCCCCTTTCCTAGGGATCAAATGTAATTGGACAATTGAATAAAAAGCGGTTTCATGGTTAGGTGTGGTGTCATGGAACTGACATAGCGCTCCCCGCGTCAAACCCCAAGACTTTTATTTCCCATGGTGAAAAACCCCAAGGACATAGACTTTGGGGAAGACCTTATGTCCATTTATATTGTGTGGTTTTAAATGTATCGTTGTTGCGGAACCCCTTGCTCAGAGACTGTGGACTGCATTAACCCCTCGCTCCTCTGCTATTCCCCTCAGTTAAGTTATTTGTCTGTTAGTGTTTTACAGTGTTTTTGTGACCCCCTCCCCATCAGCATGTAATCAAAATGCCTTTAAACCTTATGCTCACTGTGTTATCTGACACCAGGGTTAGCCTGGGATTGAAAGCATGAGCTGGGTTTGAAATCCCAGCCAATCACCATCCAAGGAGCTAGAAGGGCCAACCAATCCCGTTCCAGGAATGCACCGCATTGTCTGTAATAGAGCCATCTGCAGAAACTTCAAACGTCGGTGCCCAGAAAAGGAATTGATACAGCGGGGTGCTTTTTCAAAGGTGGGGTGATCCTCATGCGAGCTACCATTGTGGTGATTTTCAAGAGGGAGCTCCATTGGGAACCCACATTGCTGAGCCTTTCTTGACCCAAGGAAGGGTCACGCAGCAGCCGCGACCATGCGGCATCCAAGGGGATATCTACTATATGCTGCCATCCGTGCCCCTACCCCCAGATCTGGGTGCTTTTTGGACTGTGACACCCTAGGGGCCCGAGCTATCAAACGGTACCCCTGGATTGCCGCTGCTCCCCTGGAGTCTCCCCCCCAAACAAGGACCTGTGCTCTGTATGACTGCAGCACAGTATTTATAAGGAAACACCAAATCCCGTAGCGCTGTACAATGGAAAAGACAGGATAACCAATATACATTCAAGTTAAACACATAAAACAGTACCAGGGAAGCCCCTGCTCAAGAGCTTGCACTCTGAGAGGACCTGATGGGGAACTGCTGAATGACGGTGCCGTATGACGGTGTCTGGGGGGCGGGAATGTTATCTGTTATCTGATTGTGAACCAAATAAAAGCCGGCCAGTGTGTATCCTGTGATGAACATACAGCCTGCCTGGTGTCTCAGCTACGCTACAGCTATAATCACTCTCAGAAGGCACTGAGCGGCATTCTGGAAATGCAAAGAGGCTCCAAGGCAGGGGTTCAGAACAAGCGGGTCTGGAGCTGCGGATCAGGCTGCTCGAGGCACCGAGTTCCCAGCAACTCAGAGGCCGGGCTGATCCTGGTAAGGGGGAGTCTGGAGAGCCAGGACGGACGGGAAGAGTCGGCGTCCCGTCACATGTGGCGACTTTCATTTCTTCATCCATTAAGCCGGTAAAAGGTCTGGAGTTGATTCTCCGTGTGGTTTTTGCATGTGGAATCTATTGCTGTGAAGCTGCATCATGCGTTCAGAGGAGCCGTCCATGCAAGAGAAACCAACCATTAGAACGCTTCAAAAACACAACAAACCCATCAGAAAGATAGCGCCAACATTAGCAGCGGCCACACCAACAGTTTATACATTCTGAGGACAGAACGACCTGGGGAGCTCAGCTACATGACGCATGTCATACCCAGCGGCGCCGTGCCCGCAAGAAGGGCAAAAAGACTGCAAAGTGCTAACATTAACCCTGTCAATCCCTTTCTTGTTCCGTCCTGCTCAGCTTAATTCATTACAATGTTTAGCAGTTAACTCAGGTGTCCTTAATTATCATGCTTGCACTTCTCTACAAAACACCAAAAGACCCATAATGCAATGCTTCTGCATCGTTGTGCACATTTCAGTGTAAATCTGCTGTTGAAGCCAGATCTGCTCCCCTGGTTCCTGAACCCTTTGGACCTGGATTCACGGATTCCACCTGCCTTCTAAAACCCTTTTGACCTTTGGATATGGACCTGGACTCTCTTATGGAATTAACCCCTTGGATACCACGTATAGTACTTCGCTTTATCTCGAGAACTTTGTTTTTGCTCCCACGCGTTTATTTCTGTTGCTGGACTGCACCCCTTATTCCTTGGATCACTGCTCCCAATACCTCTGGACTTATTATTTCTCTGGATTGCAACTCCCAACACCTCCTGGATCCCCACCATACCCAGTTATATCATTGCTTTTTATTTAAACTTCGTTCGTTATCAGTCTGTTGTGAATGTGCTTAGTTAACCCTTTCTATCCCTCTCAGGATCTATAATCTGTTCCTGTAGTGTCCCTCTGTTTTCACCCTAATCGTGTATTTAATTAGCCTCCCTGTTCTGTTATCCTTATTATACTTATTCTCCTGCTTTTCTTCAGTAATATATATTCAGCGTCTGCCCGGTTTCTCATTACTTTGCTCCTTTTCTTAACCCTGCCTCTGTGTTTATTAATATCCAGTGTTTTCCTGCCTCAACCTTCTGTTTATTCATTTGTATCAGTGTCGCTTTCTGTTTAACTCCCTCATGTGTTCTAGTAAATAAAACCCCGTATTCCTATATCATTTGCCTGTTCCACTCGGTGTTACTGCACATTACGCACGACTCCCGCAACCCTGTACACTGGATATGACAACGCAAGACAACAGCGGTGGATGATCACAGGATCCTCTCTATAGTAAAGAAGAATCTATTCACAACATCCCGACACGTGCCGGACACTCTCCAGGAGGTGGACGTATCATTGTCAAAGTCTACAATCAAGAGAAGACTTCACGAGAGCAAATACAGAGGCTTCACCACAAGCTGCAAACCATTCCTAAGCCTGAAGAATAGAAAAGCCAAAAAACATCTAAAAAAGCCAAACGGGTTCTGGAAAAGCATTCTCTGGACAGATTAAACGAAGATTAAAGTGTAGCAGAATGACAGGAAGAAAGTGAGAAGGCTTGGAACAGCTAATGGTCCAAAGCACACAATGTCATCTGTAAAACATGGTAGAGGCAGTGTGATGGCATGGGCATGCATGGCTTCCAGCGGCACTGGGTCATTGGTGTTTATTGATGATGTGACAGAAGCAGTCAGATGAATTCAGCAGTCAGCCCAAATTCAGCAAAGTTGATTGGACGGCGCTTCACAGGACAGACGGACAATGATCCAAAACACACGGCAAAAGCAACCCAGGAGGAAGGAAAAGAAGTGGAATATTGTGCAATGGCCGAGTCAATCACCTGATCTCAACCCAATTGGGCCTCATTTCACTCGCTGAAGCAAAACTAAAAGGCAGAAAGAGCCGCAAACAAAGAACTGAAGACGCTGCAGATAGAGCCGGACAAAGCATCAGAAAGGAGGAAATTTTGGCGAATTGCCTGCGAAATACGGTGCTGTTCAGCAGCAGTGAAATACGGTGTCTGTTCGGCGGCAGTGAAATACGGGGTCTGTTCTTCGGCAGTGAAATTCCCCATAGAGAAGCAATGGTTAATCTATTCACATTGAACAGCAGAGAAATGTCAGTGAAATGCCCTGATGTTCAGTGGTTTCATTCGACAGGTTTATTCAGGTGAATCCCATAGGCTTCAATGTTAAAAATATTCCCGTTTTAATTCAATATCTAATAAACCGTTTATTATTTTAATCGGCAGCAAAAAGTCTATATTTTTTTTAGGCATTTTTCGGTATTTTTTTTTTAAATTGCTTTTTTCTGTAACAGCCCTTTTTATTATCATTCGCTGGATTTTATATGTAAACTTTTTTTTTCACTCCATTCGTCTGCGGTGTCGGCTTTTTCCGGCGGCTGCTCTGCGCTGTGATCGGCGGCTGCTTGGGTTTCTCCGGCGTGTTTAGGTTAATCCAGTATTTTTTGCGGGTTTCTGTGTACGTTCGCTGGGTTTTGCGCTGTGTTCGTCGGGTTTACGGCGGCTTTTCCCTGCACTACGATGGCCCTGTGGTGCTTGCTGAATACACCGCAGGGTGGCTGAAATCGGATCGCCAAATCGCACCGAATTGAAGAGAACGAAAAGTCAAATCGTGATTCAAACCTGTAGGGGGCTGACATCGTGGATGTCAGCCAAGCCTCCAGGTCACCCCCCACCCACTGACATCCCCACCATATGTGTGGGGATGTCAGTGGGCCAGTTGACCCCCTAGCTGCCAAGGGGAGATAGGGGGATCCTTTGGATCCTGTCATCTCCCGATCCGTGGCAGCTAGAGGGTCATGCTGGACATCATTGAAAAGGCCTGATCATGGCCTTTCCAATGATACCAATGATACCAAACATGACTAGGTTTGTTGTAAAAAAAGAAAAAAAACTAAAAATTAACAAACTGAAAATAAAAAAAAAAAGGTAAAAAAAATTTGGTTTCTTTTAAAAAAAAATTGTCGGGGGGGGGGGGTTTAAGTTAAATAGGACCTAGGCTGTCATCTAAAAATAATGAGCATAAAACAGTCAGAATGAGCACATAGGTGAACTGGCTCAGCAGTGAAGGGGGTTAAAAAGAAAAATAATGTAAAAAATTGGGTATTTCTAGTCTCGGGACAAAATTCAGAAACTATTTAGCCGGGGTCTTTTTTGGTGGTTGCAGATTTTGGGGACTAAAGTACGAAAAAGTGTGTTTTTACCATTTTTTTTTCATCATATTTCATATTTGGTTTTATAGTAAATTATTCGATATGATGGAAATAATGGTATTTCTAGAAAGTCCATTTAATGGCGGGAAAAAGGGTGTATAATATGTGTGGGTTGAATAAACGAGTAAGAGGAAAATTTGACCTAAACACTAACAGCGCAGAAACGTAGAAACAGCAGCGGTCACTAAAAGACGGATTTGTGTAAAATCGCCCGGTCACTAAGGGGTTAATGTGACCCAGAAGATGCCATCACTGTGACTTAATATGAAAACCCGGCAGATCCGATGACTCGAAGCCTGATTAGAAAACCTGGCAGATCCGATGACTCGAAGCCTGATTAGAAAACCCGGCAGATCCGATGACTCGAAGCCTGATTAGAAAACCCGGCAGATCCGATGACTCGAAGCCTGATTAGAAAACACGGCAGATCCGATGACTCGAAGCCTGATTAGAAAACACGGCAGAACAGATTTGACTCAGAGGAGCAGATCGAGCACCCACCAGAGCCGGTCCCTCCGCACAGGCTGTGAAGGAGCACCGTGCCGCTGTAACAGTCTTGCCTCTCCACCTCCTTCCGCAGACTCTCCATGGTCTGGTCCAGCAGGTTCCTCTCTGCGGTGGCGCCGGAGCCGCTGTATCCTGCAAGACGATACAAAGTGATAGCGCAAGTATATGGGGGATGGGGATCTGCTAGCTGGCGGGTGGAGGTTTTGCACAAGCTCCCATTACCCTCGTCCCATCCTGACTGCCCATGGGATGAGGATGCGGAGCGTGTTCCCCGACAGCCGCCCCCGAACGTAACACTAATGACTCAGTTCTCTGCATTTATTGGCTCATTGAAAAAACATAATAGACATAAAATAATGAATGAGAGCAACACACAGCATGCAAAGCTCTGCGCCGGGCCAGGACCCCTGTGTCACAGGCAGAGGTCTGCGCCGGGCCAGGACTCATGGGTCACAGGCGAGACCCCAGTGCTGCAGGCAGAGCTCTGTGCCGGGCCAGGGTCCCTGGTGCTGCAGGGAGGGCTCTGTACCGGGCCAGGGGCCCCGTTGCCGCAGGCAGAGCTCATTTCTTACCATAAGCCCAGTTGTTTCCTCTTCCCGTCCGTCCGGCGATCAGGCTGGAATCTCTGAACGAGCTTTACGGAAACAGAAAATAAACAGACGTGATCTGTCAGGAACAGAGACGCGGCGCGGCCTGAGCTTTGGGGGGGGGGGAACAACTAAATCCTTGAAATCTGAGGTCAGCTACCCCACTCGAAGCACAGCCCCCCCAACACAGCCCCCCCACTCGAAGCAAAGCCCCCCCCCAAATCGCAGCAGAGGCCCCCCACCACCCGCATGCAGCACAGGCACCCCCTGTCATGGAGCTGACGTAACGCTCCATGCTTCAAACCCCAAGAGACTTAATGTTCAATTGTATTGTGTGATTTTAAATATATTTTATAGGGGTTTGGCTAAAATGGCGTAAATTTTGTTTTAAATACACATATTTCTGTAGGTAAATGTGTTTCTGTATAGCCAGTAAACAAGCTTTACTACTGTGTAATTTATGCAACAGGGCTTTTCCCCTTATCTAGCTGCATGTTTAATTCAAGAAATCTGTGATAGTGTTTGTCTTTAATCTGATGTGTTAGAACAATAGGTTATGTAAATGTTGTGTGAGCTAAAGAATGTAAAGAATGTTTATTGTAAATACCTAATTAGCATATTGGTAGGACGATGTGCGTCATTTATGCAAATTATGACTGTTGGATTTCAGCATAAATGGTGGTGTTTTTGTTCATTAAAAGTCAGAGAATCCTGTGGGAACCTACAGCTCGTCTGGTGTATCATTCAGGGTACCCACTATCACCCCCAGAAGGCACAGAGCGGCCCTCTGGAAATTCCTAACGGCTCCAGGGCAGAGAATCAGAAGCAGGCGGGTCAAGCTGCTCAAGGCGCTGAGGACAGCGCTCCCAGTAGCCGGGCTGACCGCAACGAAGGGGTGTCTGGAGAGTCAGGACAGGCGGAAGAGAACGGTTCCGTCACACTCCCCACCACCCGCACGCAGCACAGGCCACCCCCCCCCCCACCACCCGCAGCCAGACCCCCTGCCTGCACACAGATATAAAAGGTTCCCTCCCGATCCCTGCTTGCAATTCCAGGTGTGAGGAGGTTCCACCTTTTCTTTAATTGTCTCCGCATGGTCCTTATCACTTTGGCCTCACTGTCCACACAAATGGCGTTCACGGAGCCGCCGCGCGAGAAATAGGGGTAACTGCTGGGAAAAAAAAACACACACAAGAGGGTGAGGTTTAGAACACACACAGGGATTATTTAGAATATAACACAGGCAGGGATTATTTATTTATAACATATGCAGGGATTATTTATAATATAAAATAAATAATCCCTGCATGTGTTATAATATACGCAGGGATTATTTATAATGTAACACAGGCAGGGATTATTTATAATATAACACAAAGAGGGATTATTTATAAAACACATAGGGATTATTTATAACACAGGGATTATTTATTTATAACATAACACACGCAAGGGATTATTTATTTAGACATTCCACACTCCGGCCTGGTTGCGATCCCTGACAGTGTCCTGCGTGCGTACTACTCCTTTCGTCACTCTGCCCCTGTCTTGCACGAGGCTTCGGAGGTCTCTCTTGGCGCCGCACGACCACTTCCTGTTCCCTTTGCAAAGGTCTCTGGGAGATGGAGTCTCTTGGCACAACATAGTCCACAATGTCTCTGGCTCTGTCTCCCTCTAGTGCAGGGGTCAGCAACCTTGGCTCCCTGATATTTTGGGAACTACATTTCCCATGTGGCTCCGTTAACCTAATGGGTGACTGAGCACAGCATCTTGGGAGATGTAGTTTCCAAAACATCAGGGAGCCAAGGTTGGTGACCCCTGCTCTAGTGGTAGCATCAGTCCATTATATGCTCACCGGCAGCATCCGCCGTACTAAGTCCGTTGCACATTATTGATAATATCAGTGCCTTAATTTTGGTGCTTGAGGTCGGCATCACTTCCGCTTTCTGAAAACCACCATGCACGGATCTGAGCCCACCGGACACAAGGAATCCAGCCCTTCAAAATTTTAAGCAGCCGGCGCCATTTTTGAGGGGGGCAATGGAAAAAATGTCCTATCCCACAGAACGAAAGAACCACCCTTCGTGGCATAAAGCCGCTGACACCATCTCAAAAAACCCCAAAAACACATATTCCAAAATATCAATGTATTGTCCCGCACTACATCCTAAATAAAAAATGAACAGTAATTATTACGCTCGGTTGTGCAGAAATAATAATAAAACCTATACTGAATGTTTTCTCCCCCCCCTTTTTTCTTCTTCCTTCCTTTCCCTTTCCTCTTTTTCCCTTACCATTAAAATGCCCTATTTTTAGATGGATACATACAGCCTATTTGTATAGATTACAGAAAGCCATACGCACAACCTCGATTTATTTTAGAAAACATGCCAAATCTATGTCCACATTAAGGCCCATTGGTTGGAGCGTTCGTAATTTGTGTATCAGAAGGTTTCCCTCCTGGATAATCGTAAAGTTCTATCCCCACCTTGCCAGCCCGCCTGCACCATCTCAATACCAAAAAATAGCATATTTTTAATGCTGAATTGGGGGCATGCATTGCAATGGACCAGAACAGAGTGGGTCTGGAGTTTCCAACGTATATTGTTCATATGTTCCAAGATACGGTATTTCAATCTTCTAATTGTGCGGCCCACATATTGTTTGCCACAAGGGCATTGAAGGAGATATACCACATGGGTTGTATTGCATGTCATATATGATTTAATGAGATGATTATTCCCTGTTTCTTGACTGTGAAATTGAGTGGTAAGCATGGGAATATATCTACATGTTATGCAGCTTCCACAGCTCCTAAAACCATTATTTGGTGGTCGCTCCTTCATTGGATTAAATGGCAAACTTGGGGCTAGTTGGTTCTTCAAATTGGTGGCCTTTCTGTAAACCAAAGATGGTCTGTTGGGTAAAACTTTTCCAAGTATAGGATTTTGACATAAGATAGGCCAATGTTTCTGTACAATTTTTCCTACCTGATTGTACTGGGAGTTAAAATCTGATATAAAAAAAAAAAGCTAAAGCTGTCGTATCCTTCTTTGGATTTTACTTTCTTCATAAGTGACTTTCGGTCAATCTTTCCCGCAGTTTGGATCATTCTATCCAACTGTTGTACAGGAAACTGTTTTTGTACAAATTTGTTCTTAATGTATTTAGCCTGTTTGTAATAATCAGAATCCCTAGTACAATTTCTGCGTAACCTAATAAACTGGCTTTTTGGAATAGATTTTAGCCAGTTTGGATGGTGACAACTATCGTAATGCACGTAACCGTTGCCATCAGTCTCCTTGAAAGAACATTTGGAGTGTATACGAGAGCCCACAGAGTAAAAAGTGATGTGCAGAAAATCAATGTGTTCCCTCCCATAAACAGGTGTAAATTTTAACCGAAATCCATTTGAATTAATATATTTCGTAAAGTCTTCCAGAGAGGCTTGGGTACCATCCCATACCACCAGCACATCATCAATATATCTACGCCAGAGGACCAGGCTCGCCCCTTCTACCTGTTGATCTTCGATATCTATATGAGGTATTGGGAACTAATGTATATTAGCATAACTTGGGGTGAACCTAGTCCCCATGGCTGTACCAGTAAATTAGAGATAAAATGTGTCATTGTCCGAAAAATAGTTATGATGGAGTATAAAAGAGATGGCTGTCAATAAAAATTACCTTAGCTGGGGATCAATATCCAAATCTCGAGACAAAAAGAATTCAACCGCTTGCAAGCCCAATTTGTGATCAATGACCGTGTAGAGAGAAGAGACATCAAAGGAAGCCCACATATAAGATGGAGCCCATATAAATTCCTTCAGGTCATCCAATATGTGGGTAGTGTCCTTGATATATGATGGAGCTCCCCGGGCATATTTCTGTAAGTAGAAATCTATAAACTGCGAGAGATTTGCTGTTAAAGATCCAATACCGCTTATAATGG
Organism: Leptobrachium leishanense; assembly: GCA_009667805.1. NCBI lineage: Eukaryota > Metazoa > Chordata > Amphibia > Anura > Megophryidae > Leptobrachium > Leptobrachium leishanense. The sequence goes on along the minus strand of CM019067.1, from coordinate 338,590,131 downwards.
GGCGACCGGGTGGTTTCTTAAGATCCTTGTGGATCTTGGGTAGGAAGTAAAAGATTGGAATTCTTTACGTATAAAAAGTCTAAATTTGGTTGAGTTATAATTGACTCTTCAAGCCCCAATTTCAGAAAATCAAATAGTGCCCTATTAAACACCAATGTTTGGTCACTCTTCAATTTCTGATATGTATCAACTTCCCCCAAAATCCTTTCTGATTCCATTCTATAGTATTCTTTGTAAGAAGTACAATGGCCCCACCCTTGTCCGCCTCTTTGATCACTATATCCTGGTGACGCAGGGGTGTGGAAATTTTTAAAAAATCTACTTAAGGACGATCTACTTGTCCTGATAATTTCAACAAAATAGTGTTTAAATAGAGGTCTTTATTCATAACAGCCTATAGAGGCAGCGTCAGATACATGTGATGAATAAAGACCTCTATTTAAACACTATTTTGTAGTACCAATACTTTTATTTATGTCATGTGACCACTTTCCAATAAGAACAGACCTCATAAAGATGCCCCCAGCTCACATGAATATATCCCCCCCGAGATCTATGGCTATTGCCCCAGCTCATGGATATATGCCCAGCTCATGGATATTGCCCCCCCAAGCTCTCATGGATATATGCCCCAGCTCATGGATAATGCTCCCCAGCTCAGACCCCAGACCAGACATGGGGCGGCTGTTCGAATGCTCTATCGGCATTCGGACAGCCGTCCCTGGAGCTCTCCGGCATACTTACCTTCCAGAGCGGAGCCGACAAAGTATTCGCGCGTGCGCTCATTGAAGGACCCCAGCCGCGATCACGTGGGACTCACACGTGATAGCGGCTGGGTCCTTCAACGTGTGGAAGCGCGGAAACTTTCCCGGTGCCGCTCAGGAAGGTAAGTATGCCGGAGAGCTCCAGGGACGGCTGTCCGAATGCCGATAGAGCATTCGAACAGCTGCCCAAGCCCTTCGGATGCCGGCAAGCCGGCTCAATGCCGGCTTCCGGTATTGGGGGTGTCCCTGGAATTGGTCCACAGTCCGGCGGGCTTCTAGCCCGCCGGACTGCATCTAAAAAAAAAACTACTCGCCCGGATCTTCATGTCCCGGGCGATACAATTCCCACACCCCTGTGACGTCTCAGTTCCTTCATGCTGTCTATTTCCAACTTTGTCAAATTGTGTGCATTTGAATTCCTCTTACATAATTTATTGAAATCTGATTCCACCATTTCACAAAAACTTTCCAAAAAAGGTCCTTTTGCGTGAACAGGGTAAAAACTTGGATTTGGGCTTGAAGGCATTCCCGTATTTTCTACCTTCGTGGATGGTATATCAATATCACTCTCTGTTTTATTGAGCAAAAAATCTTTTTAGCGTCAACTTTCTCTGGAATCGTTGTAAATCAATAAATAAGTTAAATTCATCAGCCCGTCTCATGGGGGCAAATTTGAGTCCCCTCCTTAAAACACCTATCATGATGGGACTTAAACTCAACTTGGTGAGATTTAAGATGCCTGTCTCTTTCCAGGTGGAGGGGGAACTCGCCCCCCTACCTCCCGGCCCTACGTCCGGCCTCTTCCGTTTGAGGGATGAATCTTCCTGGAGCGGTTGGTATCTATTGGGGTGGGTGAAACCCTCCCCCCTGGTTTGGAAATAATTTGTTATTTTCGGATCTTTCGGTCTTGCCCCTAAAAAATGAGGTTTGTTGTTAGAGTTGGGGTGATTTACAACCCTGGATTGGGGTTGTGAGTTTTTCCCATTAGTACCCAATCCCGTGTGGTCCTGGTCTTCAGCTTCTTGGATCATTAAATTTTGAGTTGGGCTCCTTAGCCTTGGATTTATAGTCCCTAGATGTTGGTTTGATATAAACAGGGGAATTCCTCTCCCTACTTCTGAATCTCCGCCTTCGTGATACACCCCAACCTCGTTCAGCAACACCACCATTCTCCCCAGTGCGAGAAGATCTGTTTTGAAAGGGTCTAGATTTCTCAAAGTTTATGGTATAGACTTGGGATTCCAAATCTTGTTGATCCCGCAATAAGTGCTTATTTTTTGTCTTAGCTATCTTTTCTTCCAATAGGTCTAACTTCTCACACATATTTCTCGCTTTTTCTTTTTACTCCTCACTTTCTTTCTCATAAGGACATTCCTTCAAATATGTTTCAATGGCACCTTCTACCTCCTTAACGCTCTCTCTTACAAACTGAATGATCAATTTCATCAAGAACAACCAAACAGAATTTCATCCCATTTCTTCATAAACTCTGCATTTTCTAGTCCAAATGCAGGCACTTTTTCCACCCGTAGCCCCCTAGGGACGAGGCCTCTTTTCAGGTAGTTCTCAAGAAAGGACACTAACTACTAAAGAGACCAAAAAATGGTGGGAAGTCTTTCAAGATGAATGAAATATTGGTCCATATTTCAATGGAAAGGGAAATGAAGGAAGAAGAGGAAAGGGAAATGAAGGAAGAAGAGGAAAGGGAAATGAAGGAAGAAGAGGAAAGGGAAATGAAGGAAGAAGAGGAAAGGGAAATGAAGGAAGAAGAGGAAAGGGAAATGAAGGAAGAAGAGGAAAGGGAAATGAAGGAAGAAGAGGAAAGGGAAATGAAGGAAGAAGAGGAAAGGGAAATGAAGAAAAAAAAAAAAAAGAGAAAACATTCAGTATAGATTGGAGACAAAATAATTGGTTTTATTATGTATTTTTAACAACATATATTTCTGCAAAACCGAGCGTAATAATTACTGTTCATTTTTTATTTAGGATGTAGTGCGGGACAATACATTGATATTTTGGAATATGTGGGGTTTTTTTTGAGATGGTGTCAGCGGCTTTATGCCACGAAGGGTGGTTCTTTCAGGTTTTTTGAGTTTAAGATTTAGAGGTTTTTCAGGTTCTTTCGTTCTGTGGGATAGGACATTTTTTCCATTGCCCCCCTCAAAAGTGGCGCCGGCTGCTTCAAATTTTGAAGGGCTGGATTCCTTGGGTCCGGCGGGCTCAGATCCGTGCATGGTGGTTTTCAGAAAGCGGAAGTGATGCAGACCTCAAGCGCCAAAATTAAAAGGCACTGATATTATCAATAACGTGCAACGGACATAGTGCAGCGGATGCCGCCGCTGAGGGTCATTAATACAATATATTCTTCTATTGCGCTACTCCAAAATGGCGCCGGCTGCTTCAGACTGTGAAGGGTTAGACCTTCTATGTCTGGTGAGCTCAGATCCAGAGGCGCGTTCAATACCTCAGCCGCTACAAGTGCTAAGTTAGCAACTTGCCATTGAACGCCGTTCAACCACTCAGCGCTGCTAACTTAGCGACCCGAGGAGATGCTGCGAGTAGCTGCAAGAGCTGAGTGTGACGTATTAAAAAGATGGCCGCCGCCCTGAAGCAAGTAACAATTCCGTACAGCAATGTTAATTTTGAGGTTTTTGATCAAAGCACAAAATATTTATTTATTATTTCCCCCTGCACAGACATATATTACAGCTCAATTATATTTTGTTTCAGAAGTAAACATTACGTTTATTCAATAAAAACTATCATTTGTGGTGTGTGCGTACAAAAGGAATTGTGCCGACTGCTTTTCGGATCACTCAGACAAAATATGATAAAGAAAAGCAGTCGGCACATTTCCGTTTTGTTTGCGCACACCACAAATTATAGTTTTTATTGAATAAACGTTATATTTTTTTTCAGAAGTAAACATAATTGATCTGTAATATATGTCTATGTGCAGGGGGAAATAATAAATATTTTGTGCTTTGGGGAACAAAAACCTCAAAATTAACATTGCTGTACGGCATTGTTACTTGCTTCGTGGTGGCGGCCATCTTGCTGTACGGCATTGTTACTTGCTTCGTGGTGGCGGCCATCTTTAATACGTCACACTCAGCTACTCGCAGCATCTCCTCGGGTCGCTGCAAGTGCTAAGTTAGCAGTGCTGAGCGGCAGAATGGCGTTCAATGGCAAGTTGCTAGCTTAGCACTTGCAGCGGCTGAGGTACTGAACGCGGCTCCCAGAAAGAGGAGGTGATGCTGATTCTAAGCGCCAGAATTAAGGCACTGATATCATCCACAATGGGCGCTGCAGGTGAGGGGGATTAGATGTCAGGTGGGGCCAATTTTCTTACGATTTTAGACTATAAAAAGACTCTCAATGGGGGATGATGGTCATAACATTCATCTACTCCTGAGGAAGACCTTGTGTGGTAGAAACGCGTTGAGCTGCTTGTTTTTATCCCGTTGCCTCCAGTACTGCTATGCTGTTTTAACTACTCTGAAGAGTAAGTCAAATAAATGTTTATTATATACAAGCGGATGTTACATATACTCTTATTGCGCTCAGGTAAATATAAAAAGGCCATTAAGAATAATCGCTGATCACATATGAAATATACATGTTCCCTATAAATTGACCCTGTGACAGATCCCGCTACTCGGGGTGAGTAGATCCGCCGTCAGCGAGGTGCCGCTGGTCCTCGTAGGATACCCCGAGGTTGCAGCGTCCCGGTTCCCAAAGCCCTGTTATCCCCAATTACTAGCCGAGGCAGGAGTAAAGGTTCAAAGAGTGATTTATTTTGCATGGGGAACACAGGCGTATTTATGGGTAGGAAAAGGCATTGTTCTCCCCTGGCCCGCCCTCAGCCCTCCCGGGGTGATTTCTGCCATTGCCGAGCCATTGCCCAATTTCTCTTTGTTAACCTGGGCACCCCCCCCCCTGCTGGGCGCAGCACTTATCTTGGGGCTCGGCGCCAGCTCGTCTGGCCCCCTCCCAGAGCCGCTCCTGTGGTGTGAGCGCTTCCCTTGTCTCGTGGTCCCCCTGCGGCTATCAGCCCGACTTTGGGGGTACGTTGGTTTTGGGGGTGATCCTTGTTGCGGCGGCACGCTTTCGATACAGCCATGTAGCTCGGGCCCCTGGGCTGTTTCATTCCAAAAAGCGCCCTGATCGGACCATGGGGACCCGAGCGGTGGACGGTGGAAGCTCGGCAGCTGTACCCGAGTAAGGTAGTCACCAGGCTGAGGGTTGCTGGTCGGTTCTCGGGGTTCCCGTGGGCGCTTCGACCCGCAATTCACACCCCCGATAGAACCTATTTTAGGGGGCACACTGGCCAAGAAGCGCTCTTCTACGTGGTACCCGCTCCGCGGGGCAAGGCGGACAAGGTTGGGCAGGCATAATTAGCGGTGGCTCAGGCACTCAGACTGGTGAACTTTCCGTGGCTCTGAACGAGCGGGGAACAGGGTAACAGCAGGGGAAATCACATTGGGGTACTTATAAAAATAAGGGCTAACGAACTATTAATAACACACAAATAAATAAACACTTGAACTGTTGTACTGCGCTACGGCGTAGTGGCGGCCGTCCAGTCACAGACCCGACCAGAGTTCACCCGTTAACACTAGGGATGCACCGATACTAGTATCGGTATCGGGGCCGATGTGCAAACGGCCCGATACATCCCGCCGATACCGGAAGCCGGCGCTGGGCCGGCTTCCGCGGGGCTGGGGAAGCTGGCCGCGTGCATGAAAAGCACGCGACCAGCGTTCCCCTTCGGCGCGCCAAATACTCACCCTTCCTGAAGTTCCGGTCTCTGGGCAGTGATGCGGTCACGTGGCCGCCGGGCGCTCCTGTGACGCGGCCTCTCGGCTGGAGGCTGCGTCACAGATGCGCCCGGCGGCCACGTGACCGCATCACTGCCCAGAGACCGGAACTTCAGGAAGGGTGAGTATTTGGCGCGCCGGAGGGGAACGCTGGCCGCGTGCTTTACATGCACACGGCCAGCTTCCCCAGCGTTCGAGCTGCGGGGCCAATCCATGAGAGCTGCGGGGCCAATCCATGAGACCTGCGGGGCCAATCCATGAGACCTGCGGGGCCAATCCATGAGACCTGCGGGGCCAATCCATGAGACCTGCGGGGCCAATCCATGAGACCTGCGGGGCCAATCCATGAGACCTGCGGGGCCAATCCATGAGACCTGCGGGGCAAATCCATGAGACCTGCGGGGCCATCCATGAGAGCTGGGGGCAAATCCATGAGAGCTGGGGGCAAATCCATGAGAGCTGGGGGCAAATCCATGAGAGCTGGGGGCCAATCCATGAGAGCTGGGGGTAAATCCATGAGACCTGGGGGCAAATCCATGTGACCTGGGGGCAAACCCATGTGAGCTGGGGGCAAATCCATGTGAGCTGCGGTCAATCTCATATAAATTTTTATGAGGTCTGTTCCTATTGGAAAGCGTCACATGACATTAAATAAAAGTATCGGTACTCGGTATCGGGGAGTAATTTTAAAAAGTATCGGTACTCGTACTCGGTCTTAAAAAAGTGGTATCGGTGCATCCCTAGTTAACACATTATTGTAATTGGGGAGAGATCCAGTTCGCATTGCCGGTCATCATATAACGCTCCTGGGAGCCTCTCCCTGTCATCATATAACGCTTCTGGGAGCCTCTCCCGGTCATTGCCGGTCATCATATAACGCTCCTGGGAGCCTCTCCCTGTCATCATATAACGCTTCTGGGAGCCTCTCCCTGTCATCATATAACGCTTCTGGAGCCTCTCCCTGTCATCAATATAACGCTTCTGGAGCCTCTCCCTGTCATCATATAACGCTTCTGGGAGCCTCTCCCTGTCATCATATAACGCTTCTGGGAGCCTCTCCCTGTCATCATATAACGCTTCTGGGAGCCTCTCCCTGTCATCATATAACGCTTCTGGGAGCCTCTCCCTGTCATCATATAACGCTTCTGGGAGCCTCTCCCTGTCATCATATAACGCTTCTGGGAGCCTCTCCCTGTCATCATATAACGCTTCTGGGAGCCTCTCCCTGTCATCATATAACGCTTCTGGGAGCCTCTCCCTGTCATCATATAACGCTTCTGGGAGCCTCTCCCTGTCATCATATAACGCTTCTGGGAGCCTCTCCCTGTCATCATATAACGCTTCTGGGAGCCTCTCCCTGTCATCATATAACGCTTCTGGGAGCCTCTCCTGTCATCATATAACGCTTCTGGGAGCCTCTCCCTGTCATCATATAACGCTTCTGGGAGCCTCTCCCTGTCATCATATAACGCTCCTGGGAGCCTCTCCCTGTCATCATATAACGCTCCTGGGAGCCTCTCCCTGTCATCATATAACGCTCCTGGGAGCCTCTCCCTGTCATCATATAACGCTTCTGGGAGCCTCTCCCTGTCATCATATAACGCTTCTGGGAGCCTCTCCCGGTCATCATATAACGCTCCTGGGAGCCTCTCCCTGTCATTGCCGGTCATACAACACTCCTGGGAGCCTCGGTCATTGCCGATCATCATATAACGCTAATGGGAGCCTCTCCCGGTCATCATATAACGCTCCTGGGAGCCTCTCCCGGTCAATGGATCATTGAGAATGAGAAAATTGTATAAAACGCTGTGAAACTAGAAAAATCAGCCCAAGTATCAGCTACAGATAGCGTCACTCCTTGAGGAGGGCGATCATTAATATTGCAGAGGTAACATCTAACCCCTCTTCAGTGGTATTAGAGGTTGTACAAACAAGGCGTTCAGGCGCGCTGGATATCATCCAGGGAAATGTCCTATACTCAACGAAAGCAGCAATCGCTCCTTGTAGTGGGCGACTTAATAAAAAACATTCATACAGAAAAGATGGCGTCACGCCCATACTCACTCCTGGCTGTTGCAGCCGCTCTAACAGCCCAGCTCATGTATAAAACATAAGAAAGGAAAAAAAAGGATGTCATCTGCGCTCGTTTCTATATATTTCCATGTGCAACAAAACACTGCTCGAATGGCCATTGAAGCGTAAGCTCACTCGCCCCATCAAGGCACCTCTCGGTAGAGTGAGTCCTAACCAATGTACCAAAAGCTGCTCCTCTGAGGACCGAGAGGTTCCTTGATGGGGCGAGTGAGCTTACGCTTCAATGGCCATTCGAGCAAACTAAAACCTCTGACAGTGTTTTGTTGCACATGGAAATCTCTAGAAACGAGCGCAGAGATGACATCCTTTTTTGTTATAATAAAAAACATGTGGTGAAACAAAAAATGGCGACATTAGGAGGCGTTTCACCGAGACAGGAGCGCAGCTTAGTGACAAGCAGACTGTGCGACCCTGCAAGGCTCAAGTAACAGGTTTAAAAGGGAAAAGGCGGCTCCTGTTAGTATCAGCGGCCAATCAATGCACGGCTTCCATTTCACTCGCAGGGGATAGGTTCATATAGACTGTCAGTCAGTAGTTTCATTGTATCACTACTCCCCCCCCCCCAGAAAGTATTTTTCCAGGAAGGATACATTGAGATTTCTCTGGTTTCAGTAGGTCCTGGGTGGTGAGTCTGTACCGTTACGCGTTTCGCCCAAGGACACTTTCTGGAGAGGTGCTCTGGTCGGGATCGAACCTGTGTCTCCATGGTTACGGAGCAGTGATGTTACCTCTGCTCCACCCAGTCGGCACAATCACAATACATGCTTTTAAACCCTCACAATCCCCTAAGAGTTCACATTGTCTCCCTAGTGTGGCCGGTGTAACTAATTAACCCCTTATTTCCCCCTCAGCCCAGAGGTATAAGTCCCTATAGGTCTGCTCGCCCCGTCAATCCGCGGTTACCTGCCCTCGTCGCTCGCGTTGCAGCTGAGTATCCGCCACCACTCCTGCCCCACCTGGTTGCCACATTGTCCCACCTGGAGCCAAACCAGAGACATTTCCTGACGGAGGAGAAGAACATTCATTCAGGAAAGATCCGTGCATCGAGGCGCAGCAAGAGAGTGTATGGGTGTGAGGGGGCGCAGGGCGTGTGTGAGGGGGCGCAGGGCCGTGCAGGGCGTGTGTGAGGGGCGCAGGGGCGTGTGTGAGGGGGCGCAGGGCATGCAGGGCGTGTGTGAGGGGGCGCAGGGCCATGCAGGGCGTGTGTGAGGGGGCGCAGGGCCATGAAGGACGTGTGTGAGGGGGCGCAGGGCCATGCAGGACGTGTGTGAGGGGGCGCAGGGCGTGTGTGAGGGGGCGCAGGGCGTGTGTGAGGGGGCGCAGGGCGTGTGTGAGAGGGGGCGCAGGGCATGTGTGAGAGGGGGCGCAGGGCGCGCAGGTGTGAGAGGGGGCGGCAGGGCAGTGCGTGTGAGAGGGGGCGCAGGGCAGTGCGTGTGAGAGGGGGCGCAGGGCCGCGCAGGTGTGAGAGGGGGGCGCAGGGCTGCGTGTGAGAGGGGGGCGCAGGGCAGTGCGTGTGAGAGGGGGCGCAGGGCAGTGCGTGTGAGAGGGGGCGCAGGGCAGTGCGTGTGAGAGGGGCGCAGGGCAGTGCGAGTGAGAGGGGGCGCAGGGCAGTGCGTGTGAGAGGGGGCGCAGGGCAGTGCGTGTGAGAGGGGGCGCAGGGCAGTGCGAGAGGGGGCGCAGGGCGTGTGAGAGGGGGCGCAGGGCGTGTGAGAGGGGGCGCAGGGCAGTGCGTGTGAGAGGGGGCGCAGGGCAGTGTGAGAGGGGGCGCAGGGCGTGTGAGAGGGGGCGCAGGGCGTGTGAGAGGGGGCGCAGGGCGTGTGAGAGGGGCGCAGGGCGTGTGAGAGGGGCAGGGCATGTGTGAGGGGGCGCAGGGCCGCGCAGGGCATGTGTGAGGGGGCGCAGGGCCGCGCAGGGCATGTGTGAGGGGGCGCGGGCGTGTGTGAGGGGGCGCAGTGCGTGTGAGAGGGGGCGCAGGGCAGTGCGTGTGAGAGGGGGCGCAGGGCAGTGCGTGTGAGAGGGGGCGCAGGGCAGTGCGTGTGAGAGGGGGCGCAGGGCAGTGCGTGTGTGAGGGGGCGCAAGGCGTGTGTGAGGGGGCGCAGGGCAGTGCGTGTGAGAGGGGCGCAGGGCAGTGCGGTGAGAGGGGGCGCAGGCAGTGCGTGTGAGAGGGGGCGCAGGGCAGTGCGTGTGAGGGGGCGCAGGGCAGTGCGTGTGAGGGGGCGCAGGGCAGGGCGTGAGAAGGGGGCGCAGGGCGTGTGTGAGGGGGCGCAGGGCGTGTGAGAGGGGGCGCAGGGCGTGTGAGAGGGGGCGCAGGGCATGTGTGAGGGGGCGCAGGGCCGTGCAGGGCGTGTGTGAGGGGGCGCAGGGCCGTGCAGGGCGTGTGTGAGGGGCGCAGGGCAGTGCGTGTGAGAGGGGCGCAGGGCAGTGCGTGTGAGAGGGGGCGCAGGGCAGTGCGTGTGAGAGGGGGCGCAGGGCAGTGCGTGTGAGAGGGGGCGCAGGGCAGTGCGTGTGAAGAGGGGGCGCAGGGCAGTGCGTGTGAGAGGGGGCGCAGGGCAGTGCGTGTGAGAGGGGGCGCAGGGCAGTGCGTGTGAGAGGGCGCAGGGCAGTGCGTGTGAGAGGGGGCGCAGGGCAGTGCGTGTGAGGGGGCGCAGGGCGTGTGTGTGAGGGGGCGCAGGGCGTGTGAGAGGGGGCGCAGGGCCGTGCAGGGCGTTTGTGAGGGGGCGCAGGGCGTGTGTGAGGGGAGGGTCCTGCGAGGCCCAATTCATTGAAGAACACTTATCACTATGGGGGGGGGGGGAAAATCGCTAACATGAACAAGGTCATATATAAAAGGGGGGGGGGACCCCAGACAAAGACCCCGAAACAGGACCCTGATGCAGCCACGAAGAGAAAAAAACTGAGCGCTATACAGAGATACAGGGAGCAGATACTGAGCGCTATAGTTACAGGGAGCGCTATACAGAGAGCAGATACTGAGCGCTATACAGGAGATACAGGGAGCGCTATACTGAGCGCTATACAGGGAGCAGATACTGAGCGCTATACAGGGAGCAGATACTGAGCGCTATACAGAGAGCAGATACTGAGCGCTATACAGAGAGCAGATACTGAGCGCTATACAGGAGATACAGGGAGCGCTATACTGAGCGCTATACAGGGAGCAGATACTGAGCGCTATACAGGGAGCAGATACTGAGCGCTATACAGGGAGCCAGCAGATACTGAGCGCTATACAGGGAGCAGATACTGAGCGCTATACAGGGAGCAGATACTGAGCGCTATACAGGGAGCAGATACTGAGCGCTATACAGGGAGCAGATACTGAGCGCTATACAGGGAGCAGATACTGAGCGCTATACAGGGAGCAGATACTGAGCGCTATACAGGGAGCAGATACTGAGCGCTATACAGGCGATACAGGGAGCGCTATACTGAGCGCTATACAGGGAGCAGATACTGAGCGCTATACAGGGAGCAGATACTGAGCGCTATACAGGGAGCAGATACTGAGCGCTATACAGGAGCAGATACTGAGCGCTATACAGGCGATACAGGGAGCGCTATACTGAGGCGCTATACAGGAGCAGATACTGAGCGCTATACAGGGAGCAGATACTGAGCGCTATACAGGGAGCAGATACTGAGCGCTATACAGGGAGCAGATACTGAGCGCTATACAGGGAGCAGATACTGAGCGCTATACAGGGAGCAGATACTGAGCGCTATACAGAGAGCAGATACTGAGCGCTATACAGAGAGCAGATACTGAGCGCTATACAGGAGATACAGGGAGCGCTAATACTGAGCGCTATACAGGGAGCAGATACTGAGCGCTATACAGAGAGCAGATACTGAGCGCTATACAGAGAGCAGATACTGAGCGCTATACAGAGAGCAGATACTGAGCGCTATACAGAGAGCAGATACTGAGCGCTATACAGGAGATACAGGGAGCGCTATACTGAGCGCTATACAGGGAGCAGATACTGAGCGCTATACAGGGAGCAGATACTGAGCGCTATACAGGGAGCAGATACTGAGCGCTATACAGGGAGCAGATACTGAGCGCTATACAGGGAGCAGATACTGAGCGCTATACAGGGAGCAGATACTGAGCGCTATACAGGGAGCAGATACTGAGCGCTATACAGGGAGCAGATACTGAGCGCTATACAGGGAGCAGATACTGAGCGCTATACAGGGAGCAGATACTGAGCGCTATACAGGGAGCAGATACTGAGCGCTATACAGGGAGCAGATACTGAGCGCTATACAGGGAGCAGATACTGAGCGCTATACAGGGAGCAGATACTGAGCGCTATACAGGGAGCAGATACTGAGCGCTATACAGAGAGCAGATACTGAGCGCTATACAGAGAGCAGATACTGAGCGCTATACAGAGAGCAGATACTGAGCGCTATACAGAGAGCAGATACTGAGCGCTATATCAGGAGATACAGGGAGCGCTATACTGAGCGCTATACAGGGAGCAGATACTGAGCGCTATACAGGGAGCAGATACTGAGCGCTATACAGGGAGCAGATACTGAGCGCTATAAGGGAGCAGATACTGAGCGCTATACAGGGAGCAGATACTGAGCGCTATACAGGGAGCAGATACTGAGCGCTATACAGGGAGCAGATACTGAGCGCTATACAGGGAGCAGATACTGAGCGCTATACAGGGAGCAGATACTGAGCGCTATACAGAGAGCAGATACTGAGCGCTATACAGAGAGCAGATACTGAGCGCTATACAGAGAGCAGATACTGAAGCGCTATACAGAGAGCAGATACTGAGCGCTATACAGAGAGCAGATACTGAGCGCTATACAGAGAGCAGATACTGAGCGCTATACAGAGAGCAGATACTGAGCGCTATACAGAGAGCAGATACTGAGCGCTATACAGAGAGCAGATACTGAGCGCTATACAGGAGATACAGGGAGCGCTATACTGAGCGCTATACAGGGAGCAGATACTGAGCGCTATACAGGGAGCAGATACTGAGCGCTATACAGGGAGCAGATACTGAGCGCTATACAGGGAGCAAGATACTGAGCGCTATACAGGGAGCAGATACTGAGCGCTATACAGAGAGCAGATACTGAGCGCTATACAGAGAGCAGATACTGGCGCGCTATACAGAGAGCAGATACTGAGCGCTATACAGAGAGCAGTACTGAGCGCTATACAGAGAGAGCAGATACTGAGCGCTATACAGAGAGCAGATACTGAGCGCTATAACAGAGAGCAGATACTGAGCGCTATAACAGAGAGCGCTATACAGGAGATACAGGGAGCGCTATACTGAGCCGCTATACAGGGAGCAGATACTGAGCGCTATACAGGGATACAGGAGCGCTATACAGAGATACAGGGAGCGCTATACAGAGATACAGGGAGCGCTATAACAGAGATACAGGGAGCGCTATACAGAGATACAGGGAGCGCTATACAGAGATACAGGGAGCGCTATACAGAGATACAGGGAGCGCTACACAGAGATACAGGGAGCGCTATACAGAGATACAGGGAGCGCTATACAGAGATACAGGGAGCGCTATACAGAGATACAGGGAGCGCTATACAGAGATACAGGGAGCAGACATGTGGGAGCCAGTTTACAATGCAGAAAATAGCAAGGATTGTCAGTGACACAAAAATACTAATCTTTCGAGTGAAACCTGGAGATTTACCTTGAGAAAGCCGTAACACTACGACGAACTGCATCGGATATTCATATTGATTGTAATTGATATTGTAACAGAGTGCTGTTTAAAATCGATATCTCAGCAGCTTTATTTTGGCATCGCGGTGCAGCGATCCAGATCCTTCAATCTGGGTGTGGAGCCGGTTTCCTGGGGTGATCGGAGACACTGGATTATTGGAGTGTTATACCTGATGTGCCTTAAATATATGGAATTCCTGTGAGAATTTCCAGAAAGCAGGAGAGGGAGAGCGAGAGAAAGCAGGAGAGGGAGAGCGAGAGAAAGCAGGAGAGGGAGAGCGAGAGAAAGCAGGAGAGAGAGAGCGAGAGAAAGCAGGAGAGAGAGAGCGAGAGAAAGCAGGAGAGAGAGAGCGAGAGAAAGCAGGAGAGAGAGAGCGAGAGAAAGCAGGAGAGGGAGAGCGAGAGAAAGCAGGAGAGGGAGAGAGAGAAAGCAGGAGAGGGAGAGAGAGAAAGCAGGAGAGGGAGAGAGAGAAAGCAGGAGAGGGAGAGAGAGAAAGCAGGAGAGGGAGAGAGAGAAAGCAGGAGAGGGAGAGAGAGAGAGCAGGAGAGGGAGAGAGAGAAAGCAGGAGAGGGAGAGAGAGAAAGCAGGAGAGGGAGAGAGAGAAAGCAGGAGAGGGAGAGAGAGAAAGCAGGAGAGGGAGAGAGAAAGCAGGAGAGGGAGAGAGAGAAAGCAGGAGAGGGAGAGAGAGAAAGCAGGAGAGGGAGAGAGAGAAAGCAGGAGAGGGAGAGAGAGAAAGCAGGAGAGGGAGGGAGAGAAAGAGAAAGCAGGAGAGGGAGAGAAAGAGAAAGCAGGAGAGGGAGAGAGAGAAAGCAGGAGAGGGAGAGAGAGAAAGCAGGAGAGGGAGAGAAAGCAGGAGAGGGAGAGAAAGCAGGAGAGGGAGAGAAAGCAGGAGAGGGAGAGAAAGCAGGAGAGAGAGAGAAAGCAGGAGAGAGAGAGAAAGCAGGAGAGAGAGAGAGAAAGCAGGAGAGAGAGAGAGAGAAAGCAGGAGAGAGAGAGAGAGCAGGAGAGAGAGAGAGAGCAGGAGAGAGAGAGAGAGAGAGAAAGCAGGAGAGAGAGAGAGAAAGAAAGAAAGCAGGAGAGAGAGAGAGAGAAAGAAAGCAGGAGAGGGAGAGAAAGCAGGAGAGGGAGAGAAAGAGAAAGCAGGAGAGGGAGAGAGAGAAAGCAGGAGAGGGAGAGAGAGAAAGCAGGAGAGGGAGAGAGAGAAAGCAGGAGAGGGAGAGAGAGAGAAAGCAGGAGAGGGAGAGAAAGCAGGAGAGGGAGAGAAAGCAGGAGAGAGAGAGAAAGCAGGAGAGAGAGAGAAAGCAGGAGAGAGAGAGAAAGAAAGCAGGAGAGAGAGAGAGAAAGCAGGAGAGAGAGAGAGAGAAAGCAGGAGAGAGAGAGAAAGCAGGAGAGAGAGAGAAAGCAGGAGAGAGAGAGAGAGAGAGAAAGCAGGAGAGAGAGAGAGAGAAAGAAAGAAAGCAGGAGAGAGAGAGAGAGAAAGAAAGCAGGAGAGGGAGAGAAAGCAGGAGAGGGAGAGAGAGAAAGCAGTCTGTCTTTGCTGCTCTGCCTGTGCCGCTCGGTGCCTGCCTGTGCCGCTCGGTGTCTGCCTGTGCCGCTCGGTGTCTGCCTGTGCCGCTCGGTGTCTGCCTGTGCCGCTCGGTGTCTGTCTGTCTGTGCCGCTCGGTGCCTGCCTGTGCCGCTCGGTGTCTGTCTGCCTGTGCCGCTCGGTGTCTGCCTGTGCCGCTCGGTGCCTGCCTGTGCCGCTCGGTGCCTGCCTGCCTGTGCCGCTCGGTGCCTGCCTGTGCCGCTCGGTGTCTGCCTGCCTGTGCCGCTCGGTGCCTGCCTGTGCCGCTCGGTGTCTGCCTGTGCCGCTCGGTGCCTGCCTGTGCCGCTCGGTGCCTGCCTGCCTGTGCCGCTCGGTGCCTGCCTGCCTGTGCCGCTCGGTGTCTGCCTGCCTGTGCCGCTCGGTGTCTGCCTGCCTGTGCCGCTCGGTGTCTGCCTGCCTGTGCCGCTCGGTGTCTGCCTGCCTGTGCCGCTCGGTGTCTGCCTGCCTGTGCCGCTCGGTGTCTGCCTGCCTGTGCCGCTCGGTGTCTGCCTGCCTGTGCCGCTCGGTGTGTGTGTTTTATAGAGGGTCCCTCACGTTTACTATATTTTGGATGTTGGAGCCAGTTCCTCGGGTTACCCCGCCTTTACCTGCGTTTTTCTCCTCGCCCACCTGCCCCCCCCTCCCAGTGGCGGTTGGTTTGTTCCACTCCCTCAGCCAGTCCATGGTGACAGCCAATCCGCGCGCGTATGACCGGAAGTGGTCGGTCCCGCTGTTTCCGGTGCGCTGTGGAGAGAGAGGAGGAGCCAATCACCGAGCGGGGAGCTGATCCTGTAGACGCCGCCGCTTGGATCCTCACGGGAGAAGGAGCTGCTCCTGTGCCGCCGCTTCCTCCAGGGGCCCCCATAGCCGGCGTGTGCACGTGCAGGAAGGGGCGGGCTCCCGCCATGGCCTGAGGGAGCGCGCTGTGCAGCAGCCATCTTCACCCCGTCAGAGGAAGCGGAACCCCCGGCTCCCCCAATGAGACTCCCCCTGATCCTCTGACCGGGGGCCACCGCCGGCACCCCTCACACATCCCGCCCGGGAGAGCGAGCCAGGCTTCAACACCTCCGCCGGCCTCCGTCCCTCAGCATGCTGTGAGCCCCTCCCCCCCGCCGAGGCCTCTCACAGCTCCATGCGGCCCGGGGCTCCCTGACACCCGCCATGGGGGACTTCTACGACCCGGAGCATCCGACCGAGTGAGTACCGAGTGTGCCCCCCCCCCGAGAGTATACTGCCTGCACCCCAACCACTGACACCCCCAAAACACCGGGTATCTACTGCCTGCACCCCAACCACTGACACCCCCAAAACACCGGGGATCTACTGCCTGCACCCCAACCACTGACACCCCCAAAACACCGGGTATCTACTGCCTGCACCCCAACCACTGACACCCCCAAAACACCGGGGATCTACTGCCTGCACCCCAACCACTGACACCCCCAAAACACCGGGTATCTACTGCCTGCACCCCAACCACTGACACCCCCAAAACCACCGGGGATCTACTGCCTGCACCCCAACCACTGACACCCCCAAAACACCGGGTATCTACTGCCTGCACCCCAACCACTGACACCCAAAACACCGGGTATCTACTGCCTGCACCCCAACCACTGACACCCCCAAAACACCGGGTATCTACTGCCTGCACCCCAAACCACTGACACCCCCAAAACACCGGGTATCTACTGCCTGCACCCCAACCACTGACACCCCCAAAACACCGGGTATCTACTGCTGCACCCCAACCACTGACACCCCCAAAACACCGGGTATCTACTGCCTGCACCCCAACCACTGACACCCCCAAAACACAGGGTATCTACTGCCTGCACCCCAAACACTGACACCCCCAAACACCGGGTATCTACTGCCTGCACCCCAAACCACTGACACCCCCAAAACACCGGGTATCTACTGCCTGCACCCCAACCACTGACACCCCCAAAACACCGGGTATCTACTGCCTGCACCCCAACCACTGACACCCCCAAAACACCGGGGATCTGCTGCCTGCACCCCAACCACTGACACCCCCAAAACACCGGGTATCTACTGCCTGCACCCCAACCACTGACACCCCCAAACACCGGGGATCTGCTGCCTGCACCCCAACCACTGACACCCCAAAACACCGGGTATCTACTGCCTGCACCCCAACCACTGACACCCCCAAAACACCGGGGATCTGCTGCCTGCACCCCAACCACTGACACCCCCAAAACACCGGGTATCTACTGCCTGCACCCCAACCACTGACACCCCCAAAACACCGGGTATCTACTGCCTGCACCCCAACCACTGACACCCCCAAAACACCGGGGATCTGCTGCCTGCACCCCAACCACTGACACCCCCAAAACACCGGGTATCTACTGCCTGCACCCCAAACCACTGACACCCCCAAAACACAGGGTATCTACTGCCTGCACCCCAACCACTGACACCCCCAAAACACCGGGGATCTACTGCCTGCACCCCAACCACTGACACCCCCAAAACACCGGGTATCTACTGCCTGCACCCCAACCACTGACACCCCCAAAACACAGGGTATCTACTGCCTGCACCCCAACCACTGACACCCCCAAAACACCGGGTATCTACTGCCTGCACCCCAAACCACTGACACCCCCAAACACCGGGGATCTACTGCCTGCACCCCAACCACTGACACCCCAAAACACCGGGTATCTACTGCCTGCACCCCAACCACTGACACCCCAAAACACCGGGGATCTACTGCCTGCACCCCAACCACTGACACCCCCCAAAACACCGGGGATCTACTGCCTGCACCCCAACCACTGACACCCCAAAACAACACCGGGTATCTACTGCCTGCACCCCAACCACTGACACCCCCCAAACACCGGGTATCTACTGCCTGCACCCCAACCACTGACACCCCCAAAACACCGGGGATCTGCCTGCACCCCAACCACTGACACCCCCAAAACACCGGGATCTACTGCCTGCTTCCCAACCACTGACACCCCCAAAACACCGGGGATCTACTGCCTGCACCCCAACCACTGACACCCCCAAAACACCGGGGATCTACTGCCTGCACCCCAACCACTGACACCCCCAAAACACCGGGGATCTACTGCCTGCACCCAACCACTGACACCCCCAAAACACCGGGGATCTACTGCCTGCACCCCAACCACTGACACCCAAACAACCGGGATCTACTGCCTGCACCCCAACCACTGACACCCCCAAAACACCGGGGATCTACTGCCTGCACCCCAACCACTGACACCCCCAAAACCCGGGGATCTACTGCCTGCACCCCAACCACTGACACCCCCAAAACACCGGGGATCTACTGCCTGCACCCCAACCACTGACACCCCCAAAACACCGGGGATCTACTGCCTGCACCCCAACCACTGACACCCCAAAACACCGGGGATCTACTGCCTGCACCCCAACCACTGACACCCCCAAAACACCGGGGATCTACTGCCTGCACCCCAACCACTGACACCCCCAAAACACCGGGGATCTACTGCCTGCACCCCAACCACTGACACCCCCAAAACACCGGGGATCTACTGCCTGCACCCCAACCACTGACACCCCAAAACACCGAGTATCTACTGCCTGCACCCCAAACCGCTGACACCCCCAAAACACAGGGTATCTACTGCCTGCACCCCAACCACTGACACCCCCAAAACACCGGGTATCTACTGCCTGCACCCCAACCACTGACACCCCCAAAACACTGGGTATCTACTGCCTGCACCCTAAAACACCGTGTCACCGGGTATCTACCGCCCTGCACCCCCCAAAACGGCACCCCAAACCACTGACACCCCCAAAACACGGGTATCTACTGCCTGCACCCCAAACCACTGACACCCCCAAAACACCGAGTATCTACTGCCTGCACCCCAAACCACTGACACCCCCAAAACACAGGGTATCTACTGCCTGCACCCCAACCACTGACACCCCCAAAACACCGGGTATCTACTGCCTGCACCCCAAACCACTGACACCCCAAAACACTGGGTATCTACTGCCTGCACCCTAAAACACCGTGTCACCGGTATCTACCGCCTGCACCCCCCAAACGGCACCCCAAACCACTGACACCCCCAAACACACCGGGGATCTACTGCCTGCACCCCAACCACTGACACCCCAAAACACCGGGGATCTACTGCCTGCACCCCAACCACTGACACCCCCAAAACACCGGGGATCTACTGCCTGCACCCCAACCACTGACACCCCAAAACACCGGGGATCTACTGCCTGCACCCCAAACCATTGACACCCCCAAAACACGGGTATCTACTGCCTGCACCCCAAACCACTGACACCCCCAAAACACCGAGTATCTACTGCTGCACCCCAACCACTGACACCCCCAAAACACCGGGGATCTACTGCCTGCACCCCAACCACTGACACCCCCAAAACACGGGGGATCTACTGCCTGCACCCCAACCACTGACACCCCCAAAACACCGGGGATCTACTGCCTGCACCCCAAACCACTGACACCCCAAAACACCGGGGATCTACTGCCCTGCACCCCAACCACTGACACCCCCAAAAACACCGGGGATCTACTGCCTGCACCCCAACCACTGACACCCCAAAACACCGGGTATCTACTGCCTGCACCCCAAACCATTGACACCCCCACCAAAACGGGTATCTACTGC
Organism: Leptobrachium leishanense; assembly: GCA_009667805.1. NCBI lineage: Eukaryota > Metazoa > Chordata > Amphibia > Anura > Megophryidae > Leptobrachium > Leptobrachium leishanense. The sequence continues at coordinate 338,570,468 of CM019067.1, read as the reverse complement.
CTGCACCCCAAACCACTGACACCCCCAAAACACCGAGTATCTACTGCCTGCCCCCAAACCGCTGACACCCCCAAAACACAGGGTATCTACTGCCTGCACCCCAACCACTGACACCCCCAAAACACCGGGTATCTACTGCCTGCACCAACCACTGACACCCCCAAAACACTGGTTATCTACTGCCTGCACCCTAAAACACCGTGTCACCGGGTATCTACCGCCTGCACCCCCCAAAACGGCACCCCAAACCACTGACACCCCCAAAACACTGGTATCTACTGCCTGCACCCCAAACCACTGACACCCCCAAAACACCGAGTATCTACTGCCTGCACCCCAAACCACTGACACCCCAAAACACAGGGTATCTACTGCCTGCACCCCAACCACTGACACCCCCAAAACACCGGGTATCTACTGCCTGCACCCCAACCACTGACACCCCCAAAACACTGGGTATCTACTGCCTGCACCCTAAAACACCGTGTCACCGGGTATCTACCGCCTGCACCCCCCAAAACGGCACCCCAAACCACTGACACCCCCAAAACACAGGGGATCTACTGCCTGCACCCCAACCACTGACACCCCCAAAACCGGGGATCTACTGCCTGCACCCCAACCACTGACACCCCCAAAACACCGGGGATCTACTGCCTGCACCCCAACCACTGACACCCCCAAAACACCGGGGATCTACTGCCTGCACCCCAAACCATTGACACCCCCAAAACACGGGTATCTACTGCCTGCACCCCAAACCACTGACACCCCCAAAACACCGAGTATCTACTGCCTGCACCCCAAACCACTGACACCCCCAAAACACACGGGTATCTACTGCCTGCACCCCAACCACTGACACCCCCAAAACACTGGGTATCTACTGCCTGCACCCTAAAACACCGTGTCACCGGGTATCTACCGCCTGCACCCCCCAAAATGGCACCCGAACCACTGACACCCCAAACCACTGTCACCCCAAACACCGAGCACCCCCAGACCACTATCTATTGCCTGCACCCCAAACCACTGTCATCCCCAAAACACCGATGCCACTGGGTATCTACTGCCTGTACCCCCAAAACACCGCGCACCCCGACCACTGACACTCCCAAAACACTGCGTCACCGGATATCTACTGCCTGCACCCCAAAAACTGCACCCTCAAAAACTGTTTTACCAGGTGTCTGTACCCCAAAACGCTGGCACGTCTATTCACTGCCTATACCCCAAAATTTTGAACCCCCAGAAACACTGGCACAGCCTTTATTTCCTATACCCCAAAAACCTTGTCACCAAGCAATTACAACCTGCACCCCTAAACACTGTCACTAGGTATCTACAACGACCCTCACCCCAAACCACTGCCTGTCTATACACTTACTACCTGGACCCTTGAACACTGTACCTCACTGTCACTGAATACCTGCTGCCTGCACCCCAAAACAGTCACTGAATACCTGCTGCCTGCACCCCAAAACTGTCACTGAATACCTGCTGCCTGCGCCCCAAAACACTGTCACTGAATACCTGCTGCCTGCGCCCCAAAACACTGTCACTGAATACCTGCTGCCTGCGCCCCAAAACACTGTCACTGCCTGCGCCCCAAAACACTGTCACTGAATGCCTGCGCCCCAAAACACTGTCACTGAATGCCTGCGCCCCAAAACACTGTCACTGAATGCCTGCGCCCCAAAACACTGTCACTGAATGCCTGCGCCCCAAAACACTGTCACTGAATGCCTGCGCCCCAAAACACTGTCACTGAATGCCTGCGCCCCAAAACACTGTCACTGAATGCCTGCGCCCCAAAACACTGTCACTGAATGCCTGCGCCCCAAAACACTGTCACTGAATGCCTGCGCCCCAAAACACTCACTGAATGCCTGCGCCCCAAAACACTCACTGAATGCCTGCGCCCCAAAACACTCACTGAATGCCTGCGCCCCAAAACACTCACTGAATGCCTGCGCCCCAAAACGCTGTCACTGAATGCCTGCGCCCCAAAACGCTGTCACTGAATGCCTGCGCCCCAAAACGCTGTCACTGAATGCCTGCGCCCCAAAACGCTGTCACTGCCTGCCTGCGCCCCAAAACGCTGTCACTGCCTGCCTGCGCCCCAAAACGCTGTCACTGCCTGCCTGCGCCCCAAAACGCTGTCACTGCCTGCCTGCGCCCCAAAACGCTGTCACTGCCTGCGCCCCAAAACGCTGTCACTGCCTGCGCCCCAAAACGCTGTCACTGCCTGCGCCCCAAAACGCTGTCACTGCCTGCGCCCCAAAACGCTGTCACTGCCTGCGCCCCAAAACGCTGTCACTGCCTGCGCCCCAAAACGCTGTCACTGCCTGCGCCCCAAAACGCTGTCACTGCCTGCGCCCCAAAACGCTGTCACTGCCTGCGCCCCAAAACGCTGTCACTGCCTGCGCCCCAAAACGCTGTCACTGCCTGCGCCCCAAAACGCTGTCACACAAAGAGCCCGGCGCTGTGTGTGTTTATATACGGAGCCCGGCGCTGTGTGTGTTTATATACGGAGCCCGGCGCTGTGTGTGTTTTATATACGGAGCCCGGCGCTGTGTGTGTTTATATACGGAGCCCGGCGCTGTGTGTGTTTATATACGGAGCCCGGCGCTGTGTGTGTTTATATACGGAGCCCGGCGCTGTGTGTGTTTATATACGGAGCCCGGCGCTGTTTGTGTGTTTATATACGGAGCCCGGCGCTGTGTGTGTGTGTTTTATACGGAGCCCGGCGCTGTGTGTGTTTATATACGGAGCCCGGCGCTGTGTGTGTTTATATACGGAGCCCGGCGCGGTGTGTGTGTTTTATATACGGAGCCCGGCGCTGTGTGTGTGTGTTTATATACGGAGCCCGGCGCTGTGTGTGTTTATATACGGAGCCCGGCGCTGTGTGTGTGTTTATATACGGAGCCCGGCGCTGTGTGTGTGTTTATATACGGAGCCCGGCGCTGTGTGTGTGTTTATATACGGAGCCCGGCGCTGTGTGTGTTTATATACGGAGCCCGGCGCTGTGTGTGTGTTTATATACGGAGCCCGGCGCTGTGTGTGTGTTTATATACGGAGCCCGGCGCTGTGTGTGTGTTTACATACGGAGCCCGGCGCTGTGTGTGTGTTTATATACGGAGCCCGGCGCTGTGTGTGTGTGTTTATATACGGAGCCCGGCGCTGTGTGTGTGTGTTTATATACGGAGCCCGGCGCTGTGTGTGTGTTTATATACGGAGCCCGGCGCTGTGTGTGTGTTTATATACGGAGCCCGGCGCTGTGTGTGTGTTTATATACGGAGCCCGGCGCTATGTGTGTGTGTTTTATATACGGAGCCCGGCGCTGTGTGTGTGTTTTTATACACGGAGCCCGGCGCTGTGTGTGTGTTTTTATACACGGAGCCCGGCGCTGTGTGTGTGTTTTTATACACGGAGCCCGGCGCTGTGTGTGTGTTTTTATACACGGAGCCCGGCGCTGTGTGTGTGTTTTATATACGGAGCCCGGCGCTGTGTGTGTTTTTATATACGGAGCCCGGCGCTGTGTGTGTTTATATACGGAGCCCGGCGCTGTGTTTGTTTGTGTTTTTTATATACGGAGCCCGGCGCTGTGTGTGTTTTTATATACGGAGCCCGGCGCTGTGTGTGTTTTTATATACGGAGCCCGGCGCTGTGTGTGTTTTTATATACGGAGCCCGGCGCTGTGTGTGTTTTTATATACGGAGCCCGGCGCTGTGTGTGTTTTTATATACGGAGCCCGGCGCTGTGTGTGTTTTTATATACGGAGCCCGGCGCTGTGTGTTTTTATATACGGAGCCCGGCGCTGTGTGTGTTTTTATATACGGAGCCCGGCGCTGTGTGTGTTTTTATATACGGAGCCCGGCGCTGTGTGTGTTTTTATATACGGAGCCCGGCGCTGTGTGTGTTTTTATATACGGAGCCCGGCGCTGTGTGTGTTTTTATATACGGAGCCCGGCGCTGTGTGTGTTTTTATATACGGAGCCCGGCGCTGTGTGTGTTTTTTATATACGGAGCCCGGCGCTGTGTGTGTTTTTATATACGGAGCCCGGCGCTGTGTGTGTTTTATATACGGAGCCCGGCGCTGTGTGTTTTTATATACGGAGCCCGGCGCTGTGTGTGTTTTTATATACGGAGCCCGGCGCTGTGTGTGTTTTTATATACGGAGCCCGGCGCTGTGTGTGTTTATATATACGGAGCCTGGCGCTGTGTGTGTTTTTATATATACGGAGCCTGGCGCTGTGTGTGTTTATATATACGGAGCCTGGCGCTGTGTGTGTTTATATATACGGAGCCCGGCGCTGTGTGTGTTTATATATACGGAGCCTGGCGCTGTGTGTGTTTATATATACGGAGCCCGGCGCTGTGTGTGTTTATATATACGGAGCCTGGCGCTGTGTGTGTTTATATATACGGAGCCCGGCGCTGTGTGTGTGTTTACATACGGAGCCCGGCGCTGTGTGTGTGTTTATATACGGAGCCCGGCGCTGTGTGTGTGTTTACATACGGAGCCCGGCGCTGTGTGTGTGTTTACATACGGAGCCCGGCGCTGTGTGTGTGTGTTTATATACGGAGCCCGGCGCTGTGTGTGTGTGTTTATATACGGAGCCCGGCGCTGTGGTGTGTGTTTATATACGGAGCCCGGCGCTGTGTGTGTGTTTATATACGGAGCCCGGCGCTGTGTGTGTGTTTATATACGGAGCCCGGCGCTGTGTGTGTGTTTATATACGGAGCCCGGCGCTATGTGTGTGTGTTTTATATACGGAGCCCGGCGCTGTGTGTGTGTTTTTATACACGGAGCCCGGCGCTGTGTGTGTGTTTTTTATACACGGAGCCCGGGCGCTGTGTGTGTGTGTTTATATACGGAGCCCGGCGCTGTGTGTGTGTTTTATACACGGAGCCCGGCGCTGTGTGGTGTGTTTTTATACACGGAGCCCGGCGCTGTGTGTGTGTTTTTTATACACGGAGCCCGGCGCTGTGTGTGTGTTTTTATACACGGAGCCCGGCGCTGTGTGTGTGTTTTTATATACGGAGCCCGGCGCTGTGTGTGTGTTTTATATACGGAGCCCGGCGCTGTGTGTGTTTTTATATACGGAGCCCGGCGCTGTGTGTGTTTATATACGGAGCCCGGCGCTGTGTTTTGTTTGTGTTTTTTATATACGGAGCCCGGCGCTGTGTTTGTTTGTGTGTTTTTATATACGGAGCCCGGCGCTGTGTGTGTTTTTATATACGGAGCCCGGCGCTGTGTGTGTTTTTATATACGGAGCCCGGCGCTGTGTGTGTTTTTATATACGGAGCCCGGCGCTGTGTGTTTTTATATACGGAGCCCGGCGCTGTGTGTGTTTTTTTATATACGGAGCCCGGCGCTGTGTGTGTTTTTATATACGGAGCCCGGCGCTGTGTGTGTGTTTTATATACGGAGCCCGGCGCTGTGTGTGTTTTTATATACGGAGCCCGGCGCTGTGTGTGTTTTTATATACGGAGCCCGGCGCTGTGTGTGTTTTTTATATACGGAGCCCGGCGCTGTGTGTGTTTTTATATACGGAGCCCGGCGCTGTGTGTGTTTTTATATACGGAGCCCGGCGCTGTGTGTTTTTATATACGGAGCCCGGCGCTGTGTGTGTTTTTATATACGGAGCCCGGCGCTGTGTGTGTTTTTATATACGGAGCCCGGCGCTGTGTGTGTTTTTATATACGGAGCCTGGCGCTGTGTGTGTTTATATATACGGAGCCCGGCGCTGTGTGTGTTTTTATATACGGAGCCCGGCGCTGTGTGTGTTTATATATACGGAGCCCGGCGCTGTGTGTGTTTATATACGGAGCCCGGCGCTGTGTGTGTTTTTATATACGGAGCCCGGCGCTGTGTGTGTTTATATATACGGAGCCCGGCGCTGTGTGTGTTTATATATACGGAGCCCGGCGCTGTGTGTGTTTTTATATACGGAGCCCGGCGCTGTGTGTTTTTATATACGGAGCCTGGCGCTGTGTGTGTTTATATACGGAGCCTGGCGCTGTGTGTGTCCGTCCGTCGTCCCCCCCCCCCTGTGATCATGCTGCTGTATAATGGACCGGTGTCTGTCCCTGTCCCCCCCGTGATCTTGCTGCCCTCTTGTCTCGATGTGTTTCTGTCCCCTTTATTCTGTATTGTTTTGTAATTCCAGTCTCTTTCTCTCTCCGCACGCTCACCCACTGGATCCAAACAGAGAAGAGGAGAACGAGGTGAGCTGCACTCATTGATAATCCCTGTAGAGCGCTGTCTGGGGGGTCTCCGGGGTCTCTATCCCAGCTGTGTTACTATATAGTACCGGCTGGGTGGAGTAGAGGTAACATCCCTGCTCTGCCTGGAGAGAGCCTGTGGAGACATGGGTTCGATCCCAGCAATGTATCCTTCCTAGTAAAATACTATCTGATAAATAAATAAATAATATGGAGACCCTCTTATAGGCTGCTGACCCCTGTGTCACCTGGTTTGGAATAGTCCCGGCTTTTTCTTGCTCTGCCGGATATTTAGCCTCAGACTTATCATGTTGTATATTTGATCCCAGATTGCGTTTTCCGAGCCCCCCCCCGATACCCGTTGCGCAGTATTTGGTATGTGCCCATACCGAGTCACAATCCGGCACTGCATGCCACTAGACCAGACTTTCAAGAGGGGACTTTCAAGTCATACAGACTTTCAGCAAATACCTAAATTATTTATTGGAAAGCGGTCACATGACTTTTAACCCCTTCACTGCTGAGCCAATTCACCGCTGTGTGCTGAGCTCATTTTTACATTTTTTATTTTTTTTAGTCATGTTTAACCGCGATTTGAAGTCACGTTTTATTGGACGACCCAGACAAATTATACTGTATATATCCTTTTTTACCGCAGACTCAGCAGATTCATAATATATCACTATGATCAGGGTTATTCAGAGAGAGGTGAAGAGCAGAAGAATGACTGGAGAATTGAAAATTCTAGGTCAAAATAGCCGATTTGGAAAGTGAGATGAAAGGGAGAATTTTTTCTGGTTTAGCTATTTTGACCTAGAATTTTCACTTCTCCAGTCATTTTCCTGTTTTTCACCTCTTTCTGAATAACCCTGAACGTGTATAACAAAAAAATGTGACTTTTCAATAAAATGTCAATCCTCTACACAGCATATAAAGTAATTTTTTTCACATTTTATCACCCGCGCCTTTGCGGTTATATAATCTATGGGGTGCGCTTGTTAGAAAAATAAAGTAACAGGATCAGCAGTTCTAGTTTTTTTGAGAAATTATGCGATATTTTTATTTTTGCTAAAAACCCCACCAAAAAAAAAATCATTAGTGCAGCATCATTTTTCACATTTTTAATTTAAATGTGAACGATAGTGCTGCATTAATAATATAAAAAAAACACATTTTTCTTATTATTTCTTTTATTATGGTCATGTTTGGGTTCATTTGGAAAGGCCATGCTCTGCCTTTCCAATTATGCCAAACATTAACCTCTAGCTGCCGTGGATCGTCCAAAGGACGCCTCTATCTCCACCATTGGATTTCCTTAGGGAAACCGCTTGGCAGCTACAGAATTATTCTCATACTGACATCATCACGCCGTGGGCGGGGGATCACCAGAGGCTTGGCTGGCATCCAGATTTCAGCCACTTCCGGGAGACGTCTGTGATATGGCACTGGATCGCAGACAGCACCTCAGGGGTTAAAGACAGGCACCGCTGGAAAGGGCAGACTCTGTCCGTTCCAGCTGTGCCTCTTTTTAACTTAATTTCCTCCCGATCAGGAGGTAGAGGGGTCCGAGGGACCTTATCCCCCCTCCTTTCAAGCACTCTTCCCCACGGGGGGTGTCTGAAACTGACATCATCAAGGCTGTGCGATGATGTCAGTACGCCGGGTGGGGTATAAACACGCAGATCTGACTTCAAGAAAGTCAGATCTGCTTGGCACACCGGGCGGAGAGGTGAGAGAGGGGTTTGAACGCAACGACGTGCGGGGAATGTCCTCCACGCACAGGAGTGGAACGAAAGGACGTTCCCTGCACGTCCTTCGTGCTGAAGTGGTTAATGAAAGTATCGGTACTCTGTATTGGTGAGTACCTGGAAAGAAAAATGGTCTTGGTGCACCCCAAATTGTCTGTACATGGCACCATGTGGCGTCTCTTTGATCTTCTGCACCAAGGACACACAGGAGCTCTGCTCTTTTGCCTGTACACATACTTCACACTGCATTTGCCTTTGCTACTTTTTGTATTTTTTTATTGCTTTTGCTGCATTATGTCTTAATATTTACCCCCCCCCCCCCTCCCTCATTCTGCCCAGGTCAAGAATGAAAACTCGTCTAAAGCCGGATTCGTTAAATCCTCTTCGGTCAAGGGCGTCTCATCCAGTCGTTTTTTGCCCAAAGGGACTAAAGCGAAGGTGAACCTAGAAGAGCAGGGACGGCAAAAGGTCTCATTCTGCTTTACGAAAAAGACTTTTCCCAGCCGGTTACTGACCTCTCTGGTCAACGAGAAGCAAAATGAGTCCCAGCAGAGCCCAGCTCCTCCACCCGGCTCCAAAATGGATTCTAGCGAATCGGGTGGGACGTCTGATGAACATTCCCCCCCAAAACTCAAGCTGGAAATGGGAAAAATTCATTTCAAGAAGCATCTCCTTAATGTTACCAGCAAACTTCCCCCACCCCCACCTCCTATTTCGTTTTCATTGCCGATGTTTACACCCTCTTTATCACCACTTGATGATGTGCAAACTCTGGACGATATGGAAACAGCCGATGTCGCTGCACCAACTATTCCTGTGTCAAAGGAAAATAGCCCCTTGGATGCCCCTTCCCAGACTACGCCAGTAAAGGAATTGCCCGTTACCAGTCCTTTAGCGAAAGAGTCACCCGGTCCCTTAGTGGTGGACTCTATGAGATCGGACAGCAATGACTTCTCGTTGTCTGTTGTAGAAAACCCATCTCCCCCGAAGGCTTCTGAGGAGGAAGATTTGCCTGTGCCCAAAGAATATTCCCATATTGGGAAAGAGGAAAAAGGTCTGAGCATTACACAGATCATCAAACCAAACCCCAGTCCAGAAAAACCTAAATCAAAGACACACAATGAACCTGTCTCTAAGGAGTCTGAGTCGGACGGTGAATCGGTACAGACTTCTTCAAGCCACAGGTCTCACGAGATAAAAGGTGCTCCAAGTAAGGAAAGCGACTCAAAAAGATGCTCAATGTCTTTGCGAAGTGATGATGTCAGCAAACGCTCTTCTTTATCAAGGTCAAAATCCAAAAAGGACGAGAAACCTTCAAGTTACTCAAAGTCAGACAGAGACTCCAGATATTCTTACTCTCATTCTAGGTCAGAACGTGAGCGAAGGCGGAGCAGGTCCCGCTCCAAATCCCGTTCCAGGACTCGATCTGATAGACCTCCCAGAAGTAGTTCCTCTTACTCAAAGTCAGAACGTTCCCATTATTACGAGTCCGATCGGAGATACCGCAGGACCTCTCCATATAGGACCAGGTATTCTCGATCGCATGCTGACAGCAGGGCAAGAGATAGTTCTGACTCAGAAGATGATTATCGAAGGCACTGTAGATCAAAGGAGTCTAGACACCAGTCATCAAGCACATATTCCCACAGAGACACTAGGACTTCATCTTATTCAAAATACGATAGAGATTCAAAGGTGGAATCCTCTCATGATCTTGGCCGAAGAAGCGGAACCTCAAGTAGAACAGAGAAAGATTTGAGGAGGTCATCGGAAAAGGAATCGATAAGGTCTCCTGAAAAGGTTTCAAGGAAATCGTGCGAAAAGGAGTCAAGGAGGTCTCTGGAAAAGGAGTTAAGAAAATCCTATGAGAAGGAGTCGGCAAAGTCTACTGAAAAGGTTTCCAGGAAATCATCTGAAAAGGATTCAAGGTGGTCTTCTGAAAAGGAATCAACGAAATTCTTTGAAAAGGATTTTCAGAGGTCTTCAGAAAAGGAGTCGAAAAAATCATGTGAAAAGCCATTGAGGTCGACTCTGGAAAGTGCGTTAAGTAAAGCATCTGAAAAAGAGTTAATAAGGTCTCCTGTAAAGGTTTCAAGGAAGTCTTCTGAAATGGAATTGAGGTGGTCTTCTGAAAAGGTTTCAAGGAAGTCTTCTGAAATGGAATCAAAGTGGCCTTCTGAACAGGAGTTAATGCGTTTTCCTGAAAAGGTTTCAAGGAAGTCTTCAGAAAAGGAGTTAATGAGGTCTACTGAAAAGGTTTCAAGGAAGTCTTCAGAAAAGGAGTCAATGAGGTCTCCTGAAAAGGTTTCAAGGAAGTCTTCTGAAATGGAATCAAGGTGGTCTTCTGAAAAGGAGTTAATGAGGTCTTCTGAAATGGAATCAAAGTGGTCTTCTGAAAAGGAGTTCATGAGGTCTCCTGAAAAGGTTTCAAGGAAGTCTTCTGAAATGGAATCAAGGTGGTCTTCTGAAAAGGAGTTAATGAGGTCTTCTGAAATGGAATCAAAGTGGTCTTCTGAAAAGGAGTTCATGAGGTCTCCTGAAAATGTTTCAAGGTGGTCTTCTGAAAAGGAGTTAATGCGGTCTCCTGAAAAGGATTCAAGGAAGTATTCTGAAATGGAATCAAGGTGGTCTTCTGAAAAGGAGTTAATGCGGTCTCCTGAAAAGGTTTCAAGGAAGTCTTCTGAAATGGAATTAAGGTGGTCTTCTGGAAATGTTTCAAGGAAGTCTTCAGATAAGGAATCCATGAGGTCTCCTGAAAAAGTTTCAAGGAAATCTTCTGAAAGGGAGTCAAGGTGGTCTAATGAAAAGGAGTCAAATAAATCGTCTGAAAAGGAGTCAACAAAGTCTACTGAAAAAGTTTCAAGGAAATCCTCTGAAAAGGAGTCAAGGTGGTCTTCTGAAAATGAGTCATCGAAATCCTTTGAAAAGGAGTTTGAAAGGTCTCCAGAAAAGCCGTTCAAATCATCTGAAAAGGTGTTGAGGAGGTCTCTGGAAATTGAATTAAATGAATCCTCTGAAAAGGTTACAAAGAAATCGTCTGAAAAGGAGTCAACAAAGTCTACTGAAAATGTTTCAAGGAAATCCTCTGAAAAGGAGTCAAGGTGGTCTTCTGAAAATGAGTCATCGAAATCCTTTGAAAAGGAGTTTGAAAGGTCTCCAGAAAAGCAGTTCAAATCATCTGAAAAGGTGTTAGGGTCGTCTCTGGAAATTGAATTAAATGAATCCTCTGAAAAGGTTACAAAGAAATCGTCTGAAAAGGAGTCAAGTTGGTCTTCTGAAAACGAGTCAATGAAATCAATTGAAAAAGCGTTTGAAATGGCTCCAGAAAAGGAGTTGAGATCCTCTGAAAAGGAGTTGAGGTTGTCTTTGGAAAATGAGCAAAGTAAATCATCTGTAAAGGAGTCGACGAGATCTCTACAAAGTGTTTCAAGGAAATCTTCTGAAAAGGAATCAAGTGAAACGTCTGAGAAGGAATCACGGAGGTCTTCTGAGAAGGAATCCTGTAAATTGTTGAAGGAATCAATGAGGTCTCCTGCAAAAGTGTCGAGGTGGTCTTCTTCTGAAAAAGTTTCTTTGAAATCGTCTGAGAAAGAGTCAAGGAAATCGTATGAAAAGGAGTTTGAGAGGTTTCCGGAAAAGGAATTGAGGAAATTGACTGAAAAGGAGTCGAGAGGATCTGAAAATGAATCAAGGCCGTCACTTGAAAAGTGCATAAGGAGGTCGTCTGAGATTGATGCAATCATGGGATCTACTCAAAAAGAGAAAGATGGAAAGGAGCAAAAAGATATAGATAGCAAACTGAGAAAAGATACAAAAGTCATCCTGCACAAATATACGGATGGCAATTTAATGAAAGACCCACTCACTCTGCCTCCGAGTGATGGAGACACCACATCTCAGAAAGATGTGGAGGACAGGCCACTGAAATGCACTGAAGGAATACTTTTGAGGGCAGATGAATCCAGGATGCAGAATGAACCAGATACCAGAAGACCGAAAGAAGCTGAAGTAATGCCAGCAAAAGATCCCGATGTAAGACTGCAGAAACACTCTGATGGCAAATGTCTGGGAGATGATGTAAACGATCAGCAGTGGAACAACTCTGATGCTGATGTGGGCTTGTCAAAAGATGAAGATGGCAGACTTCAAAAATATACTGAAGGGAAGTCGCTGAAAGATCAGTATGACAAATTGCATCATGATGTCGACACCAGACCACCAAAAGAGGTTGAGGACAAGCCACTAATGGATGTTGAGGGTAAACTGTGTATAGAATCAGATATCAGGCTATCAACGGATGTCAAAGACATTCTTCCAACGGACTCAAATACCAGGCCAACAAAACCTATCCAGGACCCACTGGTGAAAGGGACCGATACTTCGAAAGTGTCAAAAAATGACGACGTAGAGCAAAACGATGCTGATACCAGACCGGTGAATGATGCTGAAGATGGACTACAGAAATTTTCTCATGCAAAAAATACAGCTGACCAGCTGCTCCATGACGCTGCCATTGGAAAACTGAGACACGTGGAGGTTGTTTTGGAAAAATATGATAGGAAACTGGTGAAAGAAGAGGACGACCAGCTGACGTATGAAGCGGTTGAGCCGGTAGAATCTGAAGGCAAATGCCAGAAATCTAACAATGAAAAATTGGCAAAAGTAGAGAGTGGTCAGCAGAATGACTGTGATGGTGCACCAGAGAAACCTGGTGATGGACAGTTGCAGAAAACCGAGGACAGCCAACCGAGCAGTCAAACCGATTCTAGAGCACAGGAAGATTCAGAAGGCAAGGCTCAGGTGGAGGCAGAAAGTAAAGCTCAAACTAAAGTTGAAACCAGAGTGAGCTTTCGACTGCGATCAAACATGTCTAAAGTGATACAGCCCAAACAGGATTATATCACTACCAGGTCACGGAGCTCCAAGTGGGACGTACAAACTAAGCCATCCGTCAAAGTGGAACCAAAGAATGTCCGAAGAGACTTCACAGGCGTTGTAAATATTCCTTCTACTAGGAACGTCTTTGAGCTTGACATGAAAGAAACTCCTAAACCGTCGCGCAGTTTGCCAAATCTTGCTAGTTCACCTATTTCAGAAAACCTGAGAAGCTCTGGCAGGTATTCCAAACGGAAGACTCAAACTTCAATGAAAGCCTCGTACGAAACTACACCGAGTCCTGATCAAGGACATTCAAGACTTTCCGTAAAAGAAAAACGTCATACTTTAACCCCTGTCTTTACAGAGAGTCCTTTACCAGAAAAACAAAAACCCCCACTTAACTTGGAAATTTCCCAATCCGATGTTCCTACCACTGAAGTCTCCACCTTAGATCTTGTGACTCCTACAGGACCCGAAACTACCAGAAAGTCGGAAAACGCAGAGAAGTCTGAACCAAGCAAAGAACAAGGGTCAAATGAGCTTCTCAATGACCCTCCTCAACCGGTTGAAATTACATGCTCTACCACCATTGCAGATACTTCAAAGTCCCCGTCACTATCGGAACTGGATAGACTACGATTAATTGTAAGTAGAACCACTGAAACCATCCCTTATGTTAGCTTGGAGAGAATTGTTTTAGAAACCCCGGCAGACCAGTCCGCAACTTCTGTGCCCGATGAGATAAATGAAAGTTCTAGTAATAAAACTGAAACGCTGGTCTCGGCTGACCACAGTGCTCCAGAAAAAATAACCGTGGCCGAGGCAGTGAGCAGCGATGTAGAAATGGCTACGGAAATTATACAAGAATCGGGTGAAGCATCTAACCAGTCAAGTTGCATTATGCAAAGCGAGCACTGTGATGCATCCATGAAGCAGGTCGGTGAAGAAGGAGCAGTAGAAAGCGATATTGCTACTCAGGTTGCAAAAGAAGTTGTCATATATACTGAAACAACCAAGCATTTTACAGAAAACCAGTCTCCCTCCGACGATGCCTTGGACAGCGAGCTGTCGGATTCCACAAACTATTCCGCCAATAAACTGGAAAATGAAGAGAGGGAGCAAATTTGGGACGAAGCTGTTCTCCCATCTGAAGCCCTGTCTGCGCAGCAAGTGGTACCTTTCGCAAGTAAAGATCGTGGCTCTGACCACCTGTGGATGCCTGTGGAGAAAACTGAGAAGCCAGCTACCTCCCTGCCGGACATCCAGCAAGTAATACCAACTTCTGAAGAAACCAGTGAGAGTGGCAGAAAAGCGGCCAACACCGTCATCCGTGCCGTCGCGGACTATTATTCGGACACAGAGGAAAGTGGAAGTGAGGAAAGTGACTCCGAAGACACGGACTCCGACGATAGTGGCATGCCCAAGAATCGATTGCATTCTGTTGTCGTTGTCCCCAAGAATTCCACCATAGCAACGGAAGAAATTGTCACATCTCCTTCAAAAATAAGTGACCTTCCTCGCAGTATTGTTTTAAGGACCAGGCAATCGCAAGAGGCGTTTCAATCACAGTCTAAGACACTAGAACGCAATGCCGAGGAGCCACGTCACAGGGATTCTGCAGCTGCAATTGAACGGGTAGCCATTGCGGTTTCCTTGGTGGTTGAGACTGAAGTTCAAACTTTGGAACCAGTTCCTCCAATAGAAGTTCAGCTTCACCCACATGTTCAGCTCGCCCAGAGCGATGGCGTGGACAGCACCAGCCAAGCTGAGGTCAATGAAAGAGCACGTGGGAGAGAAACACTTCCAGAAGTTGCGATAACGCATGAGACCGCAAACTTAAGTTATCCATCAAGAACAAGCCAACAGAAAGATGACCGGGTGATGTCATATATGGGTTCTGACCTAACCAAATCCCATGCTCAAGCCAGTCCGAGTCCTGTTGAAAAACCAGACAGTAGACAAGGGAGCGTGGGACATGTAGTACAAAGAACTGGTGACTTTTCAAGGGTTGATGGCTTCCAAGCCACAGAGGACTTATCTGGCCTTGGGTGGGACTTCTCCCAACCGGAGAAACCCAGCAGCACCTACCAGCAACCTGACAGTAGTTATATGTACTTTGGTTACAACTACCCCCAGGGAGTCTACAACGCTCAGGGCTACAACCCCGACAATGGTTATTGGGATCCTCGGTTGCACAGCAAACCTCCCCAACTGTCCTATGGAAAGCAAGCCATCCCAGTCCCTGACTCTGTCACGCATTGCTACGATGAGGACGACGAGGACTTCAACTGGGAGAGTGAACACGTCCAAAGCCTTGCCGTCCACATTGCAACGCCATACAACGAACGCCATAAGGAAAGCGGCTCAGTGCAGGCCCACGAGATCAGCAGCAACTCCACGAAGGAGATGACTGCCGCGGAGAAGAGGCCGCAGCCGCTAAAGGCCTCTGAAAGGACAGACCTCAAAGATCGAGGGCCGTTCAAGAAAAGGAGGCAAGAACTGGAGATCGACTCCGAAAATGATACTGATGCCCTCGAGAGGAAGAGAATGAAGGCCAGCCTGGCGCTCCAGCAGTTCCTGAAGCCAGACAGCGAGTCTATCTTGTGTAACATGGAGAAGTTCAGGGACACTCAGTACTGGAAGGACGGTTCTCGGCATGGGAGAATGCCCCCCTTCTTTGACCTGATCGAGGAGAATTTCTACTTAACAGAAAGGTACGCCTCATTTTGTATTGTTTCTGTTCTGTGATAATCTGGTAATGCGTTTGATTATTCTGTAGGAAAGATGCTGCCGCCACGTCTTGTTTGCTCGTTCTATAGTCTGGGTGACGTACTTGACATACGGATGGATGAGTGGCATGTGTTTGGCACAGTGGCCTTTTCTTTGTGATTTATGCTTATGGCTGACAGAGGCAGGGCTTGACAAATGCATTACAAACTTAGGAGCCACCTAGTTATTCTTAGGAGCCAGGCTGAAATTACTACGTAGCCCGTAGCTGCGCTCTCCCGTTCCGTGCAGGTGGTCACTGTCCTCCCGGGTCTGCATGGGCCGCAAAGTGCCAGCAGGATGAAATGGTAGGGAATTGGAACTCGGGTCAGTTTCCCATATTGGCCCCTGATCCTTTTACATCTGATCGGGACCTCGCGAGTCATTTTTGTAGAATAATCCAGACCTTTTAGAAGGTGACGGTAACGTTTCGGTCAGTCCATGGCCTCCTGGTCCCTGCATTTATCAAGCTCTGCGTTGGTGGCTGAGTGGAAATACCCCAGTCCTTGTGAATAACCAGGGGCTGCGAGCGTCATTTGGTGGTGTTTGTGCGGCGGGTTGTGTTTATGGTGATCGTTGCTGAGTGTGTGCAGTCACAAAGCATTTTAGACGTCATGATGTTATGGGGCAGGTCTCTCCCCGGGCGAATGAGAAAGGCCATGACGCTGGGTCTACCTGCCCGGCGTGTATTCCCTGCCGTCGCTGGACAGTTACACACGAAGGTGGACTCGTTGTATTCGTGCGTCTGTACTGTTTGCCGACGTGGGAATAGAAGCCGCTTACGCTCTTATCTATCTTCCAGGAAGAAAAACAAAAGCCACAGGGATATCAAGCGGATGCAGTGCGAGTGCCCTCCGCTTTCCAAGGAGGAGCGCGTGCAGGGCGAGGTGGCGTGCGGGGAAGACTGTCTGAATCGCCTCCTCATGATCGAATGGTAAGCGCTGCTATAAATCCTTACGTTGGCCTGAATTATCGAGAAACATGGGGTGCATTTCATATCCGCTGGGCTGTAACGTGACCGCTGGGATCAGGCCGTCACCGCGTCAGGTTTATTTACAGACGGTGATTTATGAAATCTGTTACAATGAACAAAACACTGTCTGCGACGAGACCGTCAAATGTTTTCAGATGGTGGAGTAGACTTTTGTGGTTGGTGTACAAGTCCATTAAGTGCTGCGCGGCGTTCACATCTTACAGGGAGCCGGTATATATATCCATCCCCCGGGACGCCAGCAATCCCAGAAACGAGCAGGACAGGAATCTCGTGCTGGAAGACTAAAATGATGGTTTTATTGGAGGTGTCAAAGTAAAGCGGCATTTCGGCCTAACCGGCCTGAATCAGGCTTAATTTAACTCCTTTGCAAACTAATCCTGATTAAGGCGCGGTTAGTCCGAATCAATGCTGTTTTCTTTGATGCCTCGAATAAAATCGTGGTTTCACTCCTCCAGCGAGAGTTGCACGTCCTGCCATTCGGTGGTGATTGTGGTCTGTGCGGTTGGTCTGCATAGATATAAATAAATCCATTGCTGCCTCTTTGAATCGCCCGACCTTCATGTTATAAAGTATATTTGAAGGGTTTTTATGTGGATCACATCCAGATCCCTGAAGTGTAACCACCAATCCATATCCTGCAGCAGAAACCAGGGTTATAACCGGGTAAACAGCATTCGTGCATGTAAGATCCAGCGGTGTGGAAATTAAAAAGAAGAAAAATTCGACTTGTCCGATGGACTAGAGTGGAAGCCAGATCTACTTGCCCCTCGTGACAATCTACTTGCCCTGATAATATAATTTCAACAAGATGGCATTAGGTCTTTATTCTTAACCAAGTAAAGATAGGCTGGCGCCTGACAACCATGTATAATACTTTATTGGTTACAACATTTACTGGTGAGAGATAAAAAACACACATAGAAAATAGAAATAAACTGCCAATTAGGACATGTGTCCTAATATATTGTCTTCTCTGCTGATAATGAGCTAATCTTATGCAATCTAAAATAAGGATATAATCGGGTTTCTCTGCTGAACCGCCTGTATCTACCACCGAGTATTTGTACTCCCTGGTGACACTCTCTAACTGGGACAGTATTTAATACTCTTTTTCACTAGTTGCAAAGCGTATGGGAATTGGCAGTTTATTTCTATTTTCCATATTTGTGGTTTTTAGCTCGCATCAGTATATGTTGTAACCAATAAAGTATTATAAATGGTTGTCAGACGACAGCCTAGCCAGGCTATCTTTACTACATTACAGGGTTAGTCCCCTAGGGCAGGGGTCAGCAACCTTGGCTCCCTGATATTTTGGGAACTACATCTCCCATGATGCTCAGTCACCCATTAGGCTGACTGAGTCCCATGGGAAATGTAGTTCCCAAAACATCAGGGAGCCAAGGTTGCTGACCCCTGCCCTAGGGTTATGTCCCTTTCCTCTGGCAATCTATCGTCTGCACTATATAGGCTGCTGTAGCACCTATTTTCCTTTCTTTATTCTTAACCACATAGAACAAACGCAGGGGAAGATTTAGGAACGGGGGTATCCTTTTGTTAGCTCCCTAGTTACAGATACGATCTGGTATGGGGTTGCGTTTATAAGCAATACATCTATAAAACACTTCTTATTGTATTGTAGTTTACTCGCACTCATACAACCCACACAATACAGATCACAGTAATGTGCAGTGTGTATGAGTGAATCTCAGAGCACCAAAGCAATAAAACACACAGCAATGTGCAGTGTGTATGAGCATATCAGAGCTCCACAGCAATAAAAATCACAGTAATGTGTGGTGTGTATGAGCATATCAGAGCTCCACAGCAATAAAAATCACAGTAATGTGCAGTGTGTATGAGCGTATCACAGAGCTCCACAGAAATAAAAGCCCAAGAACGATTATCCTGTTTAATTAAATGAATACATTTATTAAATGACTGTGTATACCAAAATACAGTATATTATAAAAACTTTATTAACGTCTATAATATAATTAAAATGAGTGCAGCTGCATTGTTTCCTTTGTAAAGGGGGGGAGGCTGCTGCTGCTTTTAATAAAAATGTAAAAAAAAAAATCCACATCATGGGGTTGGTCATGTTTGATATCTTTTGGAACGGCCAGGCTCCGAAGGACCCAAGCATCTCCTGTGGGATTTCCCCATTTGTGATGTCGTCGTGTGCAATGATGCCAGCGGCCTGGGGGCAGTCCCACAGCGAGGGCTGGGCTGACATGTCAACCCTCAGTACAATGAGGCTGTAGCCATTGCGCGGAGCCGGATCGGCACGGAGCAGGGACACATAGGACTGGTGTGGAACGTCCTCTGCGATTGGGAGGGAATTCCTGGGACACTTCACACAGTGCCGGGGCTTTCAAGATACCAGGAAGCGCTCGGTGCTCAGCGCACGCGTGTGGAAGGAAGCCCTGGTGTCTGTTCCTTTAAACTCTACTGCTTGCCTGCAGCAGGGCTAAATGTAAAAAAAAATACAAACACCTGCTCAGCAATGCATGTCCCGGGCGTCGGGTGATATGATTTGCACATCCCGGAGTATCAGGTGGCTCAATGTCACTGCGATCCATACATTTCCTAATTTTGTTCTTTTCTCTCCCGTTCCTTGTTTGCCTTTGTCATTTCCCCAGCTCCTCGCGTTGTCCAAACAGGGACTACTGCTCCAACCGGCGATTCCAGAGGAAGCAGCATGCGAACGTCGAGGTGATCTTAACCGAAAAGAAGGGCTGGGGTCTCCGAGCCGCCGGGGACCTCAAACCGTAAGTTTTAGTTTTGCTGTAACTCCCGTTCTCTTTATATCTACAGATCTGGTATATTCGTGCTGGGTGCTCCCTGCGCAGTGTTAGGAGTAACGTGTTGTTTAAATGGCAGTACTTTAACCCTCCGCCAGCACGGCGCCCCCTGCCGGTCCTGCACCTACATGGAAGGCACTGTCAGTTGTGCCATGACTGCTGTGCACCGCGCTGGCATAGTGCATTTCATATATCTGCTTTAAGGGACACAAATCCCCCCGAGATCATAACACTTTTGCCTCCCCCGCAGGATGAAAGCTTCCTGTGTCGTGGGGCCAATATATACGCGGCAATACACACCTTTCCTGCCAGTGCATCAGAAATCCCAGGACACGGGAAATTCTTTAAAGATCTCCTCCGTTTTTTTCTTTTAAAAGTTTCATTGTTTATTATTGACATGTTGATCCGTTTTGCAAGGCCGGTTTAACGTCCATAGCCGGACTGTCCAGCTTCGGCCCCCAGATGAAGCCTACAATCGTGGGAGTTCAGAAAGCTCTGGGGGGCCGGAGTTTGACAGCCCTGGTCTATAGGATTACAATATAGTATAAGATCAGTGCAGAGAGTAAATCACATCCTCATCGTATCCAAATCAAATTCGCACGGATGGTGAAATGTACTGGCGATACAGTACAGTCCACGTGAGGAGGAACGGGCGATGTTGAGGAAAAGGAACAAGAACCCGCAGCAGCACATTGTTCCATTTAAACATCCTTCGTCTGATCCTGGAGAAAATCCATGCGTGTTGTGCGAGCGCTAAAGCGGCAAGTGGGGAAAATGTCCTGAATTTAATCTAGAAAGATACTTTCACCATGAAACAGTGTGTAACCCTCCGGGAGGACTGCCCCATGTTCCTTGTGTTCACAGTCCCGTGGGCTCGCCCCGGGGGGGCCTTTATATGTGCTCTGCCAATTTCTACATGTCTGTAACGCAGCATTCATCCCGTCTGTCCTCCAGGAACACATTCGTGCTGGAATACTGCGGAGAGGTGCTGGACCACAAGGAATTCAAGGCCCGAGTGAAGGAATACGCTCGCAACAAGAACATCCATTACTATTTCATGGCTCTGAAGAACGATGAGGTCAGTGAAGTAATGAGCTGCGAGGGGGGGGGGTCACCTGTTATATCTTCACTACCCCCCCCCCAAAAAATAAAAACAGCAGCTTCCTGTTACACGCTGGGCATTTCGACTGTGCTTTCACCATCAGAGCCACAGCCCTCCACCTCACACCTTAGGCTGATGTGAATAGTAACCCCTGCCAGCAGACCTGCCCTTCATCAGTATTGCTGTGATAATGTGTTTTTTACTCGCTGTGTTTCACAGATCATCGATGCCACCCAGAAAGGAAACTGTTCCCGATTCATGAACCATAGCTGTGACCCCAATTGTGAAACACAGAAGGTGAGGCTGTCTGTCTGCTGGAAAATGTCTACGTAAAGCGGTTTCCTCAGATCTAGTGTCCTCTAGCTACTGCATCCACATAGGACTGCCAGTCCCACAATCCCAAGGCAGCAACGAAAATGGAAGCGGGTGTGATGCTAAATAGGCTTTTTATTCTACACAAGGCGCAGGCACAATGCAACGTTTCTGAGGTCTTTACGACAGAAACATTGCGTTGATCTTGAGCCCTGTGTACAATAAAAGCCTGTTTTGCATCATGGCCGCTCCAAGCCGCTGCTACATCTGTATTTAGCCGTTGTAGGTGGAAAAGATGCCTTTGAGGCCAAACAGGCATTAACATCACGAATGGTTCATCTGCGCCGGCTGTAGCCACACGGTGAGCAGTGTGGCAGATCATGTCTCGCAATCCTGCCGGCGGGTGAGATTAGCGCCACGTGGTGCACACGCACCCCTTTATTTTCAGCGATTCTATTTCATCTAAAATTCTGTGAATTCACTATTTATCGAGCGTTCACCGTATTTTGGCGAAAACCACTGAATTGACCTCTGGATACCACCGAGCTGAAGAAAAAAAAGGAAGTCTATTCTAATAGGTTAAACCAATAAAAAGGTCTGTTTAAAAACATGAAAATCTTGTAAACAAACGTCATATAAAAATAAATGGTCTTAAAAAAATTAAAGATGACATTTATTTAAAACCTATTGGATTCACCTGGTTACACCTGTCGCATTGAAATCCCCTAAATCGGGTTATTTCACCAAAGTTTTGCTGCAATTCCGCATTCTGTGAATAGACGAATCATTCTCTATGAGACCGTTTCGGTGCAGCCGAATTGCACCGTATTTTGCTGTCCATTTTCCTGTGTTTGGTGAATTGGCTGCTTTGTGAATCAATAAAGTGTTTTACCAGGAAGGATACATTGAGATTTCTCAAGAATAAATGAATTACCGCACCATTCGGCGGTGTATTTTGACGTTACGGATTAACCCTGTGTGTGTGTCTTGTTCTCTTGCAGTGGACGGTGAATGGGCAGCTCAGAGTGGGCTTTTTCACCACCCGTTTGGTTCCCGTTGGGTCCGAGCTCACCTTTGATTACCAGTTTCAGCGATACGGGTGAGAAACCTTCTTTTTCTGTATATGGGATGCTTTTTTTTTCTTTTTACTCTGTGTATTTTCACGGTCGTATCTTACGGGGCGGTTGTGCATTTTGTTGACAGGAAAGAGGCGCAGAAATGCTTCTGTGGTTCTGCCAACTGCCGGGGTTACCTGGGTGGAGAAAACCGGGTCAGCATTCGAGCAGCCGGGGGTAAAATGAAGAAAGAGCGCTCTCGGAAGAAGGATTCGGTGAGTATTCTTGTATTGGGATCGTACAAGTCCCCTTGCCTCAGGCACAGAGCCCGGTAACGTGCGATGGGATGGGGGGCGGGGTTGTGTTTAGTAGATCTGGTGCTCATTGCACACTTCTCTCTTCTGGGTTTATTCTTGATCAGGTTGATGGAGAGCTGGAGGCCTTGCTGGAGAACGGAGAAGGTCTTTCTGACAAAAACCAAGTCCTGAGCCTATCTCGTCTCATGGTCCGGATTGAGACGCTGGAACAGAAGCTTACCTGCCTCAAGCTGATCCGGGTAAGGAAAGACGTGCCGGCACCGTCCGCTGCGTCTGTGTCAATGGGGACAGAAATGAGCGGGACATCTTGATACCTGGTCTGTCCAGAAACAGGCTGGAGCGGTGATCACGCAGGAGTATTCCACCCGATCTGCGAATTCCCTGGCAGTTCAGCGACCAATATATGTATTTTGTGCTTTGTGGGTGTAAAGCTGTGACAAAGCTGGAGATTCCCCAAAACTGGAGCTTTAAAAATAGTAAATGGATTGTCTGTGTCCGTGCCGCGAGACAGATCGAGTAATGGGATCCGTATTACAGTATTTCAGCTCTCATTCACGTATGTCCAATGTCCTCCTATAGTTTCAGGTGTTTTTTTTTCTTTTATACCCGCAGAACACGCAGTCTCAGTCCTGCCTGAAGACGTTCTTGGAGTGTCACGGGTTGTCGCTGCTTTGGATCTGGATGGCAGAGCTCGGGGACAGTCGGGGAAACCCGAATAACAGCATCAAGTTAAAATTACAGCTAGAGGTCAGCGACCCTTTCTTCTGCTCTGTCTTCCACGCTGCGTTTACAGCCCAGGCAAAGCTTACCCAGAATCGAAAATCTGTCCAGATTTCAGCGATTCTGTGCGGTCACTGCTGCTTGGGAACTCGGCTCCTGAGTGCCACAGCAGACCGTGGCACACGCACCCTGGTAGCATCTGGACAGCCCTAGCGTATGACATGCTGCATGGAGTATTGACGACCCCCCCCCCCACGAGCATACGCTGCAGAGCGCTCCCAGTGTATGTACTGCAGCAGGAAGGGGATCTTGCCTCCCACCTGGAGCTCCTTCCTCTGAAACATTGGATTCTCCCAGATTCCGGAATAAGAAGAATCTGAAATCTGGGATGGCCGGGGTCACGAGTGTTATAGATCCTGGTACCACAGGCGCCCCTTTCTGCTGAACCAGGTGGTATTTGTACCCACACAGAGTAGATGACACAAACTGTGAGATCAATCCTTGCCGCTTGAGCATCAAAACGCAGAATGCCTTTTATTCAGAGGTTTTTAGTTACACATTCAAACGTAAAAACCACACCCCTGCGTTTCTCTACACCAAAGCCTCCCCCTCCCCAAACACACACCCTGGTCTCCTAACAAAGGAAACTGATAGTGTTCTGGTTACAGCCAGATCTGGGGGTGGAAGCATGGTAAATGGTTACAGATTGCAAGCTCTTGAGCAGGGTCCTCTCCTACTGTCCTGTGTGTCCAACTTGCATGCACATGTTATCCTGTCTTATCCATTGCACAGTGCCATGGAACCCGTTAGTGCTTTACAACAACTTGTAACTGTAACCCACAGACACACATTTGGACAACCGCACACCACACAACACTCTACCTTATATACAGGGCAATGAAATGTAAGGAAATATAAATGCAAATAAACATTGGGATGGCCGTTCCGTCACTGTGTATTCCAGACAAAGGTGTGTGTGTGTATGTCATAGCAACATTTCGCGGCATATTTCAAGTCCCATGTTGTAGAGAAAGCGCCGACAAATAAACCTGACACAATTGTGGACATATGAAAAATGAGTATTGTAAGGTTTAATTCGTAGTGCTCTTGTTTGATCAGATCATTCGGACCCTGGAGATCCTGCCTATTCCCAACAAGAACATGCTGGAAGAGAGCAAGATCCTACCTATCATTCAACGATGGGCTCAGACCAAGCTGGTGATCCCGCATCTAAGCGAGGGCGACGGCTACTCCAGTGAGAATACGTCCCGCGCGCATACACCGCTCAACACGCCTGACCCGGCCGCCAAGCCAAGTGCCGAGCTGGAAGGTGAAACCCCCAAGAAGCTGGTGCTGAGACGACTTAAAATTCTCAGCGAGAACAGCATGGACAGCGCCGCATCAGACGCCCCCAGCGAGGTGGAAGTGAAGGAAGTGCAAGATCGTGTGGAAACACAGGCCACCGACGAGCCAAAGGAAGCCCAGCTGGTCAAGGATCAAGAGGCCAAGGACGAGGAGAAACAGGAAGAGAACAAGCCCAAGCAACCGGACGCGGTCGCCACAGAGGAGCAGCAACTCCAGGAACCGGGAAAGGAGCCAGAGCCCTCGATGGATTCCAGCAAAGCACAAATGCCTGGAGAGGAGCCTCCTGAAACAGGGGTCAAGGACACCTTAAAAACGGAAGAGACTCCTGCCGTGGAGACGCCATCACAGGACGAGGAAGAGGGTGTCTCCGACGTGGAGAGTGAGAGGAGCCAAGAGCCAGCTGACAAGATGCTGGATATGGGTGATCTGGCCACCAAGCTCCTCGACGGCTGGAAGGATTTGAAGGTAAGAAATGGGATTTGTGTCGGGAAGGGGCCGGGTTATATCTCTGTGATTTGCATCAAGGAGGGGTCGCGTTATATCTGTGATTTGTGCAAATATCCGTGTACATCACTCAGGGGCCAAATTCCCATTTTCAAGTCTTGAGTTTAATATAAACGTGTCGGGCAATGTGCCCTGGTGCGACCGGTCCTGTTAGCTCAGCATGAGGCAGAGATGCTGAGTCTTCAGAGTGATTTACCTCCTGGAGAGGCGGTCCCTGAGCATTATGGGAAGCATCATGGGAAAATCTCTGCCATGGCGGCTCACCATGCCTGCCCTGATCCCAGCCTCGCTCCCATCACTCCGAGCCAGACAGCGGACGCAATCTGTATGCGTTGCATATTAAAGCAATGCTGCAATACCGCAATCTCCACCATAAGTGTGCAGCGCTTGCAGGGCATTGTGCAGCTTTCACTGCATCGTGCCGTGTTCTCTATGCTTCCTGTATAGCAGCAATGACTTGGCATCTCCAAAGTGTCAGACCTACATGTGCCGCCGTGCGGAGGTTAACCCTCGTTGTGACAGGCAGGGGGCGCCCTAATATAATTAATTTTCCTATATATAACGGAAAGTTTATAGTTTTAATAAACACTCGGAGGCGAGTATTTCAATCATGCATTTATTTTAACAGCAGCACAGAAAAGCTTTGAAAATACTTTGAGACCTATAAACCAATCACAGCAGGGATATCCCTCTCTCCACAGTCCACCAATACCAGTGTCCCTTAATGCTCAGCGAATCTGTACGTTCCTCCTTCTTTCCAATTAAACCAATTCCAACCAGAAGAAAGGAAAATCGGGAACAGGACAACCATAGCGGCGACGAGCAACAGAGCTCAATAGGTTGTGAAGAAAACAGAAACCTGAAAGTGTTTCCGTTACGGCATGAAAGCTGAACATGGCCGTAACATCAAAGTACAACAGCGGATAATTGAGCTGCGAAATTATGCGCAGATGCAATACGAAAAATTCAGACACACAAAGTGAAGGTGATTTAATAAGATTTATTGTACAAGTGTTTGTCAGAGTATGCGGTTTTTAATAATAGTGACGTGTGAGAATCCGGGAAACCTTAGACGATCAGAAAACCAGAAAAGAACCGTAAAGTCATCAAATGAGCACCAGGAAAAAACACACAGGGTGGGTCGAGGTGGGAAATACTCGCCTCTGAGTGTTTACTAAAACTCAAACTTTCTGTCCTATATAGGAAAAATAAAACCATTTTAATACAACTACTCGGAGGCTCCTATTTGCACATTTAAAGCCCCTCTAACAAAGGTGAGGATCAGTGAGGTAAGGGTTTAAATAGGTCTGAGGGTACATTCTCCTGACCAATCGGCAGCCCGGGTAAGGTCTTCCAATTTACAACCAGACAGGAGCGCAGACGTTGGCAATCGTGCTGCGGGTTGAATGGGCTCCAAAGGCAGAGACCTCAAACCCAGCCAATGCCATCAACCATCCTGGATAGGGTAGTAGATGAAACTGGGCGATTTGGGGGGGGGGAGCCAAGGTAAATACCTCCATAAACCTGTAAACACCGAACAGGACACCAAGCCCGGGCGAACTGGAAACCATGGATAAAACAGACAAAATCAATGTCTTTGTTCGCGAAATGTCAAAACGAACACCCTCGGAAACAAAAGAACGGGAAGGGTGATCTAATGCCCCCCTGACATCACTCACTCTTTTAAAAGAGAACAAACCTAACACCATTAACAACTTTGCAGACAACTGTTACGAAGATCAATCTCTAACCGGCCAATCAGAAACGTAACCTATCGAGGGGCACCGGACGTGCAAAACAGACCGCGAGCGGCAAACCAAGGGGTGATGACCCACTGGAACACAGTGAATCCCCTCATGGCCAGCCAGGATAGCCGAACGAAGGGTATTGAGCTTTCTATACATCAAACCAGTGTCAAAGGTTTCCGTAAGAAAATCTAGTACAAAAGTTACAGGTGCAGAAAAAGGATCGATATCCCAGCCCACACACCAGCAGAGCCATAGGCCGCTCGGGTACCTGGGGCCCATGCCTGTTGGAGTAAGGCGCTAGTGTGGACCGAAATCCCCTTGACAAACCCGGGTCCCTGGATTCCAACCAGGCTATCAATGGACACCTTTCAGACACTAGTATGTGTGGAATCCCGTCCAGAACGAGGAGCCGATCCCGGGAGAACGGAAACTGCCATGGGTGATCTATTGACAATTCCAACACAGGGAACCATTGTTGTCCTCGCCATAGCGGGGTGGCAATCACCACGGTCGCCAATTGCTCTCTTAGTTATACCAGAGTCCTCGCGAACATGGTGAAAAGGCATAATGCTGTGCCGTGGACCAATCGTGCAGAAACTCACTGGCCCCGTCGCCTCCGGGCCCCAGCTGAAGAACTGCAGCAGCTGACAATTGAGATGTGAGGCAAAAAGGTCCATATCCAACGGACGCCAGAGTTTGAGTAGTCGTCTGAAGACAGAGGTTAGCAGCCGCCAGAGTCCATCGTGTGGCGAGAGTTCGTCTGCTATGATATTGTCCAGACCCTGGGAGGAACTGCGCTATCACCGTGATCCATTGTTGGAAACAGATCGTCCAGAATTCCAACGCAAGCTGAGTGCGCTACAGGGACCATGGACCCCCCCCAGGGTATTGATGTTGTGGACAGCCGGAAAGTTGTACATCCGTAGCAGGATTGTACAGTGTCGGCGAGCCCTGTGCAAAAATTTCACTGCAAACAACCCCGCCAAAAGCTCCAGACAGTTGTGTATGAGAGTTTCGGGTGTGGACCAACGACCACCGGTTTCCAGAGGACTGCACTTCGCGCCCCAACCGGTTCTGCAGGCATCGGAATCCATTGTGCGAGACTGGAATGGAAGGGCTATCTCCTTGTGGTTCCAGAGTTGGAGGTTCTCAGTCCACCAGGTCAGGTCAGGTCTAGACGAGCCTCTTCCGACAGACATTAGTGGTCTGTGTACATCAACACCTCCTGGAGGGAAGCTTTGGAGGGCCCGATAATGAAGTGGTGCAGGTGGTACCACCAGGCGAGTGGCTGACAACAAACCGATTACTCTGGCTAACGCTCGCAGCGACAAATCTGGTTTTCGAAGTAGCGTGCGTGTCTCTTAGTATCGTCGTCACCTTCTGAGAAGGAAGACTAAGACGCCATGACGTGGGATCTGAGACCGAAGAACAACAAACAGCAAGTCGCTACCAACACAGACTTGTTGCTGTTTACTAGAAAACCCAAATCTTGCAGTAATGTTACTGTCCACTGCAGGAGGCGTCGCAGTTGAGTGTCCATGGAGGACATCAGGAGGAAGTCATCCAGACAGATAAGGCTGGACGTCCACTGGAACCTTTTTCGAACGACCGACTATTTCGTCAGACCATGGACGACGTCGGTCATCCGACCAGGTCAGACTAGGGTCGTCCACTGCGTGCGATCTGTCGTGCAACCACAGACGATACAGATCAAAATCAGAGGGGGAGTGCAGAGGCTGCCAAAACCATAATGAACTGTATTTAAATGCAAAAAAACGTTCATTCTGCTTTTGGAACCAGCGCAGTCCTTTTTTTTTTTTTTTTACTATTAGTTTTACTATGCGCTTTGTCTGTAACCCTGTCAAACTATCCCCTAAATCAGGGCATGACGCCAACACTTCGGTGCAGTACTGCGCTCTGATATTCGTTCTCTCTGCCGCCGCAGATTGCTGAAGTGCAGCAAATTGCACCATATTTCGCCATCATTTTTTCAGTACAAACAGCAACAAAATTATAGAATTTAGCTAAGTATGACGATAAGTTAGAATTTTAATAAAGGACTCAGAGGCGAGTATTGCAATCCCTTTCTTGCTTTTTAACACAGCAGCAAAACAGAAATGTCGAAAAACCATCAGACATTAAAGAAAAAACACATATTGCTAACAATGGACCAGTCTAACCCCCCTTTCCCAGTGAGTCAGTCCAAAGTCGATCCCTGTTCCCGCCTTTTCTCCCTCTTTTCTTGCCAACAACGATAACCAGGCGAAGAAGTGAAGAAATACGATCCAGCCGTATGTCAGAAGAGCAGGAACTGCCAACAGACGGATCTCAACATCTCACCGAGCTGAAATAAAAGGAAGAGTGAGACACCAGCGTGACAACGAACGCGCAATCAATCCATAAGTCCGCCCTGGGAGGGCAGGGTGGGCAATACTCGCCTCTGAGTCCTTTATTAAAATTCTAACTTCTCCTCATACTTAGCTATATTCTATAATTTTAACACAAGGACTCAGAGGCTCCTATTGCAAGTTCAAAGCTGGTCCATAAGAGCGGACGACCAATCGGCTTAAAATAGAAGGTACGGAAGGTGGTCTCTCTAGACCAATCAGCCGATTTGAGCAAATCCTCCAAACGACAACCCACTGTTACAGCGGCAGTCGCGATACGAACTCAATGAGCCCCAAATCTAGACACATCCGCTAGGGCCAACAGCCACTTAAGCCAACGCGCCACAGTAGTGGAACCGACCGCGGCATGCGGAAAGAAATAAAAAGAGGTGACACACCATCCGTTCTCAGCGACATCGTACGTGCTTCATACATTTGCAAACAATTTACAGGACACAGGGCCGGTTGAGAAGGAAGCGCCGGATAAAACACTGATTTTATAGACATCTTAGTCCGACGGGAAACATCAAACCGAACCCCTTCCGGTACAAAAGACCTGACCTGAAAGTCTAATGCCCGGACATCCCCCACCCTCTTACACGAGATGAGACAGAGAAGGGCCAAAAGTTTGTCCGAAAGCTGTCTCAACGATAAATGGTGATTAGAGGGACAGTCACTCAAGAAATTGAGCAGGATTGCCACATCCCAAGTCTCCGAATACCGAGGGAGCGGAGGTCTTGAGCACCAAATGCCTCTCAGTAAACGACAGATCAAGGGATGTTTGCCCACTGGAAACCCACATGATAGACCGACAAGGCCGACCGATAAACATTAATAGTTCGATAAGCCTTTCCGTCATCAAAACTTTCTGCTAAAAAGTTTAAGACGAAGGTAATAGGGGCTTGAAAGGGATCCAAATTCTGTGGCATACACCAACCAGACCACTGGGCCCAGGCGGAGTCATAACAGGACAATGTGCCTGGAGCCCATGCGGCCCGTAGGAGGGCTCTAGCCCAGCTCGAAACGCTTCCGAACGCCCCGGTTTCCCCGAGACCAGAGAGGCTAGGACGCGACCCGAGCCTCGTAGCAACAGCGGATGAGGAAGTCCCTGACCGTCTAACAGATCCTGACGTCTCGGTAATAACCACGGGAAATCCACCAGGAGTTCCAGAAACAGGGGAAACCATGGTTGCTTGGGCCAGAATGGGGCCACTAAAACCAACTCCGCCTCCTGCATCCGCACCTGGCCGTGTCCGTGCAACCAACTGAAACGGAGGAAATGCATATTGACAATGCCCCCTCCAGTCCTGTAGGAATGCATCTGTGTCTAGCGCAACTGGGTCCGGACGCCAAGTGTAAAAGTTGGGTACCAGGTTGTTCAGTCACAATGCAAAGAGGTCGATCTGAAACGGACCCCAAAGCTCCGTCACGACGGCAAAGATTGACAAGTTCAAACGCCAAGCCCCGGAGTCCTCCGTGTGTCTCGAGCCCACAGAGTTGTCCATTTCAGGTCGTCTGGGGGGGCATAGAGCACCACCTCATCCCCGTAATATCTTTGGGGTCATCGTCATGTAAGACCTCTATCTCCTCACTATCCACCTCCTTTCTGCCCGCTTGTGCCTCTTGGGGACAGAAGATGCCAGCGCCCGGGAATCCAGGGCCCATTTGGCATGTGCGGTATTGCTGGGTGACGACAGTGATGCAGGGTTGTCAGCCTCTCCAGTCAGGTGCCGCGTTTTACCGGCTGACTTTTTGCACACTCTGGGAGGGGGCAAAATCCCCGTGGGTTCAGGGTAAGTGGTAGAGGCAGTATTTTGTGGTGTCACTGGGTCTGTGACTCTTTTCAGGGCCTGGACGGCTCCTAACACGTCCTGTAATGATTTCTGGAAGGTCTGTGACAAATTTGCCACCTCAGACCTAACGGCCGATTGAATTTGGGCCTGGCTTTATCCAGCCGGGCCTCCTGTGGAGGGGGTTGTGACCGGATTTACCTTAGATGGAGGAGCGGGAACTCCCGCACACTCATACAAGGACGGCCGATGCAGAGAACGGTCATCCGTCAGAGCCAGCTGGAGGAGGAACGATGGTGTTTTGAACGGGTCATCTTTACTCCATAAAACCACTCAATGCATTGAATAAAAAATGGCCGATGGGGAAGAAAATGCACGCACGCACACGTGTATTGATGTGCGGCTGGAGGAAGGGGAATAAAACTGTGCCTCGCAAGTATAGGCCGCGAGGGAGCAGGGTCACAGAATAAAATGATCTAAAACGACAACAGCAGCCGCCCTAGTTTTGAATTCAAGACTGGAGAGAAGGTCCTCTGCACCGCCCTATACAGAGAGGGAGGAAAAGAGGAACTTCCGGATTTGCTGACCGTTAAGGGACACGGATGGGTGGGGAAAGAGGGATATCCCTGCTGGGATTGGTTTTAAAGTATTTTCAAAGCTTTTCTGTGCTGCTGTTAAAATAAATGCAAGATTGAAAAGCAAATACTCGCCTCCGAGTGTTTATTAAAATTATTCTTTTACAAACCCCTTTCATACGTGTAGACCCCGCAAAGATGGCATCGCAAACCCATTCTGCTTTTCATGTAAGGTGCATGCTGGATAATGTGCAATGCATGCTGGGTAACGGTTTCCTTTTTCTAAAACCGATGTACACTCCTTGATGCCGAGGCGTTTAATGTGTGTGTGCAGGAGCTCAGGACCTTCTCGCTGCGCGCACTAAAGACTCTCTTTCCTTGCAGGAGGTTTATCGGATCCCGAAGAAAATCCAAGCTGAGAAGGAGAACCGTACGTACTGTGCTTATATATTCTATGGGTGCTCTTCTTAAAACTAATATATATATTTTATGAAACTGCACACTTGGTCCCGGTGCTGGAAATGAGAAATGTGAGTTATGGCCGCAGCATTGTGCACTTTACAGATAAAAAGAAGACAATGGTGCTGCTTTAGGACAGAAAAACGGGGGTGGGAATACTATTTTGACACTGTTTATGGTCATGTGCAGCTTCAGGAGACTCTGATCTCTCCAATAACACCTCATAAGACCCAAGTGGGATGTACAGAACCAGGTCACTTGGACCCATGTATCTCCTGCAATGGGATTTCCCCACCAGGCTGGGGGAAGCTCTGTTTCTGATGTCCTCACACCCTTGCACACTGACATCAGTGGGCTGCCATCCACCTTGCCGGTCCATTGTGGGAGAATGTGGCGATTAGAGGAGATTTTGGTCAATCTGTGTGGACCAAAATCCCAGAGCGTGTCGTCTGAACGTGGGAAAACTACTCGATGCCGCGTCTGATGTGCACAACACGTTACGATCCTTCAATGTCTGTATTGGGTCACACATGCACTGCGTGCGCGTATAGTCCCGTCTGGATATCGGAGCAGTGTGACCAGGCGTTAAGTTACTCCGTCTGCAAGAACTTTTTTTTCTTTCTTTTTTTCAAACTTTATTAACATTTATAGTCCCCAAACCCCCCCCCCCCTCCCCCAACAAAATAATGGAGCCCGTGGGCCGCCCCTCCACCGCTTTAATATCCGGTGCTGGAGCACATGGGGGAGGAGAGCTGGGTTGAATGTATTTAACGTATTAAGTGTGGATAGAGTTTGAATCGGTGTATGACAGTTTAACCCCTTTTTCTTCCTTGATTCCATTAAAAAGCAGCTGTTGTGTCAGAATGTGATAGATCCTTGTACCCTGACAGGGTCACATCTGCCAACGCCGCTTCCTCGCACGACCCCGTGTTCTCCCCAGGCAGAGTCCCTTGCCTCATTCCAGTCCTCAGCCGAAGCTTAAGGACCGGGACACCCAGAGCCGCTAGCATCCCCCAGAAATAAGACGAGGCTGTAGATCTGAGGTCTTTCAAGGGTAGAAATGGAACTGGTTTTAATCAGAGAGCAAGCCGATATTTATGTGGTCACACAGGGGTCATTTGCATTCACAACATCTTCTAGGGGGACCTAATTGCACTGAACAGTTAATTGCTCAAACCTTTTCTTTTTTGGAAGATGAAATGTAATTAGATTAGGTACACAGTTACATTAAACATTACTTAACATTTCTAAACGAGTCGAGACCGTAGATAGGCAGTGTTTATTTGACAATGAAGATTATATTCGAAGAGCTGTTAATCAGATATTTACACCTTTCTGAGAGCAGGTTTACTGGAAGGCTAATCTGATCAGCAGATTGTCTAGTAAGCAAACGTCATTTATTGCTGCAAATGTCATTCGTTTGCATTTGGGCTCCATCCCATTAGTAACAGTAGAACGGATGGAGCAGCCAGTGTTCTGTGACTCCGGGACACCAGCTGAAATCAAGTCTATGGGAGACTTGTGGCAGTATCGCAGTGTTTCCCTCTCCTCGGGACCCTCAACCAGGCCAGATTTTGCAGATCACCTTGGGGAAATGCAGACTGAATCCTGCAATCACTGAGCAGCAAATTATATCACCTGTGCTGCGCTTCACATATCCTGCAAACCTGGCGAGGCGGAGGGTCCTGAGGACAGGTTTGGGAAACACTGCAGTATCGTTACTGACCAGTAGAGGGAGCCCTCTGTCTATCAAATAATGCACACGGTCTGCAGATGCACTGCATGAATACTACATTGTGTATGTGTGTGTGTTAGTGTGTGTGTGAGATGGGGTTAAGGGGCAATGAGAAGTGGTTTCCCATAAAACCTTTTGTTTCCAGTCAGTGGGTTTATGGTAAGGAAGGGGTTAAGAATATAATGCATAATGATGGGATTTTGGGCTCTGCCTGCGAAGCTCTTGATAACTGAACCCGTCTCCTCCGCTGCAGATGATCGCTGGAAAGACTCCGCCAGCTCAGGATACTCCTCCAGCACACCCAAGGGTCAGACCCGGGAGAGGGAGTCGGAGAGGTCGAGCCAGAGGAAGCGCAGACAGTCTCCCTCGCCGCCCTCGTTTGCTTATGAACGTCCGCCCAAGAGGGGGGATGACAGGTGAGTAGTGTGCGGCTCCCCCACATCTGCAGCGGCTTCCAGGCGCTGTGCCGGACGCTCGGGCCGTGGGTAACATCGGGTCAGTAACCGCAGAACCTGGCAACACGGGCTTGACCAGAAATGTGATGGTGTCTTCCAAACATTAGGTCAGACCTGTAGAACGTTCCTGCAGAGCTGCCCCCCCCTTCCCTGGCCCACAGTGGGTCTGTACAACCAGAGTGTCACTTTTCCAGAGCCCCGCAATGCACGTACTCTCTCATTGCATTTCAGACAGCCAACCTATTCTGTAGCGTTGTACTGGGCTTGTGACGTCCCCCTCGCTTTCTCTTGGCAGGTATGACACCCCTGTGTCTTCCAAGAAGAAGAACCGGGCGCAGGATCGCAACAAGCTGTCCACGGAGGAGCGCAGGAAGCTGTTTGAGCAGGAGGTGGCGCAGCGGGAGGCTCAGAAACAGCAGCAACAACAGCAGCAACAACAACAACAACAGCAGCAGCAGATCCTCAACATCGCGTCACCCATCTCGTACGAGTCCTTAACCTACGGGGCTCCAATTCCCCCACCGTTCATGCACTACCCCCCGGGGTACCCCATCCAGTCCTACGTCGATCCCACAAATCCCAATGTCGGGAAGGTGCTGCTGCCCACGCCACCCCTGGACTCCGTTCCATCACCGACCAGTTATGACCCCTCGCAGGGGATGGTTAATCCGGCCATGCTAAACCCCCAGCCGGTTCCCGTGGTGCAGCACGTGCCGTCCCCCATGGAGGTCCCCATGCAGCAGTATGTAAACCCCGGTGAAAATCTAGTTCCCCAGGAACCCAACGTAGCCGTCCTTCCGGTGCCTTCCACCAACCCCGTGCCCACCCAGAGCTACGGAGTCTGGGACCCCAACCAGCAAGCAGTGGCAGTGCAGCAGCAAACGCAGCCACCGTATCCGCCACCTCCGGCGCAGCCGGCCATTTATTACCAAGGACAGGCGTGCCAGCCCATGTACGGGGTCCCTGCGGCCTACGCCCAGACGCCGCAGCCCATGGTGCAGGTAATGGAGAGGCTGCTCTGAGCAGGGTGAGAGGTGCAGCGTGTCCTATTACTGACGTGTGTTTTCTCCATGTTGGCACTCGCAGGGTTACACACAGCCGGGCCTGCAGTATATCCAAGGCCAGCAGATCTACACAACGCACCCCCAGGGGGTAGTGGTACAGCAAGCACCCCCTGTGCCCACAATCGTGGTCCCTGGGCCCCCCCAGGCTCTACAGCAGGTAGGTAGACGCATGACCGTGAATTTCTATGGGTTGGATTTAGGTTGTGATTCCCTGGAGCGAGGTCTCTTTGTGAGTCCCCTTACCCAGGTGCCCTGCGGTGAGACGATCCTGCCTCCCCTCCCATCCAGAAGACGTTGATTTATCCATGATATGTAGAAAGATTCCCCTGACATTCCGGAGTCGGCGTTTATATTCCCTTCAGTCAGTGCTGCCGGTGCCACCGAGCCCGGCCGCCATTATTCTGTCTGCAGACTGAGGCTGTGTCTGCCCCCATGAGCCTCTCTGCTGCTGCATCGTTTGGCCGGGTCTTCACGTCTGATGGGGGATCATTACGTTGGGGATTGCTGAAGGTCGCGTCGCCCCGGGTTATCGCGTCGCCCCGGGTTATCGCCGCCCCCGGGTTATCGTTGCCGGTGCTCGTACGAGTCTTTATTAAAGATAACTCGGCTCTGGTTTCTGTCTCGTTCAGCCTGAGATGGGGATGCCGGCGAACAACCTGCTGGACCTCCCGCCTCCATCGCCCCCCAAGCCCAAAACCATTGTGCTTCCTCCAAGCTGGAAGACGGCTCGGGATCCCGAAGGCAAAATCTACTATTATCACGTGGCAACACGGTATGATGTCACCCAGAGCGAAACACCGGAGCGCGTGTGAGGGTTAATGCTGCGTCCCGGTGAGCGTAACCCGTGTCTCTTCCTTCAGGCAAACTCAGTGGGATCCTCCATCCTGGGACACTGCGGGGGACGACGGCGGAAACCTGGAGCACGAGGCGGAAATGGACCTAGGGACGCCCACCTATGACGAGAGCCCGATGAAGGTGAGTCTCTGCGCTAGACCTAAGGACCATCTAGTGGTCTTGCTTTATGTGTGTTGCTGTGTGTCCGGCGCACATATATGTACAGTATTGTTATTACAGCGTTTTATGTGTGTTGCTGTGTGTCCGGCGCACATACACGTACAGTATTGTTATCACAGCGTTTTATGTGT
This sequence comes from Leptobrachium leishanense, assembly GCA_009667805.1. NCBI lineage: Eukaryota > Metazoa > Chordata > Amphibia > Anura > Megophryidae > Leptobrachium > Leptobrachium leishanense. Next base: position 338,534,317 of record CM019067.1, on the reverse strand, counting down.
GTTGCTGTGTGTCCGGCGCACATACATGTACAGTATTGTTATCACAGCGTTTTATGTGTGTTGCTGTGTGTCCGGCGCACATACACGTACAGTATCGTTATTACAGCGTTTTATGTGTGTTGCTGTGTGTCCGGCGCACATACACGTACAGTATCGTTATTACAGCGTTTTATGTGTGTTGCTGTGTGTCCGGCGCACATACACGTACAGTATTGTTATCACAGCGTTTTATGTGTGTTGCTGTGTGTCCGGCGCACATACACTTACAGTATCGTTATCACGACCTGTTCCTCCCTCATTTCAGGGTTTCCTAAGCTTTCTTCTGACGGATCTTTCCTCACACTTCTGTATTGAATAACTTTATTGATCCGCCATTTGTTAGAGCGCCAGCACCAGAGTAAAACTACAACAGAAATAAATATAGATATAAGAAAGATAAACCTCTATATACATAGTTACATAGGCTGAAAAAAGACATGCGTCCATCAGGTTCAGCCTCTCCCACATAACCTACTGCTGCTGCTGATCCAAAAGAAGCAAAAAAAAACCCCAGTCTGAAGCGCTCGCCAATATGTAACACACTGGGAAACATTCCATATTGCCCCCGGATGGCGTCAGATTCTCCTCGGATCAAGAAGCTTTTACCCACATATTAAATATTATAACCCTTAATATTCTGTGTCTGCAGGAAGTCATCCAGTCGCTGTTTAACCCTTAATATTCTGTGTCTGCAGGAAGTCATCCAGTCGCTGCTTAACCCTTAATATTCTGTGTCTGCAGGAAGTCATGCAGTCGCTGTTTAACCCTTAATATTCTGTGTCTGCGGGAAGTCATCCAGTCGCTGCTTAACCCTTAATATTCTGTGTCTGCAGGAAGTCATCCAGTCGCTGCTTAACCCTTAATATTCTGTGTCTGCAGGAAGTCATCCAGTCGCTGTTTAACCCTTAATATTCTGTGTCTGCAGGAAGTCATCCAGTCGCTGCTTAACCCTTAATATTCTGTGTCTGCAGGAAGTCATCCAGTCGCTGCTTAACCCTTAATATTCTGTGTCTGCAGGAAGTCATGCAGTCGCTGTTTAACCCTTAATATTCTGTGTCTGCAGGAAGTCATCCAGTCGCTGCTTAACCCTTAATATTCTGTGTCTGCAGGAAGTCATCCAGTCGCTGCCTAACCCTTAATATTCTGTGTCTGCAGGAAGTCATCCAGTCGCTGCTTAACCCTTAATATTCTGTGTCTGCAGGAAGTCATCCAGTCGCTGCTTAACCCTTAATATTCTGTGTCTGCAGGAAGTCATCCAGTTGCTGCTTAAAAGTCTGTACAGACTCTGACCCAACCACCTCAACAGGCAGAGAATTCCACAGCTTTATTGTTCTCACTGTAAAATAACCCTTTCTATGCTTTAAGCTGAATTTTCTTTCTTCCAGTCTAAATGGATGACCCCTTGTCCTGTGTATAGTCCTGTTAATGAATAGGTTATCAGACAATGGTTTATAATGTATATATTTATATAAAGTTATCAGACCCCTCTGAGACCCCATATATATTTATATAAGGTTATCAGATCCCTCTGAGGCCTCGTATATATATTTATATAAAGTTATCAGACCCCTCTGAGGCCCCGTATATATATTTATATAAAGTTATCAGACCCCTCTATCCGGCACTGCACGCCGTGGCTAAAAGATGGAAGAGCTTTCTATGCACTCTTAAAGCTGCCGCTTGGCTGCGTCTCCCATGATCCTTTTAGCAGTCTAAACCTTTGGGTAGTTTTGCTGCGTCACTCGTCTGGCTGCATAAGCTGGGCATATTTTATTTTCTGGTATCGATTTGTATGTGGGAACTGATTATCTGGGGGGGGGGGTCCAGGCTTTCCGGGGTCACTTCCAGATAAGCTGTTTATTTAATATATATCTTGTGGTTTATTCACGTAGGCGGCCGGGCAGAGAGCGCCGCGTTACATGAGGCTCGCGGCCGGGCAGAGAGCGCCGCGTTACATGAGGCTCGCGGCTGGGCAGAGAGCGCCGCGTTACATGAGGCTCGCGGCCGGGCAGAGAGCGCCGCGTTACATGAGGCTCGCGGCTGGGCAGAGAGCGCTGCGTTACAGGAGGCTCGCGGCCGGGCAGAAAGCGCCGCGTTACATGAGGCTCGCGGCCGGGCAGAGAGCGCCGCGTTACATGAGGCTCACGTAGGCGGCCGGGCAGAGAGCGCCGCGTTACATGAGGCTCGTGGCTGGGGAGTGAGCGCAGCGTTACATGAAGCTCGCGGCTGGGCAGTGAGCGCAGCGTTACATGAGGCTCGCGGCCGGGCAGTAAGCGCCGCGTTACATGAGGCTCGTGGCTGGGGAGTGAGCGCAGCGTTACATGAAGCTCGCGGCTGGGCAGTGAGCGCAGCGTTACATGAGGCTCGTGGCTGGGCAGTGAGCGCTGCGTTATATGAGGCTCGTGGCTGGGCAGTGAGCGCCGCGTTACATGAGGCTCGCGGCTGGGTAGTGAGCGCCGCGTTACATGAGGCTCGCGGCTGGTGAGTGAGCGCAGCGTTACATGAGGCTCGTGGCTGGGCAGAGAGCGCCGCGTTACATGAAGCTCGCGGCTGGGCAGTGAGCGCCACGTTACATGAGGCTCGCGGCTGGGCAGTGAGCGCAGCGTTACATGAGGCTCACGTAGGCGGCTGGGGAGTGAGCGCCGCGTTACAGGAGGCTCGCGGCTGGGCAGTGAGTGCCACGTTACATGAGGCTCGCACCTGGGCAGTGAGCACCGTGTTACATGAGGCTCGCGGCTGTGCAGTGAGCGCCGCGTTACAGGAGGCTCGCGGCTGGGCAGTGAGCGCTGCGTTACATGAGGCTCGCGTCCTGCCCGGCTCAGAAACTCCATTCTGGAGAATTCGCTGTCTGAGGCGCTGGAAGGATATATTTACATCTTCAGCTTCCAGCAACCCCCACACCTCGTAGATCACTCTTATTGCCTGGAAAGCCACAGAGCTAGCGTGTAATCATCCGCGGAGCTTGGTCACCGCAGAGGCTGCGCTCCTAGCCGCGCGTGCCAGATGCTGAGTCGGCCCTCAGCGTGTGGAGAGCGAGGCCAAACAATGTTGTGGTTGGCTCCGACCATTGATCCTCACCACACGACCAACCCGGCCCAGGATGGGGGAGGGGGCGGCACGGTGACTAAGGATAAGAAAGGAGCGGAGGCAAAGAGCGCGGCTTTATTAATGCATTACGAGCTGGCGCTCCATTAGGTGATGTCGCTGGAGGCGGGGCCAAAGAGCGCGGCTTTATTAATGCATTACGAGCTGGCGCTCCATTAGGTGATGTCGCTGGAGGCGGGGCCAAAGAGCGCGGCTTTATTAATGCATTACGAGCTGGCGCTCCATTAGGTGATGTCGTTGGAGGCGGGGCCTATTTCCTGATGTTTTAAATGATGTCACAGCCGGGCGGTTTATTTGCCAATAGAAACGTAATTTAGAGCAAAGCATGCTGGATACGGCGAACGATTTAACGCCGACACGTGGATTGACCAGTGAATACGGCTCAAACGCCGCTCCAGGAAAACAACCTGTAACCAGAGGTTAAAAGGCGGCATTGCCGGTGAGCTATGGCAGCAGACAGGACGCACAGACAGACGGACAAGCTGGTGAGAATGACCCCCTCCATCAGACGCATCTGTCACGTAGGGGGTCATTCACCAAGCGCCGGTGTTTGCAGTTGGTGCAAACACCGGCAAAAATCACTGTTGATCCAATTGCGACACAAATCCGCGTTTAAGGGAAATTCCCGCAGGAGAGGCTTCGCTGGTGAATCTTCTGCTGGCGTCCTTTGAATTCCTCTTCTGGAAACGTTGAAGATTGCCGCAATGTTTTCGTCGCTGTTAACATCTTCAGCGTTCTGCGGTGCTTTGTGGATGACCCCCGCCGCGTCGCCTCTTTGTTCTCTGGTCGGATTTGGCGCGGGGGGGGGGGGAGATTTTGGATAATTATAACCCCCGGCTCCAGCTCCTCGTTTCTGGAAAAGACCAGAGATTTTCTTTTATAGAGTTTTTCTTGGATTCTATAAAGTGGGTGAAGGTTCCCGGGGCGGCGGCCGATCACTTCCCCTAATTAAAGCCAGATCGCTAATTAACCGGGGAGGGGGGGGGTCGTCCTTTGAGGGGGGGGGGTCCTGCTAAATCCATAAATGATGTTTTGAGAAAATCATAAAAATGAGGCCAGACTCGTTAAAGATATATTTAGCGCCGGGTTCCGCGGTGACGCCGCGTCAATGCTCCCTGTTATAAAGCGGTTATGTGCGGCGCAGCTGGCGGTGTGCCCGCGCGATATTAGATCCACATTCTGGTATGGGGGGGGGGCGCGCTGCGGAGGACGAGGAGCCAGCACATTATTCAGCCGTCCCAGCTTACCAGGCCGGTGCATCTCAAAATCCACACAAAGACAGCGACACCGGCCTTTGAAGGCACAACCGGATACACCTTGCATCCCCGTGCAGAGCGTCCGGCAGCGCTGTGTGTCCTGTATCCCCCATGCAGAGCATCCGGCAGCACTGTGTGTCCTGTATCTCCTTTGCAGAGCGTCTGGCAGCGCAGTGTGTCCTGTATCCCCCGTGACACGCGACACTGCTCTTACCCCCTGCCATGACATGCAGTGCTGTGTTTAGCGCTCTTACCCCCTGCCATGACATGCGGTGCTGTGTTTAGCGCTCTTGCCCTCTGCCATGACTTGCGGTGCTGTGTTTAGCGCTCATACCCCCTGCCATGACTTGCGGTGCTGTGTTTAGCGCTCATACCCCCTGCCATGACTTGCGGTGCTGTGTTTAGCGCTCTGATCTACGACACGCAGCGCTGTGTTTTATCCCTCTGAGGAATGTGATGGATCCAACAGCTGGAGACGCAACCGCTTCAAAAACCTCTGTCACTCGACCGCTCAGAGCTGCTGATGGATGTGGCTGCGGCGTCCGGCGCACAGTTTAACTCTTAAACAGCTGAAAGGCGGGCGAGCAGGGTGTTACCTGGGATCAGAGTGTGCGCAAAAGCGAGGCGGGCGAGCGGGGTGTTACCTGGGATCAGAGTGCGCAAAAGCGAGGTGGGCGAGTGGTGTTACCCAGGCTTAGAGTGTGTTTGTGGTGCTGCAAGGTTGGTGACCGGCGTGTTGCCCAGGCTCGGCGGTCATCCTTTCATGCGCTTTTCGTCATTCACCTGCGGCTGATAAAGGGTTAATGTCTGCCCGCAATCCGCGCGTCCTGTAAACAGACGGAGTGTTTAATCCCTGCGGATCCCTGTGTTTATGTGGGAGAATGACAGGATTATTAGCTCACACAGAGCCCGGAGTGAAGCTGCGCAGACCCCCAGGGCAGCGGGGGGGGGGGGGTTAACCTGCTGTGTGCTGGAAGGCTTGCCTACAGATCAAACAAACCCTGTGTTATGCCAGGTCTGCGTGGCGTCCAATGGACTGACTTTGTGCTGTAGAGTGCTAGCTCCTCGGGTAAGAAAGTGACCTCTTGCTTGTTCTTGTTTTTCAGTCCTCCAAAAAGGCTAAGACTGCCGAGGCGGACACGTCCAGCGAGCTGGCCAAGAAGAGCAAGGAGGTGTTCAGGAAGGAGGTATGTGCGGCGGAGACACCGGTAACGGATCCGGATTTGCTCGTGTTGATCCATTCGCTGGGGCCGGATTCAATGAAATGACGTCTTAAAATCTGCACCAGCAGAAGCGCTGTAATGCAGGCTGGGAAAATGTGATAACTGGGGGAGGGGGTGTCTTGTGAGAGCCTGTGATAGCGGCTGCAGAGCCTGGGGTGAGGTGCCCTGCAATCTGTATAGATGCAGGCTGCCTCCTGGAGAATTTGGCTCAGGTCTGCCATTACTGGGGGTGCGTGGTGTTGCGCGGCGTAACGTGCGTGGTGTTGCGGGGCGTATCGTGCGTGGTGTTGCGGGGCGTAACGTGCGTGGTGTTGCGGGGCGTATCGTGCGTGGTGTTGCGGGGCGTATCGTGCGTGGTGTTGCGGGGCGTATCGTGCGTGGTGTTGCGGGGCGTATCGTGCGTGGTGTTGCGGGGCGTATCGTGCGTGGTGTTGCGTGGTGTTGCGGGGCGTAACGTGCGTGGTGTTGCGGGGCGTAACGTGCGTGGTGTTGCGGGGCGTAACGTGCGTGGTGTTGCGGGGCGTAACGTGCGTGGTGTTGCGGGGCGTAACGTGCGTGGTGTTGAGGGGCGTAACGTGCGTGGTGTTGAGGGGCGTAACGTGCGTGGTGTTGCGGGGCGTAACGTGCGTGGTGTTGAGGGGCGTAACGTGCGTGGTGTTGCGGGGCGTAACGTGCGTGGTGTTGCGGGGCGTAACGTGCGTGGTGTTGCGGGGCGTAACGTGCGGTTTCCCTCCTTCTCGCCCCGCGCTCAGATGTCGCAGTTCATCGTGCAGTGCCTGAACCCGTACCGGAAACCAGACTGCAAGATCGGCAGAATCAACACCACCGAGGACTTCAAACACCTGGCCCGCAAGGTGAGCCGCTCGCCGACCTTTCACCTCTCTGATATAAAGCCCTTGGGGCAGGACGGGGGCCGCTCGCTCCTGGGTGATGCTGAGGGCCTAGCCAAGCTTCGCCACCCTGGAAGCCGAGTCTTCACCTCTTTTAAAACCCGTCTCGGTGCCAGAATGCGGCATACATTTTATTTCCTCACCTCATCGACTTTTGACCGATTTTATATTGGGATTGTGGCCTGAGGCTTCATGGGATTGATGCGGGGGGGGGACTCCATCACCCACCATCCTGTGCCCAGGACCTCCATATCCACCGGCAGGGCCCCCATTATCCTGTGCCCAGGACCTCCACATCCACCGGCAGGGCCCCCGGCCCCCATTATCCTGTGCCCGGGGCCCCGTTAGTGTTTGGACTTCCATGTACTTGATCCCCCTGACTGACCATGTGTTATCTCTCCCCCCCCCCCCCCCCCAGCTAACGCACGGCGTCATGAACAAGGAGCTGAAATACTGCAAGAACCCCGAGGACCTGGACTGCAACGAGAACGTCAAACACAAGACCAAGGAGTACATCAAGAAGTACATGCAGAAGTTTGGGACGGTTTACAAGCCCAAAGAGGACGTGGACATGGACTGAGTGACGGACGGGGGCCCCGGCGAGGACCCTGCTCAGCTGCGTTATGAACTAGTGACGTGTAAGGATACACAGCACCGGGCATTCACCAAATCCCAGCGAGGGGGGGGGGCGCCGAGAGACTTAACCCGCACTGGGACAGGTGTCCAGAACCGGCACCGGAACGGCGACCGGAAACTCCTCTTCCCTCTCGGTTTTTCTACCTGTACAGCGCAATAAATTGTGGGGATCCCTGAATTTTTTTTTAATCCCCCCCCCCCCCCCCGCGGCCCCCCCTGTATTATATTTTAACATATCTGTGAATATAATGATATATTTTTTGTTGTTATGGTCTGGATGAAGACGCGGGGCACTGGTCCTGGGGGGGGGCACTCTCTCCCTCCCGCGGCCGCTCCGTCTCCCTGTAAATATGCCGCTGGACAAACCGCTGATGGTGTCGCTCTGCGTTTTGGTTTCATGGTTTTTTCGGCGCGGGCGATGATGATTATTTCAGGTTTGATTTTGTGTTTTTTATTTTATTTTACAGTCGATTAATTTTACTTAAATTTTTACTGAACATTTTATGTATAAAACGGAGAAACAAAAAAAGAGAATAAACCCGTCTGCCTCAGACGCGGCGGGAATCGGACTCTGGGACTGCGCCCCACCTGCTGACCCGTGGCAAAGCCGAGCCGATGTCTGCGTTTTTTTTGTAATAAATTGTAATAAATAGTTTTCACTGATGTGACGCTGCACTGATGTGTGGGTTTGGGTGGTGGGAGTCGTGGCGCTGCAGGGACGTGTACGTTTGGGTGGTGGGAGTCGTGGCGCTGCAGGGACGTGTACGTTTGGGTGGTGGGAATCGTGGCGCTGCAGGGACTTGTACGTTTGGGTGGTGGGAGTCGTGGCGCTGCAGGGACTTGTACGTTTGGGTGGTGGGAGTCGTGGCGCTGCAGGGACGTGTACGTTTGGGTGGTGGGAATCGTGGCGCTGCAGGGACTTGTACGTTTGGGTGGTGGGAGTCGTGGCGCTGCAGGGACTTGTACGTTTGGGTGGTGGGAGTCGTGGCGCTGCAGGGACTTGTACGTTTGGGTGGTGGGAGTCGTGGCGCTGCAGGGACTTGTACGTTTGGGTGGTGGGAGTCGTGGCGCTGCAGGGACGTGTACGTTTGGGTGGTGGGAATCGTGGCGCTGCAGGGACTTGTACGTTTGGGTGGTGGGAGTCGTGGCGCTGCAGGGACTTGTACGTTTGGGTGGTGGGAGTCGTGGCGCTGCAGGGACTTGTACGTTTGGGTGGTGGGAGTCGTGGCGCTGCAGGGACTTGTACGTTTGGGTGGTGGGAGTCGTGGCGCTGCAGGGACTTGTACGTTTGGGTGGTGGGAGTCGTGGCGCTGCAGGGACTTGTACGTTTGGGTGGTGGGAGTCGTGGCGCTGCAGGGACTTGTACGTTTGGGTGGTGGGAGTCGTGGCGCTGCAGGGACTTGTACGTTTGGGTGGTGGGAGTCGTGGCGCTGCAGGGACTTGTACGTTTGGGTGGTGGGAGTCGTGGCGCTGCAGGACTTGTACGTTTGGGTGGTGGGAGTCGTGGCGCTGCAGGGACTTGTACGTTTGGGTGGTGGGAGTCGTGGCGCTGCAGGGACTTGTACGTTTGGGTGGTGGGAGTCGTGGCTCTGCAGGGACTTGTACGTTTGGGTGGTGGGAGTCGTGGCTCTCTAGGGACGTGTGTAGGTTTGGGTGGAGGAAGTCGTGGCGCTGCAGGGACGTGTAGGTAGGGCTGGCCTTAGGCCTCTGGGCACCCTGTGCGAGAAATCTTCACAGTAGCCACAACCCCTACCATATCCACACCCTAAAATTCCTAAATTTTCCTATTACCAAAAGTTTAAATTCTAATGATGACTCAGAGGCGAGTATTTGCATTTCTTCCTTTATTGCAGCAAAGGGTTAACTTTTGGAATAAAATGTGTAAACAGAATGAAACAACCCATCCCCAACATCCCCAGGTCCTGGGGATTCCCTCCTCATTGCGGAAGATGCTCCACGCACATCCTGCTGTGTCCCTGCTCGGTGCCGATCTGGCTCTGTTTAGGGATTTCATAGTAGGGGTAATTCACAAACCCCTGAATTTCACAATTCTACTGCATGGACTCGGAGGCGAGTATTTGCATTTCTTCCTTTATTGCACCAACAGCAAAGGGTTAACTTTTGGAAAAAACATGTAAGCAGAAAGAAACAACCCATCCCCAACGTGGGGAGGTCCTCCCATAGTCCTTGTCCAGCCCCAATCCCATGTTCAAGTATTCACTGCGGGAGCATCCACTTCCTCTTTCGAACCTGCGACACGGCAACAAAAAGCCAACTAAACGGACCAGGTCATCAGGCACAACCAGATGGCGGAAATCCACCTAGGATGCTGGAGGACAGGGACATGGAATAGAATTAGAGGCGGAGCCGGGAACAGGAGGTATACACCAACTCGGCACATCCAGTAACACACAGTCACACCGACAGCAGCACCAAGAGTGTGAACAAAGACACCACGCATGAACATTGTGTGAACTTTAATGCAGTATGTGAGTGTGTACAGAACATCACAATGAAACCGGGAGGGAAATACTCGCCTCCGTCATTATTAGAATTTAAGCTTTCCGTTATGGTAATAAGAAAATTTCATGAATTCTAATGCCTATACTCGGAGGCTCCTAAGACAGCATCAGACATAGCCGCAATAGGCTTAAAGTAGAATGTGCGGAAAGTGGACTCCCTAGACCAGTCGGCAGCCCGCATAATGTCCTCAAGGCGACAGCCCACAGACACTGCCCTGGAGGCCACAGCACTATGTACTGAATGAGCCCCAAAGCAGGTGACGTCGACGCCTGCCAACTCCATAAGCCAGCGCAACCAGCGTGCAAGAGTAGCTGAAACCACCGACCGATGGGGAGGACAAAAGGACAAGAACAGGGGCGAGGCAGGCAGGGGGTAGTGCAGGATTTGTAGGCCAGGAGACCACGCACAGGACACAGCAAGGGCTCGGCAGGGAACCAGGACAGAGGCCAGGGAAGTTTTCGTGTGGCGCGAAATATGAAAGCGCACGCCCTCAGGCACAAAAGACCGAGCCCCAAAATCCAGAGCGGAACATTGTGATGGAATGGGGTGTCTGCCTGCGGTCCTGCTCTTATGTGACCCCCTTGATGGCGTCCGGCCCGACTACCGAGTGGCTCGGCACTCGGCGTCTCGAGCAGCCTGATTTACTGACCTCTTGTTGGTGTGGAGGTGGCTGCTGGGCTGACTTGAGGCTCCTTTTCCTGGGATAGACGTGATGTAGAAGGCCGCTTAGTGCCTTCTAGGTGCAATGTGATATTCCCTGAAATAACTCACCAGACGAGGCTGTATGACTTTAAAACAGGGACTGATTTTATGAAGGGTTTGGGCAGATGCATTTATACACACAACACAAAAGCATTTGGTAACCCTCAGACATGTCCAGACTTGAATGAGACAATCGGATTTGCATACAATGGCATTCTTACATCAGCAGACTACACACGCACAGAGAGCTAATGCACACAGAAATTAGCATACAATTGAATTTCAACACAGCCTTTCAATCCTAGCAACCAATGGAAAATGTAATACATTTAAATGCATCACACAATTTCACATCTGAATCCACACTCATACAATACAGGATACGTGTTAATACCTCACACTCTAATAAAAACCACACCAGTAAAACCACATCTAGAAATGAAATAAAATGTCCATACACTTAAACGCACAACCGAAATATAAAAGGAAAAAATGGTCTTTAAAATTGTCTGAGTTTTTAGTCACGTGACTCGCTGGAAGGAGCTCTCCGGTCCGTTCCGTGACAAACCTCACGAATGCGCTTACAAGCCACCGAACAGAACAACATTAACAATTTAGCAGAGAGAGCCCAGAGGGATAACTGGTCGTTGTCCTGCCAGGCTCATAGAAGGGACAGTACCAATGTAAGATCCCATGTGGACAGGGAGCGGGGGGTCTAGTAAGACGCATACAGGGCGAAAGCAGACACACCAACGGGTGGTTCCCAATAGGCACCCCCGAAAGGCCTGCGTGGCCAGCTGACAAGGCGGAACGGATCACGTTGACAGTCCGGTAGGCCCTACCCTCGTCGAACTGAACGGTGAGAAAATCCAGAACTACATTCAGAGGAGCCGTAAAGGGATCACCCCTTCCCACACACCAAGCAGCCCATTTGTCACAGGTTGCCCGGTAAGATCGGGCTCCTGGGGCCCAAGACTGGAGGAGGAAGTCCGCAGTGTGGTCCGAAAAATACCTGTGGGCCCACGGCATGGTTGATCTCAGGCAACCCCAACAGCCGCAGCCTGTCTGCCAGGATCAACGGGTGTGGCTGGTCGGACGGATCCAGGAGGAGGTTCTGGGACATCAGGAGCAACCGTGGTACGTCCATCGCCATGCTGAGAAGGGTGGGGAACCACGACTGTGACGTCCAATACGGAGTGATGAGGACTGTCATGGAGCTGACTTGGCGCTCCGCGCTTCAGACCCCAAGAGACTTTGTGTTCATTTGTATCATGTGATTTTAAATATATTTTCATTGTTTGGTTTTAGTTTAAATTAGTTTAGTGTAAATTGCGTGGCTTTAGTTTTAAATATACTTATATTTCTTTAGGTAGAAATGTGTTTTTTTTAAAGATACTACCTGCAGCGAGTTCAAATGCTTTCTTTCGTATAGATTGTAAGATAGGTTTGAGTAATTTGTGATTAGGCAAAAGGGTTTTCTCTTTGTTCATCTGCTATCTGTTTACATGTCTCAGAGGTTGGGAGTCACCATTGTCTCAGCCAAAACCTAACTGATTTCCTTTACAATAGATTATGTAAATGATGTGTGATATGAAGAAAGAGGAATGTTTATTGTAAATATCTGACATAATTTAATTAGCATTTTAGTAGGTCAATGTGGGTCATTTATGCAAATTATGGCTGTTGGATCTCAGCATAAATTGTGGCGTTTTTGTTCATTAAAGAGCTCAGACAGAGAATCCTGTTGGAACATACAGCCGCGTCTGGTGTCTCCTTCAGCTACGCTACACTACACACTCTACCTCAGAAGGCACAGAGCGGCCTTCTGGAAATTCCTAACGGCTCCAGGGCAGAGAAACAGAAGCAGGAGGGTCAAGCTGCTCGAGGCGCTGAGGACAGCGCTCCCAGTAGCCGGGCTGACCGCAACGAAGGGTGTCTGGAGAGTCAGGACAGGCAGAAGAGAACGGTTCCCGTCACAGGGACCATCTGGACGTGGTGGCGTCGAGCATGCAGGAGACAGCGGGTGATCATGGAAAACGGGAAACCTTTATGGATGGGGGGGCGGACCACGCTTGCAGAAAGGCATCCGGGCGCTAACTGAAGAATGACGGGAGGTAGGTGTTGAGGCGGGAGGCGAAGAGATCCATGCCGAACGGACCCCAGGTGCAGGAAAGCGCAGAGAAAACTGACGGATGTAGCCGCCAGTCCACGGAGTCCGAGAGATGCCACGAGTTCCAGTCCGCCACATGATTCATGAGGCCGGGAAGGAATTGAGCCTGCACAGCCATGTTCTGTTGGAAGCAAAACTCCCAAAACCTCCAGGCGAAGAATGTCAGCTTCGGTGATTGTGGGCCCCCTGAGTCCATTGACATAGCGTACTGCTGACACGTTGTCCATCCTCAGGAGAACGCTGGCTGGACGACATTGCTTTGTAAAGCACTGGAGGGCGAAGAGACCGGCCAGTAGTTCTAGAGCATTGATGTGATCGGTCACTTCTTCGGTCGACCAGTGACCCCCATCCTGTCTCTTCTGAACCGCAGCGGGCACCACAACCGGTTTTGCTGGCGTCGGAATCCACTACCATGGAGGGGGCGGAGTACGGATCGGTTTCCCGTTCCAGCGGTCCATGTGGAGGAGCCACCATCGGAGGTCTGCTACCGTATCCGGAGTGAGGGTGACACTGTCTGCGTAATCCTGAACGGATCAGAGAGAACGGGCCTTCAAGGGCTGGAGGGCTTTGTAGTGAAGCGGGCCTGGAGGAATCGCTAACCTCGCCACTGCTGGGAGTCCAACCATATGGGCCAGAGAGTGGAGGGAGCAATGACCTACACGCAGGCGAGATCGAATCTCCTTCTTGATGGAGATCATCTTGGAGTTCGGTAGGTGTAGGGACATTTGGGATGAATCCACAAGGAATCCGAGAAACTCTAAGCGGCGAGAGGGAACTAGGATAGACTTTTCCTCGTTTACAAGGAACCCTAGATCCTGGAGGATAGTTATCGTCCAGGAAAGGTGCTGCACTAGAGATGCGCGGGAGGGTGACATCAGAAGAATGTCGACCAGATATATGAACAACTGGACGCCCCGGGCGGCGGAGGTGAGTCACTACCGGTTTTAGAAGCTTGGTGAAGCACCATGGGGCAGATGACCGGCCAAAGGGTAGCAATGTAAACTGCCAGGTGTGAGGGCCCCACGCAAACTTCAGGAAGTTGCGATGCGCCTGGTCGTTGGGGACCGACAGGTAAGCGTCCTTTAAGTCGAGTTTGACCATCCAGTCGTGCTGGGACAGGGAGTTCCTGAGAGTGTGGATGCCCTCCATCTTGAAATGATGGTAGACCGCACACTCGTTCAAGGACCAGAGATTGATGACGGGGCGCCTGCCGCCCCCTTTTTTCGCCACGAGAAAGAGGTTGCTGAGGAACTTCGGTGGAGCGGGGGACGCGGGCTCTATGGCTCCTTTGTCGTGGAGCGCTTCTATTTCCTCTTGAACCAGGTTCATCTGGTCCTCCGCAAACTGAATGGGTAGCGGGAGGGAATCCTGTACGGGAGGGGACACAAACTCAAGGAGGAACCCCGAGACTACCTGAAGGACCCACAGGTCCAAGGATATGTTTTGCCAAGCGAGGAAAAAAGACAGAGGTGGCCTCCCACTTTGACTTGGGAAATGGGGATAATCTGATCAAGACATACCTGCTCCTCGTCGGTAGTATGAGGAACCCCTGCCGCCTCTGGAACCTCTGCCACGCCAAGGACCGGCTCTTGTGTAGGTGACCGAACCAGCGGAGCCGGTGGTAGTAGATGAGGGTGCAGCAGTGTTTGGGGCCTTGAAAGTTGCGGGAGACATTGGAGCCCGCTCTGCCGGCAGCACGACCTCTGTAGCTGCCGGCCCTGCCAAAAACGCGTCGCTTGGTGGCGAAGATGCATTTCATGGTCGTTTCGGATTTGTCTATGGACTGGAAGGCCTAGGTATACTCGCCCATATCTTTAAGGAATGGTTTGCCAAAGAGCATGCCTTGGGCCTTAGCACCCAAATCGTTAGTGGCCAGTGCAACCAATCTGGAATCTACCTTCAGTAGAATACTTTTTCTGCGCTCAGCAGAGATGGCGGCGTTAGCGTGGAACGCACGCTGTAGCCACTCGCCCACTTGTTTGGGGTCCAATAACAGACCTCAAGTCTTAGCGTCCTCCACCAACTTGAAAATGCGAACCATAGGGCCTGCTACATCCAGCACCTTGTCCTGGCAACTTTTTAAGACGCTGTCAATGCCTTTTTTGGCGGACCAGCCGCGCCTGCCGGTATATTTCTGGAAGCTCGCGTCAACAACTGGAGTCAGGCACGTTTTACCCGTGGTGGTGGGTCTAGGGCATTCAGCCCGCAATCTCGCACGGTCCCCTTTTTTGAGTGGCCAACGCATATGGGCATCAACCCATTGCTCGACATCCGCGGTGGGACACCAGGCTGTGGACCTTGGATGCTTGAGGTCCTCTGGCTCAAACAGTGGATTGCCCTGGGGGTCATAAATGACCAGGCTTTTGGAATGGACAGACCGGCCGGGAACCACTGCGGCCATGAGGGCAGGATCCTCCGCAACGTGAATCTCCAGGACCTCCTCATCTGTCATCGCAATACTTAGTCAGCGCTGGTGTTGCCTGGCGCTGTCGTTTGGAGGTGACCACTCGAGGGACCCTGCGGTCGAGGGCTCTCTTACGAGGAACCAATTGGGTACTGGGACCCGGCAGTGATGTGGGGCTGCTGGTTGCAGCGTGCACACCCGGAAGTGGCACAGAATCGCCCCCCAGGGCATCAGGCACCGGCTCTTTGGAGAAGCCTTGCGCAGAACTGCTTCTGGAGCAGGGTGAGCGATCAGGAGAAGGCTGTCTATCAGGGGTGGATGGTACCTGAGCATTCAGCAGCGCTGTGAGTGATTTTTGCCATGAGTCAGACAAGGAGGAGACAGCAGAATGGACAGCCGAGGACATGGAGGCCTGAAGAGAAGCCTCCAACCGCTGGAGACGTGCCTTGGATTTGGAGTGCCGTTTTCGTGGTTTGCGGTCCTCTGAGCGCACCTGCAGGGAGCTGGAATCCGATGCATTCCCTGATCGGAGAGGGCTCGATTTGGCTGGCTTTGATAGGGACATAGTGCCTGATATCGAAGGTAACCACGTGCGGAGTGATGAGAGAAGCATTTGCGCATTTAGGATCTACAAAATGGCGGCCAGCAAATCCCGCGAGAACCGGGCATGCAAGGGGGTGGAAATACCACGGATCTGTAACGAGCGGTTGGCAGCTAAGCGCAGCAGGCACAGGAAAGGTTTTGGAGTAAAACAAAGCAGAGATAAGACAGCAACCACCCCCGATGGCAGGTAACAGCCCACCGTCGGAGGGGAGAAAACAGGTCACCGTCTGCGGCTAGCACCGGGAGCAGAGACCCAGAGAGCATACAGGAAAAAGATTTAGATACTGAATGAGAAAAGTAAACACAGACAAGGATCCCTGCGCTAGCGCTGTGTTACTTATCTAGTCAACGATGTTGCCACTGTGGGAGCAGCAAAGAAAGAGGAAGTGGATGCTCCTGCAGTGAATACTTGAACATGGGATTGGGGCGGGACAAGGACTATGGGAGGGCCTCCCCACGTTGGGGATGGGTTGTTTCTTTCTGCTTACATGTTTTTTCCAAAAGTTAACCCTTTGCTGTTGTTGGTGCAATAAAGGAAGAAAGGCAAATACTCGCCTCCGAGTCCATGCATTAGTATTGTGAAATTTCGGGGGTTTGTGAATTACCCCTACTATGAAATCCCTAAACAGAGCCAGATCGGCACCGAGCAGGGACACAGCAGGATGTGCGTGGAGCATCTTCTGCAATGAGGAGGGAATCCCCAGGACGATCCACACACGTCCACACAGTGCAGGGACAGCAAGGCTGGCTGATAGGGCCAAAATCCAGGCCCTTAGGTGGCGCCCAAGTGCCCGATGGGTCAGTCTGCCCCTCGATAGAAAACTAAAAGCAATGAAACTGAACTCCATTTCGGTGCTTTGTGAACAGACCCTCATATTTTTCCATGCTGACGGGCAGCGCGAAAAGGTGAGAAACAGATTTTCATCCTGAAGCGTATAAGTTACGCATGTTGCAGGGCAGCTTCTCCCTGTTCTGTCACATGACCTATGGACTCCATGGAGGAGATGCTTGGGACGGTGCTCTAATGCTGCCCCAAGTGTCTGCGAGCCTAGCGGCTGCGACGGTACAGACTGCTGGACTCAGCGCCTGCCCCATAATACACTGGCAAAATGGGGACGCAAAGGGGAAATTGACTAATGCTAATTTTTCCCCTTGGTGTCCCTGTTTTACCGAAGCCTGGGTGATGGGGCTTACACATAGAGGACACAATGCAGAGAGTCTGGGATTCACTGATATGTCTGCGTTACACAGAGCGGACACAATGCAGAGCGTCTGGGATTCACTGATATGTCTGCATTACACAGAGAGGACACAATGCAGAGAGTCTGGGATTCACTGATATGTCTGCGTTACACAGAGAGGACACAATGCAGAGAGTCTGGGATTCACTGATATGTCTGCGTTACACAGAGAGGACACAATGCAGAGAGTCTGGGATTCACTGATATGTCTGCGTTACACAGAGAGGACACAATGCAGGGAGTCTGGGATTCACTGATATGTCTGCATTACACAGAGAGGACACAATGCAGGGAGTCTGGGATTCACTGATATGTCTGCATTACACAGAGAGGACACAATACAGGGAGTCTGGGATTCACTGATATGTATGCGTTACAAATAATTCTGCAATAAAACTAAACCAACTGAAATGGTAAAAATTATGAACAAACTAGACACACACACACGCACACGAGCTGCTAAAGACACCCACAGACCCCAAATATATTCAGGAGCCCCTAAATACACCTGCAAACCTGAACCCAGAGCTTTGAGCAAAACAAAGAGAGGTGCTGAACCACATGTTTATATATATATATATACACCCCAAACTGCAGGAAAGCCAGCGCTCCAGGGATTCTTAGGAAAATTTCCATTTATTAATCCATAAAAAGTCAACGTTTCGGCTCATAACAAAGAGCCTTCCTCAGGACAAACATGTATACACAATGACATACATCATTTAAATAAGGTTCCCAATCACTCACCACCCGGTGTATCACAGTCCCGGCGTGTTCTCCCTGTTACTGCGCAAGCGCAGTCTTTCGGCGCCTCCTACTGACGTCACGCTGGTTGTCCTGACAACCCCAGCGTGTATACAAAACGCAGTACTCTCAATGCCTATCGACTACACCTCTTCATTACCGGGGGGTAGTGACTGGAAAAATAGTAACAAAAAACACCACCACCACTACCTTTAACCACAGAGTATGAAAAACCAAAAAGCAGTCGCTGATCATGTTTAAATGTCAACACCATTTATCCCACATTTCTGTTACTGGAGCCCCCCCCCCATCTCTGCACAAATTCACGCAATTCTACCTATTGCTCTAACTATCAGGTTATATAAAGACTGAATACATATATCTCTCATTGAGTCCATTGGGATGGACCGCGTCCAGTCTATGGATCCAGTGAGCCTCCCTTTGGAGAAGTATCAACGCCCTATCACCCCCTCTTCTCATTGGTGGACATGGTCGATTGCTTTGAATTTAAGGGAAGATAAAGGATGGCCAGACTCAAAAAAATGCCTTGCTACTGGTTTGTCAGACTTTCCATCTCTATAGGCTGTCCTAATATTGGATCTATGATTAGGGATCCTTTCACATAATGGGGTAACCGTTTTCCCCACATAGGTCAAGCCACAAGGGCGCGAGATTTTATAGACCACATACTCCGTCTTACATGTGATGGAAAGCTGAATGAAAAAACCTTTCCCCGTATGGGGATGTCGGAATTCCTTGGCAGGTATCATATGGACGCAAGTGACGCAGCCTAAACACCTCTTACAGCCCCAATTTCGGAATCGTTCTGATTCTCGTCCATAACTTTGGACAGGATCTGTTTGGACCAACAAGTCCTTTAAATTGCGATTCTTACGATAACAGAACATGGGTTTCTGTTTAAACTGTATTGGTAAGAACTGATCCTTTCCCAATACCTGCCAGTTTCTCCAACAACAGATGTCATTTTCTCACTTGCGTCACTTGCGTCCATATGATACCTGCCAAGGAATTCCGACATCCCCATACGGGGAAAGGTTTTTTCATTCAGCTTTCCATCACATGTAAGACGGAGTATGTGGTCTATAAAATCTCGCGCCCTTGTGGCTTGACCTATGTGGGGAAAACGGTTACCCCATTATGTGAAAGGATCCCTAATCATAGATCCAATATTAGGACAGCCTATAGAGATGGAAAGTCTGACAAACCAGTAGCAAGGCATTTTTTTGAGTCTGGCCATCCTTTATCTTCCCTTAAATTCAAAGCAATCGACCATGTCCACCAATGAGAAGAGGGGGTGATAGGGCGTTGATACTTCTCCAAAGGGAGGCTCACTGGATCCATAGACTGGACGCGGTCCATCCCAATGGACTCAATGAGAGATATATGTATTCAGTCTTTATATAACCTGATAGTTAGAGCAATAGGTAGAATTGCGTGAATTTGTGCAGAGATGGGGGGGGGGGCTCCAGTAACAGAAATGTGGGATAAATGGTGTTGACATTTAAACATGATCAGCGACTGCTTTTTGGTTTTTCATACTCTGTGGTTAAAGGTAGTGGTGGTGGTGTTTTTTGTTACTATTTTTCCAGTCACTACCCCCCGGTAATGAAGAGGTGTAGTCGATCGGCATTGAGAGTACTGCGTTTTGTATACACGCTGGGGTTGTCAGGACAACCAGCGTGACGTCAGTAGGAGGCGCCGAAAGACTGCGCTTGCGCAGTAACAGGGAGAACACGCCGGGACTGTGATACACCGGGTGGTGAGTGATTGGGAACCTTATTTAAATGATGTATGTCATTGTGTATACATGTTTGTCCTGAGGAAGGCTCTTTGTTATGAGCCGAAACGTTGACTTTTTATGGATTAATAAATGGAAATTTTCCTAAGAATCCCTGGAGCCAGTGGCGGAAGTACCAGGGTCGCAGCGGTCGCAGTTGCGACCGGGCCCTGGCATTCCGCCACTGGAGGGGGGCCCAGCGCCGCCCGCCAGATTACGGCAATCAGCGCCGGAATCTGGGAGCCGCGCTCTGGCCGTCCCTCTCCCTGCGAGCGGCTGCTGACATGCAGCTTGGCCGCTCACGTGGGATAGGAACCACCTGACCAGCGCACGAGATCCTCTCGCGAGACCTCTGCGCTGATCAGGTGGTTTCCGGCGAGCGGCCAAGACGCATGTTTCCAGCGGCCGCTCGCCAAGGAGAAGAACAACGCCGGCGGAGCCTGTCCTGGGGCCAGCAGAGGTAAGAGCTGGGGGACCCAAATACCCATGAGAGCTGGGGGCCCTTATACCCATGAGCTGGGGGTGCATATCCATGAGCTGGGGGGCATATCCATGAGCTGGGGGGCATATCCATGAGCTGGGGGGCATATCCATGAGCTGGGGGCATACCCATGTGAGAGCTGGGGGGCATATCCATGAGCTGGGGGGCATACCCATGTGAGAGCTGGGGGGGCATATCCATGAGCTGGGGGGCAATATCCATGTGTGAGCTGGGGCATATCCATGAGCTGGGGCAAATCCATGTGTGAGCTGGGGCATATCCATGAGCTGGGGCAGTATGAATATATATATATCGGGGGGATATACATGTGACCTGGGGGGCATTTTTATATGGTCTCTTCTTATTGGAAAGCGTCACATGACATTAAAGAAAAGTATCGGTACTTGGTATCGGTGAGTACTTTTAAAAAGTATCGGTACTCGTACTCGGTCTTAAAAAAGTGGTATCGGTGCATCCCTAGGCAATACTATCTTTGTTTTATTTTGCAGTGAAAAATAAGTAAAAATACATAGATTTTTTTTGGGGGGGCCCTTCGTGGATTCTTGCACCGGGGCCCTCAGGTTTCTAGTTACGCCACTGCCTGGAGCGCTGGCTTTCCTGCAGTTTGGTGTTCATTGAGGCCATAGCTGAGCACCGGGTACTAAGAACTAGTGGTGAACCGTGAGTGCATAAACTTCTTGATTATTTTTTTATATATATATAATGCAGCACTCACAAAAAAAAAATCACACTTGGCCATTTCTCAGGGTAGCAGGAGGAACGGTTAAATGCCGTAGTATGGTGGATCCCTGGCCTTGCAGAAGTTAAAAATCATAGTGGATACAGGATTTTCTCCTTCACCGGGGTATTGAGCTGTTATACCATTGCTTAGTGGATAATCCCCTTCTGTGCTCATTGTGCCAGGAAAACAGCGGAACATTCACTGGGCACCTGAAGCCCCAGCAGGGACTGGGATCTGGTTAGGACCCCCAGGTACCATGACAGGTTATACTCCCACCACCGGTGATTGTACAAAGAACCCCCGGCTCATCCTCTCCCAGAGTGTGTCCGGATACCGGGATACGCCCCCAGGCCGCCATTTTGCCGTTCAAGTGGCTTTTTTGTTGTTGTGGAGCCGTAGTGGATCATTTTGTATTTCTCATCCTGTTTGTTTTCTGTCGGTTGTTGCGACGTCACCCTAGAGTCACCAGAACGGCCATGTTTTCCCGGACACATTTTACTATTTCATGTAGAAGGGTGGCACAGGGAAAAGTGCTGCCCTGCAACATGTATAATCTATGCTGCATGAGGGAATTCAAGGCAGATCACCTGGGATTCCTTTTATTCCTCATCTGAAGCGTATTGATTATACATGTTGCAGGGAGGTGTTTTTCATTCACTGCCCCTCAGCATGAATAAATTATACATGTCCAGGAAATCATGGCCGCCCTGGCAGTCCTGTGTCACCCTCTCCTCAGCCTGGACACAATGAATCCCCGCGGGTTGGTATTTCCCCGCTTTGGGTGGTTCCTTGCCTGTGGGCTCCTCTTTAGGCCACGATTAGCCTGCATTTTGGTGGCCTGCGGCTTCTTAAAGGGGACACCCCACGTTTAACACAAACAAAGGGATCCGGTGCTGCCTGGCGCAGCTGTCGGGAGGCATCGCTGTGTAAGCTGTAAATCCCAGGGAGGTTTAGAGTTACTCCCTCGGCGTTACATCCGCTGCCACCTGTTCCCTCGGCCTCAGGAAAGTCACGTTCCCAACTTAGGCTAGGGTCAGACGAACGCATTTTTCGCGTCGACCGTGGAAAAGTGCGGTCGAACGAACGGACATATTTTTTCACGGAATACGCGGTAGCGGTCATACGATGCGCCTTTTCGTCCGTGATTTTGTACGATCATCAATAAAACACTTTTTGTGTCTGGACGTTATGTTGGCCGGACATTAGCAGCGTCTGATGTCTCCCAATCACACACACACGCCGCTATGCGGCCGCAGCGCACTCTGTACGTCAGTAGTAGCGGTTTGACGTTCTCGAAAAAATGCGTTCGTTTGCCACTTGCGTTGCGCGGACGAACTTTCGTGCGGCCGTACTTCGTGTGTTCCCCGGCATTGGACGTCATTTGCTGCTAGCACGGCCGTGATTTTGTGCGGCTAAACGCACGTTAAAGCTGCGTTCGTCTGACCCTAGCCTTAAAGTTGCAAAGCCGTGGTGGGCAAAGGCCGTCATCGATGGGGGGTAAAGAAACCCCCCAAATAAGCCTGCTTCCCAAAAATCAATCAAAGTGGAGACCTGGGGTCTTTCTTCCTTTACAGGGACAGGTGCTGGTACCCCCCCCCCCCACGCGTGCACAGCGGCATCACGAGGCCCGTGCCGTGACCCCGGCGCAGATACGGGAACGAGGGGATAAAGCCGTGGAATTAAACATCGAGAGAATATTGTCCTAACGCGACACATGGAGTATGACGGGCGAGGCGTCAGAATGCGGCGTCCGTGATGAGCTGAGTGATGTAACTGGATAACACACAGGCTGGAGGGATTAAATCAGCTGCAAAAACCAACAAAGAACCCAATAAAGCGCACACTGCAAAGTGATAAAAGTGGACTCACATTGTACAGAGCCTCTCCTCGATCTGCTATGTGCGACGAGGCCCCATAGTGCGTGCGACAAGGCCGCCATTGTGCGTGCGACAAGGCCACCATAGTGCGTGCGACGAGGCCCCATAGTATGTGCGATGAGGCCGCCATTGTGCGTGCGACGAGGCCCCATAGTATGTGCGATGAGGCCGTCATAATGCGTGCGACGAGGCCCCATAGTGCGTGCGGTGAGGCCGCCATAGTGCGTGCAAGGAGGCCCCATAGAGTGTGCGACGAGGCCGCCATAGTGCGTGCGACGAGGAACCGTAGTGCATGCAGTGAGGCCGCCATAGTGCATGCGACGCAAACAGAAGACTCGTCATAACATGTAATGATACAAATCACAGCGGAGCCCGAATTCCAAAACTAACTTAGTGCACCATAGAAAAGCTTTTCAAGGAGCATCCAGAGGTGATCAATATGGGGTGAGGAGATACCGGCGGCCATGATGCCCTGCGTCTGATTCCGCAGATCTGGAGTTAGGACAACTCGGCTCAGAGAAATGAGAGATTCCGTAAGAACCAGCAGAGAACGTCCCTTCATGATCATCAGCACCGGAGCGAGACTTCTCATTCCCTGCCCAGGGCGAGCTCTTAGTTTTGGCTCCGAAACACAATCGTTTGTTTAAGAGATTTCCGCTAGGGATGAGCGTTCGGTTCGGATCTGTTCGGAGTTCGATTCGAACATCGCCCGTTCGGCTGTTCGTCGAACTCCGAACATTTCCGCGTGTTCGCCGCATGTTCGCCCACAATGCACCACAATGGACCACAATGCACTTTTCCACTGGCCTGAAGCTTGTAATTGGCTACAGCCTTGCACCTGACCACAGTTTAGGTGCAAGACAGGTGCAAGACTATGCCAATCACGGCTCAGAGTCCTGATTGGGCAAATTTTGCCCAATCATGGGCTCACAGAGCTATGTCCAGCAGCACACTATATAAGGCGTCCCTGCCTGCAGCACCAGCGTGTGTGTTTACTGCCAGGCTATCAGGGACATTGTGTATTAGTGAGTTCTACCAGAGTTCAGCAAATTTGAATCTGTCTTGGCACAGCCTGTTATCAGCGTGTATCAGTGAGTTATACCACAGTTCAGCAAAATATTGGACCGCAGGGTCCACCACTGCACTCTTCCACAATACCACAGAGGGGTTATGGTGTGAAAGCACTTGCTGCCACCAAAGGTAAAATATTTGGGTGCACTGCCACTGACACCGTGACCTATACCAGATTCATATCATTTTAATATTTGACCGCAGGGTCCAACCCTGCATTCTTCCAGAATACCACAGAGGGGTTACTTATGGTGTGAAGGCAATTGCTGCCACCAAAGGCACAATATTTGGGTGCACTGTCACTGACGCCTATACCAGATTCATATCATTTTAATATTGGACCGCAGGGTCCACCCCTGCACTCTTCCACAATACCACAGAGGGGTTACGGTGTGAAGGCACTTGCTGCCACCAAAGGCACAATATTTGGGTGCACTGTCACTGACGCCTATACCAGATTCATATCATTTTAATATTTGACCGCAGGGTCCAACCCCGCACTCTTCCACAATACCACAGAGGGGTTACGGTGTGACGGCACTGTTGCCGACACTAAAGGCTCAATTTTAAAGCACCTATTGTTACTTTCATCCAAAGCCTGCATAAGTTTCTGAAAGGTATTTTAATATGGTAGGTAGTTTTTCAATTATTTGTAATTGAGATACGTGCCATATTTCAATATGCATTAGTGTGAAATTCCCCCCTCTCATTTTGAGTGTCAAATTGTATATCAGAGTTATTCAGAGAGCGTGAAAAGCAGGAGAATGACTGGAGAATGAAAAATTCTAGGTCAAAATAGCCGATTTGGAAAGTGAAATGAAAGGGAGATTTTTTCTGGTTTGGCTATTTTGACCTAGAATTTTTCATTCTCCAGTCATTCTCCTGCTTTTCACCGCTCTCTGAATAACCCTGTATGTCTTTTTCTTGCATAGAATGTGGCTGGTGGAATTTTAGCCGATTTCCTGTCTGTGCAGGAAAGGGTGTGTGGACAGTGTAAGCTAGAGAACAGCCATCTCTGAATCATATGTAGTAATCTTTGTCTCACTGTTGGTTAAACTCTGACGTAGAAATGTATCTGTATGCTGATTGGCTATAAGTTCTTTGAAATCTAATAAAACAGTCTGTCTAAGAAAGGATATTTAGACATGACCTGACGCTGCATTGCTTTGTGGCTGATTTTGGTGTCTCTCGCCATGGCGTGGCGCAGCATAGCGCAGCATCTTACTTCAATTTTGATATATAAGAAGAAACTTGAAAAAGGTTTATGGCATCCATATATGGTAATTATATTAGGGAATTTGTTATTGTTTATCTAAAATTGAAATTTAACAGTTGGTGTCCGATTTGGGATTTGCCATTCAAATGTAACCTTACATTTGCTTGTTCAGAGTTTGCGAACTTGCCTCCAGGCTTGGTTTTTGTTTATTTTCCTTGAAGTTAAAGCTATGGTTCAGAGCCTGTTGTTTTTTTTTTTTGGTGCAAGGTTGGACACTCTTTGTCTTGGTTTGTTTTTGTCATTTTGTGTATTGTAGTAAAGGAAAAATCGTTTGAGGACCTCACGTGTGTTGTTTGAACTCGCCCGCTGTGCTGAGTATATTGTATTGTATAATGCTGGAAATTGAACTCATAAAAAAAAAAGAGAGATGTTTCTAGTTGTATTGTAACTCCGTTCTGTGTCTGTCTTGTACTTCCATTCTGGAGTTTTTTGACTCGGCCATATCTGCTTGTCATTTGAGCATTTTATTTTAATTGATTAGATTTGTCTAATTTCTTCTTATATAGCAAAATGGTTTCTTGTTCTCCCATTGAAGAGCAATTTTTTTTTACGCGCTATTACAATTTTTATCCGTTCTTGCCATTTTTTGCTCGCGTTGCTTTATGTGTGCGCGCTGTTTATTTTATAACCTAACTGATTCTAAAGGATTTGCAAACTGCATGTTTGTGTTTGTTTTAATTTTTTCTATTGTTTCTTGCCATTGATTACGTCTGTTTATTTCACTGTTTTGTTAGATTTTAATTTCCTGTAAATATAATAAATATTTTGTCTTAAAAAGCCTGTTCTTATAAAATGGGCTGTGAAATTCCCCCCCTCCATTTTTGTTAGTGTCAATACTGCATAGACCGTTGTTCCTTCTATAGGATATGAGCTGTGGGCGATTTCCTGTTATGTTCAGTGCAGGAAAATGTGCGCAGAAGCGGGAAGATAGGAAAAGGATTTCTTGTGAACCATATATGGTAGTAAGTTAACTGAGTGGCTAAACTTTGATGTTGTAATGTATCTGTACACTGATTATTAAAATTCACAGAATTTATAGCCAAATAGATCTGGCTTAACGAGGAAAGCTAGACTTCTGAGAAAAGACCAACACAGTCTTGTGATTGATTCTTTTTGGGGGTCTCCGCCATGGTGTAGCACAGCTCTTACTTCGGTTTTGATATATAAGAAGAAACTTGGAAAAGGTTTATGGTAATTATAATGAAAAATAGAATTTTTCAGTTGGTGTCAGAAGTGGGATTTGCCATTCGGATGTATCCTTATATTTAAGTGTATCTTTACATTTGAATGTATCCTTACATTTGCTTGTTCAGATTTTGCGAACTTGCCTCCAGGCTTGGTTTTTGTTTATTTTTGATTTTTTTTTTGGTGCAAGGTTGGACTCTTTGTCTTGGTTTGTTTTTGTCATTTTATGTATTGTAGTAAAGGAAAATCGTTTGAGGACCTCACGTGTGTTGTTTGAACTTGCCCGGTGTGCTGAGTATATTGTTTTGTATATGCTGGAAATTGAACTCATAAAAAAAGGAAAGAGATGTTTCTAGTTGTATTGTCTCCGTTCTGTGTCTATCTTGTACTTCAATTCTGGTGTTTCTGGGTCGTCCATATCTTGTAATTGTGAGAATTTTATTTTAATTGATTAGATTTTGATTTCTTCTTATATATCAAATGATTTTATCTCCCATTGAGAGACAATTTTTTCTTTTTCCTCTTATTTTTTTATTTTTATTTTCTTGCGTGCTGCTGACATTTTTTCTTTATTTTTTGCTGCATGTGTTTGCGCGCTGATTCTAAAGGATTTGCTAACTGTTTTTTCTTTCAGATTGCACGTTTGTTTTTGTTATTTATTTATTTTTTTCTCTTGCCATTGATTGCGTCTGTTTATTTAAATGTTTGTCTTTACTAACTATTAATGTATGTGTTTATCTTTGATGTTTTGTATTTCGTAGTTTTGATATTATGTTTTTTATATGTAATTTATGTATAGGGACTGCTTCTCTTAAAACAGGTTGCTTTGTTTCTGTCTTTACTGCCTTGCCTCGTGTAAAAAAAAAAAAAAAAGGCACAGGAAATGGAGACAATAGGGCTTTACTTTTACAGTAAATTTCAAAAATGACTGCTTTTTTTATTCTTAGCTTATGTTTGAAAGATGAACATAGAAAGTCAATACTTTGACAAGGCAGGTTACACGTGAATGTTATGTTATAAGTTGATGTATGATATATAAAAAAAATTTGTGTATCAAGGTCATGGGCTCAATCTGCCTTAATATAAGTTATACATTTTCCCAAAAGAGGCGTGGTCGGTTATTTTCCTCTGGTCTTTGTTTGAGTTCAGCACTAAGGGATTGACCACACCTTAATATAGGTTATATGTATGACGGAATGGGATGTTGTTCCGCCTGCGGGTGTGCTCTATCTGCGTGGCCCCGTCGCTTACCGCTGGCCCGACTACCGAGTGACGCACACTCGGCGTCTCGTGCGGCCTGGCGTGACCCTGGGGAGGGGTTAGCGGGCGGTGGAGGGGACCCCTGCCTAGCACCAGCCCGACCACTGAGCCATACGGTACTCAGCGTCCCGAGCAGCTGGTTCACTGACCTTGGGTGTGGGACGTCTGTGGAGATCGGATCTGCAGCCGCGGAAAATATTCGGATCTTATGTGGGAAACGTTTCGGATCTTATGCGGGAAACGTTTCCGATCCAGGTGCGGGTGAATCTTCGTATCTCCGGTGAAGGACTTTTCGGATCTGAACTGGCTGCAGCTTCGGACCTTGCGGGAATCGGCAGAGTCTTCGATCTTACCGCAGTCCCTCGCAATACCGAAGCGCGGTACACAGCCGCGCCCTTCGGATCGGATCTCCGTCTGATGGTCTGGGAACCGAACCTCATACGCTGCGCCTCTGCCCTGATGCTCGATGCAGGCACAGAGCGCTCGGTTCGGATCGGATCGTCTTGGTCACCGTACCCTGAGACCGCGGGAGATACTCAGAAGGTAAAGCACGGCGGAGAAATAACACATCCGACGAGGCTGGATGCACTGCTAAATCTGGCTTTATTATTCACAGCTCAGGCATTTATCAACTTCACACAAATTACAATACAATGGGAATCCCTGCCCGCCCTCCCAGGACCCATTGGCCATTACAGTTCGGGGAGTCGCCGATTCGGACCGGATGGTCCGAATCGGCCATTTTCCGATTCGAACCGGATGGTTCGAATCGGCCATTTTCCGATTCGAAGAATCTGATAACGGCCACGAGGCAATCGGAAAATGGCGGCGGGCAAGGCAAACACAGGGAAATACATTTCACAACGCAAACGGGGACACTTTATTACACCACACATAACCACATCTAAATAAACATACTTTAAAACTCCGTGCGTGCCACCGCACCTAATTGTCCATGGCCATTCTACTGTCCCTGCACCGCCCCTGGCTGAGGGTGCTGAGCCATTCCGTGACACTCCTCCCCCTCCCCAAGGTCCGACGCACTCGGTTGGACCCCAACGGGTCGTACCGAGGTAGTCGGGGCTCCCCAATCCCCTGGTTCCCGGGCCGACTGCCGCGATAACCCATCTGCGTTACCGTTTTGCGACCCGGGCCGATATTGAATTGTAAAATTGAAGGGTTGGAGAGCCAGGCTCCACCGCAACAGGCGGCCGTTCTCCCCCGCCACCCGGTTGAGCCATACCAAGGGGTTATGGTCGGTCATCACGGTGAAGGACCGACCGTAGACATAGGGTTGGAGCTTTCGTAGGGCCCAGACCAAGGCCAGGCACTCCTTCTCCACCGCAGCATACCCCACCTCTCGTGGCAACAGCTTCCGGCTGATGAACGCCACCGGATGATCCCCCCCGTCGTCCCCCACTTGACTTAGGACAGCTCCCAGTCCGAACATGGACGCGTCTGTGTGAACAACAAAACGTTTGTTATAGTTGGGAGCTGCCAGCAGGGGAGCTTGGGTCAGGGCGGCCTTCAGTTGCCGAAAGGCCTGCTCGCACTCCGGGGACCACAGGACTTGGCGGGGCAGGGATTTCTTGGTCAGGTCAGTCAGGGGTTTGGCCAGGTCACTGTAATGGGGTACAAATTTTCTGTAGTACCCCGCGGTACCCAGGAAGGCGAGGACCTGGGTCTTGGTCACAGGGGTGGGCCAGTCTAGAATGGCCTCTATCTTGGCGGGCTCTGGCCGTTGTATCCCGCACCCCACCCGGTGGCCCAGATACTGCACTTCGGCCATCCCCACTTTGCATTTCTCCGGCTTCAGGGTCAGGTTGGCGTCCCTAATCCGGCCCAGGACAGTCCCTACATGGTCCAGATGTTCCTCCCAGGTCTGGCTATAGATGGCTATGTCATCCAGGTATGCGCAAGCGAACCCCTGGAGGCCATCGAGGAGGCGATCGATTAACCGCTGAAAGGTAGCAGGGGCGTTCTTCATCCCGAACGGCATGACTCGAAACTGGTACAAGCCGAACGGGGTGATGAAGGCCGACTTCGGGGTCGCCTCCTCGGCAAGGGGAATCTGCCAATACCCCTTGCACAGATCCACCGTGGTCAAAAAATGACCCCCGGAGATCTGGTCTAGCAACTCGTCGACTCGGGGCATCGGATAAGCGTCCGTAATGGTACAATCGTTTATCCGCCGATAGTCGACGCAGAACCTGGTGGTACCGTCTTTCGGGCACCAGGACCACGGGCGACGCCCATGGACTGGCCGACGGTTCAATGACCCCCAGCTCCAGCATCTCCCGGATCTCGGCCCGCATGGACTCGCGGACCGCTTCCGGGAGCCGGTATGCAGGTTGCCGAAGGGGTCTCTGACCGGGCGTGTCCACCTGATGGATGGCCTGGTCCGTGTATCCCGGGAGAGCCGAGAAAACCCCCAGGTAGGCGAGAAGCAGCTGCCGCGCCTGCGCCTGTTTCTCGGGTCCTAACTCCTCCCCCAGCTGCACCTGATCCACCCCGGAAGGCTGCCTGGCTACCCCCGGAAGTTCTTCCAACGGAAACGGTTCCGTCTCCTCGGCAGCCGGCGCGCATATGGCGTCCACCGTCTCCGGCCGCTCATGGAAGGCCTTCAGCATATTGACGTGGAACGTCCGCTGGATTCTGGTGTCTGCGCAGCTGACAACCACATAGGTGGTATCCCCCAGTTGGGTTACCACCTTGTAGGGACCTTGCCAGGCCGCCTGCAGCTTGTTCTGCCGCTGTGGTTTCAACACCAGAACCTTCTGCCCCACGCAGAACGAGCGACTGCACGCAGCGCGATCGTACCACGCCTTCTGCTGAGCTTGGGCCGTTTCCATGTTCTCCTGCACGAACCCCGCCAGTTCCGCCAAGCGCTCCCGGAGCCTCAAAACGTAATCCAGCACAGGAACCCCATCTTCCTCCTGTGCCCCCTCCCACTGAGCCCTAACCAGATCCAGGGGTCCTCGCACCTGGCGCCCATACAGCAGCTCAAAGGGGGAGTAACCGGTGGATTCCTGCAGAACCTCCCGGTAGGCGAACAGCAGGTGGGGAAGATACTTCTCCCAATCCCTGCTCTCGTGCACAAAGGCCCGAATGAGCTGCTTCAGGGTCCCGTTAAACCGCTCGCACAGCCCATTGGTCTGAGGGTGATACGGGGCGCTGTGCAGCGCCCTCACACCACAGAGACGCCAGAGCTGTTGGGTGAGCTCCGCGGTGAACTGGGTACCCTGATCGGATAGGATTTCTCGGGGAAACCCCACCCTCGTGAACACCCGGAGGAGCGCGTCCGCCACGGTGTCCGCCTGGATGTTGGCCAAGGCCACAGCCTCGGGGTACCGGGTGGCATAATCCACTACGGTAAGGATGTACCTTTTACCGGTGGCACTGGGCCGCGGCAACGGCCCAATGATGTCGACCGCCACCCGGCTAAAGGGCTCCTGAATGATGGGCATGGGGCGCAGGGGCGCTTTCGGGTGATCCCCGGCCTTCCCAGTTTTTTGGCAAACTGGGCAGGTGCGGCAATAGTCGCGGGTTTCTTCGCTAAGGCGGGGCCAGAAAAACGCGCGCGCCAACCTGTGCCGGGTTTTCGTCTGGCCTAAGTGACCTGCAAGGGGGATGTCATGGGCCAAGCGCAGAAGCTCCTGCCTAGGGCCCTGAGGCACCACCAACTGCTTCTGCGGGACCTGCTTCTTCTTGGCCCCCTCCCTCACGGTGTACCGGTAAAGCAGCCCATCCTCCCACTCTACCTTGTCCTTTCTCTGGTCGTCCAGGACCTGACCGGCTCGGTCCCGGTAGCCCTGCAGTGTGGGGTCGGTCTGGGTCTGGTGGCGAAGCGTCTCCGGGGTACTCCACGGGGAAGGGAGGTCCGGTGGGAAGGGAAGGGTCGGGTCCCGTCGGGGTATGGGAGGTGATGGCGGTCTGGGTGGCCGGGGGGGTTTAGGAGGTTTGGGGGGTCGGGGAGGTTTGGGAGGTCGGGGAGGTTTGGGAGGTCGGGGAGGTTTGGGAGGTCGGGATGGTTTTGGTTGAGATCTCACCTGGGTCCCGTGCGGAGTGCCCCTGTCGTGGCGTTGGCTCTGTTGCCTAGTGGTTACCGGGGTAGCTGCATCTGTGGAGTAAGCGGAAATGAGCTGCCCCAGGTCGTTACCCAGGAGCACCTCGGCCGGCAGTTGCCTCAACAACCCCACCCTCACCTCCCTCTCCCCGTTCCCCCAGTCCAGGTGAACCCGGGCCGTCTCGAGCCGGAGCACCTTTCCCCCCGCCACCCGTACTGCAACAGTGCTTCGCAGACGGTCGCTCGGCGGAACCAAGTGAGGCCGGACCAGGGTGATGGTAGCCCCGGAGTCCCGCAGCCCCTCAGCGGGCCGCCCGTTTATCCACACCGCCTGACGGTGGTGACGGCGGTTGTCGTCCGCGGCGGCTTGCACGGGGTCGGCCTCATGCAGCTGCTCCCATTCCTCCGGGCCTCCGGCCACGGAGCTTCGGCGTCGCAGCAATGGACCGCCGGCGATGGCCTGGCGGCCGGCCGGGTCAACTCCGGTCGGTTGGGGCAATACTGCTTGTAGTGCCCCTCCTGGTTGCACCCGTAGCACCGGACGTTAGCCATGTTGGTGGGCCGGCTGGTGGGCCGTGCTACCGGCGTCCGGACCGCTGGTGGTGGGGGTGGTGGAGGTGGTGGGGCGGGTAAAGCTGGGCGGGCGGCCAGGGACCGCTCCCCCCCGACATCTTCCGAGTGTCCGTGTACTCGTCGGCCCAGGTGGCCGCTTGTTGCACTGTCTGGGGCTTCTTGTCGCGCACCCACTCCCGGATAGCGGAGGGTGTGTGCTCGAAAAACTGCTCGAGCAGCAGCAGTTGGGTAATCTCCGTTACCGTCTCCGCTTGGCTTCCCGAGAGCCAGGTGCACAAGTCCCGCTGCAACCGATGGGCCCACTCCACGTGAGTGGCGCCACTGGGCCGGCGGGAATTCCGGAACTTCACCCGGCTGGCTTCAGGGGTCACAGCGAATCTGCTCAGCAGCGCCTGCTTGACGTGTGAGTAACTGGTGGCCTCTTCGTCCGGCACCGTGCGATAAGCCTCGGCGGCCCGACCGGTCAGCTTACACGCCAAGATCCTTACCCAGTCGGCACGGTGCACTTCATGCACTCGGCACAGGCGCTCAAAGTCCTGGAGGTAACTTTCTATCTCCTCCTCGGCTTCCCGGAACTCCTTGAACGCCTGAAACGGCACTTTGCGCCCGGGGTAACGGTCCGACGGGGAACGGCTACTCCGTCGGCTTCGCACTTCAGCCAGCCGTAGCTCGTGCGCTCGCTCCCTCTCACGCTCCTCTTCCTGGCCGAGTTCTCGGACCAGACTCCTCATCTCAGCTTCCGATGGGGCCGGACCCATCATGGAGATCCGCTCCCGCATCTTCCGGCAAAAGTCGCTGTCTTCGGGCTCGGCGGGGACGGTGGCCGGCGCTATGTCAGCAGGCAACGCTGCGAACGCCGCCTCCTGATCCATCCTCTTCAGCTCCTCCATCATGGTCTCCCGGCTCTTGGAGCCCGGGGCGCCGCCCCGGTTCTCCAGCATGCCACGCAGGACGTCCCGTTTGTATGCACTATACCCGGTCATGATGAGGGTCCCCCTAGGGCCTGCAGAGAGCTATCCCACCGCTGCCACCAGTATGACGGAATGGGATGTTGTTCCGCCTGCGGGTGTGCTCTATCTGCGTGGCCCCGTCGCTTACCGCTGGCCCGACTACCGAGTGACGCACACTCGGCGTCTCGTGCGGCCTGGCGTGACCCTGGGGAGGGGTTAGCGGGCGGTGGAGGGGACCCCTGCCTAGCACCAGCCCGACCACTGAGCCATACGGTACTCAGCGTCCCGAGCAGCTGGTTCACTGACCTTGTGGGTGTGGGACGTCTGTGGAGATCGGATCTGGCAGCCGCGGAGAAATATTCGGATCTTATGTGGGAAACGTTTCGGATCTTATGCGGGAAACGTTTCCGATCCAGGTGCGGGTGAATCTTCGTATCTCCGGTGAAGGACTTTTCGGATCTGAACTGGCTGCAGCTTCGGACCTTGCGGGAATCGGCAGAGTCTTCGTATCTTACCGCAGTCCCTCGCAATACCGAAGCGCGGTACACAGCCGCGCCCTTCGGATCGGATCTCCGTCTGATGGTCTGGGAACCGAACCTCATACGCTGCGCCTCTGCCCTGATGCTCGATGCAGGCACAGAGCGCTCGGTTCGGATCGGATCGTCTTGGTCACCGTACCCTGAGACCGCGGGGGATACTCAGAAGGTAAAGCACGGCGGAGAAATAACACATCCGACGAGGCTGGATGCACTGCTAAATCTGGCTTTATTATTCACAGCTCAGGCATTTATCAACTTCACACAAATTACAATACAATGGGAATCCCTGCCCGCCCTCCCAGGACCCATTGGCCATTACAATTCGGGGAGTCGCCGATTCGGACCGGATGGTCCGAATCGGCCATTTTACGATTCGAACCGGATGGTTCGAATCGGCCATTTTCCGATTCAAAGAATCTGATAACGGCCACGAGGCAATCGGAAAATGGCGGCGGGCAAGGCAAACACAGGGAAATACATTTCACAACGCAAACGGGGACACTTTATTACACCACACATAACCACATCTAAATAAACATACTTTAAAACTCCGTGCGTGCCACCGCACCTAATTGTCCATGGCCATTCTACTGTCCCTGCACCGCCCCTGGCTGAGGGTGCTGAGCCATTCCGTGACAATATGTTTTGCCAAAATGGCTGACTGAGATCATTTACAGTGTTTGTAACTTGTATAATGGAATATATATGTAGGTTCATGTTTAGTTGTTTGGAATCTAAGAGGATGAAGTGATATAAAGCTGAAGGATTTGAGTGAAAGTTTAAAGGAAAGCGCCTACAGGTTTAGTAGCGCTGTACAAAGGAATTTAGACAGATTTCAAATGAGAGAAGGTGTTGTTTTTTTTTATTTTAGTTGACTAAGGGAGATGGAAGGTTGTAGTTTGGTATCTGAGTATTGTTTGATTGTTTTCTTTTTCTGCAGTGGTAGCCAGATGTCTAGTTTTATTTTTTGCTGTCTGATGTTTTTGTCTTTTGGTGTGAAGTGCAACAGCGTATAACTGTGCCCCCATGGAATATTCTTGGAGGGAATAAAACAGGTTGTAAAATAGCTGCACAAACACCTCACGTTTGAATGTTTGTTTTTAACCAATATCCTTAATAAAGATTATTGATGTTTATTAAGAATCTTTTTCTCTGAGTTTCCTCTGAGAACTTTGTGCTAATTAACGCGTCAAGTTTTAAACATGCCCTTCTATACTTTCTTTCCCAGTTCATGATATTTTTGTTGTGTTTTTTTTATTTGAATTGAAGTTCACATTCTTTTCCTAGTCTCCTCCATGTTGTCTCTCTCATGACCCCTCTTCTCCTCCATTTTTTCTCTCTCATGACCACTCCTTTTCTTTGTGTCCAAAAAATGTGTTGCATTTTTTTTCTCCATTTTAAAAGTATTTTAACCATATGAATTTTAAAGTTTTTGACAGGTTAATAATACATTTTTTTCCAAAGTTTTTACTCTAGGTGAAAATTACCCATGCATGCCAACTTTGATCAAGCTAGATGGAAGATTATGTGATATCAATATTGATAAAGCTGTTGGAATTGAAGGAAATTTACTCAAACACATTATCATTTCACATTGCAATGTTACATCAACCGGATAATAAGGAATTATCAGACACCAGGCAATAAAACATTCTAGTTTATCGACAACTCATCAATAAATCATGCGATTAAAGAAGATCATTGATTTGGAAATAAAACTTAAGACATGTCAGTTTTACAAAACTGTTATTTTCAACCAATAAGACAGAAGACAAAGAAAGAAGATAATGTATTTTTATATGCTGATGGATTATCTTTGTGTTGTCGTCTAAGGCTAGGGTCAGACGAAAGCATTTTTCCCCGCGAACGTGAAAAAGTGCGTCCGAACGCATTGACGTATCTTTTCACGGAATGCGCAAAAACGGTCAGACGACGCGCATTTTCGGACGTGATTTTGTACTATCCGTACAAAATCACGCCCGAAAATGCGCGTCGTCTGACCGTTTTTGCGCATTCCGTGAAAAAATACGTCAAATAAAACTCTTTTTGCATCTGGACGTTATGTAGGCTGGACATTAGCAGCGTCTGACATCTCCTAATCACGCACACACGCCGCTATGCCGCAGCTGCGCACTCAGTACGTCAGTACTAGCGGTTCAGCGTTCTCAGAAAAATGCGTTCAAATTCCACTTGCGTTGCACGGCCGGACTTTTGTGCGGCCGTACATCGTATATTGGCCGTCATTGCCTGTCATCTGCTGCTAGTGCGGCCGTAATTATATGCGCCAGAACGCACGTTAAAAGTGCGCTGGTCTGACCCCAGCCTAAGTGATAATTATTTTGTGTCTTTTATTATTTTATATTTTATTATTTTTGTTGTTTGGTTACAATCAATATTGTTCAAAATTCCCTGACACATTTAGGATTATTGAAGATCACATCCAATTAAAATTTGAGTTAATTAATGTATTTAGGAACATATAATTTAATGCATTTGCATAAATACGTTTCATGACATATATAGTGGTAAATGGAAAGTTCTGATTCGGTAAAATTAATGCTGTTTTTTTTTATTTTTTTATTTCATTTGAGGATTGGTGTGTTTTATAAACACCAGGTTTGTTTCAAAACACCGAACAAGACTGAATAGGATAGTAATTAAATATTTTTTTTGATATTTAAAATGGGTGGAATATGCACTTCGGCTATTTCCCTTTTGAGCCAAAGTTGCGTATATATATTTTTCTCTAACAATGAGTCAGAAGTAGTATAATTTTTTTCTCATTGCGTGAGGCCGATAGGCTTTGCGGTGAAACTTTAAAATTTATTATCTGTGTCTCTTCTTGTGTAAATTAAAATTTTTATTGTTTTCGTGCATTTGAGAGTGACAATGAATGAATGGATGTATATGATTAGCGAGGTATACCATATTTTCTTTTCTTTTTTTATTTTCTTTATTGTTGCTAAAAACGTATCACATCATCAAGAAACCTGACAGTCACAATTACTGCATATGGAACGAATCATGGACATTTTGTGTCAAGGTCAAAGGTCACAGGTAATAAGCAACCAGCGCAAAGAGACAGCTTGTTCAGGAGTCCCTATGGTGGGAGCTCTGATGACATTCAATGATTATGCGTCTCAAGCTGGGATGTTGGAAAAAAAGACCACACCCTGATATCACACTGTGGACTACGGTATTAAATTATGGAATATTATTTTTTATTTTTTTTATTTAATCCCCTAGATAAGTGTGAGAAAGGATTGGATTTGTGAAAATGAGAATGTATTTCTTGAGTGTGTGTATGAATGCAGGTGTGTATGCGTTTTGTGGAGTGAAGCTGAACATAGGAAAACACACAGATATAGATCTGACTCATGTTGATTTATTAGATAAATGAACTTTTACATTCAAGTTATTATACTTTTCTTGTTCGGTGAATTATATTTTGGGAAATGGGAATAAATAGTTATTTAATGTCTAGATTAGGTATTTTTGCCAACGCTCCAAGTGGTTCGCTGGAAGATTGAATCTAGATAGATAAGTGTATTTTATGCTCATAAAGGGCCTCCTTGGGGAATCCCTTTTGTACATTATAAAGGTATTGAGGTATTTTAGGAGTAAATACCAGAATTTTTTTCTTCCCCTCTGAGCATCTAGAATGATCTAAAGGTCTTAGGCAAGGACACTGTAGCCCAGGTATAATTAGTTTAATTGCCTAAATTTGGTTTATCTTTTAGATGATCACAGGTGATATGTGATCAAAGGAAAGAATTGTTAGATTTTAATTTCCTGTAAATATAATAAATATTTTGTCTTAAAAAGCCTGTTCTTATAAAATGGGCTGTGAAATTCCCCCCCTCCATTTTGTTAGTGTCAATACTGCATAGACCGTTGTTCCTTCTATAGGATATGAGCTGTGGGCGATTTCCTGTTATGTTCAGTGCAGGAAAATGTGCGCAGAAGCGGGAAGATGGGAAAAGGATTTCTTGTGAACCATATATGGTAGTAAGTTAACTGAGTGGCTAAACTTTGATGTTGTAATGTATCTGTACACTGATTGGCTATAAATTCTGTGAATTTTAATAAATAGATCTGGCTTAACGAGAAAAGACCAACACAGTCTTGTGATTGATTCTTTTTGGGGGTCTCCGCCATGGCGTAGCGCAGCTCTTACTTCGGTTTTGATATATAAGAAGAAACTTGGAAAAGGTTTATGGTAATTATAATGAAAAATAGAATTTTTCATGTTTGTCTTTACTAATTAATGCATGTGTTTATCTTTGATGTTTTGTATTTTATTACACTGTACAGTTGTCTGTGTTTCTGTGTGTATAGGGACTGATTTCCTTTGGAATATATCGCTTTGCCAGTATAAAAAAAGAGTTGAATGCTGTGTGTCCGTGTTTCTCCCCCTAAGTAGCTGTAAAAGGAAGCAGCCCTCCCTTAATTCAGGCTTGCGATAAGCTTTTATTTTATTTTCTCTTATCTCTCTTCCTGATCTAAATGTGAGGTTTTTTTTGTTTTTTTTGGAATGCAAGTTGGATAAAGGAATATGTAGTTATTTTTGTTGTTCTGTTAGGACGCTATAAAGGAATAAATGAAATGATATAAAAAAACTAGTGTATCAAGGTGATGGGCGTCGTCAATCTGCCTTAATATAAGTTATACATTTTCCCAAAAGAGGCGTGGTCGGTTATTTTCCTCTGGTCTTTGTTTGAGTCCAGCACAAAGGGATTGACCACACCTTAATATAGGTCAGGGCTCAAAATTTCAAGTCCCAAGCTACTAGTCAGTCCTTAAGAGTTACTCGCCATTAGTTGCCCCACCTAACCCCTTATCCTGCCCTGCCTCTGCATTTCTACTCGCCCTCATGTAATTTCCACTCGCCAAATGCGAGCAGGCGAGTGGAAATTTTGAGGCCTGATATAGGTTATATGTTTTGTATAAGGGACAAGCATGCC
Source organism: Leptobrachium leishanense (assembly GCA_009667805.1). Lineage (NCBI taxonomy): Eukaryota > Metazoa > Chordata > Amphibia > Anura > Megophryidae > Leptobrachium > Leptobrachium leishanense. Next base: position 338,495,999 of record CM019067.1, on the reverse strand, counting down.
TGTGTAGTTTCTTTGTTGCTGAACGACTGATAATCTTTACTAAAGATATAATTATAGTAATATGTCCCCTATTGAATAATTGCCAAAATAGCTGACTGAGGTCATTTACAGGTTTTGTAACTTGTGTAATGGAATATATATGTAGGTTCATCATAATACAGTAAGCAAAGAGATCCTGTTTAAGAGCTTACACTCTAAGAGGATAAAGTAATATTGAAGGATTTGAGTGAAAGTTTACTGGAAATCGCCTACAGGTTTTGTAGTGCTGTACAAGGAATGTTAAAGTATGTATATAAGGTAATTTCAGGTGATGAGTGGGGATAGAAAGTTGTTTGTGGAAAAAAAGGAGATAAAAGATTGTAATTTAATATCTTGAGTATTGTTTGTTTTCTTTTCAGGAAAACATTTGATTAATTTGGTCATATTGCTAATTGGGGATCTGTGCACATAAATAATTAATAATTATCTTTAGTCTCAATTTTTTTTTTCAATTGACAATTTTTATTAGTATGAATCAAAGGGTCACAGCTCGACCCGCAGAAAAGGCCGTGCAAGGCCAGAGGAATAAAGACCTCATAGAAATACAAGAGGGGGGGGGGATTCCCAACATAATATACAATAAAAGCAAGGGATATGACCATATTCGCAATAACATTAGAAGTGGGTGGGTTCGGGGAGAGTGAAAAAAAAAAAAAAAGGGGGGGGAATGGCCATTACCGTGACACTCCTGGCACGCTCCCGGGGGAGGCCATGGAGGGACAACGTCACTAGGCCTGGGTGCTCCGAGGGCCAGGCATAGCGAACCATGATGGCGCACCCCGGAACCGTCCCGAAAAAGCCCCCAAAAATTTTTTTTAATAAAAAGGGGGGGGACCCAAGATCCGCCATGTCCCGCTGAAGGTCAAGTCCCACATAACAGCAGACGATAGTTGGGTGAGGTGCAGTAATCTCAATACCCGCTGATATACATAAAAAGAAGGAGGGGGTAGAAACTGGGAAAATGGGGGGGGAGGGGGAAAGTCCCGGCGTGGGGCCACAGCCAGTTTCAATATGTCAGGGGGACCTGGATGGTAGGTCCCAACGCAGCGTCAGGGACTGCAAAGAGGCCACGTGCTTTGTTCAGCTTCTCAGGTTGGGTCCCGGGGAGGGGGAGAAGTTTCATCAGGCACCTTCCCAGGCACGACACTCCGGCGGTCAGTCGCGAGTCCCAGGGACTGAAGGTGAGCAGCCGCCTCCTCAGGTGTGGTTGCCTGCAGGGTGAACCCATCGCCATGGTATATCATTAATGAGCCAAGAGCACCCCATCGATATCGTGTGCCATTATCCCGTAATATCGCTGTCGTGGATTTAATGCGTCGTCGGGCCGCCAGTACAAGAAAGGGGACATCTTGGTAAACAGCGATAGAGGCCCCTTCGAACGCAAATGAGGGGGTATTGCGGGCCACCCGGAGTAAGGCCGAGTGCAGAGAGATGTCCCTAACGACCATCATGACATCCCTGGGAGCCCTGACAGGCGCTGCAGCGGCCCGTCGCATACGTATAACAGAGACAACTGCGGCCCCCGGGTCATCAATCACGGGGAGGAGGGATGTCACAAAAACGGGCAGTGTAAGGCAGCAGCTCTTCATCTGGCACAGCGTCTGGAATTCCTCGTAGCTTGAGGTTTTTGCGTCGATGCCTAGTCTCCAAAGACACCACCGCTGCTTGTAAATTATGAATCTGGCGCTGGAGCGTGAGTAGGTTAGTGGAGGTTGTGGCCTGCATCCCCTCCATCTCCTGAGTATGGGCCCGAACGTCCACAAGCTGTTTCTGAGTATCAGCCACGGCGGAGGCCAATGGCTGCAAGTCCGCTTGCCAAGATTTCCTGGCATCCGCCAGCAAAGAGCGTATGTCTCGTTTAGTGGCAGGTAGACCGTCGTCTGCTATCTCCGATAACTGCTCTGAGGGTGTAGATGGTATGCTCAAGTCCCCCTCCACGCCAGGTTGCCCAGTGTCCGCCGGGGCAGGACGCACCAAACGACGTCCAGATCTCCCTCCCAGAGAAAGACGAATGTCGGGAGTGCAGGAGGTCCCCGCCACCTCACCTGTCTTGGTCTTCTTACCCATCCGGGAGTGAGACAATGCGGTGCTGCCTGATTCGAGGAGGAAGTAGGCCTCAAAGATGGCCGCCGGCTCACTATAGCTTGCACCGGTAATACTGCCTGGAAGGCGATCGCAGGTCCGGAGGGGAGGGCTAGTCGGGCTCCGGAGTGTAGCACCCGATGGCCGGCGTCAGGGGTATAAGATAGAGAGTCCGAGCCGTCTATATCTCGCAGGAATCACCGCTTAATGAAGAGATTGCACGGAGCTCAGCAAAGTAACGTCCGCTCCCCTTCACATCCGGCCACGCCCCACCTAGTCTCAATTTTTAAACATGCCCTTCTATACTTTCTTTCCCAGGTTTTGATATTTTTGTTATGTTTATTTTATTGTTTTATTTTATTGTTTTTTTATTTGAATTGAAAAGCATTTTAAGAAAATTGGTGACCGTTGCAAAAGTATAGAAAAAACGTTTTCATTCTTCTCCTAGCCCCCTCCATTTTCTGTATGCTGTTTGTTTTATTAGATTTCAAAGAACTTATAGCCAGTCTGTCTAAGAAAGGATATTTAGACATGACCTGACGCTGCATTGCTTTGTGGCTGATTTTGGTGTCTCTTGCCATGGCATAGCGCAGCGTGGTGCAGCATAGCGCAGCATCTTACTTCAATTTTGATATATAAGAAGAAACTTGAAAAAGGTTTATGGCATCCATATATGGTAATTATATTAGGGAATTTGTTATTGTTTATCTAAAATTGAAATTTAACAGTTTCATCATAATTTAGCCAAAAAATCACTAAACTTGTTCTGCGTATCCTAAAACGTCTCCTCTTTTCATACAGACTGCCGCCCCAAGCAGTTGATTATGAATAGATTAAAGGAAAACCATTTACCGTAATTTGAAATGTCATTTTTTTGTTTTTAAATGTTTCTATACATCCTAGAAATCCACCACTTCACGGGCAGGTTATGGGGACCTCCTAGGCACGATATTTGAAGGGATTTTTTGATTTTATTCTTAACCCTTATTTCATGGAAAACGCACTGTCCCTTTAAAAATGTTTTTTTTAAAAAACTTTTTGTCCTTGTTTCCTGTCCCCCAGGGCACTACCCGGACCCCCATACACCTTTTATGGCAAATATCTTGCATATTTGCCCTCTAGGAGGGCACTCTAAAAATCGAACGTTCGGGTCCCATTGACTTACATTGAGTTCAGATCGTGTTCGAGTTCGAGTTCGAACCGAACACGGGGGCGTTCGGCTCATCCCTAATTTCCGCCCTGAAGGTCTGAGCAAGCGGCCACTTCACAAACACTGAGGGCTTTACCGGGTCTGAATCGGGTAGAATCAGAGGAAGGAAATAACCACCCGTGCCCCCCCTGCGAGTTACCGCACTTAAAGGTACAATATGGTAAAGTCATTACTTTGTGAACGCGTCTAAAAATGACTCAGAAAAAACAACGCCGATTTGAGGAAGATGCTCCAGTTTGGTAAAGCGAGAAGAATCTCAAAACCCACAGATTTTAATCACATTTTCTTGTGTTTGTGACGACAGGACATTTAATTATTTATTTATTGTCATCATTTATATGGTGCCAACAGTTACTGCAGCGCTTTACAATAACCAAAGGGAGCGAGATACAGCAGAGGAGTGTGCTGCCTGTGACAGTGAGAGGAGAGAACGAGGAGTCTCGAGTGATGGTGAGACAGAAGAACCGCGGGTCCATCCGATGTTTGCATTATCTGGGAGTGCCAGTGGTTTGGGAATGGTGGGGCCATAGGAGCAGCTTCAATCATGTGTGAGTAGGTGAGCAGAGGGAGGAGTTGCATCAGTGATGCGGTACAATAATCTGAAGAGATGGGTTTTGAGGGATTTCTTGAAGGCCTGAAGGTCAGGGGAGAGTTTGATAGGACGTGGTAAGTCATTCCAGAGGACCGGTGCTGCCCGTGAGAAGTCTTGGAGGCGAGAGTTGGCAGCGTGGGTGTAGACAGAGGACAGGCAGAGATCGCCCGCAGAATGGAGTTGTCTGGATGGGACGTGCTTGCAGAGTAATGAAGACATGTAGGAAGGGGTTGAGTTATTGAGCGATTTGAACGTGAGCATCAGTATTTTAAACTGTATCCTGAAACGTACAGGAAGCCAATGCAGGGACCGGCAGAGGGGGGAGGTACAGGAAGCCAATGGAGGGACCGGCAGAGGGGGGAGGTACAGGAAGCCAATGGAGGGACCAGCAGAGGGGGGGAGGTACAGGAAGACAATGGAGGGACCGACAGAGGGGGAGGTACAGGAAGCCAATGGAGAACACGGCAGAGGGGGGAGGTACAGGAAGCCAATGGAGGGACCGCCAGAGGGGGGAGGTACAGGAAGCCAATGGAGGGACCAGCAGAGGGGAGAAGTACAGGAAGCCAATGGAGGGACCGACAGAGGGGGAGGTACAGGAAGCCAATGGAGGAACCGGCAGAGGGGGGAGGTACAGGAAACCAATGGAGGGACCGGCAGAGGGGGGAGGTACAGGAGCCAATGGAGGGACCGGCAGAGGGGGGAGGTACAGGAAGCCAAAGGAGAACCCAGTAGAGGGGGGAGGTACAGGAAGCCAATGGAGGGACCGGCAGAGGGGGGTGGAGGTACAGGAAGACAATGGAGGGACCGGCAGAGGGGGGAGGTACAGGAAGCCAATGGAGGGACCGGCAGAGGGGGGAGGTACAGGAAGCCAAAGGAGAACCCAGTAGAGGGGGGAGGTACAGGAAGCCAATGGAGGGACCGGCAGAGAGGAGAAGTACAGGAAGACAATGGAGGGACCGGCAGAGGGGGGAGGTACAGGAAGCCAATGGAGGGACCGGCAGAGGGAGGAGGTACAGGAAGCCAAAGGAGAACCCAGTAGAGGGGGGAGGTACAGGAAGCCAATGGAGGGACCACCAGAGGGGGGAGGTACAGGAAGCCAATGGAGGGACCGGCAGAGGGGAGAAGTACAGGAAGCCAATGGAGGGATCGCCAGAGGGGGGAGGTACAGGAAGGCAATGGAGGGACCAGCAGAGGGGAGAAGTACAGGAAGCCAATGAAGGGACCGCCAGAGGGGGGAGGTACAGGAAGCCAATGGAGGGACCGGCAGAGGGGAGAAGTACAGGAAGCCAATGGAGGGACCGACAGAGGGGGAGGTACAGGAAGCCAATGGAGGAACCGGCAGAGGGGGGAGGTACAGGAAACCAATGGAGGGACCGGCAGAGGGTGGAGGTACAGGAAGCCAATGGAGGGACCGGCAGAGGGGGGAGGTACAGGAAGCCAATGGAGAACCGGCAGAGGGGGGAGGTACAGGAAGCCAATGGAGGGACTGGCAGAAGGGGGAGGTACAAGAGGTGTGTCTGGTGAGAAAGATAAGCCTGGCGCCTGCATTCATTACAGATTGCAAAGAGGCGATACGGGAGTTGGGGCCAATAAGGAGCAAGTTGCAGTAATCAAGTCGTGAAATGACAAGAGCATGAACCAGCACCTTTGCGGTATCTTGTGTCAGAAAGGGGCGGATGAGGGCGATGTTCTTGAGTTGAAAGTGACAGGATTTGGTCACTGCCTGGATGTGGGGAGAGAACGTTAGGTCAGAATGGATAGAGACACCGCGGCAGGATGTTTCTCTTTGTAAACTATCACCATATCGATGCCTCGTGTATGTAACCCTGAAGAAGAGGCCTTCCTCGGTACCTGCCCTGTCCATCGTCCCTCCAGCTTCACCGTCTGGTCATCTCATGCACTTTATGCAGAACCGTAACAAGGCAAGACAGAATCAGACATTGATCACGAAGTCACTGGAACGCCGGGGTTGGTTTTCCTTTCAAAAAGGAAAACAGATGGTGTTGGATTTGTTCTTCTCGCTTTCCGGATCCCTCTGAGACTCGTCACAAACCGTTACGTGACATTCGCAGCCAGTGAGTCCTGTAGGGATCGGCACGTCTTGGCAATTCTCCGGCGCGCCATAAAGTGGACGCCCAACACGCCTAATGAAACATAATGAAGACGATGCGGATCAGCTTTCAGACAGATGCTCCTTGTATCTCACTGACAAAGATACGCAACGAATCCTGTGCAGACAGACACGCAACAAGCTGCACACAGCTTCGTCTCTTCCAGCCAGAGGTTACCGGAGCTTTTTGGGAAGGCGAGGTGTGACGCCGAGGTGAGCGACACTTCCCAATCCCTGGCGATGCAGCCGTCTGAGCTTCATCGTCTTTGTATCTGCTGTAAAGGCGTCACAATGTGGACCCCGTCCTCTGGCGCTGCTGGGGGGGGGGGGAGACATTCCAGAGCGATGGCTTCCCACCTCGCCGGGCGCCTGATTCCTATCACATGGAACACATGCTCGCCATCAGGGCGCTCGGGGGATAATGCATTGCAGCTTTCCCCAGCACCAGGCCTCGCTCTACGGCACGGGCAATGAATCATTGTCACCGGGGGGGACCCAGACGTCTAAGTACATGGACAGTGGGGGGGGGCAACGTTAACCCGCCCAAAAAAAAAAGCGATTGGCGCACACATTTCTTCTCACAACCCGCTCATCCTGTTCTCTTCACATATATTTGCAGGCAAGAGGTGACGGCACGTGCCGGGACTATACCAGCGATGGTAGCCATGGCCAGTGAGCTGTGCTTGTGCCGAGTGTCTACCATAACGCTCTGCCAGCCTGGAAACAGCCGCGGTGAGTCAGGACTGACCTACACAAGTCCTGAGACTCTGCCATCATGGCCGCCAGATTCCTGTGGTCTGGAGGGAGCGTTCACTTCCCTGTGTGTACGGACTGGGTGGGGAAAAATACAGGAGGTTATGAGAAGAAACTAGAAAACGCAGCCGGAAAGTGACATTTATTCTTTTTTTTCTCCGTCGTTATCAGTTCATGATCCTTTCGCGGTGTGCGCAGTGTCCCCGGGCGGCCATCTTGTCCTGACCAGCATGAGATGCCGTCCTCACTCCACCCCCGCAGCCGCGATGGTTTGGTTCCGGCTCTTCATGGGGAGTCGTAGTTTTGTATAAGACGGCGCAGCGGCCATGTTTTTTATGCGGTTTTCAGAGCAGACGCCGCGGTGAGGCGGGGATTTTGCAGCGAATAAAAAAAAATGTTAAAGATTTTAAAGTTTGACGGCGAAGAAAAAATTACGATCAATTACCTGGGACAAAACGCTGCGGTTTCCCCACATTTCCGGGTCCTGAGGGGGGGGGGATATTATTCCCATTTAACCAATTAAACAGGATTTATATTAAAGACGCTGAGGAATTTATTTTGTGGAGGGGGGGGGGGTTGGAGGCTTTGTCCATTCGGGAGGCAGTGGCGCAGTACAATGCCGCGTCTCATGTTTAAACCTGGTCTTGTCATGGCTCTGGTATTCTCCCCGAGGCGCTGGGAGATAATGACACAACATGGCGGTCGTGCACATTCCGGCGCACCTCGCGCTTGCCGAGCCGGGTAGTGGTTATTATACGCTACGGATTATTTGCTGAAAAAAATTACAGTTTTGGACAAATGCTAAAAGAAATGCAATAAGTGAATAAAACCTCAGGTCTACTTCTCCAGCCCAGCTCCTCCAGTCACCGATCACCGTTTAGTGAATAAGCCCCTCCGAGTAAAACTAATGCAGCGTTAGAGATTTCACACCATCAGACGGACCCAAATGGTGAGGACGTGGGTCTACAGCCCAGGGCTGTCAACACCACCACCCCCCCCCCCCCGGATGTTTCTGTACTGCAGCTCCCATGATTCCCCGACCATCTATTGCATTGAAGGAATTCTGGGATTTGTACAAACTGTCACAACTAACAGACACTGCACAGCAAAAATTCCCCCACTCCAAAATAATCCTATCCTGTCTACTTCCAAGGAAGGACATATCGAATCACATCATCCAGAACATCAACACAGAACTGGCGGCTAAAACTAGCTCAAAGCCCAACATTCATCTGGCCCAACACCCTTCCATAACCCCTGAACACCTCTACGATAACAAACACCTCAACAAACAAGGAGTGAGTCACCTGGCAAGAGAATTTAAAGACATTGTACTGAACAGAACCCATATCCCCGAACCTGGCACAAACCAAACTAACACAACAACAACCACCACAAGACGACCTCAAACCGCACCGCAACAAGACAAGAACACCACATTTAAACCAAGAACAGGACAAAACAGATGGCAGGAATGACAGAAACCACCTGCCCCAAGATGGACATCAAGACCTCCACAGAACAGAGACTTGGAGGAGATACGGACCCTTCTCGACACACTATACAACAAATTAATGTGAATTGATCTCATAATGAACTACAATGAACCATCCACAACCTGGTTGTCCCATGTAATTTTGCTCATTACAAGGTATAACAACATAAAATGACATCACTAACAATCAGTAGCTGGAACATTCAGGGTCTGGATGCTTCAGCCTTTGGATCCAAAGTAAACGATCCAGACTTCAAACATAGACTCCACAACGTGGACATACAAATCCTGCTGGAAACATGGAGCCGGGCACAGGATGACCCACAAACACCTGTGGGCTACAGAGAATTTTCCGTGCCCGCCCAGAAGGATAAAAGCATCAAACAGGGTCGCCATTCAGGAGGAATATTAATCTGGTATAAGGAGGAGCTACACGAGAACATCAAAGCAATCAAGAATGGAGAGAGCCACATCTGGATAAAAATAAGTAGCTCCATCCTCACCTCTCAGTCAGACATCTTCCTATGTGCAGCTTACATTGCACCACCAGAGTCTCCATACTCCAAAACAGACACCTATGAGGTGGTACAGAGTGAGGCCACCCACTTCCAGTCCCTAGGACATGTGCTTCTCTATGGAGACCTCAACGCCAGGACAGGAAGAGAAAAGGACTATGTGACCTCAGATGGGAACACATACATTTTGGGAGCCGCAAACTACTGTCAGGAGTCAATACAGGCGCAAAGAAACAGCTATGACAATACAACCAACAAGAGTGGAAGAAAATTGCTGAATTTGTGTCGGAGTCTCGGGCTTTACATCCTTAATGGCCGCACCAAGGGAGACTCTCTGGGAAGGTATACATTAAGCTCCCATGTAGGAAACATTGTGGTAGACTATGCAATCATGGATATGAACTCCACTAACATCAGCTCCTTCACCGTCACCCCACAAACACACCTGTCAGACCACAGCCAACTACTGCTTTATATTAAATCCTCAAACAAACCATCCGCAAAACCCCATCAGAGCGGACTGTACAACCTCCCACCATCGTTCAAATGGACCAGACACTCTACCATAGCCTACAGAGAGGTCATCAACAGACCCGACATCAAAGATCAGCTAACAGACTTTCAAAACCATACCTATGTACTAAGTCCCCAGGGGGTGAACCAAGCAGCAAAGGACCTCCACAGCATACTACACACCATCACAGAGACCTCCAACATTAAAAAAATCAACTTCAAGAAATCATCCAATAAACAACCCAATAAATGGTTTGACAAAGAATGCAGAACACTAAGAAACAACCTACGAACAGTCTCAAATAAAAAACACAGAGACCCCGACAACATCGACCTGAGGATCACTCATGGTGTCCTGCAGAAAAACTATAAAAAACAAATCCTCAAAAAGAAAAAACAAAACTTCATCTCCCAAAACCTTCAACAACTGGAAGAGGCTCTTCAGGAAAACTCTTTCTGGGAAACCTGGAGTCAAATCGGCTCAAGATCCAAGAAAAACCACCTCCACATCCAAAATGGCAACATCTGGCTCAACTACTTCAAGAGCCTGTACAAAGACATTCCCAAAGAGGAGCTAACTGGGGAACAGGAACACATCATCAGAAGACTACATGAACTGGAGGAAAAAAATCAAGGATTTCCGTAACCCGTTAGATACACCCATTACACCCCAAGATGTAGCAGAAAAAATTCAAGATCTGCAAAGTAAAAAAGCCAGCGGGATGGATGGAATTCTTTCAGAGATGATTAAACACGGCTCTCCAGAAGTACACGCCGCAATATGTAAAGTTTTCAACCTGGTTCTGAGCGTTGGATTCTACCCTCAAGTATGGAACCAAGGCCTCATAATACCCATCCATATGAGTGGAGACCAATATGATCCAGCCAACTACAGAGGGATATGTGTCAGCAACACACTGGGAAAACTGTTCAATAGCATCCAGAACAAAAGAATCCTCAGCTTCCTGACACAGCATAACGTCCTCAACAGAAGCCAAGCGGGGTTCATGCCAAACCATCGCACTACAGATCACATCTACACCCTGCACAGTCTCATCAAGGACCATGTCCACAATACAAAACATGGGAAAATATTTGCCTGCTTTGTGGACTTTAAGAAGGCCTTTGACTCAGTGTGGCACCCAGGCCTGTTCCTCAAACTACTGGAGAGTGGAATAGGAGGGAAAACATATGACGTCATCAAGAGCTCATATAATGAGAACTTCTGCAGCATAAAGGTGAATGGGAAGAGAACAGAGTATTTCCGGCAGGCTCGTGGAGTCAGACAAGGCTGCAGCCTAAGTCCAACCCTCTTTAACATCTACATCAATGGACTGGCTGAAGCTCTAGAATCCTCCTCAGCACCAGGACTAACTCTACATGACACCGAGGTGAAGTTCCTGTTGTATGCAGATGACCTCCTATTACTGTCACCAACAGAAAGAGGTCTACAAGACAGCCTGGAAGTGCTGGAAAAATACAGTGCGGCATGGGCACTACCCATCAACCAAAAGAAAACAAAGGAAGACCGCAAAAACCAAGAGTTCCTCTTTCACACTTAATGACTGCACTCTTGAGGAAGCCAACAGCTACACATACCTCGGCCTAGAAACGAACCGATCGGGAAGTTTCAAACCAGCCATAGAGGCCCTAAGCGACAAGGCGCATAGAACCTTCTATGCCATCAGGAGAAACCTCTACAAACTAAAACCGCCTGTAAGAGTTTGGCTTAAAATCTTTGATAGCGTCATCGCTCCAGTCCTCCTTTATGGCAGTGAAGTATGGGGCCCCATCACCTACCCTGACCAACCCAAATGGGACACCAGTCCAACAGAAATATTCCATCTGGAATTCTGCAAGCACCTCCTCCAAGTCCATCGGAGCACCTCTAACAATGCTTGCCGGGCCGAGCTGGGCAGACTCCCCTTACTTCTTGCAGTACAGAAGAGGACGCTATCATACTGGGACCACCTAAACATCAGCAGCCTCAACTCATACCACCATAAAGCCCTACTGGCCAACAAGGACCACCCCAAACCATGTGGGCTACAACAACTCATATCCACCCTGATCATCCAAAGCCCCCATGAATGCAACCTGACGAAATATCAAATAAAGGCCCTAATTAATGATTCCAGGGAAAACTATATCAGAGAATGGAGACATGATATAGCAAACTCCCAGAAACTCACCATTTACCAATCCTTACAGAGGCAATACAAACTGGCCCCATACCTGGAGGGAATACAAACTGGCCCCATACCTGGAGCTACTACAAGACCCCAAGGACAGACAGATCCTGAGCCGGTACAGACTGAGCGCCCACAGCCTGGAAATCGAATCAGGGTGGCATAGACAGACCCACAAGCCCAGGGAGAATAGACTGTGCCAGCATTGTGACCAGGGGGCTATGGAAGATGAGGTCCACTTCCTCCTACAGTGCCCAAAGTACTCAGCACTGAGGGAAACTCACTTCCAGAGACTCTCCGCTCTCATCCCGCACTTCACCTCTATAGAAGAGACGAGGAAACTCCACATCATACTGGGAGAAGAGGAGTCGGCGGTGAAAATATCTGCCCAATACGTCGCAGAATGTCACAGACTGAGAGGAACATGAGAGATCCTGGACTTATAAATCCCCAACACGGACTCACCCCCCATCCCCCTTCACATTATCCCTTACCCCTGATAATGTCCATGGACTTGCCCATTCCCCCCATATATGTCCCACTACCCCCCCTCCACCCCATATGCTTTGGCAATGCTAAAATGTATTTGTTCCTGCCAATAAAGCTTGATTTTGACATCTGGGCAGGGGGGGGGGTGGGGGTGGTGGTGGTGGTGGTGGTGGTGGTGGTGAGGCGCGAGAGTTTGACAGCCCTGCTATAGACTATATGAGATTTGGTAAAGAGTAGTGACTAGGCTCACCAAGTCAGCCATGTTTTCCTGGATATGTGTTACTACTGCATACAGAGGGGGAGCACAGTGAAAAGTGCTGCCCTGCAACATGTATAATCAAGGCAGATCACCTGGGATTCCTATGATTATACATGCTGCGGGGTGCCCGTTTTCATGCACTGCCCATCAGCATGAATAAATTATATGTGTCCAGGAAGCAAGAGACCCAGAAGAGAGCTCAGGAAGGACGACCAAGACGAGAAGCTCATGAATGATGAGCAGGACGAGAGACCAAGACGAGAAGCTCATGAATGATGAGCAGGACGAGAGACCAAGACGAGAAGCTCATGAATGATGAGCAGGACGAGAGACCAAGACGAGAAGCTCATGAAGGAAGAACAGGACGAGAGACCAAGACGAGAAGCTCATGAAGGAAGAACAGGAAGAGACCAAGACGAGAAGCTCATGAAGGAAGAACAGGAAGAGACCAAGACGAGAAGCTCATGAAGGAAGAACAGGAAGAGACCAAGACGAGAAGCTCATGAAGGAAGAACAGGAAGAGACCAAGACGAGAAGCTCATGAAGGAAGAACAGGAAGAGACCAAGACGAGAAGCTCATGAAGGAAGAACAGGAAGAGACCAAGACGAGAAGCTCATGAAGGAAGAGGGACCGAGACGAGAAGCTCATGAAGGAAGAGCAGGAAGAGGGAACGAGACGAGAAGCTCATGAAGCAAGAGCAGGAAGAGGGACCGAGACGAGAAGCTCATGAAGGAAGAGCAGGAAGAGAGACCAGGACAGGAGACCGAGACGCTCATGAAGGAAGAGCAGAAAGAGACCAAGACGAGAAGCTCATGAAGGAAGAACAGGAAGAGACCAAGACGAGACGCTCATGAAGGAAGAACAGGAAGAGACCAAGACGAGAAGCTCATGAAGGAAGAACAGGAAGAGACCAAGACGAGACGCTCATGAAGGAAGAACAGGAAGAGACCGAGACGAGAAGCTCATGAAGGAAGAACAGGAAGAGAGACCGAGACGAGAAGCTCATGAGGAAGAGCAGGAAGAGACCAAGACGAGAAGCTCATTAAGGAAGAGTGACCGAGATGAGAAGCTCATGAAGGAAGAGCAGGACGAGGGACCGAGAAGAGAAGCTCATGAAGGAAGAGAGACCAGGACAGGAGACCGAGACGCTCATGAAGGAAGAGCAGAAAGAGACCTAGACGAGAAGCTCATGAAAGAGCAGGAAGAGACGAGAAGCTCATGAAGGAAGAGCAGGAAGAGACGAGAAGCTCATGAAGGAAGAGCAGGAAGAGACGAGAAGCTCATGAAGGAAGAGCAGGAAGAGACGAGAAGCTCATGAAGGAAGAGCAGAAAGAGAAACCGAGACGAGAAGCTCATGAAGGAAGAGCAGGAAGAGAAACCAAGACGAGAAGCTCATGAAGGAAGAGAAGGAACAGCAGGAAGAGAGACCAGGACAGGAGACCGAGACGAGAAGCTCATGAGAGAAGAGCAGGAAGGGAGACACACACCATGCCGACCCCCCCCACACACAAACCATGCCGACCCCCCCCACACACAAACCATGCCGACCCCCCCCACACACAAACCATGCCGACCCCCCCACTCACCGTGCCGACCCCCACACACACAAACCTTGCCGACCTCCCCCACTCACCGTGCCGACCCCCACACACACACACACACACTCACCGTGCCGACCCCTTCACACACACTCACCATGCCGACCCCCCCCCTCACACCACACTCACCATGCCGACCCCCTCACACACACACACTCACCATGCCGACCCCACCCCTCACACACACTCACCATGCCGACCCCCCCCCCCTCACACACACTCACCATGCCGACCCCCCCCCTCTACACACTCACCATGCCGACCCCCTCACACACACACACTCACCATGCCGACCCCTCACACACACACACTCACCATGCCGACCCCCTCACACACACACACTCACCATGCCGACCCCTCACACACACACACTCACCATGCCGACCCCCTCACACACACACACTCACCATGCCGACCCCCTCACACACACACACTCACCATGCCGACCCCCTCACACACACACACTCACCATGCCGACCCCCTCACACACACACACACTCACCATGCCGACCCCCTCACACACACACACACTCACCATGCCGACCCCCTCACACACACTCACCATGCCGACCCCCTCACACTCACCATGCCGACCCCTTCACACACACACTCACCATGCCGACCCCCTCACACTCACCATGCCGACCCCCTCACACTCACCATGCCGACCCCCTCACACTCACCATGCCGACCCACACACACACTCACCATGCCGACCCACACCACACTCACCATGCCGACCCACACACACACTCACCATGCCGACCCACACACACACTCACCATGCCGACCCACACACACACTCACCATGCCGACCCACACACACACTCACCATGCCGACCCCCTCACACACCACACACCATGCCGACCCCCTCACACACTCACCATGCCGACCCCCTCACACACACTCACCATGCCGACCCCCTCACACACACTCACCATGCCGACCCCCTCACACACACACTCACCATGCCGACCCCCCTCACACACACACTCACCATGCCGACCCCCCTCACACACACACTCACCATGCCGACCCCCTCACACACACTCACCATGCCGACCCCCTCACACTCACCATGCCGACCCACACACACTCACCATGCCGACCCACACACACACTCACCATGCCGACCCACACCACTCACCATGCCGACCCCCTCACACACACTCACCATGCCGACCCCCTCACACACACTCACCATGCCGACCCCCTCACACACACTCACCATGCCGACCCCCTCACACACACTCACCATGCCGACCCCCTCACACTCACCATGCCGACCCCTTCACACTCACCATGCCGACCCCTTCACACTCACCATGCCGACCCCCTCACACACACTCACCATGCCGACCCCCTCACACTCACCATGCCGACCCACACACACACACATGCCGACCCACACACACACTCACCATGCCGACCCACACACACACACTCACCATGCCGACCCCCTCACACACACTCACCATGCCGACCCCTCACACTCACCATGCCGACCCCTTCACACTCACCATGCCGACCCCCTCACACACACTCACCATGCCGACCCCTCACACTCACCATGCCGACCCACACACACTCACCATGCCGACCCACACACACACTCACCATGCCGACCCACACACACACACTCACCATGCCGACCCCTCACACACACACTCACCATGCCGACCCCCTCACACACACTCACCATGCCGACCCCCTCACACACACTCACCATGCCGACCCCCTCACACACACTCACCATGCCGACCCCCTCACACTCACCATGCCGACCCCTTCACACTCACCATGCCGACCCCTTCACACTCACCATGCCGACCCCTTCACACACACCATGCCGACCCCTTCTCACACACCCTCACCATGCCGACCCCCTCACACACACCTCACCATGCCGACCCCCTCACACACACCTCACCATGCCGACCCCCTCACACACACCTCACCATGCCGACCCCCTCACACACACCTCACCATGCCGACCCCCTCACACACACCTCACCATGCCGACCCCCTCACACACACCTCACCATGCCGACCCCCTCACACACACCTCACCATGCCGACCCCCTCACACACACCTCACCATGCCGACCCCCTCACACACACCTCACCATGCCGACCCCCTCACACACACCTCACCATGCCGACCCCCTCACACACACCTCACCATGCCGACCCCCTCACACTCACCATGCCGACCCCCTCACACTCACCATGCCGACCCCCTCACACTCACCATGCCGACCCCCTCACACTCACCATGCCGACCCCCTCACACTCCAGCATCCGCGACCCACACACTCACCATGCCGACCCACACACACTCACCATGCCGACCCCCTCACACACACTCACCATGCCGACCCACACACACACTCACCATGCCGACCCACACACACACTCACCATGCCGACCCCCACACACACACTCACCATGCCGACCCCCTCACACACACTCACCATGCCGACCCCCTCACACACACTCACCATGCCGACCCCCTCACACTCACCATGCCGACCCCTTCACACACACACTCACCATGCCGACCCCCTCACTCACCATGCCGACCCCCTCACACTCACCATGCCGACCCCCTCACACTCACCATGCCGACCCCCTCACACTCACCATGCCGACCCACACACACACACTCACCATGCCGACCCACACACACACACTCACCATGCCGACCCACACACACACTCACCATGCCGACCCCCACACACACACACTCACCATGCCGACCCACACACACACTCACCATGCCGACCCCCTACACACACTCACCATGCCGACCCCCTCACACACTCACCATGCCGACCCCCTCACACACACTCACCATGCCGACCCCCTCACACACACACTCACCATGCCGACCCCCCTCACACACACACTCACCATGCCGACCCCCCTCACACACACTCACCATGCCGACCCCCTCACACACACTCACCATGCCGACCCCCTCACACACACTCACCATGCCGACCCCCTCACACACACTCACCATGCCGACCCCCTCACACTCACCATGCCGACCCACACACACTCACCATGCCGACCCACACACACACTCACCATGCCGACCCACACACACACACTCACCATGCCGACCCCCTCACACACACTCACCATGCCGACCCCCTCACACACACTCACCATGCCGACCCCCTCACACACACTCACCATGCCGACCCCCTCACACACACTCACCATGCCGACCCCCTCACACACACTCACCATGCCGACCCCCTCACACTCACCATGCCGACCCCTTCACACTCACCATGCCGACCCCTTCACACACACCATGCCGACCCCTTCTCACACACACTCACCATGCCGACCCCCTCACACACACCTCACCATGCCGACCCCCTCACACACACCTCACCATGCCGACCCCCTCACACACACCTCACCATGCCGACCCCTCACACACACCTCACCATGCCGACCCCCTCACACACACCTCACCATGCCGACCCCCTCACACACACCTCACCATGCCGACCCCCTCACACACCACCTCACCATGCCGACCCCCTCACACACACCTCACCATGCCGACCCCCTCACACACACCTCACCATGCCGACCCCTCACACTCACCATGCCGACCCCCTCACACTCACCATGCCGACCCCCTCACACTCACCATGCCGACCCCCTCACACTCACCATGCCGACCCACACACACTCACCATGCCGACCCACACACACTCACCATGCCGACCCCCTCACACACACTCACACCATGCCGACCCACACACACACTCACCATGCCGACCCACACACACACTCACCATGCCGACCCCCACAACACACTCACCATGCCGACCCCCTCACACACACTCACCATGCCGACCCCCTCACACACACTCACCATGCCGACCCCTCACACTCACCATGCCGACCCCCTCACACTCACCATGCCGACCCCCTCACACTCACCATGCCGACCCACACACACACTCACCATGCCGACCCACACACACACTCACCATGCCGACCCACACACACACTCACCATGCCGACCCACACACACACTCACCATGCCGACCCACACACACACTCACCATGCCGACCCACACACACACTCACCATGCCGACCCACACACACACTCACCATGCCGACCCCCTCCACACACTCACCATGCCGACCCCCTCACACACTCACCATGCCGACCCCCTCAACACACACACTCACCATGCCGACCCCCTCCACACACACTCACCATGCCGACCCCCCTCACACACACACTCACCATGCCGACCCCCTCACACACACTCACCATGCCGACCCCCTCACACTCACCATGCCGACCCACACACACTCACCATGCCGACCCACACACACACTCACCATGCCGACCCACACACACACACTCACCATGCCGACCCCCTCACACACACTCACCATGCCGACCCCTCACACACACTCACCATGCCGACCCCCTCACACACACTCACCATGCCGACCCCCTCACACACTCACCATGCCGACCCCCTCACACACACTCACCATGCCGACCCACACACACACTCACCATGCCGACCCACACACACACTCACCATGCCGACCCCTCACACACACTCACCATGCCGACCCCCTCACACACTCACCATGCCGACCCCCTCAACACACACACTCACCATGCCGACCCCCTCACACACACACTCACCATGCCGACCCCCCTCACACACACACTCACCATGCCGACCCCCTCACACACACTCACCATGCCGACCCCCTCACACTCACCATGCCGACCCACACACACACTCACCATGCCGACCCACACACACACACTCACCATGCCGACCCCCACACACACACTCACCATGCCGACCCACACACACTCACCATGCCGACCCCCTCACACACACTCACCATGCCGACCCACACTCACCATGCCGACCCACACTCACCATGCCGACCCACACACACACTCACCATGCCGACCCACACACACACACTCACCATGCCGACCCCCTCACACACACTCACCATGCCGACCCCCTCACACACACTCACCATGCCGACCCCCTCACACACACTCACCATGCCGACCCCCTCACACTCACCATGCCGACCCACACACACTCACCATGCCGACCCACACACACACTCACCATGCCGACCCACACACACACACTCACCATGCCGACCCCCTCACACACACTCACCATGCCGACCCCCTCACACACACTCACCATGCCGACCCCCTCACACACACTCACCATGCCGACCCCCTCACACACACTCACCATGCCGACCCCCTCACACTCACCATGCCGACCCCTTCACACACACCATGCCGACCCCTCACACACACACTCACCATGCCGACCCCACCCCTCACACACACTCACCATGCCGACCCCCTCACACACACACACACACTCACTCACCATGCCGACCCTCACACACACTCACCATGCCGACCCCCTCACACCACTCACCATGCCGACCCCCTCACACTCACCATGCCGACTCACACACACTCACCATGCCGACTCACACCCTCCGACTCACACCACACTCACCATGCCGACCCACACACACACTCACCATGCCGACCCACACACACACACTCACCATGCCGACCCCCTCACACACACTCACCATGCCACACACCTTCACCATGCCGACCCCCACACTCACCATGCGACCCCACCCCTCACACACACTCACCATGCCGACCCCCTCACACACTCACCATGCCGACCCCCTCACACACTCACCATGCCGACCCCCTCACACACTCACCATGCCGACCCCCTCACACACACACCATGCCGACCCCCCCCCCCCACACACACACTCACCGTGCCGACCCCCCCCCCCCACACACACACACACCATGCCGACCCCCCCCCCACACACACACACACACACACTCACCATGCCGACCCCCCCACACACACTCACCATGCCGACCCTCACACACACTCACCATGCCGACCCTCACACACACTCACCATGCCGACCCCTCAACACACACTCACCATGCCGACCCTCACACACACTCACCATGCCGACCCTCACACACACTCACCATGCCGACCCCCTCACACACACTCACCATGCCGACCCCCTCACACTCACCATGCCGACTCACACACACTCACCATGCCGACTCACACACACTCACCATGCCGACTCACACACACTCACCATGCCGACCCACACACACACTCACCATGCCGACCCACACACACACACTCACCATGCCGACCCCCTCACACACACTCACCATGCCGACCCCCTCACACACACCTCACCATGCCGACCCCCACACTCACCATGCGACCCCACCCCTCACACACACTCACCATGCCGACCCCCTCACACACTCACCATGCCGACCCCCTCACACACTCACCATGCCGACCCCCTCACACACTCACCATGCCGACCCCCTCACACACACACCATGCCGACCCCCCCCCCACACACACACTCACCGTGCCGACCCCCCCCACACACACACTCACCATGCCGACCCCCCCCCCACACACACACACACACACTCACCATGCCGACCCCCCCACACACACTCACCATGCCGACCCTCACACACACTCACCATGCCGACCCTCACACACACTCACCATGCCGACCCTCACACACACTCACCATGCCGACCCTCACACACACTCACCATGCCGACCCTCACACACACTCACCATGCCGACCCTCACACACACTCACCATGCCGACCCTCACACACACTCACCATGCCGACCCTCACACACACTCACCATGCCGACCCTCACACACACTCACCATGCCGACCCTCACACACACTCACCATGCCGACCCCCCCCACACACACACACTCACCATGCCGACCCCCCCCCCCCACACACTCACCATGCCGACCCCCCCCCCCACACACTCACCATGCCGACCCCCCCCCCCCACACACACACACCATGCCGACCCACACACACACACACTCACCATGCCGACCCCCTCACACACACACACACACACACACACACACTCAAGCGCTCTTTCATGGTTTACATAGACAGTCACTCCTGCACACACTCCTGTGCTCTCTCTCTCACACTGCACCTTCTCACTGTCTCTATCGTTTCTTGCTGTCTGTGCTTTTCTTTGCTGGGTCTTTTTCTCTGTGTGTATTGATTCCTTCCTTCCCTGTCTCTGCAGTAGCTGGGGGTGAAAGGTCAGCCCCGCCCTCGCCTCACAGAGCAGGAGGAGTAACTCAGACGCACATGCTCAGTGCGTGTTTTATCTATACCTAGGTATGCACACTGACTGGTTGGCTCAAAGTGCTTCCTGAAGTGGGCGTGGAAAACGCCAAGAAAGAAAAGCAGGTAAATATGAAAAAATAGATGTATCACATGTATTTTGCTGAAGGACACTGACGCATTCAAAGCACACAGCATGTTTTTATAAATCACACTAGCAGAGCGTGCATGTCCCTTTATGGAGCCGTGTCACGAGATTGTTGGATCCAGGCGGCTGCTGGATAAAGCAAGACACCGAGCGTGAGGCCACTCAGACCAGAGTCTGGTGGAAGACGACACCCCCCCAGGGCGATACACTAAACACCGGAGTTTGCCGCCGTTACTAAGACGATAAACTTCAGCAATTCCCAGAGGATTAAGGGACTTTGAATTGCTCTATTTTTGGGAAACGCTGAAGTTTATCACTGATGCAACGACGGTAAACTGCACTGGTTAGTGAATAACCCCTATAGGGTATTAAAGGACAGGAGGAGTTTTATGTGAAAATTCAATAATTAAGGGTCTATTCACAAAGCACTGAAATTGTTTGCAAATACAGGGAATTCACAATTGTCTGCAGAAATTTGAGTTGCCAAAAACGGCACCGATAACTTTATATGCAACGGCGAATTCCAGCGGGGATGAAGAAAGAAAAAAAAATTGTAAAAAAAGGGGTTTAATAAGTCTAATTTTTTTATTTCTAAAAAAAACAAAAAAAAAAAAAAAAAAACGACGTTTCCGTATTTATTATTTTAACAAAGTCTTAATTTTTTTTTAAATATTCCAGTTATTCCAATGAATCCTATGGGATTCGTCTGTTTAAATCTGTCGAGTTGAATCCACCGAACATCAGGTCATTTTGCTGAAATGTCAGTGCAGTTCAGCATTCGGTGAATAGACAAAGCAATAGTTTTCTACGGGAAAATGTTGTTGCCGGAGCTTAGTGAATTGCACCACATGTCGCCTGTATTTGGTGAATTTACAGATTTGTGAACAGAAGAAGAATTGCCCCAAAATTGCAGATATGGCAAGTTGTGCGATGGAGACGGCCTCATCAAGGACAAGGAAATAGCAGCCGGACTCTTACACCGCCACCGTCTACCACCGCGCAAGAGCACCGGCCGCAAGGTCAATGAAAATCACTTAAACGCAGCAAGAGTCTCCAGACAAAAACGCACGATAATCCACCAGAACGAATATACAATAAACCAGACAGACATGTATTTTAATAAAAACCCTTAAAATTTATTATCAGAAAATAAAAAAAGGCCGATCGAGACGCCCGGCATCGCTTAATCAAACAACAACAAAGTTCTGTAAACATTGTTCGGTTTCTTTAAAAAAGAAAATTAAAAAAAAAAATTAAAAAAATTCCCTTTTCTTTTTTAAAGAAAATTATAAAACACACAATAAAACATGGGAAGAGCACTTAAACGGGTTTATAGACACAGCTAAAACGGTCAGGATAAAATGCTGTAAACAAATACCAGGTTGGGTACACGCCGGTGACTGACACACCACTGTGTAAGGCACACCATTTGTTTTGATCCACCATTGTGTTTAATACACCAGTAGGTTGGGTACACCATTGGACTAACCACGCCAATGGGTTGGGTGTACCATTGGGTCCGGCACCATGCATCGAGTGAGGTAAACCATTGGGTTTGGACCTTTGAATCCAATATCTGCACTAGATACACCATTAGATCCTGCTCCCCGCTGGGTTAGATACACCAGTGGTTTGGGTATTTCATGGTTTTTGAAGGACAAAAGAAGCACAGAAATTGGAATGAGGTTCACTGTGGCCAAACTCAAAAAATCCTGTATGTTATTCAACCCCATAGAGGGAGCTTTCCAATCTCCCAACAAAACAATTCCTCATTCCTGGAAATCGAGGCATACCATGGTACAGCACTTCCAACAAGGAGCCAATGGTCGGCCCAGTCAGTCTATTTTGACCCTTCTGCCCACTGATACAGGTGGATTGGTACCAAAAGGTCTTTCAGCTGTTGCCTTCTTCCATTCCATAGGAGGTCACGTTTTGAAGATGATCTCCACCAGCCATAAAGAAATCTGTCCTTCAGGAAACGAGGTAAAGAAGACCAAGTGTGCAGGTCATCAAAGTCTTCAGAAAGCTGGACTTTATGCCAATGACATGTCTCAGTTCAGAAGGTCACAGGCAAATGCCAGAAAAATAACCAGGTCAATGAGTGACGCAAACACCCGACTGACCGTCTCTACAAGGCACATCAATTTTATTAATTTTACTAGAAAGAGGAAAGAAGTCATTTTCATCCATAAACTGAACTCGACGCCTGTAACGATCCACCCGTCGAGGGACACCATGACCAATATTACACAACGGAGCTGGCATCGGTTGAGCTGTTGAGATTTTCCACTACGTCGGCCCGTTCCATATTAACCAAGGCGGCACACAAGACCTCCAGGGTGGAGCCGTCTTTAGAAGACCAGTCAGTGAGGAGGGTGTGCACAGGATCCTCGCCTCTCCCAAACATGTCAATGGCTTCCTCCTCGTACCCCAGGAGGTTGGCCAAACGCTGCCAGTCCTTGCCGCGGCTGGTGTCTGTCAGCAGACGCTCCACTTCCTCCTGCTTGTGAGGTGGTAGGTTGATGTAAAGCTTGGGCTCGGTCTTCACTGTAAACAGAATGAAGAAACAGTTAACTTGATGTAAGAGGAGATCCACTGGATCCCACACCCGTAGACCTCTCCCGTACGGCCACGGACTGAATTAAAGAAGCCATTTCCAAAAACTTTAAACCAGCAGAATCCCCTGAAATAACGTCTAGTTTGCAGAATGTGGTTTTTGGATGTGCGCGCACCTCTATTTCCACACGCGCAAAAATACAGCATGTCCAGCAATGTGACATGTCGATTCTTTAACCAGACAGGCGGGCGGGCGGGCAGACAGGCGGGCAGACCGAGGGATCGGGCTTACCTTTGCTCAGCTGGTTCTGGTCCTGGAGGCTGTGTGTATCAAGGAAGACCCCGCTGTCACTGTGCAGTTTCTCTCCCTCGCCGGACGCTGCTAGTTCAACTGCCCTGGCCTTCGCCAACTGCTTCTTCTGCTTGCAGGTATTGTAGCTATGAGTAGAGAGGATCTGAGGTTAGAGAGGATTCCACAGCAATAAAGCTCACAGTAACGCGCGCCGTGTTGGAGTCACACAAGCCCTGCGGTCTGATATGTTCTCCATCTATAACCCCATTGTGATGGTTCGTAGCCGTCCCGTGAGGTCACACCGCCACGCGCAGGACATACCACTTGTAAGCCACGTATCCAATGAGCCCCACCACCACGGCGGCCAGGATGGAGCAGTACACGGGGATGATGTTTTTGCTGTTGTCGTCTGGCGGGGTGATGAATTGTGGATTGTCGAGCGTTGTGCCGTTCTCGTCCTTCCGGGAGTCTCCATCTGCTCGTTTCAGGATGGGAACGTCTTTATCTGCAGGAGAAAAGAAAAACTTTTACCCACAGAGCTACATACACGAAGCCGAGCGGTGAGGGATACGGCCTGGGACACCGCTGCACCAGCAGATCATCTACGCGGACACTCAGGATGTGAGGAAACCGTTTCCCCAATCACACATAGGATGTACTGTACTTATTGCACGGCTCGATTATCTACATTTCTGGGAGGTATATGTATATCAATTTGGTCACAATAAGAATAGTCTACTTCATACAGTCCTTATTAAATGCTTGAGGTGTATGTGTACTGATCCAGTCATTATGTGATGAGAGCAGCTCAGTCCTATTAATGAATACTGGAGGTATATGGGTACTGATCCGGCCGGGTTATGACAGTGTAGTTTGATTGCTCCTTACAGTCCTATTATGAATGCTAGAGGTATAGGTGTACTGAACAGTCACATGTTGTGTGAGCTTTATACAGTCCTTTTAATGAACGGTAGAGGTACATGTGTACTGACCAGTCACTTTATGATCAGGTTTCCACCAGAGCATAAGGACTATCCTATTAATGAATATTTGGGGTATGTGTATACAGATTTGGTCACAATAAGGATAGTCTGTGTGCTTTGTACAGTCTTTAGTGACTGCTAGAGGTGTAGGGGTATTGATCCAGACAGTCTAGGAGCAGTTGGTTTGCATCTTACAGTCCTATTAATGAATGCTGGGAGGTATGTGGCTACTGATCCAGTCACATTACAATAGCAAGTGATGCTCACTGTCTTAAATTCTACAAGTCTATGTATACGGACCTTTCACGACATATTATGAGAGCGTGTGCTATACGGTCCCTTTTGAACGCTAGATGTGCAAGCACTGCTCGATACAGTCCTCTGTAATGAATGGTAGAGGTACATGTGTACTGACCAGTTACCTACAGAACACAGACTAGATGGATGCTAGAGGTTTATGTGAATTGATGCAGTCACATTGTGTGCTCTATAGAATCACGATCACAGACTAACCCATTTATGAAAGCTAGGAGGTATATAGGTATCGCTCCAGTTACATTAGGATTGCTTCTTATATTCTTAGTAAAGGAATGCTAAAAGGCATATGGGTAGTGATCTGGTCCCGTTATGACGGCAGAGCCGGTCTGCTCCTTACAGTGCCGACAATGAATGCTAGAGGTATATGGGTACTGACAGGGTCGGCATGGTCTGTATAGGTATATGTGTAGTCTCTGCATATAATGCGGGTGATGTAACGTTTGGGCCTCTGTTTATAAGTGCTAATCTTCGCATCGAGGGGACGGATGGGTTATTCGGTCTTTCACCCGGTGATCCCCCCCCTCCCCTCCATGCCACGCGGTTATGAATGAACGGACGGCTCGGGGTGAAGAGCAAACACAGATGTGCGATTAATTCCAGTCCTCGGTGACTTCAACATCTGCAGCGAATCCCCCGGGTCTGATTCATCTCCCCATCTTCCCTTGTATGGAGAGATCGAAAAACCAGATAAACGCCGGCACATTCTTACGTTTTATTGTATTTTTCACTGAAAGGCGTCGGGGGCGCATCCGCTAAGCAGCACTGCTGGCACGAGCAACGGCCAAAACGCTGCAGGAAGCCGCAACGACAAAGGGAAGAATAAAACGAGCCAAAAAAACAAAATCCAATTTCCCAGGCTTTGTTTTTTTTTAATACATTTCTTTGAAGCAAATATTTTCCAGATGCCCAGAATTCACCATTTAGCAAATAATCCCAACATGATGGTGGCAGACATAAGTGGAAGACGCCGAGGAGACGGCGGAGCGTCTCAGACCATTAAAAGAGGACGAGGAGAGGAAAACATGGAGGAGAAACCACAGAAAGCGACGCAGGGATGTCACGAGTCACCGACCTGAAGCGAGAGACGGTCCTGCGGCCGCTCAGAACATCTGGAAAAAAACTGACAGGACGAAAGAACAGCCCGGAGTGACATCACAGCGTGACATCACAGCGTGACATCACAGCGTGACATCACAGCGTGACATCACAGCGTGACATCACAAGGGTTACCTAAACCCATGACTGCTGGAAAATTAAATTTTACAATTTTTTTCTTCACATTTTTAGGCTAAGGCTGGGGTCAGACCAGCGCACTTTTAACGTGCGTTCTGGCGCACTTAATCACGGCCGCACTAGCAGCAAATGACGGGCAATGACGGCCAATATACGAAGTACGGCCGCACGAAAATCCGGCCGCGCAACGCAAGTGGAAAATGAACGCATTTTTTCGAGAACATGAAACCGCTAGTACTGACGTACAGAGTGCGCTGCGTCCGCTAGCGGCGTGTGTGCGTGACTAGGAGACGTCAGACGCTGCTAATGTCCGGCCAACATAACGTCCAGACACCCAAAGGGTTTAATTGATAACCGTACAAAATCACGGCCGAAAATGCGCATCGTATGACCGCTATCGCGTATTCTGTGAAAAAAATACATCAATGCGTTTGGACGCACTTTTTGACGGTCGCTGCGAATAATGCGTTGGTCTGACCCTAGCCTGAAAGTGTACGTGCTCTCGATGTCCATTTTCAGTAACAGAAAATTCAACGTAAAGAATTCAATATATCTGATCATTTATAGGTTTTGTAGAAACGGGAGCCTCTGCTCACAAGGTAATGTGGTTGGCGTTTGCGAGCGATGCTTTTTCATTCGTCGCGGGACAGAAAGGGCTTTTGGGTGGTGGATTTTGGCAATAGGAGGCCCTATAGACGGACATTTATGGTTTTTAATGAGCTAACTGCATGGGAGGACGTTGGAAAACACTACAGGCTCAGGGAGGTCGAGAGAAAGAGCCTTACGTGGCGGCATGTTCGTGGGACAATATGGCCGACTCGCAGCCTGGCCTTTCATTTTAGATCCAAGGACTGAAGCCGGACTTTATTCTTTTTATGGAAACGGACTCTGTCCTCTGCTGGTCCCTCCAGTATGGAAAAGGCAGATCGTGTTCATTGCTGTCGTGAGAGGCCGCCTCCGGTCCAATCAAAATGGCTGCCCTTCCTTCCTCGAGCCACGGAGAGCGGTCTAAAGGCCGGGTATACGAGGATTTACCTCAGAATCAGGAGTATCAGGTTCTGTAACATAATGTGGCACGACTTCCTATAAAAACGTTAAGCGTCCCTGAGCAATGGCTGCACGAGAATCCGGTATCAGGACATTTGGCAAACACCGGGGATACACTTTGGAAGTAGACCCTGTTCATCTCCACTTCCACAAACCCCCTCTAAGCCTGCGCGAAGCTCCAATCCCCTCAGCTGTCCCCCTGACATGAGGAGAAAGCCCACCCCTCCTCCAAATCATGGGGCCGGCCTGTCAGCGCGGCATAGCCTGCGCACCAGATGCTACAGAGATCCTGCGCTTCTGCCTTTGAAGTATCTTACAGATTCAAGAGGGGGGGGGATAAATATGGCGATCCCGGCCCCCGCCCAGATTTAGGATTTTCATTTTCTAAAAACAAAAAGGAAAGTCTGTATTTTATGAGGTGGCGGCTTTTGCCAGACAGGTGAGAAGCCTGGTACGCGGCAGCGCATGACGCTATGCGCAGTTACGCCCAGCGGACTACACGTGATCAAAACCCCCATAATCTACCAGGTTTCTGGATTCTAGTTTGGGATTGGAGTGTTTTGCTCTGGTACAACAGAAAATCATGGAGACACGTCCAAAAGGTGACGACGCATGCGTACGCATCAAAAACACGCCCTGCCAGGCTCTACCATGGACATGGCTGGTGAAATGTCCTCTTGTAGGGGTTGTCCTATAGGGCCAACAATTGGGATGAAATGAACATAAACCTAAGAATTATATATATTCAGATGTAGATGGTGGTGATGCTAATCTCACCCTGAGACAGGGGACAACATGGCGGCGGCCGCGGTGGCCATATTGCACAGCGTGTCTTGCAGATACTTTTATCCCGATTGATGGAAGCGCAAAGTGAAAACCGTGCACACAACATAAACTAAACCAGGAAAAACGCGCCAGCATCTCCCGGTGTGTGCGCGCGCGCGCGCGTCACGTGCTCTTCTTACGTGGCCACCGCAGAGGCGACGGAATGAGGTCAGACGAGCTAGGCGACCTTTACTCATGCCAAGAACCTTGAAAATTTCCAAAATAAGCATTTAAAGGCAAAACGCGTGTATTTTTTTCTAGCTCGTTATCTAATCAGTAAAGTCAGAAGGTTTGCGATCGCCCATCAGGAGATCAGAGATAAGGAGCGCTTTGGCCAATCTTATCGGAGTTTGATCCTGGAGATAAATACTTCAGAAGTCAGGCGGTCCCAGGGTTCACCGAGTCTGGGATCTCGCAATCTGGAGCGGTTGATGAAGGGACAACCCACACGTTACTGCTCAATATTGGACCATCAAGCAGGATGTGCAACATGGAGCAGGACTAGACCTTCCATGGCCTCAATAGGGCCACACGCATATCACAACATTACCACACATTAAATGACCCAAAGTATCTGTTCGACCTGATGTCATGTACTACCATGATCTCACTGTATATGTTGGTCCTCAAGTGGTTGTGAAGACCATGGAGGTCATTCACAACCAGGAGATCTTCAAAGCCAACCCTAGATGAGACTACTGGACAAGGTGGAAGCTACAGTGTAAAACGTACAACTCCACCATCACCATCACCTTCCACCACCCCTGAGCAGCCTATACAGCCCAAGACAGAACAAGAACCAAGGGAAAACCAGTTGGTCATTGGGTTCTGCACTTTTGGAACCCAAAGACACCCTTGAAATCCATTCAAGGATATTCAGATTACATCCCACTGCTTAAGAGGCTGGGGGGGTGGCATGGTCATATATCTGAAATATTTGAGGTCAACACGTAAGGAAGAAAAAAAAAAAAGACTTTGGAATCAAACTCAACATGTCGGCAAAGAAGATGGAGGTCATGGTGATTGAGGGCTTCAACCATCCTCTGGCTAATGTATTTTTAGATTAAAAAGATACATATATAACATGAACTATTACACGCCGAGCCACCCAGATAAAGTTAAGGTGCAGTTACAGGGAAATGAAGACAGACGTTGCCGAACTGAATCGGAATCCGGCAAACCGAGCTACGTTCTGTTTCATGGCACAACAGAAAAATTAAAGCAAAAGCCTCATGTGTTCTAATCACACAATAACTCCCCAGAAAACCATAAAGGGAGGATTAGGAAACGAGACAAACACAGAGGCGGCTTCGGCCAAAATAACCCCCCCCCCCCCCATCCAAGAGAAGATATTTTGAAAGGTAGAGTCTGGCAGAGCTGCTTCACCGAGTCTTTCAGGCCAAGGAACCGGCCTCTGCCAAGTACCGGCGGTTCAAAGGACTTCTCATAATATGGATGGGTCCCTGGGAGAGCGCCCCCCTGCTGATCTATTGAGGGTCTCACTGCGAAAGGACCAGTAGCCCCCTCCTCCCCAAAAAAAACAAGCTTTAGACAACAGCTGGATTCCTGGAACGCCCATTGAGGAGTCGGGGACCACCAGCTCCCCCTCCTCGAGCAGCAAAGGACCGGAATGAGCTGCTGGGCTTCAATAAAATCCTCACCCCCTACTTCGATTTCCACTCATCTTAACACCCCCCACAATCTCTGAGGTTTGGACGGGAAAGGAGTGGTATGGATCTGCGTTCGGCCAAAAGCAATAACCTTGATTAAAAGAGAACGTGGGGCGAGGGGACAATGAAGAGATTAGGGCGGCCTGGGGAGTTTATGTCCTGACACACAAAAAGCAACTGTCCCTGAGACCCGTGGGAGGAAAAATAAAGGGGGGAGGAATATATGGGATGGCGTTAAAAGGGACGGACCCGGAGACGTTACGCGGGGTAGGGAGGGACGGCGCGAAGCCACGGGAAAAATAAAATATCCCATCGTTATTCCGAGTTTGAGAAGAAGTTTGCAAACGGAGACATTATTCACTCATTACGACCCAAAAAAAAAGGTCTGAAAAAGTCCAAAATAAATCAAATCTGCCTTTATGCTTTAAATTGCTTTGTAATAAAATGATAATTCTCACGTAAATCCGTATCTGCATACATTTTAATGCAACTGTAAACAAGCTGCAAGGAGCAGCCCCCCCCCCCATAACAAACTTTACTGCAGCGTTCCAGCAGCTGGGGATTGGGCAGAATACAGGGAGAGCTGTGGGGTCACTCAGTGCTGTACAGGGATAAGATTCAGGGGTTAGAATGGGTGAAATGTTGCAGATCAGGGATGGCATCTAGCGTTTACAACCTTTCATCCCAGCGGTATTTCTGTAATGAGCACGAAACGCTCTACATATTTATCGTCGTATACGAGACGGGGGAGGGGGCACGCGTCACTCACCCATACACAGGATGTCGTGCTGAGGAACGCAGTCACCAATCTGCACCTCGGTCTCCTTACACTCGGTCCGGCATGGCAGACAGGGGGACAGGCTGCTCTTCTCCTCTGAATAGGAGCCGGTGGGACATGGCTGGCACCGCGTGTTCTCGGTGCGCTCGCAGGGAGAGGTTACCCCGTGGCCCCTGGAGCACACCTGGCACGGCAAACAGCTCTGGTTGCTGAAATGCTCATTCTGGAGGAAGTGTCCATCTTGGCATTGGCAGACAGTGTCCTTCGTGGTGCTACAGGACAACTCCATGGACAGAGAGGGACCCTCGCAGGTGGAGCACGCCTGGCACGTCTCGGTGGCGCTGCTGGTGTCTGAGAAGGTGCCTGTGGGAGAGAGGGGGCAAGTCAGCAAGATCTGGGAGGCAGGAGTGAAGACCACCCTGAATTAAACCATCTAATGCTCCTCGAATGGTGGTCTCCAGCGAGCATTATTATAACATTCCCTGGCTGACAATCATGAGAGCAACCGCACAGGCACCGGAGTGTAGATGCATGAAAGGTGCTGCCCGGCAGTGAATGGAATCCACGTCCGACTTGGTGAAGGATCCTGCTGCTGCATTTATTGACCCATTGATGCATTTGAGGTTTATAAAGGCCACCCAGCAGCACGCAGGCTTCACGTGTGACCAGGAAAGGTTTTGTGCAATCGAAGGGACATTCCAGCGTTCGCGTGTTCCTCGTGTGTTTTCACCTCCAGCGGATTTTTCCTGTTTGAAAGAGTCTGTGGACTTCTCCCTCCTGACCTAAACCCGCTGATGTATTCATGCAAAAAGCAAACCGGTCAATACGGTCAAATTTTTCCCCTTGTTGCCCCCTCCACGCCGGTCACTCACCTTCTGAACAGGGCGCACACTTGGTGTCCGTTCCTCCACACGGTGCCGTCACGCCGTAGCCTGGTCCGCACAGGGAGCAGCATTTACCGCCACGCGTAAACATTCCACTCGCGCAACTGTCCTCTGCGGCCACCTGGGGGGGGGGGGGAGAGAAGCAGATTGTGAGGTGAGAGTAAATATGCCCCGAAAAAACAAAAACAAGACCCAAAAACCTCAGAAAAAGAGGAATATCTCATCACCCTAGTGATCTAGTTCCCAGATTGTGAGTTCCTACGGGAATAGGGCCTCATCTCCTCCTGTACTGTTTGTCAAATGTTGTTCAATGTATTGTAACCCTGTCTATACTGTGCTTATTGTACAGCGCTGCGGAATATGCTGGCGCTTTATAAATAAAGAATAATAATAATAACCCACGTGGGTGTTGCATAGATCATCTGACCCAGGCAAGGATCTGGTAGCCCGGTGCTCCCCAGCCGCAGAGGAGCTAGATTCCAAGAATAGTGGATGGAACCGGGGTAGCAAAGCATCATGGGAGTTGTAGTGCTCGGGGGGGGGGGGTACTTGTTGGCAATCCCTGGCTTTGTGCATGGCTTGACAGGTCAAGGTGCCAGGAAGTCACAAGCTTCTACGATTCCACCCCTGCCTCCAACGTTTCCTTACTGGCCCAGGCTTGATGTACATTAGCCATGCCTCAATGCCAGGGCCCGGTGCAGCACGTCTCGGCCTGACACCTATGAACGTCCCCATTTAGAAACGCACATGGCCTGTATTCTTGTCCTGGGGGCACTTGCCCTCACGAGGAATGGGGGGGGGGATAAGCCAATCCCAAGAGCTGGATCATGACGTTAAATGATATCCGCCATATCTAGAACCGGCACATAGAATCCATTAGGCCTACAGCTCGGCACCAGCAGCCTCAGCCATCCACAGGTTTTGGAACTCCATTTCCCACTAAGGCAACCTGAGCATCATGGGAGATACATGTAGTTCCAAACCATCCAGAGGCCAAGGTTTCTGGCTCCTGGCATACATTATGGCGTCAGGTCAACGACCCCGATATTAAAACGGGAAGGCGCTGCTGCACCCCGACACACGGGATATTAAACGGGAATGTGCAATTGGGGGTGAATCTGTATTATGGCGCCCCTTACTGGTCTCAAAGATTCTCCCTTTAAAACCTATAAATGATCAAATAGAGAGAATATAATATAATTATAATATAATATATATATTCCCCCCCCCCTTCCTTGCAGGAGATGTGGAATTCCTTCAGAAGGAGAGCAGATCAGTGCCTTGATGTTCTCCTGGGAGGGTCTCTGGTGAGTGGTAGGTGCCGCAGTGTAATGAAAAATCGTTCACCCGCAGAGGTAACCAATTTATTGGACTATATAACAATGATAAAAGCCCCCCCAAACAATTTATTGGACTATATAACAATGATAAAAGCCGCCCCCCCAAACAATTTATTGGACTATATAAAAATATGGTAAAGTAAACCAAAACGCGTTTCGCGGATTTCCCGCTTCCTCTGAGATATTCCAACTGAGGAAGCGGGAAGAACGCGAAACGCAATGCTGGATTTTTCTCCTCATGCAGACCAGAAATGCGCCTTCTTTACCCAGTAATTACTACTCCAACAACGCATCCGATCGACCGTACAAGCCCTGCCCATCACCGATACCGACCATACAAGCCCTGCCCATCACCCTCACCGATACCGAACGTACAAGCCCTGCTCATCACCCTCACCGATACCGACCGTACAAGCCCTGCCCATCACCCTCACCGATACCGACCGTACAAGCCCTGCCCATCACCCTCGCCAATACCAACCGTACAAGCCCTGCCCATCACCCTCGCCAATAACCAACCGTACAAGCCCTGCCCATCACCCTCGCCAATACCGACCGTACAAGCCCTGCCCATCACCGATACCGACCGTACAAGCCCTGCCCATCACCGATACCGACCGTACAAGCCCTGCCCACCCTCGCCAATACCAACCGTACAAGCCCTGCCCATCACCAACCGTACAAGCCCTGCCCATCACCCTCGCCAATACCAACCGTACAAGCCCTGCCCATCACCCTCGCCAATACCAACCGTACAAGCCCTGCCCATCACCCTCGCCAATACCAACCGTACAAGCCCTGCCCATCACCCTCGCCAATACCAACCGTACAAGCCCTGCCCATCACCCTCGCCAATACCAACCGTACAAGCCCTGCCCATCACCCTCGCCAATACCAACCGTACAAGCCCTGCCCATCACCCTCGCCAATACCAACCTCAACAAGCCCTGCCCATCACCCTCGCCAATACCAACAAGCCCTGCCCATCACCCTCGCCGATACCAACCGTACAAGCCCTGCCCATTACCCTTGCTGATACCAAACGTACAAGCCCTGCCCATCACCCTCACCGATACCAACCGTACAAGCCCTACCCATTACCGTCGCCGATACCAACCTCAACAAGCCCTGCCCATTACCCTCGCTGATACCAACCTCAACAAGCCCTGCCCATCACCCTCGCCGATACCAACCTCAACCGTACAAGGCCTGCCCGTACAAATCTCACCTGTATCACCTTTGGTGGTACCAAACTCACCCATATAACCCTGAACCCTACTAACCTTGCTCCCATCAACCTCCTCCAAACCAACTGGGCCACTTGTATCAACATTTCCTGAACCAAACCTTGCCCATTCCAGCGTGCCCTGCATGCACCGACAAAAGCCAAGCTGCCACTGCTCTAATTCTCTGTCGCATACCCGGTGTTATCCACATATGTAAACCCCATCCTGCTTGATAAGTCTACAGGAGCGTTAATAAAGTGACCAGCATAACCAAACATGTGATTTCTCCAGCAGAAAATCTGTGCCCTAGTGGCGGGCTCCGGGGGCACTGCAAGTGTATGGGCACGACGTCCCAATCAGCCAGGGATACGCCGTGTATGATTATCCCATGTCAAACCGAACCTTGTATTTTAAAGGAGTTTTTAGGAACGTTTTGATGCAATGGAAAAACCAACAAAATCCATCCTGTGATTTGGAAAAAAAAGTCCGTATCTGTGCGCCTGCCCCACCCAGCGAGAAGAGCCCGGGAAGCCGGTGTACACGGGTGCTTCCATGCCCTCTCGGCAATAAAAAACCTCTACCCTGTGTGCCCCCCGCGCTCCATGCCCTGCACCGTGGGATGGCAGGACGCCAGGCTGTAATGTGCGGCTTACATGGCGTTTATTTAATTGGGACCAGCGCGGGCTGCTACACAAACACACACTCAGCTCGCACGCCCGGACACACAGGGCTCTCTTGTTTCGGACCGTGCCAGACACAGGCGCGAGTGTCACCAGTCAGAACCCGGCCGCGTGAAAGGCGTTTCATTCCTAGAAGATGGCATTCAGGCCCCGGCCGCAGCTCGAGGCGGTCGCGTCTGCGAGGGTCCGAGGGATGGAACGGGTTAGGGTTTGCAACCGTTAATCAGCCGCGACATGTGCTACTCATTATCTGACCGTCACAGCTAGCCTCCCCTGAGACAACACAAACAACAACGGCATCTGTGTGTACATACACGAGCCCGAGACGTCCACTTCAAAGCCAAGAGCCATTAAGAAAGCCTAGGAGCCAACTACACCATTTTAGGAGCCAGGCAAAGATTTCCACACAGCTATTACAAGCCGGAGGCAAGGTTCTAGGAGCCTGTGGCTACCAGACCCTTGAGTGCGGCAAGCCTCCCGACACACAAGACCAAGCCATCAAATTTAGGAGCCAGTCAAAGATTGCCATGTATGTTTGCAGAATAGCCCAGAAATTCAGAAGTCGTGAGGTAAAAATGTTAGGAGCCTGTGGCTACCCAGGCCATTATCAAACTCAGGGGCCAATCACACATTTTAAAGGAGCCAAGCATTGTCCATATGTGCAGAATATGGAGAAAGATTTCTACCTGGCTCCTAAATCTGAGCCAGTGGCTACCTGCCCCCAAACATCAATGTAAATTCTCACCACGATCAGGAGATCCTGCCAGAAGTAGGACCTTAGAAAATGACTTACCGGTATTTTTTTTTTTTTTTAAATGGCTCCAAAAAAAAAGTCAAATACACTATTTTAGGAGCCAGGCGATGTTTGGCAAACAGTTTGCATAGACAGATCCCCAAAAATTCTAGGAGCCCGTGGGAGGATGGGCAGTGAAGATAAATCGGGGTTTACTGGCCCTCGGGCCACTTCTCCCACATACAGGGCCCAGGAAGCCACGGGCTACGTGAATTTTACCTCTGGCTACTAAAATGTCTGGATTATTCTACACAAAAAAAGCAGTAAAGAAACATCGTCCGCCTCCTAAAAATGTCTAGTTGGCTCCTACTTTTATTCTTAGGCTGGGGTCAGACGAGCGCAGTGTTCACGTCCGTGTCGCCGCACATTTTAACGTCCGTGGTAGTATACAATCATGATCAATAGAGACCCACACACGAAGTGCGTGCGCACAACGGACGCGGCAAACGGACGCAAGTTAGGCAAGAACGTGTATCCGCTAGAACGGACGCACAGAGTGCGCTGCGTCCGCATAGCTTTGTGTGTGAGTGATGGGACGTAGTCAGACGGACGCATTTATACGCCCAGCATTTTTGACGGACAAAATGTTTTTCAGATTAATTTATTTTCCTTCTACATCCGTCAAAAATAATGTCAGTCACAAAAACGGCCTGTGCGGCCACTACCGCGTCTTCCGGCAGAAAGTACGTCCTTTGTGCACGGGCGCACAGTCTGTACAGAATGCGCTCGTCTGACCCGAGCCTAAACCTGCAAATCCCTGACGCAGCGAGCCTGTCCGCCATCTTGAAAACGCCAACATTTACGCGATCGATTGTTCGGCTCCACAAAGCGCGTCTGTGCCGGTATTGTATAGATTGATGCATATTTCTGTCCCCCCCCCCCCATTTTCGTGTCTGCCCTGTAGCGCCAGATTAACATAGGGGCAAATGGAGCAGTAGCTCCAGGCCCATGCCTCAGAATAGGCCCAGAGAAAGGATAACTAGGTCAGCATTTGGACCACTGTATCTCCAATTCCATAGAAGCTACATGGTCACGTGAGGAATCACTGGGAAGGCCAGAGCAGGACCTTTCCGATAAAACCAAACATGACAAGGTTTTAAGTAAAACAATAAAAATATACTTTTTCTTTCCAACATAGTAATATTTTTCACTTTTCAATTATAAAGTAACTGCACTCACTCACCATCACATGTCTCATGTCACCAACACGTGTGGAGGTGATGGTAAAATCCATTGTTACGAATGGTTACATCAAAAACCTAAACCGCCGCACTGCAGCAAAGAGCCGGGGGGGGGGGACGGGGACTTTGGACCCCGCGTCACTAATCTTTACACCCTAACAAGGTCAAGTGAGGTGTAATTGGGCAGGGCAGGGTCTGGCCTTTGCATTAATACCAAACCGGACCATGTAAATCTAAAGAAAATATATATATTTTTTAAATAAATTTTTGGTTCAAAAGTGATGGTATTGTCCATTTGTCACATATAAAATGAGCAACACCACTGCCATTACTCCTTCTCATTTCCCGCGCTGGGAGCAAGGTCAGTGTTATATACATAGTCATATTATTCATTAAAAAAACCTGTTCCAAAACACAAGGGAAATATATCATTTTAACCAAAAAATATGAAATATTTTCTCAGAAAAATGCAGTAACAGCTTCTCATTTCACATTTTTTTAACAAGAATTCCCTATAGAATATAAAAGCACAAAAGGTTTGGATGATAAAAAAACGGGAAAGAAAATTATTCATTCAGATTTCAATTTATCTCACAGTAGCCGCCCCCCCCCGGGCTACACCTACCCGCAGCCGCCCCCCCCGGCTACACCTACCCGCAGCCGCCCCCCCCCAGGGCTACACCTACCCGCAGCCGCCCCCCCCAGGGCTACACCTACCCGCAGCCCCCCCCCCCCAGGGCTACACCTACCCGCAGCCGCCCCCCCCCAGGGCTACACCTACCCGCAGCCGCCCCCCCCCAGGGCTACACCTACCCGCAGCCGCCCCCCCCGGGCTACACCTACCCGCAGCCGCCCCCCCCGGGCTACACCTACCCGCAGCCGCCCCCCCCCAGGGCTACACCTACCCGCAGCCGCCCCCCCCCAGGGCTACACCTACCCGCAGCCGCCCCCCCCGGGCTACACCTACCCGCAGCCGCCCCCCCCCCCCAGGGCTACACCTACCCGCAGCCGCCCCCCCCCAGGGCTACACCTACCCGCAGCCGCCCCCCCCGGGCTACACCTACCCGCAGCCGCCCCCCCCGGGCTACACCTACCCGCGGCCGCCCCCCCCGGGCTACACCTACCCGCGGCCGCCCCCCCCGGGCTACACCTACCCGCAGCCGCCCCCCCGGGCTACACCTACCCGCAGCCGCACTATTAAAGTAACCAGAAATATGTTTTCATTTCACTAAATTACAAAAAAAGCCCCCAAAATATTCAGCTCCAGCCCCATAGATATCTTAATCCGGGCCTGTGTAGCGCGGAGGGTCTTTGCGCATCTCCCAGCATCCTTTGCAGGTCGGCCCATTGGCGCGATGTTCAGCAGTTTGGTTCCAGCTTTATTTAAGTCCCGTTCGTAAAAGATGACCGTTCTGAGGATTCTAGGCCCAAACCGACCTTGTCGTGATGGGGTTAACACCCGCTGGCCCATTCTCCGAAGGGTTAACAGTAAATATTACCGAAGCATCTCCACCCCTGCTGCTGCTGCTGGATCTTGTTCTAATTAAGCGTCGTTTTCCCCCTTTTCTCTCGGATTTCACAGGACGGGCCCCATATTTGGTGCGGGACGCAGCTGTCCTCCCTTCTCTCCTGCAGAGGCTGGCACGGAGCATCTGGAGACAGTAAGACATCACAGGGACACCCCGAAGGCACGAGAGGGGGGGGCTGCCCACCAAACACGCACAGGAAACTGCCCGGCACATCGTGCCAGCTCCGTGCCACAAAGGGCCTCACTGACCAGAACCACAGCGGCCGCCAGGCCGGGGCAGACCCAACAGAACCAAATCCACGGCGGTTTTACTGGAAAGGTGGATAAAAACACACCTCAGGTTTTATCAGCAATTCTGAAAACATGAACGACACAAATCCCAGACTCCCTGTATTGTGTCCTCTCTGTGTAATGCAGACATCAGTAAATCCCAGGCTCCCCGTATTGTGTCCTCTCTATTATGTGTAACGCAGACATATCAGTAAATCCCGGGCTTGCTGTATTGTGTCCTCTCTATTATGTGTAACGCAGACATATCAGTAAATCCCAGGCTCCCCGTATTGTGTCCTCTCTATTATGTGTAACGCAGACATATCAGTAAATCCCAGGCTCCCTGTATTGTGTCCTCTCTATTATGTGTAACGCAGACATATCAGTAAATCCCAGGCTCCCCGTATTGTGTCCTCTCTATTATGTGTAACGCAGACATATCAGTAAATCCCAGGCTCCCCGTATTGTGTCCTCTCTATTATGTGTAACGCAGACATATCAGTAAATCCCAGGCTCCCCGTATTACATGTAACAGACACCTGAGTAAATCCCAGGCTCCCCGTATTGTGTCCTCTCTATTATGTGTAACGCAGACATATCAGTAAATCCCAGGCTCCCCGTATTGTGTCCTCTCTATTATGTGTAACGCAGACATATCAGTAAATCCCAGGCTCCCCGTATTGTGTCCTCTCTATTATGTGTAACGCAGACATATCAGTAAATCCCAGGCTCGCTGTATTACATGTAACAGACACTTGAGTAAATCCCAGGCTCACTGTATTGTGTCCTCTCTGTGTTATGCAGCAGAGTATCAAGAGACCAATCTAGGACAAACAAGGGTGGTAAGGAAGTCCCCAATCGCTAACAGAAGACTTGATCCACACTTGCCAATCTGGTCTCCATGAGGAGATCATTGTGGTCCCATCTCTTGGCCAGGCCAGGTTTAAAGAGGTGACATTGATCTCACTCTGGAAGTCTGAGAAGGGGCAGTGGACCTCTTGCTCTGATTGGCCAAATATTGGTCTGTGACTTTAATTTACTAAGAGGAACCGAAGAAGAACATTGTAACCTGGTGGGACAACCCAACAAAGTGCTCTTCTACGACATTGATCGGTACCTCGCCCTCAAAAAAGGGTCCATTAAAACAAGCCAGGGAGTGGTTTCACAAACACATTGTGAGGGTCTTCTGAGTGACCGATCCACAACCAACTCCCCTATCTGGTCTACAAGACTCTGGCCAAATCGTGGGGTGGGAAATGACACGAACATGGACCCTTGTGGAAACCGCAGATTTACCAGGTGTGATGGACTGGCCCAGCACCCTCAGCCAGAAACGGGGGTTCAGGACATTGATGTTCAATAAACTGCGTGTTTGTGCCGTTGCACCAACAATCCTGCATTCTGGAGGGGAGGAAGGATGTACCTGTAAATAAAAAGTGTCTTGTTGTATATTGTGTAATGTTATGCCGGACTAGATCTGCCGCGGTTGCCGCCATTTTCTACCGCCTCGTGTTCGGATCGGGTGGAGCAGGAGGTAAAATGGCCGATTCGGACCATCCGGTCCCGAATCGGCAACGCCCCGATTCGTGTGAGCCAATGATACCTGTGTGGGCGGGCAGGGGGTTTTCCAGATGTGGAGCTCGTGGTGAAAGTTATAAATGCATGTGTGTTAAAATAAAAGTTGTCTTTGGTTGAGTTCATGCAGCTGCGTCTCGTGTCTCTGTTCACCGACCGTATCTGACATCCCTCGTGATTCAGAACGCAGGGCGAATCGGAGGAATATCACGTGCCGCTGCCGCGCGATCCGAATACCTCTAGCCGACGGAACCCTTTTCGTTAACTACCGGGAGATCCGAAGAATCACTACCCTGCCGGGCGCGGCGCATCGACTACCGCGTGATCCGGAAGTTACTGCAGGTCGAAGGGAGATTCCTGTAGCCGCGGAGAGAGCCGAATTGGTCAGCGCCGCACAGCGAAGGGTCACAACGACCGCTGGGCGATCCGAATACCTCCGAACGATCGACCGCTTGCCAACTCGATTACCGGGAGATCCGGATAGGTCAGTGTTGTGCCCCGAATAAGCGCATCGTCCGCCGGGTGATACGAGAAGACCTCTGAACGATCGACCATTGGTTAACCCGGTTACTGGGAGATCCGAATCTTCGCGGAGAGAATCTGTTCTGATCTTTAACCATAAAAGCTCCTGCACAGGTCAGTGGCCAGCTGCTCGGGACGCTGAGTGTCATCCCTCAGTGGTCGGGCTGGGTTTACGTCAAGGTCCCCCTCGCTACGTCTGACATCTTGCTCACGAAGCTGTACCCGGCCGCTCGAGACGCCGAGTGTCACAACCTTGGTAGTCGGGCCGGTGGGATAACAGAAAGGGGGGAGAAGACCTCAACGCAGATTTGAGCACACCCGCAGGCGGACGAGACACCTTTCCGTCACACCAGGCAACATGGACATTTCCGCAAAGGATTCCCCCTGTTCAAGCAGCAGATCAGATTCCCACCATAACACCACTGGCTGGGAGGACCACGTCATACCAAACTGAAGGCAGAAGATGGTTCTCCAAGGTCCCAGGACTCTCTCATGATGAACATGACCTCCGATTAGCAGACCGCAGAATTCAACAGAAACAAGCAGATCTAAGGCAGGAGGCACCGGACGGGGGGGGGGGGGTCGGCAACCTTGGCCCTCCGGATGTTTTTGAACTAAACCTCCCATGATGCTCAGCCACTCATCAGGTTGGGAACGCATGGGAAATGCCGCTCCAAAACATCTGAAAGGCCGAGGTTACTGACCCCTGGACTACAATTCCCGCAAAGGCAACGCGGTGCGTCTTCGGCATTTTCCGAGCCCAGTGGGTGGCTGGAGAAGGTCGGGGGTGATAGTCCGGCCCACATTAAGGCTGTCGACGTCGCGGCCCCCCAGATGTTGATTTCTACAATTCTTTGCGTGTAATAGATGGCCGGGGCATCATGGGAGTTGTAGTTCAGAAATATATTTGGGGCCAGAGTTTGTCAGCCCTGGCTTACATGGTAATCGCCCTGTGGCAGCCGATGGGTTAAGCGCGGGCTGTGATGTGCCCCTTTCTGGACGGTGAGACTGCGCGGGGAGAGCGTCGGAATATTAAGTTGCCGAGTCAGCGCGCGCCTTCGCCTCCTGATCAAAACCTTTTCCTGGACTGAAAGGGCCCTTGAGAATGAGGGAAGGAGCGCGGCGTCCGCGGCCAGAGAGTGAGCTCTACAGGCAGGTATGCGATGGAGGGGGGGGGGGCAGCGTTAACCCCCGCATCCAAATCACACCGGGATACGGCAGGTTCACAGAACAGATTGAGAGAATGTGGACCCCCCCCCCCCCCCGCCGCCATGACCAGTTGGTACAAACCCAGCGAATAAAAGAAATTATAGATTAGGACGTTTCATAAAAATATATCAAGAAAACCTGCGCGGGATTCTAATCGCCCCCAGCGGCTATCACATGTGCTGTGGTTGAGTTGGCGCATGATGATTGGCTATGGGCATTGCCCAATCCCAGTGACAGGTAGCCATTGGCTCCTAAAATGTCACCCCTGGCTCCCAAACATCTAGATTATTTAACACAAATCTACGTAAAAACCGTCGGCCTGGCTCCCAGACGTCGGCCTGGCTCCACCAGCTGCCAAGAACAATATAACTTGATATAAAGCGACTGATTACGGCTTCAATTTGCCAGAAGATACGAGACGCCGGCGTTCTATTCCATGTCTGTGATAAAGACCACCTGCCCAATTTACAGCGCCACAAACCGAGACCCCGGCCACCCCGGGTTACAGCGCCACAAACCGAGACCCCCGACTGACCAAGGCTACAGAGCCACAAACAGCAGATACTCCATACCCCTTTACATGTGAGGGGGGGGGGTACAGCACATACCCCATACCCCTTTACATGGGGGGGGGGTACAGCACATACCCCATACCCCTTTACATGGGGGGGGGTACAGCAGATACTCCATACCCCTTTACATGGGGGGTACAGCAGATACTCCATACCCCTTTACATGGGGGGGGGGGGTACAGCAGATACTCCATATCCCTTTACATGGGGGGGGTACAGCAGATACTCCATACCCCTTTACATGGGGGGGGGGTACAGCAGATACTCCATACCCCCTTACATGGGGGGGGGGGGTACAGCAGATACTCCATACCCCTTTACATGGGGGGGGGGTACAGCAGATACTCCATATCCCTTTACATGGGGGGGGTACAGCAGATACTCCATACCCCTTTACATGGGGGGGGGGTACAGCAGATACTCCATACCCCTTTACATGGGGGGGGGGTGCAGCAGATACTCCATACCCCTTTACATGGGGGGGGGTACAGCAGATACTCCATACCCCTTTACAGGGGGGGGGTACAGCAGATACTCCATACCCCTTTACATGGGGGGGGGTACAGCAGATACTCCATACCCCTTTACATGGGGGGGGTACAGCAGATACTCCATACCCCTTTACATGGGGGGGTACAGCAGATACTCCATACCCCTTTACATGGGGGGGGGGGTACAGCAGATACTCCATACCCCTTTACACAGGCGGTTGCCTCCATTGTCTTTTTCCTGTAGGTAAATCAAAGGGAAGACAAAAAGGCTATAAAAGGAGAAACAGAATCCATTAACCTCCCTCAGCATAATAAAACACAGGGTTATACCAGTTCCCGGGGCCTGGGGGGGGGGGCTGGCGGGGCCTGGGGGGGGGGGCTGACTCACTGCTGCTCCTTTATACCCAAATTTACATCTAAAAGAAGGGCTTTGAACTCAGCCGGGACGCAGGAAGTTTACCTGGAAATGGAGAAAATAAAACCCCTCCCCGGGGACACCGGCTCCTAAAAGGTTAACCCTGGCTCCTAAAAGGTTAACCCTGGCTCCTAAATTTCTGGGAAATCCTACCGGCTCCTGAAAATCTGGAGCTTTTACCCAAATCTTCCTCCCGGCTCCCACGTTTGATCCAAAAAT
The DNA here is from genome assembly GCA_009667805.1 of Leptobrachium leishanense. Classification (NCBI taxonomy): domain Eukaryota; kingdom Metazoa; phylum Chordata; class Amphibia; order Anura; family Megophryidae; genus Leptobrachium; species Leptobrachium leishanense. The sequence continues at coordinate 338,452,159 of CM019067.1, read as the reverse complement.
CCCTGCGCTAATGCAATGGACGATCCTGGGAAGCGTCGACATAATCTGTAGCGCTGTACAAAATGCAACCGAGAACTTTATCCAGAGTGGTGCGTGCATGATACCGACGCGCAGCTGCCATGTCCTTGCGGTTTGGCCGCTCTGTGCCAGGTCAAGCCCCTTTAAATCGCTTTTATTCTGGCCGCCATGTTGGCGATTTCGATGAGGTGAGCGCCAAGCTATTAAATACACAATGAAAGAGGTTTTAACCCTGCGCATGCTTAGGATTGCAGCTACTCAAATGTGCAGCAAATTAAAGGGTTAATGTTAACAGAGGCTCCTGGTGACTAATGGAAGTGGTTGACATCACAGCATCCAGAAGACGGGCGTCTCGCCCCATCCTGCCGAACCCTTTGATGGGATGAGCGGGACGGATTTTCATGGCATGTTAGGACAGGTTTGCGCTTCCCTCTCCGCTCGCCCGGGCAGAAAACCTCCCGTCTATTATTATTTTAACCTGACTTCATAGCGCGGAAACACACAACGCGTTTTGTCTGCCAGGAGGACACACGCAGAGAGCACGCCTTACCTGGCGCCAGAAGAGCTTGCAATCTAAATTCGCCACGGCGTCGTGGAGATAGAATGAAAAATAGTGACACAATGTGAGGATAATAATGAACGGCCGCGGGAGGAGCAAGAAGCGCGCGGGAGGAGCAAGAAGCGCGCGGGAGGAGCAAGAAGCGGAGCAAGAAGCGCGCGGAGGAGCAAGAAGCGGAGCAAGAAGCGCGCGGGAGGAGCAAGAAGCGGAGCAAGAAGCGCGCGGGAGGAGCAAGAAGCGGAGCAAGAAGCGCGCGGGAGGAGCAAGAAGCGGAGCAAGAAGCGCGCGGGAGGAGCAAGAAGCGGAGCAAGAAGCGCGCGGGAGGAGCAAGAAGCGGAGCAAGAAGCGCGCGGGAGGAGCAAGAAGCGGAGCAAGAAGCGCGCGGGAGGAGCAAGAAGCGGAGCAAGAAGCGCGCGGGAGGAGCAAGAAGCGCGCGGGAGGAGCAAGAAGCGCGCGGGAGGAGCAAGAAGCCCGCGGGAGGAGCAAGAAGCCCGCGGGAGGAGCAAGAAGCCCGCGGGAGGAGCAAGAAGCCCGCGGGAGGAGCAAGAAGCCCGCGGGAGGAGCAAGAAGCCCGCGGGAGGAGCAAGAAGCGCGCAGGAGGAGCAAGAAGCGCGCAGGAGGAGCAAGAAGCGCGCAGGAGGAGCAAGAAGCGCGCGGTGCGGCGGCGGAGACTTCCATTACAAAATTTACCCTTTTGCCCAAATTTTGTCCTGGTTTGGTGAAGAAACGTAGAAATCCCGGCATCGCGCCGCCACTTTATTTCCCCCAATCCGGGGTTTGATCGACGTCTCTCCCTCCTCACAGAAGATTTGAGCCAAACACGTGTTTTTAGTAGCCAGGCAAGATTTTCCAATTTCTGAAGAACATTCCAGATATCCGGGAGCCCGACGCAGGATCCCCGGGAGCCCCGACGCGGAATCCCGACGCAGAATCCCCGGGAGCCCCGACGCAGAATCCCGACGCAGAATCCCCGGGAGCCCCGACGCAGAATCCCGACGCAGAATCCCCGGGAGCCCCGACGCAGAATCCCGACGCAGAATCCCGACGCAGAATCCCCGGGAGCCCCGACGCAGAATCCCGACGCAGAATCCCCGGGAGCCCCGACGCAGAATCCCCGGGAGCCCCGACGCAGAATCCCGACGCAGAATCCCCGGGAGCCCCGACGCGGAATCCCGACGCAGAATCCCCGGGAGCCCCGACGCGGAATCCCGACGCAGAATCCCCGGGAGCCCCGACGCGGAATCCCGACGCAGAATCCCCGGGAGCCCCGACGCGGAATCCCGACGCAGAATCCCCGGGAGCCCCGACGCGGAATCCCGACGCAGAATCCCCGGGAGCCCCGACGCGGAATCCCGACGCAGAATCCCCGGGAGCCCCGACGCAGAATCCCCGGGAGCCCCGACGCAGAATCCCGACGCAGAATCCCCGGAGCCCCGACGCAGAATCCCGACGCAGAATCCCGACGCAGAATCCCCGAGAATCCCGACGCAGAATCCCCGGGAGCCCCGACGCAGAATCCCGACGCAGAATCCCCGGGAGCCCCGACGCAGAATCCCGACGCAGAATCCCCGGAGCCCCGACGCAGAATCCCGACGCAGAATCCCCGGGAGCCCCGACGCAGAATCCCCGGAGCCCCGACGCAGAATCCCGACGCAGAATCCCCGGGAGCCCCGACGCAGAATCCCGACGCAGAATCCCCGGAGCCCCGACGCAGAATCCCCGGGAGCCCCGACGCGGAATCCCGACGCAGAATCCCCGGAGCCCCGACGCGGAATCCCGACGCAGAATCCCCGGGAGCCCCGACGCGGAATCCCGACGCAGAATCCCCGGGAGCCCCGACGCAGAATCCGGGAGCCCCGACGCAGAATCCCCGGGAGCCCCGACGCAGAATCCCCGGGAGCCCCGACGCAGAATCCCCGGGAGCCCCGACGCAGAATCCCGACGCAGAATCCCCGGGAGCCCCGACGCAGAATCCCGACGCAGAATCCCGACGCAGAATCCCCGGGAGCCCCGACGCAGAATCCCCGGGAGCCCCGACGCAGAATCCCGACGCAGAATCCCCGGGAGCCCCGACGCAGAATCCCGACGCAGAATCCCCGGGAGCCCCGACGCGGAATCCCCCGGGAGCCCCGACGCGGAATCCCCCGGGAGCCCCGACGCGGAATCCCGCGGGAGCCCCCCACGCGGAATCCCCCCACGCGGAATCCCCCCACGCGGAATCCCCCCACGCGGAATCCCCCCACGCGGAATCCCCGGGAGCCCCACGCGGAATCCCCGGGAGCCCCACGCGGAATCCCCGGGAGCCCCGACGCAGAATCCCGACGCAGAATCCCCGGGAGCCCCGACGCGGAATCCCCCGGGAGCCCCGACGCGGAATCCCCCGGGAGCCCCGACGCGGAATCCCCCGGGAGCCCCGACGCGGAATCCCGCGGGAGCCCCCCACGCGGGAGCCCCCCACGCGGGAGCCCCCCACGCGGGAGCCCCCCACGCGGGAGCCCCCCACGCGGAATCCCCCCACGCGGAATCCCCGGGAGCCCCACGCGGAATCCCGACGCGGGAGCCCCACGCGGAATCCCCGGAGCCCCACGCGGAATCCCGACGCGGGAGCCCCACGCGGAATCCCGACGCGGGAGCCCCACGCGGAATCCCCGGGAGCCCCACGCGGAATCCCCGCGCAGAATCCCCGGGAGCCCCACGCGGAATCCCCAGGAGCCCGACGCGGAATCCCCACGCAGAATCCCCACGCAGGAGCCCGACGCAGGAGCCCGACGCAGGAGCCGCGGGAGCCCCATGCAGAATCCCAGGAGCCGGAGGTCAAACACTGACACCCAAAAGGAGGTTTCTGAACTACAACTCCCATGATGCGCCAGCTGTCTGTTGCATTCAAAGAATTCTGGGAATTGTAGGCCATCATCATCATCTCGGGGTCCATATTGAAACATCCAGACAAGACAAACTGCCCCAATCTGAGCACGAAACTAAACCATGTGACCTCTTGAAACACGTTGGGGGAAAAAATGCACCAACATGTTACACGGCGCGGTACAGCTTGTGTAAAAATATTGCAAAAAAAGAAGTAAATCAAAACAACAGATACTGTGCAGAATCCGATCAATTTAAGATGAAAAAAGTCACTTTTCAGGGATGACACGAGGGGTTTGCCTACTAAACAGGGACACGAGAACCAGATTTGCCTGAAAGGCACCCAGAGATTCAGGAAGGAAGCAACGCGGCATTCAGGAAGGAAGCAACGCGGCATTCAGGAAGGAAGCAACGCGGCATTCAGGAAGGAAGCAACGCGGCATTCAGGAAGGAAGCAACGCGGCATTCAGGAGGTTTCTGGAGCTTTACACAGCTTCCTTCACCTCCTCACAAGTCACCGTTATGGGGTTTATCTGCTAAACAGTGAAGAGGAAAAAACTTCCACGTTTTAGGCAAAATTGTGGAGAAACGGTCAGTTTGCAGTTTAGCAGATAAACCCCCCTTGAAGCAACATCTGGCAGAGGCAGCAGAAATACCCATAATATCACAGCCGGGTTATCCAGGAATGTGGTTTCTGGAAAGATTAGGAGTCCCGGGGTATAGGGGTGCATGATTATTGGGGGTCCCGGCTGCTCATTACAGATCACTAAAATTCTGAGCCCCCCCCCCCCCATATTTAAAAGGATAGACAGATCATTCCGGCCGCGATTCGTCAAAATGTGCCATTTCACCCCAAAAAAAATAATCCCAGCGTTTCCAGGGCTGCGCGTCGAGGGGGGGGGGGGGGGGAGGGTCTGATGTAACAAAACATAAAACGCTCAGAAGAGGTAAAGAAATTTTTTTTAAAAAAAACAAAAAAAAACACAGAAATATTATAAACCAAACCTCAAATAAAATGGGATCTGAAACCCCCAAACCTGGCACAAGACCCCCAAATCTGGCACCAGGGCATTCAAATTTATCACCTGGACCCCTCCCTCCCCCCAAACCAGGCACTCTTATCACACAGACATAAAATGTGATGGTAAAATCCCTCAGGGGCCGCCGGACCCCCAGCACGGGGCGCACAGCCCGCAAACCCAGCACTCAGACCCCAGAGCAGGCGCTGCGACCACCTCCAAGGCAGCAGCAACAGCACTGCGCGGGACGGGGGCATTTTCTGGAGGAGCATCGCTCCATAACAAGCGTCACAAAGCAGCCAGCGCAGAGGCTGAGCGCCCGCCGGGCACCAGGGACCCACCTTGGAGAGCAGCAGCAGGGAGGCGGCGAGCAGGGCCCCCCTCAGATCCATGGCCCCCGGGCGAAAGATCCGGCTTCAGCTCCTGCCCCGGACACAAAGTGACCCCAAAAAGGAGATCCCAGCTCCAGGAGAAGAGATGGAGGAGTGTGGCCCCTGAGCCCCTCTGAGTGTGGCCCCTGAGCCCCTCTGAGTGTGGCCCCTGAGCCCCTCTGAGTGTGGCCCCTGAGCCCCTCTGAGTGTGGCCCCTGAGCTCCTCTGAGTGTGGCCCCTGAGCCCCTCTGAGTGTGGCCCCTAGGTCCTGCTCTCACTGTGCCAGGCTGCTGGGGGAGGGGGGGCGCAGGGGTGAGTGGGGTCTGCACAGTGAGTGAGCTCAGCCTCTCTGCCATCCAGACATAAAGAGAGGATGGATGAGGTCGGTGGGGGGGGGGGGGGAGAGAACCTCCCAAATCCTTAAAAAATCCAGCAGCCTGCAGGCCGGTGATTGGAGGAGACAGGAGGGGAGGAGGGGCAGGTGAGGGAGGAGGAGGAGGAGGAGGGGCAGAAACACAGACAATGGCCTTTTAACTGAGTGACTGATGGGAGACTCAGACTGATTCTTACAGGGAACCCGCCCTGCTGCTGCTGAAAACTGCTTACAGGGAACACCCCCCCCGAGAAAAGGGTCTGCTTACAGGGAACACCCCCCCAGAGAAAAAGGGTCTGCTTACAGGGAACACCCAGAGAAAAGGGGTCTGCTTACAGGGAACACCCAGAGAAAAGGGTCTGCTTACAGGGAACACCCAGAGAAAAGGGGTCTGCTTACAGGAACACCCAGAGAAACTGGGTCTGCTTACAGGGAACACCCAGAGAAAAGGGTCTGCTTACAGGGAACACCCAGAGAAACTGGGTCTGCTTACAGGGAACTCCCAGAGAAAAGGGGTCTGCTTACAGGGAACACCCAGAGAAAAAGGTCTGCTTACAGGGAACTCCCAGAGAAAAAGGGTCTGCTTACAGGGAACACCCAGAGAAAAGGGGTCTGCTTACAGGGAACACACCCAGAGAAAAGGGTCTGCTTACAGGGAACCCAGAGAAAAGGGTCTGCTTACAGGGAACACCCAGAGAAAAGGGGTCTGCTTACAGGGAACACCCAGAGAAAAGGGTCTGCTTACAGGGAACACCCAGAGAAAAGGGTCTGCTTACAGGGAACTCCCAGAGAAAAGGGGTCTGCTTACAGGGAACACCCAGAGAAAAAGGGTCTGCTTACAGGGAACACCCAGAGAAAAGGGTCTGCTTACAGGGAACACCCAAGAAAAGGGGTCTGCTTACAGGGAACCCAGAGAAAAAGGGTCTGCTTACGGGAACACCCCAGAGAAAAGGGTCTGCTTACAGGGAACACCCAGAGAAACTGGGTCTGCTTACAGGGAACACCCAGAGAAAAGGGTCTGCTTACAGGGAACACCCAGAGAAAAGGGTCTGCTTACAGGGAACACCCAGAGAAAAGGGTCTGCTTACAGGGAACACCCAGAGAAAAGGGTCTGCTTACAGGGAACACCCAGAGAAAAGGGGTCTGCTTACAGGGAACCACCCAGAGAAACTGGGTCTGCTTACAGGGAACACCCAGAGAAAAGGGGTCTGCTTACAGGGAACACCCAGAGAAAAGGAAAGGGGCTGCTTACAGGGAACTCCCAGAGAAAAGGGGTCTGCTTACAGGGAACACCCAGAGAAAAAGGGTCTGCTTACAGGGACACCCAGAGAAAAGGGGTCTGCTTACAGGGAACACCCAGAGAAAAGGGTCTGCTTACAGGGAACACCCAGAGAAAAAGGGTCTGCTTACAGGGAACACCCAGAGAAAAGGGTCTGCTTACAGGGAACTCCCAGAGAAAAAGGGTCTGCTTACAGGGAACACACCCAGAGAAAAAGGGTCTGCTTACAGGGAACACCCAGAGAAAAGGGGTCTGCTTACAGGGAACACCAGAGAAACTGGGTCTGCTTACAGGGAACACCCAGAGAAAAGGGTCTGCTTACAGGGAACACCAGAGAAAAGGGGTCTGCTTACAGGGAACACCCAGAGAAAAAGGGTCTGCTTACAGGGAACACCCAGAGAAAGGGGTCTGCTTACAGGGAACACCAGAGAAAAGGGGTCTGCTTACAGGGAACACCCAGAGAAAAAGGTCTGCTTACAGGGAACACCCAGAGAAAAGGGTCTGCTTACAGGGAACTCCCAGAGAAAAGGGTCTGCTTACAGGGACACCCAGAGAAAAAGGGTCTGCTTACAGGGAACTCCCCAGAGAAAAGGGGTCTGCTTACAGGGAAACACCACAGAGAAAAGGGTCTGCTTACAGGGAACACCCAGAGAAAAGGTGTCTGCTTACAGGGAACACCCAGAGAAAAGGGTCTGCTTACAGGGAATCCCCCAGAGAAAAGGGGTCTGCTTACAGGGAACACCCCCCCCCCCCAGAGAAAAGGGTCTGCTTACAGGGAACACCCAGAGAAAAGGGGTCTGCTTACAGGGAACACCCCCAGAGAAAAGGGGTCTGCTTACAGGGAACACCCCCCCAGAGAAAGGGGTCTGCTTACAGGGAACACCCCCCCCCAGAGAAAAGGGGTCTGCTTACAGGGAACACCCAGAGAAAAGGGGTCTGCTTACAGGGAACACCCAGAGAAAAGGGGTCTGCTTACAGGGAACACCACCCAGAGAAGGGGTCTGCTTACAGGGAACCCAGAGAAAAGGGTCTGCTTACAGGGAACACCCAGAGAAAAGGGGTCTGCTTACAGGGAACACCCAGAGAAAAGGGGTCTGCTTACAGGGAACACCCAGAGAAAAGGGTCTGCTTACAGGGAACACCCAGAGAAAAGGGGTCTGCTTACAGGGAACACCCAGAGAAAAGGGGTCTGCTTACAGGGAACACCCCCCCCCAGAGAAAAGGGGTCTGCTTACAGGGAAACACTCCAGAGAAAAGGGGTCTGCTTACAGGGAACACCCCCCCCCAGAGAAAAGGGGTCTGCTTACAGGGAACACCCAGAGAAAAGGGTCTGCTTACAGGGAACACCCCCCAGAGAAAGGGGTCTGCTTACAGGGAACACCCCCCCAGAGAAAAGGGGTCTGCTTACAGGGAACACCCAGAGAAAAGGGTCTGCTTACAGGGAACACCCCCCCCCAGAGAAAAGGGGTCTGCTTACAGGGAACACCCAGAGAAAAGGGGTCTGCTTACAGGGAACACCCCCCCAGAGAAAAAGGTCTGCTTACAAGGAACACCCCCCCCCCAGAGAAAAGGGGTCTGGTTACAGGGAACACCCCCCAGAGAAAAGGGGTCTGCTTACAGGGAACACCCAGAGAAAAGGGTCTGCTTACAGGGAACACCCCCCAGAGAAAAGGGGTCTGCTTACAGGGAACACCCAGAGAAAAGGGGTCTGCTTACAGGGAACACCCAGAGAAAAGGGTCTGCTTACAGGGAACACCCAGAGAAAAGGGGTCTGCTTACAGGGAACACCCAGAGAAACTGGGTCTGCTTACAGGGAACACCCAGAGAAAAGGGTCTGCTTACAGGGAACACCCAGAGAAAAGGGGTCTGCTTACAGGGAACACCCAGAGAAAAGGGGTCTGCTTACAGGAGAACAGCCAAAAGAAAAGGGTCTGCTTACAGGGAACACCCAGAGAAACTGGGTCTGCTTACAGGGACACCCAGAGAAAAGGGTCTGCTTACAGGGAACACCCAGAGAAAAGGGTCTGCTTACAGGGAACTCCCAGAGAAAAGGGGTCTGCTTACAGGGAACACCCAGAGAAAAAGGGTCTGCTTACAGGGAACACCCAGAGAAAAGGGTCTGCTTACAGGGAACTCCCAGAGAAAAAGGGTCTGCTTACAGGGAACACACCCAGAGAAAAAGGTCTGCTTACAGGGAACACCCCAGAGAGAAGGGGTCTGCTTACAGGGAACACCCAGAAACTGGGTCTGCTTACAGGGAACACCCAGAGAAAAGGGTCTGCTTACAGGGAACACCCAGAGAAAAGGGGTCTGCTTACAGGGAACACCCAGAGAAAAGGGGTCTGCTTACAGGGAACACCCAGAGAAAAGGGGTCTGCTTACAGGGAACACCCAGAGAAAAGGGGTCTGCTTACAGGGAACACCCAGAGAAACTGGGTCTGCTTACAGGGAACACCCAGAGAAAAGGGGTCTGCTTACAGGGAACACCCAGAGAAAAGGGTCTGCTTACAGGGAACTCCCAGAGAAAAGGGGTCTGCTTACAGGGAACACCCAGAGAAAAAGGGTCTGCTTACAGGGAACACCCAGAGAAAAGGGTCTGCTTACAGGGAACTCCCAGAGAAAAAGGGTCTGCTTACAGGGAACACACCCAGAGAAAAAGGGTCTGCTTACAGGGAACACCCAGAGAAAAGGGGTCTGCTTACAGGGAACACCCAGAGAAAAGGGGTCTGCTTACAGGGAACACCCAGAGAAACTGGTCTGCTTACAGGGAACACCCCAGAGAAAAGGGTCTGCTTACAGGGAACTCCCAGAGAAAAGGGTTCTGCTTACAGGGAACACCCAGAGAAAAAGGGTCTGCTTACAGGGAACTCCCAGAGAAACTGGGTCTGCTTACAGGGAACACCCAGAGAAAAGGGTCTGCTTACAGGGAACTCCCAGAGAAAAGGGTCTGCTTACAGGGAACACCCAGAGAAAAAGGGTCTGCTTACAGGGAACTCCCAGAGAAAAGGGTCTGCTTACAGGGAACACACCCAGAGAAAAAGGGTCTGCTTACAGGGAACTCCCCCCAGAGAAAAGGGGTCTGCTTACAGGGAACACACACAGAGAAAAAGGGTCTGCTTACAGGGAACACCCAGAGAAAAGGTGTCTGCTTACAGGGAACACCCAGAGAAAAGGGGTCTGCTTACAGGGAACTCCCCCAGAGAAAAGGGGTCTGCTTACAGGGAACACCCCCCCCCCAGAGAAAAGGGGTCTGCTTACAGGGAACACCCAGAGAAAAGGGGTCTGCTTACAGGGAACACCCCCCAGAGAAAAGGGGTCTGCTTACAGGGAACACCCCCCCAGAGAGAAAGGGGTCTGCTTACAGGGAACACCCCCCCCCAGAGAAAAGGGGTCTGCTTACAGGGAACACCCAGAGAAAAAGGGTCTGCTTACAGGGAACACCCAGAGAAAAGGGGTCTGCTTACAGGGAACACACCCAGAGAAAAGGGGTCTGCTTACAGGGAACACCCAGAGAAAAGGGTCTGCTTACAGGGAACACCCAGAGAAAAGGGGTCTGCTTACAGGGAACACCCAGAGAAAAGGGGTCTGCTTACAGGGAACACCCAGAGAAAAGGGTCTGCTTACAGGGAACACCCCCCCAGAGAAAAGGGGTCTGCTTACAGGGAACACCAGAAAAAGGGGTCTGCTTACAGGGAACACCCCCCCCCAGAGAAAAGGGGTCTGCTTACAGGGAACTCCAGAGAAAAGGGGTCTGCTTACAGGGAACACCCCCCCCAGAGAAAAGGGGTCTGCTTAGGGAAACACCCAGAAAAAGGGTCTGCTTACAGGGAACCCCCCCAGAGAAAAGGGGTCTGCTTACAGGGAACACCCAGAGAAAAGGGTCTGCTTACAGGGAACACCCCCCCAGAGAAAAGGGGTCTGCTTACAGGGAACACCCAGAGAAAAGGGGTCTGCTTACAGGAACACCCCCCCAGAGAGAAAAGGGTCTGCTTACAGGGAACACCCCCCCCCCAGAGAAAAGGGTCTGGTTACAGGGAACACCCCCCAGAGAAAAGGGGTCTGCTTACAGGGAACACCCAGAGAAAAGGGTCTGCTTACAGGGAACACCCCCCCAGAGAAAAGGGTCTGCTTACAGGGAACACCAGAGAAAAGGGGTCTGCTTACAGGGAACACCCCCCCAGAGAAAAGGGGTCTGCTTACAGGGAACACCAGAGAAAAGGGTCTGCTTACAGGGAACACCCCCAGAGAAGGGGTCTGCTTACAGGGAACACCCAGAGAAAAGGGGTCTGCTTACAGGGAACCAGAGAAAAGGGGTCTGCTTACAGGGAACACCCAGAGAAAAGGGGTCTGCTTACAGGGAACTCCCAGAGAAAAGGGGTCTGCTTACAGGGACACACCAGAGAAAAAGGTCTGCTTACAGGGAACTCCCCCCAGAGAAAAGGGGTCTGCTTACAGGGAACACACACAGAGAAAAAGGGTCTGCTTACAGGGAACACCCAGAGAAAAAAGGTGTCTGCTTACAGGGAACACCCAGAGAAAAGGGTCTGCTTACAGGGAACTCCCCCCAGAGAAAAGGGGTCTGCTTACAGGGAACACCCCCCCCCCAGAGAAAAGGGGTCTGCTTACAGGGAACACCCAGAGAAAAGGGTCTGCTTACAGGGAACACCCCCCCAGAGAAAAGGGGTCTGCTTACAGGGAACACCCCCCCCCAGAGAAAAGGGGTCTGCTTACAGGGAACACCCCCCCAGAGAAAAGGGGTCTGCTTACAGGGAACACCCAGAGAAAAAGGGTCTGCTTACAGGGAACCCCAGAGAAAAGGGTCTGCTTACAGGGAACACACCATCTGCTTACAGGGAACACCCAGAGAAAAGGGTCTGCTTACAGGGAACACCCAGAGAAAAGGGGTCTGCTTACAGGGAACACCCAGAGAAAAGGGGTCTGCTTACAGGGAACACCCAGAGAAAAGGGGTCTGCTTACAGGGAACACCCAGAGAAAAGGGTCTGCTTACAGGGAACACCCCCCAGAGAAAAGGGGTCTGCTTACAGGGAACACCCAGAGAAAAGGGGTCTGCTTACAGGGAACACCCCCCCCCAGAGAAAAGGGGTCTGCTTACAGGGAACTCCCAGAGAAAAGGGTCTGCTTACAGGGAACACCCCCCCCCCAGAGAAAAGGGTCTGCTTACAGGGAACACCAGAGAAAAGGGTCTGCTTACAGGGAACACCCCCCCAGAGAAAAGGGTCTGCTTACAGGGAACACCCAGAGAAAAGGGTCTGCTTACAGGGAACACCCAGAGAAAAGGGGTCTGCTTACAGGGAACAACCGAGAAAAGGGGTCTGCTTACAGGGAACCCCCCAGAGAAAGGGTCTGCTTACAGGGAACACCCCCCCCAGAGAAAAGGGGTCTGGTTACAGGGAACCCCCCAGAGAAAAGGGGTCTGCTTACAGGGAACACCCAGAGAAAAGGGGTCTGCTTACAGGAAACCCCCCCCAGAGAAAAGGGTCTGCTTACAGGGAACACCCAGAGAAAAGGGGTCTGCTTACAGGGAACCCCCCCCCCAGAGAAAAGGGTCTGCTTACAGGGAACACCCAGAGAAAAGGGTCTGCTTACAGGGAACACACCCCCCCAGAGAAAAGGGGTCTGCTTACAGGGAACACCCAGAAAAAGGGTCTGCTTACAGGGAACACCCCCCCCCCAGAGAAAAGGGTCTGCTTACAGGGAACACCCCCCCCAGAGAAAAGGGGTCTGGTTACAGGGAACACCCCCCAGAGAAAAGGGGTCTGCTTACAGGGAACACCCAGAGAAAAAGGGTCTGCTTACAGGGAACACCCAGAGAAAAGGGGTCTGCTTACAGGGAACACCCAGAGAAAAGGGGTCTGCTTACAGGGAACACCCAGAGAAAAGGGTCTGCTTACAGGGAACACCCAGAGAAAAAGGGTCTGCTTACAGGGAACACCCCCCAGAGAAAAGGGGTCTGCTTACAGGGAACACCCAGAGAAAAGAGGTCTGCTTACAGGGAACACACCCAGAGAAAAGGGTCTGCTTACAGGGAACACACCCAGAGAAAAGGGGTCTGCTTACAGGGAACACCCAGAGAAAAGGGGTCTGCTTACAGGGAACACCCCCCCCCCAGAGAAAAGGGGTCTGCTTACAGGGAACACCCAGAGAAAAAAGTCTGCTTACAGGGAACACGCAGAGAAAAGGGGTCTGCTTACAGGGAAGACTCAGTGAAAAGGGGTCTCCTTACAGGGAACACACCCAGAGAAAAAGGGTCTGCTTACAGGGAACACCCAGAGCATGGGGCCGCTTACAGGGAACACACAGAGCATGGGGCGCTTACAGGGAACACACAGAGCATGGGGCCACTTACAGGGAACACACAGAGCATGGGGCCGCTTACAGGGAACACACAGAGCATGGGGCCGCTTACAGGGAACACACAGAGCATGGGGCCGCTTACAGGGAACACACAGAGCATGGGACTGCTTACAGGGAACACACAGCGCATGGGGCCGCTTACAGGGAACACACAGAGCATGGGACTGCTTACAGGGAACACACAGAGCATGGGACTGCTTACAGGGAACACACAGAGCATGGGGCCGCTTACAGGGAACACACAGAGCATGGGACTGCTTACAGGGAACACACAGCGCATGGGGCCGCTTACAGGGAACACACAGCGCATGGGGCCACTTACAGGGAATGTGGCGTCCAAAGAGATGCTTAGAGGCCACATTGATTGCTAACCTGGGAGGTTACTGATTTTGCAGCTGGTCAAACTCTGCCCTCCCAGATGTTTCTGAACTACAGCTCCCATGATTCCCTGGGCATCTATTGCTTTGTAGGAATTGTAGGCATCAACATGTGGGGGGCTGAGTTTGCCAGACCTGCTCTGAAGGGACATTTTGGTGATTTCTGGATATTTTCTGTGTTTATAAAGGATTTTACCAGGAAGGATACATTGAGATTTCTCTCTTTTTCAAGTATGTTCTGGGTTTATTCACCCTGTTAAGTCGAGTTTTCTTCTCAGAGGGTCAGTATATCCCAAATCCTGTGGATACGTAACCAAACGTGCCAAAGCCATTAGTGTGTATGGCGCTGCGCCCTATGTGAGCGATGGCCAGGCACACGATAGCATGAGGCTCTACATGTTCATATTAGCGGCTCAAGGCGGAGCTGCCGCACATATTACACGTGACATTGTGTGAGTCTCCATGGAGTTATATGGTCTGCAGGACAGAATACCAGCGACGGTGTACGCTGTGGCTACCGGTATCCTTCAGCCGGCGCTAAACAGCCCAGCCAATAATCTGGAAGCTAAGACTTTACCGGTCACATTGACTGTCATACCGGCTCGGCTAGAATAAAGCGACGTTAGGTTTATTCCTGACTCGGAATATAATCCATTCATTATTTCCTTTTAAAAAGAATAATCTGCAGAACCAGCCCGACTGACTGACACTCTCTCTATCTCTCTGTATTTGTATCTCTCTATCTGTATCTCTCCGTATGACGGAATGGAGATGTTGTTCCGCCTGCGGGTGTGCTCTATCTGCGTGACCCCGTCGCTTACCGCTGGCCCGACTACCGAGTGGCGCACACTCGGCGTCTCGTGCGGCCTGGCGTGACCCTAGGGTAGGGTTAGCGGGCGGTGGAGGGGACCCCTGCCTGGAACCAGTCCGACCACTGAGGCGCGCAGCACTCAGCGTCCCGAGCAACTGGTTCCCTGACCTTGCGGGTGTGGGACGCCTGTGGGAATCGGCCCTAGCAGCCGCGGAGAAAGATTCGGATCTTATGGGGAAACGTTTCGGATCTTATGCGGGAAACGTTTCCGATCCGGGGGCGGGTGTCTCTTCGGATCTTGGGCGGTGAAAGTTTCGAGTCGGGAAGGGATGGCGGGTCGGATCGGAACTGGAGGGCTTCGGATCGGTATGGGAGGGAGTTTCGGATATGGCGGGACCAGTGGAGAGTTCGGGTCTTACCGCAATGCCGAAGCGCGGTTCCCGGCGGGGCCGTTCGGTTCGGATCTCCGTCTTCCTCCGACCGAATCTTCCTGAGCAGCGCCTCTGCCCTGATACTCGATGCAGGGTCAGAGCGCTCGATTCGGATCGTATCCGAGTGGGCACCGTACTCTGAGGCCGCGGGGGACACTCAGATCCGAAAATACGGTGGAGAATAAAGTCACACCAGTCAAAGCTGAATGCACTGCAGAATCTGCCTTTATTGTTTACAGACCAAGCATTTATTACCTCTGCACACAATTAGAATACAATGGGACTCCTTGCCCGCCCTCCCAGGACCCATTGGCCCTTGGCCTTCAGGGAGTCGCCAATTCGGACCGGATGGTCCGAATCGGCCATTTTACGATTCGAACCGGATGGTTCGAATCGGCCATTTTCCGAAACGAGAATTCCAACTGCGCCACAAGGATCGGAAAATGGCGGCGAGCAAGGCAAACACAGGGAAAAGTCATTACACCATAAACCAACGGGGAACACTTTATTAACACCACACAATGTCACATCTAAATAAAAACTGGTAAACGGGGTGCGTGCCACCACACCCAAGTGTCCATGTCCCCACTGTCACTGCACCGCCCCTGGCTGAGGGTGCTGGGCCATCCCGTGACACTCCGTATCTGTATCTCTCTGTATCTATCTCTCTGTATCTGTATCTCTCTATCTGTATCTCTCTGTATCTGTATCTCTGTGTATCTGTATCTCTCTGTATCTATCTCTATCTCTCTCTCTGTATTTATTTGTATCTCTCTGTGTCTGTATCTCTGTGTCTGTATCTCTCTGTATCTGTATCAATCTGTATCAATCTGTATCTCTTTGTATCTGTATCTATCTGTATCTATTTATCTCTCTGCATCAATCTGTATCTGTATCTCTCTCTCTGTATCTATTTGTATCTCTCTGTCTCTCTCTGTATCTGTATGTATCTCTCTGTGTCTGTATCTCTCTGTATCTGTATCTCTATTAGCGATTAGCCGAACACCCCCGTGTTCGGTTCGCATTCGAACTCGAACAATTTCAAAAGTTCGAGTTCGAACACGAACCGAACTCAATGCAAGTCAATGGGACTCAAAAGTTCGATTTTTGACCTGCCCGTGAAGTGGCGGATTTGTAGGATGTATAGAAACATTTAAAAACAAAAAAAATGACATTTTCAAATGACGGTAAACCGTTTTCCTTTAATCTATTCATAAACAACTGCTAGGGCGGCAGCCTGTATTAAAAGAGGAGACCCTTTAGGACACGCAGAACAAGTTTAGTGATTTTTTTTTGGCTAAATTATGGTGAAACTTATGCAGGCTTTGGATGAAAGTAACAATAGGTGCTTTAAAATTGGGCCTTTAGTGTCGGCAACCGTGCCGTCACACCGTAACCCCATCTGTGGTATTGTGGAAGAGTGCAGGGTTGGACCATGCGGTCCTATATTAAAAAGATATGAATCTGGTAAAGGTGTCAGTGCAGCCAAATATTGTGCCTTTGGTGGCCGCAAGTGCCTTCACACTGTAACCCTTTTGTGGTATTGTGGAAGAGTGCAGTGGTGGAGGCTTTGTGAATGCAGAAGAGATCCCCGATCTATTCCGTTATGTCAGCATCAGGGGATTGATAGCTACTGATCCAGGACTGATTCATTTTTATAAATGTCAGCCGGTCTACAGAGTCGGTGGACAGACGCACTCTTTTGTCTGTGACAAAACCTCCAGCGGCACTGAACGTCCTTTCAGAAAGCACGCTGGATGAAGGGCAACCTAGTAGCTGCATAGCATATTGGCTAAGTTCTGGCCAGTGATCCAATCTCAACACCCAGTAAGCCAGTGGATCATTTGCTGGAAAGGTATCCAGGTCTGCCCTTGCCCCTAGGTAGTCCTGCACCATATGGTGAAGACGCTGGCAATAGGTGCCTACATTTGACGTCCCTGGGCGTCGTGGACGATTTTTTTTTAAAAAGGCATCAGTCAAGCGGCCCCGGCCTTCACCGCTCTTCCTCTGATCATCCGCAGCCTCAGAAGCACCTGTGTCATCACTTGGTAACCTACCAGTGCCTGGAAAGGTGTTACACAAGTGTCGCTTTAGAGCGTCCTCAAGTTGTTTCATCCTGTGCTCCCTCTGTGCGGGCAGGATGAGCTCTGCAACTTTACCCTTGTATCGTGGATCAAGAAGGCTTGCCAACCAGTAATGATCCCTCTCCTTGATAGCACGAATCCTGGGGTCCTTTACAAGGCTTTGCAGGATAAGGGAGCCCATGCAGCGTAGGTTGGAGGTGGCATTAGCTTCCGAGTCTTCCTGGTCAATGAGGCGGATGACCCCATCATGCACTTCCTCCTCCCAGCCACGTACTAGTCCTTGTGTTTCTGGGCACACAAAATCCTCCCTTGAGGAATCCCCACCTTCAATGCCCCCACTACTTAAATATTCCTCCTCCTCCTGTCTGATCTGAGGAGGACCTGCTGGAATGCTGTCTGCGGAAAGACTGGGGCCTTCAGAGCTAGGGAAGGCCTCCTCTTCCTCCCACTGCTCTGCCTCTAGAGCCACATCTATAATTCCCTGCAGTGTGTGCTCCAGCAGGAACACTAAAGGAATTGTGTCACTGATGCATGCACTGTCCCTGCTCACCATCCTTGTTGCCTCCTCAAATGGTGACAGTACAGTGCATGCATCCTTGATCATCAGCCACTATGAAAAAAAAAGTTGACTTGAACCTGTCCTTGTGCCATACTCACATAGGTACTCATTGATGGCCCTCTGCTGCTTGTGCAGATGCTGCAGCATTGCTAATGTCGAGTTCCACCTGGTGGGCATGTCACAGATCAGACGGTTTGTGGGAAGGTGGAATTCTCTATGAATTTCTGCCAGGCGAACACTTGCTGGGAATGACCGTCTGAAGTGGCTGCAGACTTTTCTGGCCTGGCTGAGAAGCTCTGCCAGCCCTGGGTACTTGGTTAAGAAACGCTGTACCACTAGATTTAGGACGTGTGCTAGGCATGGTACATGCATCAACTTACCCTGGCGTAGGGCGGAGAGAAGGTTGCTGCCATTATCACAGACGACCATTCCCAGCTGAAGCTGGCGGGGTGTTAACCATCTCTGCACCTGCCCCTGCAGAGCTGACAGAATTTCTGGCCCGGTGTGGCTCCTGTCCCCTAAACAAACCAGCTCAAGCACAGTATGGCATCTTTTTGCTGGAGCTATTGCGTAGCCCCTGTCACACGTCGGTTTAACTGCCTCTTCGCCAGAGACAGAGAGGAGGAGGAGGAGCAGGAAGAGGGAGAGGTGGTGGTGGAGCAGACATACCTCATACAAGCAGCTTTCTGGAGGCGTGGTGGATGAACAAGCTCCAGCACAGAGCCCTGTCTTGGATTCCTCCCAGCTGCAATCAGAGTTACCCAGTGTGCCGTGAAGGAAATGTAACGGCCCTGTCCATGCTTGCTGGACCATGTGTCTAAAGTCACATGCACCTTGGGGCTGACTGCCTTTCCCAATGACTCCATAACATTGTGTTCCACGTGCTGGTATAGTGCTGGAGTGGCCTTCCATGAAAAGAAATGGCGTTTTGGAACCTGCCACTGTGGTACAGCACATTCAGCAAATTCACAGAAGGAAGCAGGGTCCACCAGCTGGAAAGGCAGCAGCTGCAATGCGAGTAATTTTGCTAAGCTGGCATTTAGACGCTGTGCTTGGGGATGGTTGGGACTATATTTTTTCTTACGCTGCAGCAGCTGGAGCAACGTAATCTGACTGCGTAAATCTTCAGCTGATGGGATGCTGTCACATTGTGAGGAAGGACCTGGTACATCCATTACTGTAGCATCATCCCTGTCAGTGGAGGTTGGAGTCAATGACATGGCAGGACATATAGTGGGGGTAGAGACAGGTGAGGAGGACCTATGCAAAGTTTTGTGCCAACGGGATGCGTGGCAGGTGGTCATATGTCGCCTCAAGCATGTGGTACTCAAGCGTCCGGTGTCTTTCCCACGCTTGAGCCTCATCTGACATAGATTACAAATAGCAATGGTGTGGTCTGCTGCACATTTCTTAAAGAACTCCCAGACAGCAGAGTTCCTGGATGTGTGCTTTGAGACAACAGCACTCTGCACCTGAGCAGCTCTGACATCTGATGCCTTGGACTGACTATGGTTGGTCATAGAGGATGTTGTGCCTCCTCCTCCTCCTCACTTGACTCCTCTGTTCGATCAGGCACCTAGGTGGAGTCAGTGACCTCATCATCATTGTCATTACCCCCTATCTCCTGGTCACTGGAGCCAACTTGGCAGTATGCTGCAGCTGCTGGGGTAACATAAGTGCCAGTTATTTGTGTGTCACTGGCACCCCCTTCCTCTAGGTTGATTATGCTCCCTTCCTCAACCTCAGAGATTGAATCAGAGCACTGTAGTTGCTGCGTATCAAGCAGCATGTCACTGTCATTGTAGTCAAACAATTCAGCTGACTCCTCCGTGTGTGATAGTGAGGCTACGGCAGGGGTAGCTGTGGACATGGAGGCTGCATTAGATGCTTTGGCAGCTGAGGTGGACTGTAAAGCACTACAAGCCTGGCTGGCAGAGAACTCGGAGGATGAGGATGGCCTGGTTAGCCAATCCACAAAATCCTCTGTATGTTGCTGCTTAAGACGGCCAGCACCAGTTAGAAAGGACAAGTGTGCCCCTGCAGAGGATGCACCACGTCAACGATAACCAGAGGCACAGCCTCCCGACACAGAGGCTGCTTGCCCTCTTATCTGTGCCTGGGAACGTCTGCCTGTCCTTTTTGGTCTTTCTGACATGGAGAGTGATATATAGATTAAAGATATACAGAACTCGGATTCAACTCTGTTATAAAAATTGGAGATATGCTGCAGAACTCTGATTCAACTCTGTTATCTAGATTAAAGATTTCCAGAACTCTGGTATAACTCAGTGAGACACCCTGATAGCTGGCAGCCAGTGACAAGACACAGATTACAATTTGCAGAAATCTGCTAGAAGTATGTGGGACCCCCTGATAGATGGCAGTGAGAAGACACAGATTACAATTCCCAGAAACCTCCTATAAATCAGTGAGACCCAATGATGGGTGGCCGTGAGAACACACAGATTAGAACAATTCCCAGATATTTTGTATAAATGACTGACCCCCAAAATAGTTGGTGGCAGTGAGAACACAAAGATTAGAACAATTCCCAGATATTTTGTATAAATGACTGACCCCCAAAATTGCTGGTGGCAGTGATAACATACAGATTAGAACAATTTCCAGATATTTTGTAGAAATGAGACCCCCTCCAATAGCTGGTGGCAGTGAGAACGCAAAGATTAGAACAATTCCCAGATATTTTGTATAAATGACTGACCCCCAAAATACTTGGTGGCAGTGAGAACACACAGATTACCACAATTCCCAGATATTTTGTAGAAATGAGACCCCCCCAATAGCTGGTGGCAGACTGGCAGTGAGAACACACACTAACACAACAATCTCCTCTCAAAAAACACGTGCTGAAGTGCTGTGTGAAGCCTTATATAGTGTGCTGCGGGACTTAGCTCTGTGGGCCCATGATTGGGCAAAATTTGCCGAATCAGGACTCTGAGCCGTGATTTGCATAGTCTTGCACCAGTCTTGCACCTAAACTGTGGTCAGGTGCAGGCTGTAGCCAATTACAAGCTTCAGGCCAGTGGAAAAGTGCATTGTGGGCGAACATGCGGCGAACACGCGGAAATGTTCGTAGTTCGCAAACATGCGAACAGGCGATGTTCGAATCGAACTCCGAACCGAACAGCTCATCCCTAATCTCTATGTATCTGTATCTCTATGTATCTGTATCGCTCTGTATCTGTATCTCTATGTATCTGTATCTGTATCGCTCTGTATCTGTATCTCTATGTATCTCTATGTATCTCTATGTATCTGTATCTCTATGTATCTCTCTATATCTGTATCTCTATGTATCTCTATGTATTTCTATGTATCTCTCTGTATCTCTATGTATCTGTATCTCTCTCTATGTATCTCTCTGTATCTGTATCTATATCTCTCTGTATCTATCTATCTGTATCTCTCTATGTATCTCTATCTCTCTGTATCTGTATCTCTCTGTATCTATCTCTCTGTATCTCTATGTATCTCTCTGTATCTCTATGTATCTCTCTGTATCTCTATATGTGTCTGTATCTCTCTGTATCTCTCTGTGTCTGTATCTGTATCTCTATGTATCTCTCTGTGTCTGTATCTCTCTGTATCTCTATTTATCTGTCTGTATCTCTATCTGTATCTCTCTGTATCTGTATCTCTCTATATCTCTCTGTATCTGTATCTCTCTGTATCTATCTGTATCTCTATGTATCTGTATCTCTCTATCTGTATCTCTATGTATCTCTCTGTGTATGTATCTCTCTCTGTATCTCTCCGTATCTGTATCTCTCCGTATCTCTCTCTATCTGTATCTCTCTGTATCTGTATCTCTCTGTATCTGTATCTCTCTGTATCTCTCTGTGTCTGTATCTCTCTGGCTGTATCTCTATGTATCTGTATCTCTATGTATCTGTATCATTCTGTGTCTCTCTGTATCTGTATCTGTATCTCTCTGTGTCTGTATCTCTATGTATCTGTCAAATCAAATCAAATCAAAATAAGCTTTATTGGCAGGACCAATTACATTTTAGCATTGCCAAAGCATATGGGGAGGAGGGGGGTAGTGGGGCATATATATGGGGGGAATGGGCAGGTCCATGGACATTATCAGGGGTAAGGGATAATGTGAAGGGGGATGAGGGCGAGTTTGTATCTCTCTGTATCTGTATCTCTGTGTCTGTATCTCTCTGTCTCTCTCTCTCTGTGTCTCTGTGTCTGTATCTCTGTCTCTGTGTCTGTATTTATTTTATAAAGGATTTTACCAGAAAGGATACATTGAGATTTCTCTCGTTGTCAAGTATGTCCTGATCTCTCTGTATCTCTATCTGTATCTCTGTATCACTGGGCAGATTATTAGTCACTGGGCAGGTTATTAATCACTGGGCAGGTTATTAATCACTGAACAGGTTAATAATCATTCGGCAGGTTAATAATCATTCGGCAGGTTATTAATCACTGGGCAGGTTATTAATCACTGGGCAGATTATTAATCATTGGGCAGGCTATTAATCATTCGGCAGGATATTAATCGCTGGGCAGGTTATTAATCAATCACTGGGCAGGTTAATAATCATTTGGCAGTATATTAATCATTAGGCAGATTATTAATCATTGGGCAAGTTAATAATCACAGGTTATTAATCACTGGGCAGGTTAATAATCATTCGGCAGGTTAATAATCATTCGGCAGATTATTAATCACTGGACAGGTTATTAATCATTCGGCAGGTTATTAATCACTGGACAGGTTATTAATCATTGGGCAAATTATTAATCACTGGGGAGGTTAATAATCATTGGGCAGGTTATTAATCATTGGGCAGATTATTAATCACTGGGCAGGTTAAAAATCACAGGTTATTAATCATTGGGCAGGTTAAAAATCACAGGTTATTAATCACTGGGCAGGTTAATAATCATTCGGCAGTTTATTAATCATTAGGCAGGTTATTAATCATTGTGCAGATTAATAATCATTGGGCAAGTTAATAATCACAGGTTATTAATCACTGGGCAGGTTAATAATCATTCGGCAGGTTAATAATCATTCGGCAGATTATTAATCACTGGACAGGTTATTAATCATTCGGCAGGTTATTAATCACTGGACAGGTTATTAATCATTGGGCAAATTATTAATCACTGGGGAGGTTAATAATCATTGGGCAGGTTATTAATCATTGGGCAGATTATTAATCACTGGGCAGGTTAAAAATCACAGGTTATTAATCATTGGGCAGGTTAAAAATCACAGGTTATTAATCACTGGGCAGGTTAATAATCATTCGGCAGGTTAATAATCATTCGGCAGATTATTAATCACTGGACAGGTTATTAATCATTCGGCAGGTTATTAATCACTGGACAGGTTATTAATCATTGGGCAAATTATTAATCACTGGGGAGGTTAATAATCATTGGGCAGGTTATTAATCATTGGGCAGATTATTAATCACTGGGCAGGTTAAAAATCACAGGTTATTAATCATTGGGCAGGTTAAAAATCACAGGTTATTAATCACTGGGCAGGTTATTAATCATTGGGCGGATTATTAATCATTGGGCAGGTTATTAATCATTGGGCGGATTATTAATCATTGGGCAGGTTATTAATCATTGGGCGGATTATTAATCATTGGGCAGGTTATTAATCACTGGGCAGATTATTAATCACTGGGCAGATTATTAATCACAGGGCAGATTATTAATCACTGGGCAGGTTATTAATCACAGGGCAGATTATTAATCACTGGGCAGGTTATTAATCACAGGGCAGATTATTAATCACAGGGCAGATTATTAATCATTGGGCAGATTATTAATCATGCGGCAGGTTACTAATCACTGGACAGATTATTAATCACTGGACAGGTTATTAATCACTGGGCAGGTTAATAATCATTCGGCAGTATATTAATCATTAGGCAGATTATTAATCATTGGACAAATTAATAATCATTGGGCAAGTTAATAATTTATTTATTTATTTATTTATAAAGGATTTTACCAGGAAGGATACAGTGAGGTTATTAATCACTGGGCAGGTTAATAATCATTCGGCAGTTTATTAATCATTAGGCAGGTTATTAATCATTGTGCAGATTAATAATCATTGGGCAAGTTAATAATCACAGGTTATTAATCACTGGGCAGGTTATTAATCATTGGGCAAATTATTAATCACTGGGGAGGTTAATAATCATTGGGCAGGTTATTAATCATTGGGCGGATTATTAATCATTGGGCAGGTTAAAAATCACAGGTTATTAATCACTGGGCAGGTTATTAATCATTGGGCGGATTATTAATCATTGGGCAGGTTATTAATCACTGGGCAGATTATTAATCATTGGGCAGGTTATTAATCACTGGGCAGATTATTAATCACAGGGCAGATTATTAATCACTGGGCAGGTTAATAATCATTCGGCAGTTTATTAATCATTAGGCAGGTTATTAATCATTGTGCAGATTAATAATCATTGGGCAAGTTAATAATCACAGGTTATTAATCACTGGGCAGGTTATTAATCATTGGGCAAATTATTAATCACTGGGGAGGTTAATAATCATTGGGCAGGTTATTAATCATTGGGCGGATTATTAATCATTGGGCAGGTTATTAATCATTGGGCGGATTATTAATCATTGGGCAGGTTATTAATCACAGGGCAGATTATTAATCACTGGGCAGGTTATTAATCACAGGGCAGATTATTAATCACAGGGCAGGTTATTAATCACAGGGCAGATTATTAATCACTGGGCAGGTTATTAATCACATGGCAGATTATTAATCATTGGGCAGGTTATTAATCATTGGGCAGGTAATTAATCATTGGGCAGGTAATTAATCATTGGGCAGGTTATTAATCATGCGGCAGATTATTAATCATGCGTCAGGTTATTAATCATTGGGCAGGTTATTAATCACAGGGCAGATTATTAGTCACTGGGCAGGTTATTAATCACATGGCAGATTATTAATCATTGGGCAGGTTATTAATCATTGGGCAGGTAATTAATCATTGGGCAGGTAATTAATCATTGGGCAGGTTATTAATCATGCGGCAGATTATTAATCATGCGTCAGGTTATTAATCACAGGGCAGATTATTAGTCACTGGGCAGGTTATTAATCACTGGGCAGGTTATTAATCACTGGGCAGATTATTAACCACAGGGCAGATTATTAATCATTGGGCAGGTTATTAATCACTGGGCAGGTTATTAATCACTGCGCAGGTTATTAATCACTGGGCAGGTTATTAATCACTGGGCAGATTATTAATCACAGGGCAGATTATTAATCATTGGGCAGGTTATTTATCACAGGGCAGATTATTAATCATTGGGCAGGTTATTTATCACAGGGCAGATTATTAATCATTGGGCAGGTTATTAATCATTGGGCAGGTTATTAATCACTGCGCAGGTTATTAATCATTGGGCAGGTTATTAATCACTGGACAGGTTATTAATCACAGGGCAGATTATTAATCAATGGGCAGATTATTAATCATTGGGCAGATTATAGAGCAGCGCCTGGATCCGGTATCAATGCCGGCACTGTTATTACTTCTTTACCCCATAAAGGGAAGGGGGTACGAGGGACATACCCAGGCATTACCCCATTACACATGGGGTTGGTTGTATTTCTACCGTCTTCTGGCACCTCTGTGTTACTTAGTGACTCCTTGTGCTGGAACATCCATACTGAATTGTGCCACAGTCCCCTGTACCTTATCAATGACTACTTCTACTGACCTCTGTAGGTGCTTGTTGAATCCTTGTAGTGGGCCCTGTAGAACCTAATTTACTCCTTTCACTGGTCCCTATAGGACCTTGTCGAATCCCTCTACTGGCGCCAGTATGACCTCTTTGACTTCTTGTACTGGTCCCTGTAGGAACTCATTGATTCCTTTTATTTGCCCCCATAGTTCCTCATTGACACCTTCTGCTGGTCTCTGTAGGTCCTCATTGACCCCATCTATTGGTTCCCATAAGTCCTCTCAAAGACTCCTTGTGCTGGCTACAATTGACCTCATTGACTCCTTCTACTGGTTCCTGTTGGTCCTCCTTGACTCTTTGTGCTGGCCCTGTAGGTCATCTTTGACTCCTTCTACTGGTCCCTATAGATCAGGGCTGTCAAACTCACGCCCGCCTCCCCAGATGTTGATGCCTACAATTCCCATAGTTCTTTCAATGCAATAGGTGGCCGGGAATCATGGGAGCTGTAGTTCAGAAACATCTGGGGGGGGCAGAATTTGATGTCCCTGCTATAGGTCCTCACTGGCTCCTTGTGCTGGCCCTGGTACGGCCTTGTTGCCTTCTTGTTCTGACCCTTGCAGGTCCTCATTGCTTTTCTATTCTGACCCCTATATGTTATTATGCTTTATTATCACAGAACGCTTTACCTCATATTGCGACTCAATAAGCTGACACTCGCTTTGTGGCAGAGACGGGGGCGCAGACGCCCTGCAGAGACACTGAGCAGCCATGGTGTGTGTTTTACAATATCCTGTGTATTTTTATAGGTGCAATCACTGTTTATAGCTGCAGGAGAAACACCTGTCCGGAGCAAAATAATGAGCTCCCCGGAGCAGGAATGTCCCCATAACACTCCTAGATTTCTACTTTTATGATACGTCCGCGAACAGCGTGATTTAGAGAGGACCGTAAATCCATCTTTTCATCCATCATTATAAATTTGTGGGAAAATACGTCCGATGTAAAAATCATGGTGATCGAGGACCCCCAAAGGGCTTCTGTCTGGCTGAAACCAAATATGAAGGCGCCGCATACCTGCCAACAATTCACACGACAAGATGGCCCCTGGCGTTTTGAAGAATGTCGCAAGAGGCGGAGCTAATCTCAGACTTTCTCAATGAAATCACAATTAATGCGGACCATTTATGTCATAAAAGTGTTATTTAGAACATGAGCAAATTGTCTTATTACAGCGACACCCGCACACCCTGAATATATAGAGGAGCCCCTAAAAAGACACCCGCACACCCTGAATATATGGAGGAGCCCCTAAAAACACACCCACACACCCTGAATATATGGAGGAGCCCCTAAAAACACACCCACACACCCTGAATATATGGAGGAGCCCCTAAAAACACACCGCACACCCTGAATATATAGAGGAGCCCCAAAAAGACACCCGCACACCCTGAATATATGGAGGAGCCCCTAAAAAGACACCCGCACACCCTGAATATATGGAGGAGCCCCTAAAAACACACCCACACACCCTGAATATATGGAGGAGCCCCTAAAAAGACACCCGCACACCCTGAATATATAGAGGAGCCCCTAAAAAGACACCCGCACACCCTGAATATATGGAGGAGCCCCTAAAAAGACACCCGCACACCCTGAATATATGGAGGAGCCCCTAAAAAGACACCCGCACACCCTGAATATATGGAGGAGCCCCTAAAAAGACACCCGCACACCCTGAATATATGGAGGAGCCCCTAAAAAGACACCCGCACACCCTGAATATATGGAGGAGCCCCTAAAAAGACACCCGCACACCCTGAATATATGGAGGAGCCTCTAAAAAGACACCCGCACACCCTGAATATATGGAGGAGCCCCTAAAAACACACCCGCACACCCTGAATATATGGAGGAGCCCCTAAAAACACCCCCACACACCCTGAATATATGGAGGAGCCCCTAAAAAACACCCACACACCCTGAATATATGGAGGAGCCTCTAAAAAGACACCCGCACACCTGAATATATGGAGGAGCCCCTAAAAACACACCCGCACACCCTGAATATATGGAGGAGCCCCTAAAAACACACCCGCACACCCTGAATATATGGAGGAGCCCCTAAAAAGACACCTGAACACCCTGAATATATGGAGGAGCCCCTAAAAAGACACCCGCACACCCTGAATATATGGAGGAGCCCCTAAAAAGACACCCGCACACCCTGAATATATGGAGGAGCCCCTAAAAAGACACCCGCACACCCTGAATATATGGAGGAGCCCCTAAAAAGACACCCGCACACCCTGAATATATGGAGGAGCCTCTAAAAAGACACCTGCACACCCTGAATATATGGAGGAGCCCCTAAAAACACACCCGCACACCCTGAATATATGGAGGAGCCCCTAAAAACACCCCCCACACCCTGAATATATGGAGGAGCCCCTAAAAACACACCCACACACCCTGAATATATGGAGGAGCCTCTAAAAAGACACCCGCACACCCTGAATATATGGAGGAGCCCCTAAAAACACACCCGCACACCCTGAATATATGGAGGAGTCCCTAAAAAGACACCCACACACCCTGAATATATGGAGGAGCCCCTAAAAATACACCCGCACACCCTGAATATATGGAGGAGCCCCTAAAAACACACCCGCACACCCTGAATATATGGAGGAGCCCCTAAAAAGACACCTGAACGTGATGTATGGGTTGTTAGACTGTGTAAGAATATATAGTGTGTGTGTGTATTGTGAGGTATCAACTGTTGTTGGATGTGAATGATGCATTGCTTTTCTTCTGCCTTCCTGCTTCCTATTCTGCTCTGAGGTGATTTTTCACTTCCTGTTGTCGGTTGGGGGGAATGTTCTGGTATAATGGTGGCTGAAGCAGAGCAGTGTTATGAGGCAGCTCTGTGAGGAAACTGTTCAACACCGATTAATATGAATAATGAATATTAATACCCTGAATATATGAAGGAGCCCCTAAAAACACACCCGCACACCCTGAATATATGGAGGAGACCCTAAAAATACACCCAAACACCCTGAATATATGAAGGAACCCCTAAAGAGACACCCGCACACACTGAATATATGGAGGAGCCCCTAAAAACACAACCTGATTATATGGAGGAGCCCCTAAAAACACACCTGCACACCCTGAATATATGGAGGAACCCCTAAAAACACACCCGCACACCCTGAATATATGGAGGAGCCCCTAAAAATACACCCAAACACCCTGAATATATGAAGGAGCTTCTAAAAGACACCTGCGTTAAATTCCCCTCCCCCCCCATGACAAGGCCCTAGAAAAGCCAGGCTAGCTTTAGCCGCTTCGATCATCTTTCTGTGGTCCCCATTTCTGTTTTTTGTGGTCAAGATGTTTGGTTTGTTTGTCACCACCAGTCAACAGCAATTTTATATAGCAAATCACTGTAATATGGCTTTTAAAGAGTAAAATACTTCGGGCACTATTACATCCCTAACGCAAACGTTAACGCTCACTTGTGTGAGCATTAACGTTTGCTGCGGTATTTACCGCATATTACAATCCAAACGCAAACGGGTTAAAAAACCTCTGTGCGTTTGGTATCTTGTGCTTCTCTGCGCGAGGTTACTGTACTTTGCGCTCCCTATACTTAACATGGGGAGCGCAAAGTGTTAATCAGCGCTGGATTACAAAGTCCCAGCGCTGATTAATGCCTGGCTCTGGTCAACGAAAAGTTAACCAGAGCCAGGACTTGGTGTAGAATCCGCTGCTGCAGAATCCGTTAACACCAGCTTCAAAAACAAAAAAAACGAATCCTATACTCACCCTCTGTCCCGCGGCGAGGACAGTGGCTCTGCTCACCTCCTCCGGCCAGCGGGAGCAGGGAAAGACTGGGGGAAAAAGTTCCCCCAGTCTCTTCCTGCGTATCCCTACGCCGACCGGCCGGATCTCGCGAGGCGAGGGAGGCACTCAATGGAGTCCTATGAACTCTAGCGAGTGGATGCTCGCGGCTGTGCTCAGCGCTGCCGCGAGCATCCAGCATTGTTACGCTCGTTAACAATGCAGGCAATGTCTGCATTGTAATCCAGCGTTAAAACGCAGGTGCAGATTTTCCTCCCTTGCGCCCGCGTTTTAACGTGAAGAGCGTAATAGAGCCCTTCATGTTTATGCCAAGTACCATTTTGCTCATGTCACCGCCATGGTGCGCTCATGAAATAGACAAAAAAGGTCTGTACAGGGACTGTGTTGTCTTGTTTTGATGTAACGTGAGGGATATGGCGATTTGGCGGACAAATAACACACAGGAAAGAGACCATTGTGTGGCTTTCTCTCAGGTAGCCCACACAATGGAGGCCTTGGAGGCTGGCTGGTTGTGAGGCCTGAGTGTGTCCTCCTCACAGATACACAAGGTGTAAATGCAATACAAACAGAGGGTGTCTGCTAGGGGTGTTTGCCTGGGCCTTTGTCATGTTTGGCACAGCAGGGAAGCCCTCCTTCCCTTTCATTCAGGACTTGTTCTCTTATCAATCCCCCTTTTATCTCAGACACTCACAGTAAATTGGGGGAAAATATGTTACTAAAGCGGATTCCAGCTTTTCTTCTTGTGGGACACCACTGGTATCATAAGAAGCAGTCAGTGAGTGAACTGAGCCAGAATCTGAATATATCGGTATCACGGCTTCAATACAGAGACGGTTTGATGTGAAATAATTTGTAAAAGCCGATAAATACAGTTTTATAGGTGCGTTAGCTAGGCTTGTGCACTGATTTTTTTTTCGGTTCGATTCGGTTCGATTTTTCGGATTTTTAAACTTTTCGATTCGGCTCGTTTCGACCAATTTCTGTTTCAATTCGGTTCGGCTCGATTCGTTTTTCGTGTACTTTTTTTTTCGGAATATCGACCATTTTTCGGATTTTCGTGTCACTTGGCTCGTTTTTTGTATCGACTTTTCGTGATTTCGGAAATTTTCGTTTTAACGGAATTGTAATGTTTTCGGAATTTCGACCATTTTTCGTATTTTCGTGTCACTTAGCTCGTTTTTTGTATCGACTTTTCGTAAGTTCGGAAATTTTCGTTCTTTCGGAAAGTCTGTTCTCGTTTCAAAGCAATAAATTTCGATTTGACACATTTCAAGTTCATTCGAAAATTCCGAAAATATTTCGTTTCGGCTCGGAAAACTTTTTGGATCTGCCATTTTCGGATCTAAAAATTTTCGGAAATTCGGCCGCATCCGAAAACACGAATCGGGAAATTTCGTGAAAATTCCGAAACGCACATCCCTAGCGTTAGCTTTCATGCTTTCTTGGATCAACAAATGGCTCACAGGAGTTTACAATCTAGAGGAGCAGAGGGCCCGGCTCACAGGAGCTTACAATCTAGAGGAGCAGAGGACCCGGCTCACAGGAGTTTACAATCTAGAGGAGCAGAGGGTCCGGCTCACAGGAGTTTACAATCTAGAGGAGCAGAGGGTCCGGCTCACAGGAGCTTACAATCTAGAGGAGCAGAGGGTCCGGCTCACAGGAGCTTACAATCTAGAGGAGCAGAGGACCCGGCTCACAGGAGTTTACAATCTAGAGGAGCAGAGGGTCCGGCTCACAGGAGTTTACAATCTAGAGGAGCAGAGGGTCCGGCTCACAGGAGCTTACAATCTAGAGGAGCAGTGGACCCGGCTCACAGGAGTTTACAATCTAGAGGAGCAGAGGACCCGGCTCACAGGAGCTTACAATCTAGAGGAGCAGAGGGCCCGGCTCACAGGAGTTTACAATCTAGAGGAGCAGAGGGTCCGGCTCACAAGAGCTTACAATCTAGAGGAGCAGAGGGTCCGGCTCACAGGAGTTTACAATCTAGAGGAGCAGAAGGTCCGGCTCACAGGAGCTTACAATCTAGAGGAGCAGAGGGTCTGGCTCACAGGAGCTTACAATCTAGAGGAGCAGAGGGTCCGGCTCACAGGAGCTTACAATCTAGAGGAGCAGAGGGTCTGGCTCACAGGAGCTTACAATCTAGAGGAGCAGAGGGCCCGGCTCACAGGAGCTTACAATCTAGAGGAGCAGAGGGCCCGGCTCACAGGAGTTTACAATCTAGAGGAGCAGAGGGTCCGGCTCACAGGAGTTTACAATCTAGAGGAGCAGAGGGCCCGGCTCACAGGATTTTACAATCTAGAAGAGTAGAGGGTCCGGCTCACAGGAGTTTACAATCTAGAGGAGCAGAGGGTTCGGCTCACAGGAGTTTACAATCTAGAGGAGCAGAGGGTTCGGCTCACAGGAGCTTACAATCTAGAGGAGCAGAGGGTCCGGCTCACAGGAGCTTACAATCTAGAGGAGCAGAGGGTTCGGCTCACAGGAGTTTACAATCTAGAGGAGCAGAGGACCCGGCTCACAGGAGTTTACAATCTAGAGGAGCAGAGGACCCGGCTCACAGGAGTTTACAATCTAGAGGAGCAGAGGGCCCGGCTCACAGGAGTTTACAATCTAGAGGAGCAGAGGGTCCGGCTCACAGGAGCTTACAATCTAGAGGAGCAGAGGGTCCGGCTCACAGGAGTTTACAATCTAGAGGAGCAGAGGGCCCGGCTCACAGGAGCTTACAATCTAGAGGCACAGAGGGTCCGGCTCACAGGAGTTTACAATCTAGAGGAGCAGAGGACGCGGCTCACAGGAGCTTACAATCTAGAGGTGCAGAGGGTCCGGCTCACAGGAGCTTACAATCTAGAGGAGCAGAGGGCCCGGCTCACAGGAGGTTACAATCTAGAGGCACAGAGGGTCCGGCTCACAGGAGTTTACAATCTAGAGGCACAGAGGGTCCGGCTCACAGGAGCTTACAATCTAGAGGCACAGAGGGTCCGGCTCACAGGAGTTTACAATCTAGAGGCACAGAGGGTCCGGCACCAATGTTCATTTTGACAGGACATTTTCATTTAGTTTTAGTCATTCTTTAGTCGTCTGAATTATTTTTTGTCTAGTTTAAATTGACTAATTGACACAAGATTTTAGTCGAGCATTATTTGCAGTTGGTCTTGGCTTTGGATGGTGCCCGGAGGGGCTTTGCACCCACTAATATCTAGTTATCATCTGGAGCACCCCATCCTACTACTATAATATTCTTATGATATAATAAAACACGTGGCGCCGTCATTCCTCTAGCGCTGACGTCCTTAACTCTTCTCCTCAGTTGTCAGTAACTAGCTCTCCAGCTTGTTTTGCTGGTGGTGACGTTCTTGACCTTGATCTTCCATGTGCTAGGTCTGCACATCCTGTTACACCTTCACCTCCTTCTGGTCACCATTTGCTGGATCAGCAGCCTCTTTAAGAGGGTATCCAGTCACACCACCCTCGGGCTAGAAGGCGCCTTCACACTCCTCACTAGTGACAACCCTGTAACAACATCCAACCCGATGTGCTCTTGTAAAAGCACATAAAATCAGCCTCTAAGCTGTGAACTCTCTCCAGGAGAGCCGGATGTCTCCTCTGTAAATTCAGGCTCCTCATCTTTAGGCCTTTCTCTGTTTAGTTTTAGTTAAACCCCAAAATCATCTGTAACAGCCCCAAATACCGTAATGCCAATCCTAGTCAACAGAGGCTGACCAAAGTCATAGAAGAGAGTCACACCATGGATACTTTGTAACCAGGGCTGCCCAACCTTGGTCCTCTGCCGAGCTATGAATGAGATTCCTGGGTATTTTTCTGACCATGGTCCTGGAGGTCCACCCATAGGAGTCTATACGTGCCTTGTGTCTCCTATAGGCGCAGATCTGGGTCTGGATTTATACTTTTACGGATTTTACTAATATTTTGATAATGGCCAATGAACATCCATGTCCACCACGAGTATCATGGAGCGTCACTGCTTCCTGAGGTTGGTGTTGTGTATTAATGTGCAGGGAAATTAAACGATATGGTTGCAAACTGGGTGGATAAAGCGAATTTTCTCAGGTTCCCAGGTTTTGAACTCTTTATGTGGGAGGGTTGTGATTGTTCACATCAGGGTGTTGGGATTTCCAATGTCACAAGGTTCCTTCCCATTGACCGGTCTGAGAACTACCTCTCCAGATATGTTCCCCGTGGCAGGACAATGGGGTTATCCCAGCTGCCTAAACACAGTGCGGACCCTTCTCACAGGACAGCCCGGGCTCCAAGTTCACACCGGGGAACCGTGGAGTCACTCAATGTGAGGTCACTGAACCCACAACACAATCACTTCCAGACCCTCAGTCATGTTTACACTTCAAAGAGAAGAGGAGTCTTCAGCTCAATGAAGAGACGAGGAAACTCCACATCATACTGGGAGAAGAGGAGCCGGCAGAGAAAATATTTGCCCAATACATCCCAGAATGTCAGAGACTGAGAGGAACATGAGAGATCCCCGACTTATAAATCCCCAACACGGACTCGCCCCCATCCCCCTTCACATTATCCCTTACCCCTGATAATGTCCATGGACTTGCCCATTCCCCCCCATATATGTCCCACTACCCCCCCCCCCTCCTCCCCATATAACCTCCCCATATGATTTGGCAATGATAAAATGTATTTGGTCCTGCCAAAAAAGCTTATTTTGATTTGATTAGATTTTTGAGTCTGGAAAAAAAAGGCAAAAGTGAGAGGAAGAAGGGGAATGAAAGAGAGAGATAAAAATGAAAGACATAGAGGCAAAGGAAGGGAGGGGAGCCAATGGGAAGGACAGAGAAAACAAAAAATAAAGGACGAAGGAACAGACGAAAAATGAGACGGAGAGAAGAAGAAGAAGATATGACGATAAAGACAACAAAGAAAGAAGTGAATAATGAGCAAGAGAAGAAGAGAAAGTGAAGAAGATATCGAGGAACGAAGAGATGAAAAATGAGTAAGAGAAGAGAAAACAAACATAAAACAGAAAGAAGAGGAGGAAGAGACGAATATTGAGAGGAGAAGAGATAACAAAAAAAGGAAGAGACGGATAATAATGACAAAGAGAAAGAAGAGACGACAATAAAGAGAGCGAAGGAAGCAAAAGGAAAAGACGATTAATGAGTGGCAGAAAGAGAAGAAGAGATAACGAGAAAGAGAAAAGGAAACAAGAAGAGGCGGCGAACAATGAGCCGAGAGGAAAGGGGAAAATAACACAAAACAATGAATGAGAGAAGAAATAGAAGAAATAATTAAAAAAGAAAGAGAAGGAATGAAAGGAAGAGAAGAAGAATAATCAGCAGCGGAAGAAAAAGAAGAGATAATGAAAAATAGAGGGAGAATGAAAGAAGAGAGGGATAAAACCAAAACAGCAAAAAAAAAAGAACAAAACACAGACAGGGAAACAGAGAAGAGGAGATTGGAAAGAATGGAAGGAGAAAAATGGATTAGAGACAGAGGAAAGGAAGGCTAACAAAAGAGATAGGGCAGGGGGAAAAGGGAAAGATAAAAAGAGTGAGAGAAAAAAAAGGATAAAAGGAGCAATGGGATTGACAAGAGTGGAGAACTAGAAAATGAGAGAGAAAAATATAGAATTATAGAAAAGCGGAATAATGTGAAAGGGAGGAATAAAAGAGAGAGTGTGTTTAATGTCCTGAGAGAAAGAAGAGAAAGATACAGGAGGGAGGGATGTAAGGGAACGATACAGGAGGGGAGGCGGCAGAGAAAGAGAAGATAAAGATACAGGAGGGAGGGATGACAGAGAGAGAAGATAAAGATACAGGAGGGAAGGATGACAGAGAGGGAGAAGATAAAGATACAGGAGGGAGGGATGACAGAGAGAGAGAAGATAAAGATACAGGAGGGAAGGATGACACAGAGAGAGAAGATAAAGATACAGGAGGGAAGGATGACAGAGAGAGAATATAAAGATACAGGAGGGAAGGATGACAGAGAGAGAGAAGATAAAGATACAGGGGGGAAGGATGACAGAGAGAGAGAAGATAAAGATACAGGAGGGAAGGATGACAGAGAGAGAGAAGATAAAGATACAGGAGGGAAGGATGACAGAGAGAGAGAAGATAAAGATACAGGAGGGAGGGATGACACAGAGAGAGAAGATAAAGATACAGGAGGGAAGGATGACAGAGAGAGAGAAGATAAAGATACAGGAGGGAGAGATGACAGAGAGAGAAGATAAAGATACAGGAGGGAGGGATGACAGAGAGAGAAGATAAAGATACAGGAGGGAGGGATGACAGAGAGAGAGAAGATAAAGATACAGGAGGGAAGGATGACAGAGAGAGAGAAGATAAAGATACAGGAGGGAAGGGTGACAGAGAGAGAAGATAAAGATACAGGAGGGAAGGATGACAGAGAGAGAATATAAAGATACAGGAGGGAAGGATGACAGAGAGAGAGAAGATAAAGATACAGGAGGGAAGAATGACAGAGAGAGAGAAGATAAAGATACATGAGGGAAGGATGACAGATAGAGAGAAGATAAAGATACAGGAGGGAAGGATGACACAGAGAGAATATAAAGATACAGGAGGGAGGGATGACAGTGAGAGAAGATAAAGATACAGGAGGGAGGGATGACAGAGAGAGAATATAAAGATACAGGAGGGAAGGATGACACAGAGAGAGAAGATAAAGATACAGGAGGGAAGGATGACAGAGAGAGAGAAGATAAAGATACATGAGGGAAGGATGACAGAGAGAGAAGATAAAGATACAGGAGGGAAGGATGACAGAGAGAGAGAAGATAAAGATACAGGAGGGAAGGGTGACAGAGAGAGAAGATAAAGATACAGGAGGGAAGGATGACAGAGAGAGAATATAAAGATACAGGAGGGAAGGATGACAGAGAGAGAGAAGATAAAGATACAGGAGGGAAGGATGACAGAGAGAGAGAAGATAAAGATACATGAGGGAAGGATGACAGATAGAGAGAAGATAAAGATACAGAAGGGAAGGATGACACAGAGAGAATATAAAGATACAGGAGGGAGGGATGACAGTGAGAGAAGATAAAGATACAGGAGGGAGGGATGACAGAGAGAGAATATAAAGATACAGGAGGGAAGGATGACACAGAGAGAGAAGATAAAGATACAGGAGGGAAGGATGACAGAGAGAGAATATAAAGATACAGGAGGGAAGGATGACAGAGAGAGAGAAGATAAAGATACAGGAGGGAAGGATGACAGAGAGAGAGAAGATAAAGATACATGAGGGAAGGATGACAGATAGAGAGAAGATAAAGATACAGAAGGGAAGGATGACACAGAGAGAATATAAAGATACAGGAGGGAGGGATGACAGTGAGAGAAGATAAAGATACAGGAGGGAGGGATGACAGAGAGAGAATATAAAGATACAGGAGGGAAGGATGACACAGAGAGAGAAGATAAAGATACAGGAGGGAAGGATGACAGAGAGAGAGAAGATAAAGATACATGAGGGAAGGATGACAGAGAGAGAAGATAAAGATACAGGAGGGAAGGATGACAGAGAGAGAGAAGATAAAGATACAGGAGGGAAGGGTGACAGAGAGAGAAGATAAAGATACAGGAGGGAAGGATGACAGAGAGAGAATATAAAGATACAGGAGGGAAGGATGACAGAGAGAGAGAAGATAAAGATACAGGAGGGAAGGATGACAGAGAGAGAGAAGATAAAGATACATGAGGGAAGGATGACAGATAGAGAGAAGATAAAGATACAGAAGGGAAGGATGACACAGAGAGAATATAAAGATACAGGAGGGAGGGATGACAGTGAGAGAAGATAAAGATACAGGAGGGAGGGATGACAGAGAGAGAATATAAAGATACAGGAGGGAAGGATGACACAGAGAGAGAAGATAAAGATACAGGAGGGAAGGATGACAGAGAGAGAATATAAAGATACAGGAGGGAAAAGATAAACATACAGGAGGGAAGGATGACAGAGAGAGAGAAGATAAAGATACATGAGGGAAGGATGACAGAGAGAGAGAAGATAAAGATACAGGAGGGAAGGATGACAGAGAGAGAGAATATAAAGATACAGGAGGGAGGGATGACAGAGAGAGAAGATAAAGATACAGGAGGGAGGGATGACAGAGAGAGAAGATAAAGATACAGGAGGGAGGGATGACAGAGAGATAGAAGATAAAGATACAGGAGGGAGGGATGACAGAGAGAGAACATAAAGATACAGCAGGGAAGGATGACAGAGAGAAGATAAAGATACAGGAGGGAGGGATGACAGAGAGAGAAGATAAAGATACAGGAGGGAGGGATGATAGAGAGAAGATAAAGATACAGGAGGGAGGGATGATAGAGAGAGAGAAGATAAAGATACAGGAGGGAAGGATGACAGAGAGAGAGAAGATAAAGATACAAGAGGGAGGGATGACAGAGAGAGAAGATAAAGATACAGGAGGGAAGGATGACAGAGAGGGAGAAGATAAAGATACAGGAGGGAGGGATGACAGAGAGAGAAGATAAAGATACAGGAGGGAGGGATGACAGAGAGAAAGGAGAAAGATACAGGAGGGAAGGATGACAGAGAGAGAAGATAAAGATACAGGAGGGAAGGATGACAGAGAGGGAGAAGATAAAGATACAGGAGGGAGGGATGACACAGAGAGAAGATAAAGATACAGGAGGGAGGGATGATAGAGAGAGAGAAGATAAAGATACAGGAGGGAAGGATGATAGAGAGAGAAGATAAAGATACAGGAGGGAGGGATGACAGAGAGAGAAGATAAAGATACAGGAGGGAGGGATGACAGAGAGAGAAGGAGTAAAGATACAGGAGGGAAGGATGACAGAGAGAGAAGATACAGATACAGGAGGGAAGGATGACAGAGAGAGAAGATAAAGATACAGGAGGGAAGGATGACAGAGAGGAGAATATAAAGATACAGGAGGGAAAAGATAAACATACAGGAGGGAAGGATGACAGAGAGAGAGAAGATAAAGATACATGAGGGAAGGATGACAGAGAGAGAGAAGATAAAGATACAGGAGGGAAGGATGACAGAGAGAGAGAATATAAAGATACAGGAGGGAGGGATGACAGAGAGAGAAGATAAAGATACAGGAGGGAGGGATGACAGAGAGAGAAGATAAAGATACAGGAGGGAGGGATGACAGAGAGATAGAAGATAAAGATACAGGAGGGAGGGATGACAGAGAGAGAACATAAAGATACAGCAGGGAAGGATGACAGAGAGAAGATAAAGATACAGGAGGGAGGGATGACAGAGAGAGAAGATAAAGATACAGGAGGGAGGGATGATAGAGAGAGAAGATAAAGATACAGGA
Source organism: Leptobrachium leishanense (assembly GCA_009667805.1). NCBI lineage: Eukaryota > Metazoa > Chordata > Amphibia > Anura > Megophryidae > Leptobrachium > Leptobrachium leishanense. Next base: position 338,414,104 of record CM019067.1, on the reverse strand, counting down.
GGGAGGGATGATAGAGAGAGAGAAGATAAAGATACAGGAGGGAAGGATGACAGAGAGAGAGAAGATAAAGATACAAGAGGGAGGGATGACAGAGAGAGAAGATAAAGATACAGGAGGGAAGGATGACAGAGAGGGAGAAGATAAAGATACAGGAGGGAGGGATGACAGAGAGAGAAGATAAAGATACAGGAGGGAGGGATGATAGAGAGAGAAGATAAAGATACAGGAGGGAAGGATGACAGAGAGAGAGAAGATAAAGATACAGGAGGGAGGGATGACAGAGAGAGAAGATAAAGATACAGGAGGGAGGGATGACAGAGAGAAAGGAGAAAGATACAGGAGGGAAGGATGACAGAGAGAGAAGATAAAGTACAGAGAGGAAGGATGACAGAGAGGAGAAGATAAAGATACAGGAGGGAGGGATGACACAGAGAGAAGATAAAGATACAGGAGGGAGGGATGATAGAGAGAGAGAAGATAAAGATACAGGAGGGAAGGATGATAGAGAGAGAAGATAAAGATACAGGAGGGAGGGATGACAGAGAGAGAAGATAAAGATACAGGAGGGAGGGATGACAGAGAGAAAGGAGAAAGATACAGGAGGGAAGGATGACAGAGAGAGAGAAGATACAGATACAGGAGGGAAGGATGACAGAGAGAGAAGATAAAGATACAGGAGGGAAGGATGACAGAGAGAAAGGAGAAAGATACAATCTTCTGATTTTCTGTTTTGTAAATTTTGTTCTATTTCTCCTATTTTAGTGAATAAACCCAAACAAACAATAACAAATAATCTAAACAATACAGAGAAAACTGTAACATACATACTGTAAAATAAAAGCAGGGCCTGTGTGAGCTCATTAGATGTGCAGCAAATGCTGGGATATCAGGATATTAGGTGTGGCAGAGGTGCTGGGCATGGCATTAGGTGTGGCAGAGGTGCTGGGCATGGCATTAGGTGTGGCAGAGGCTCTGGGCCTGGCATTAGGTGTGACAAAGGCTCTGGGCATGGCATTAGATGTGGCAGAGGCGCTGGGCATGGCATTAGGTGTGGCAAAGGTGCTGGGCATGGCATTAGGTGTGGCAGAGGCACTGGGCATGGCATTAGGAGTGGCAGAGGCTCTGGGCCTGGCATTAGGTGTGGCAGAGGCGCTGGGCATGGCATTAGGTGTGGCAAAGGCTCTGGGCCTGGCATTAGTTGTGGCAGAGGTGCTGGGCATGGCATTAGGTGTGGCAGAGGTGCTGGGCATGGCATTAGGTGAGGCAGAGGCGCTGGGCATGGCATTAGGTGTGGCAGAGGTGCTGGGCATGGCATTTGGTGTGGCAGAGGCTCTGGGCCTGGCATTAGGTGTGGCAGAGGCGCTGGGCATGCCATTGGGTGTGGCAGAGGCGCTGGGCATGGCATTAGGTGTGGCAGAGGCTCTGGGCCTGGCATTAGGTGTGGGAGAGGCGCTGGGCATGGCATTAGGAGTGGCAGAGGCTCTGGTCCTGGCATTAGGTGTGGGAGAGGCGCTGGGCATGGCATTAGGAGTGGCAGAGGCTCTGGGCCTGGCATTAGGTGTGGCAAAGGCTCTGGGCCTGGCATTAGGTGTGGCAGAGGTGCTGGGCATGGCATTAGGTGTGGCAGAGGCGCTGGGCATGGCATTAGGTGTGGCAGAGGTGCTGGGCATGGCATTAGGTGTGGCAGAGGCGCTGGGCATGGCATTAGGTGAGGCAGAGGCGCTGGGCATGGCATTAGGTGTGGCAGAGGTGCTGGGCATGGCATTAGGTTTGGCAGAGGCGCTGGGCATGGCATTAGGTGTGGCAGAGGTGCTGGGCATGGCATTAGGTGTGGCAGAGGTGCTGGGCATGGCATTAGGTGAGGCAGAGGCGCTGGGCATGGTATTAGGTGTGGCAGAGGTGCTGGGCATGGCATTAGGTGTGGCAGAGGCGCTGGGCATGGCATTAGGTGTGGCAGAGGCGCTGGGCATGGCATTAGGTGTGGCAGAGGTGCTGGGCATGGCATTAGGTGTGGCAGAGTTGCTGGGCATGGCATTAGGTGTGGCAGAGGCGCTGGGCATGGCATTAGGTGTGGCAGAGGCGCTGGGCATGGCATTAGGTGTGGCAGAGGTGCTGGGCATGGCATTAGGTTTGGCAGAGGCGCTGGGCATGGCATTAGTGTGGCAGAGGCGCTGGGCCTGGCATTAGGTGTGGCAGAGGCGCTGGGCATGGCATTAGGTGTGGCAGAGGCGCTGGGCATGGCATTAGGTGTGGCAGAGGTGCTGGGCATGGCATTAGGTTTGGCAGAGGCGCTGGGCATGGCATTAGGTGTGGCAGAGGCGCTGGGCCTGGCATTAGGTGTGGCAGAGGCGCTGGGCATGGCATTAGGTGTGGCAGAGGCGCTGGGCCTGGCATTAGGTGTGGCAGAGGCGCTGGGCATGGCATTAGGTGTGGCAGAGGCGCTGGGCATGGCATTAGGTTTGGCAGAGGCGCTGGGCATGGCATTAGGTGTGGCAGAGGTGCTGGGCATGGCATTAGGTGTGGCAGAGGCGCTGGGCATGGCATTAGGTGTGGCAGAGGTGCTGGGCATGGCTTTAGGTGTGGCAGAGGTGCTGGGCATGGCATTAGGTGTGGCAGAAGTGCTGGGCATGGCATTAGGTTTGGCAGAGGTGCTGGGCATGGCATTATGTGTGGCAGAGGTGCTGGGCATGGCATTATGTGTGGCAGAGGTGCTGGGCATGGCACAGCCCTGTATGTAGCAGTTTGGGCCTGTTGTCCCTGCTGGGAGCATTTATCTCCTGTGGGTGATTAGATAAGGAGCTCTGATCTTCCTCCTGGTAGAGTTTGGGGGGGGCTCAGGGTTTGGCCTCAGGGGGTATCAGTAAAACCTCCAGACAGTAGCAGAGGGCCCTGAGAGCTTTTCCTTTCATCTCCCCAGGTTCCAGTTGCTCAGGATTTGGGTTTATGGGGGATGGAGAAATGCCACAGCTGATGGAGCTTGTTTAACCCTCTGGTGTCTGCTCTGTGGTCGATGAACGGGATATAAACAGTTACAGTTACAAGCATTTATAAAGCGCCAACAAGTTCTATAGCGCTGTACAATAAAAAAAACTGAATAAACGCCCTATTTACCCAGAACCAAGGGAAGAACATTATTCATCAGCAAATGTATATTTATATAAAGCTTCAGTGTAGAGTCACTGCACCACAGCTCACTGTTTAGTGAATATACCCCATTTGTGAGCACCAAGTGACATTAAAGGCGCTCAGCTGAAACACTATATTCACTGTCACTGTATGTCACTCTATTCCCTGTATGCACCATTTTCACTGTATTCCCTGTATTCCCTGTGTCCCCTGTATCCCCTGTGTTCCCTGTATTCCCTGTGTCCCCTGTATTCACTGTATTCCCTGTGTTCCCTGTGTTCCCTGTATTCCCTGTATTCCCTGTATTCACTCTATTCCCTGTATGCACCATTTTCACTGTATCCCCTGTATTCCCTGTGTTCCCTGTATTCCCTGTATTCCCTGTGTTCCCTGTATTCCCTGTATTCCCTGTGTCCCCTGTATTCCCTGTGTCCCCTGTATTCCCTGTGTCCCCTGTGTTCCCTGTATTCCCTGTATTCACTGTATTCCCTGTGTTCCCTGTATTCCCTGTATTCCCTGTGTTCCCTGTATTCCCTGTATTCACTGTATTCCCTGTATTCCCTGTGTTCCCTGTATTCCCTGTATTCCCTGTGTCCCCTGTATTCCCTGTATTCCCTGTGTTCCCTGTATTCCCTGTATTCACTGTATTCCCTGTGTTCCCTGTATTCCCTGTGTTCCCTGTATTCCCTGTATTCACTGTATTCCCTGTATTCCCTGTGTTCACTGTATTCCCTGTGTTCAGTGTATTCCCTGTATTCCCTGTGTTCACTGTATTCAGTGTATTCCCTGTATTCCCTGTGTTCCCTGTATTCCCTGTATTCCCTGTGTTCCCTGTATTCCCTGTATTCACTGTATTCCCTGTATTCCCTATGTTCCCTGTATTCCCTGTATTCCCTGTGTTCACTGTATTCCCTGTGTTCAGTGTATTCCCTGTATTCCCTGTGTTCACTGTATTCAGTGTATTCCCTGTATTCCCTGTGTTCCCTGTATTCCCTGTATTCCCTGTGTTCACTGTGTTCCCTGTGCTCCCTGTATTCCCTGTGTTCAGTGTATTCCCTGTATTCCCTGTGTTCACTGTGTTCCCTGTGCTCCCTGTATTCCCTGTATTCAGTGTATTCCCTGTATTCCCTGTGTTCAGTGTATTCCCTGTATTCCCTGTATTCACTGTGTTCCCTGTGCTCCCTGTATTCCCTGTATTCACTGTATTCCCTGTATTCCCTGTTTTCACTGTATTCCCTGTGTTCACTGTGTTCCCTGTGTCCCCTGTATCCCCTGTGTTCCCTGTGTCCCCTTTGTCCCCTGTATTCCCTGTATTCCCTGTGTCCCCTGTATTCCCTGTGTCCCCTGTATCCCCTGTGTCTCCTGTGTCCCCTGTATCCCCTGTGTCCCCTTTATTCCCTGTGTCCCCTGTATCCCCTGTGTCCCCTGTATATTCCCTGTGTCCCCTGTGTCCCCTTTATCCCCTGTGTCCCCTGTATCCCCTGTGTCCCCTGTGTCCCCTGTATTCCCTGTATCCCCTGTGTCCCCTGTATTCCCTGTGTCCCCTGTGTCCCATGTATCCCCTGTGTTCCCTGTGTCCCCTTTGTCCCCTGTATTGCCTGTATTCCCTGTGTCCCCTGTATTCCCTGTGTCCCCTGTATTCCCTGTGTCCCCTGTGTCCCCTGTATCCCCTGTGTCCCCTGTATCCCCGGTATCCCCTGTGTCCCCTGTATTCCCTGTGTTCCCTGTGTCCCCTGTATTCCCTGTGTCCCCTGTATCCCCTGTGTCCCCTGTTTTCCTGTGTCCCCTGTATCCCCTGTGTCCCCTGTATTCCCTGTGTCCCCTGTATCCCCTGTGTTCCCTGTGTCCCCTTTGTCCCCTGTATTGCCTGTATTCCCTGTGTCCCCTGTATTCCCTGTGTCCCCTGTATCCCCTGTGTCTCCTGTGTCCCCTGTATTCCCTGTGTCCCCTGTATCCCCTGTGTCCCCTTTATTCCCTGTGTCCCCTGTATCCCCTGTGTCCCCTGTATATTCCCTGTGTCCCCTGTGTCCCCTTTATCCCCTGTGTCCCCTGTGTCCCCTGTATTCCCTGTATCCCCTGTGTCCCCTGTATTCCCTGTGTCCCCTGTGTCCCCTGTATCCCCTGTGTCCCCTGTGTCCCCTGTATCCCCTGTATCCCCTGTATCCCCTGTGTCCCCTGTGTCCCCTGTATTCCCTGTGTCCCCTGTGTCCCCTGTATCCCCTGTGTCCCCTGTGTCCCCTGTATCCCCTGTATCCCCTGTGTCCCCTGTGTTCACCTCGAGTCTCCCGTTCAGGGTGTGATTGGGTTTTATTCAAGCTGTGACAATGTATTCTCACCCGGTTACTTATTGTATTAATTTCTCATTAAATAAAATGTGAACGCGCTGGCAGCGAATTACATCAAAGACGTCATCATGCAAAGCGGCGCGGCCAGTGTGCCCACCCTGCCCACCGAGCCCACCCTGCCCACCGTGCCCACCATGCTCACCGTGCCCACCCTGCCCACCCTGCCCACCATGCTCACCGTGCCCATTTATTGCATGGCAGTAGAGGAAGGAATCGGGGTACGGAGTGTAAGCTCCTAAACAGGGTCCTCGCTTCTACTGCTCTCAGGGCGTCTAACTTGTGTTCATATTTGTTGGTATGTCCGGCCCATTGTACAGCGCTGCGGAACTTGTTGGTGCTTTATAAATACTTGTGACTGTAACTTAGATAAGAGCTCGGGGGTGGGTGTTTATAAAAGTAATAAGAGGCACTTTATGCCGCGCTTTGCAACGATACCTTATGATACCCGCCGGGGATTGTGGGCCGGGCGCTTCCTTGCTCAGAGCTCTTATGGAATTCTTAAAAAGCCGTTTCTCGGCCGGCGTCCCTGGAGACGGCGCACGGATCCCGGTGTAAGCCAGCGCGGGCTCTGGGTCATCATCCGGTGAAAAAAACCCATATATCAGATTAATCAGTGAATTCATTAGAGTTGCTACAGTCGTTATGACGTCGGCGTCGCCGGATGCCAACTGCGGCTCTTACTGATAATAATGACATGATAATACCCCATGGGCACCGTATATCACCCCACGTGCAGACCGTGCCCGGTGCGGGACCTCAGTCTCCCGGCACAACCAGGGGTGACAAAGTTACTTTCAATGCCCAGAATCCTAGGGGGTCAGGGACGTGATGCTCCCATTGTTCAGCGCTGCAGAATATGTTGGCGCTACATAAAGATTAATAATAATAAATCAAATCTTTCCCTTGTTATCGCTTATTTCTGGCCGTGACGGCCTCTAACTGGGGGGATCCGGCAGGCAGGGGGTGCTCCTCAGTGGAAGAACTACGAAGGATGGAGGGTGAAACTCCGGTGACGTCGCTGTGTAAGGAGCTGTCACCGTAGTTCTCCATTGTTTCTGCCAAAGTTGTTCTGTGTGGAGCACGGATCTCAATCTCTGCCCCTCCCCCCCAGATTTGTATTGCCTACAATTCCCAGAATCCTTTCAATGCAAAAGGTGTTTAGAGAATCATGGGAGTTGTAGTTCAGAAACATCTGGGGGGGGCAGAGTTTGAGATCCTTGATGCAGATGTCACCTCAGGCGGTGCGAGTCGGCCCGTGTTGTTTTCACCGATGTTTGCGCTGACTGACTCCCAGATCCCGAAATAATAGATGAGACATTCAACGGGTTCATTGGGTGCCGTCACTTTAAAATCCCTGCGACACCCCCCCTCCCCATGTTACAAACACCGGCAGGACGCGCTGCATGGAGAATAGCCAAAGTTTATCCATTTTACGGCAGGATAACGCTGGTTCCCTGGCCTCCGGCCGGTGTTAGCTTTCTCTTTTCTGGTAGCCGAAGTTTACAGCAGTCGCAACAGTGTTGATTTTTACATCTGCAGCTACAGTGAATCAATGCTTCGCGATTAACCCCTTGGTTTCTCTGCTTGTCCTCTTTACCCCATTGGAGGGAAATAAGCTGCGCTCCTCGGGGGACGGACCTGGGAGTAGTTTCCATATATGGTATTGCTCTTTGTGGAGTGACAGCAGCAGAGGACAAGCAGGGTCCAGGGACTCCAGCCAGCAGTGCTTCAAGGGGCTCAAACAGCGGCATTTTGGCTGGAGCTCAGCCTTCGTCTGGTTCCAGAAAGAAAAGCCATTGTGCGCTAACATTTGTGATGGAGCATCGGGGGCCACAGCGGGCGCTGGATATACCCCAGGGTAGACAGGAGAGGGTGCTTTAGGGAGAATGGTGTGGTACAAACACCTTTAACGGCATTAGGAGAAACCTCAGCTGCAGGACGCTCCGTCTCGCTCTGTGCTCTCACAATGCTCCGCAGGGGAGTGGCTGCGGTCACAGGTTGCCTTTTTAACCTGTCTGGTCCTGGGGCAGGAAGTGACGTCTGTCTGGCGTTTGCCACCGCAGGGGCAGAAAATGTCAAAGGAACGGGCCTGGGGAGTCAGCACAGGCCGTGGCCCCTGCGGAACATAATGTGAGGTCATATGCGCCCCCCCCGGGAATATAATGTGAGGTCATACGCGTCCCCAGCGGAATATAATGTGAGGTCATACGCCCCCCGCGGAATATAATGTGAGGTCACACGCGCCCCCCGCGGAATATAATGTGAGGTCATACGCACCCCCCGCGGAATATAATGTGAGGTCATACGCCCCCCGCGGAATATAATGTGAGGTCATACGCACCCCCCGCGGAATATAATGTGAGGTCATACGCCCCCCGCGGAATATAATGTGAGGTCACACGCGCCCCCCGCGGAATATAATGTGAGGTCATACGCACCCCCCGCGGAATATAATGTGAGGTCATACGCACCCCCCGCGGAATATAATGTGAGGTCGTACGTACCCCCCCTGGCGGAATATAATGTGAGGTCATACGCCCGCCCCCGCGCAATATAATGTGAGGTCATACGCGCCCCACGCAATATAATGTGAGGTCATAAGCGTCCCCCGCAGAATATAATGTGAGGTCATACGCCCCCCCGCAGAATATAATGTGAGGTCACACGCGCCTCCCGCGGAATATAATGTGAGGTCATACGCACCCCCCGCGGAATATAATGTGAGGTCGTACGTACCCCCCCCTGGCGGAATATAATGTGAGGTCATACGCGCCCCCCGCGCAATATAATGTGAGGTCATACGCGCCCCCACGCAATATAATGTGAGGTCATAAGCGTCCCCCGCAGAATATAATGTGAGGTCATACGCGTCCCTTGCGGAATATAATGTGAGGTCATACGCCCCCCGCAGAATATAATGTGAGGTCATACACACCCCACGCGGAATATAATGTGAGGTCACACGCGCCTCCCGCGGAATATAATGTGAGGTCATACACAACCCCAGCGGAATATAATGTTAGGTCATACACACCGCCCGCAGAATATAATGTGAGGTCATACACACCCCCCGCGGAAGATAATGTGAGGTCATACACAACCCCAGCGGAATATAATGTTAGGTCATACACACCCCCCGCGGAAGATAATGTGAGGTCATACGCACCCCCCGCGGAATATAATGTGAGGTCATACGCACCCCCCGCAGAATATAATGTGAAGTCATATGTACCCCTCCACAGAATATAATGTGAGGTCATACGCGCCCCACGCGCAATATAATGTGAGGTCATACGCCCCCCGCAGAATATAATGTGAGGTCACACGCGCCTCCCGCGGAATATAATGTGAGGTCATTACACCCCCCCGCGGAATATAATGTGAGGTCATACGCACCCCCCGCAGAATATAATGTGAGATCAAACGCGCCCCTTGCGGAATATAATGTGAGGTCATACACACCCCCCGCGGAATATAATGTGAGGTCATACGCACCCCCGCGCAGAATATAATGTGAGGTCATACGCACCCCAGACCAGCAGAATATATATGTGAGATCAAACGCGCCCCTTGCGGAACTATAATGTGAGGTCATATACACACCCCCCGCGGAATATAATGTGAGGTCATACGCACCCCCCGCAGAATATAATGTGAGGTCATACGCACCCCCCGCAGAATATAATGTGAGATCAAACGCGCCCCTTGCGGAATATAATGTGAGGTCATACACACCCCCCGCGGAATATAATGTGAGGTCATACGCACCCCCCGCAGAATATAATGTGAGGTCATATGTACCCCCCGCAGAATATAATGTGAGGTCATACGTACCCCCCGCAGAATATAATGTGAAGTCTTTTTTCCCCCCCGCGGAATATAATGTGAGGTCATACGCGCCCCTTGCGGAATATAATGTGAGGTCATACGCACCCCCGCGGAATATAATGTGAGGTCATACGTACCCCCCCCCCGCGGAATATAATGTGAGGTCATACGCGCCCCCCGCGCAATATAATGTGAGGTCATACGCGTCCCTCGCGGAATATAATGTGAGGTCATACGCGCCCCGCAGAATATAATGTGAGGTCATACGCGCCCCTTGCGGTATATAATGTGAGGTCATACGTACCCCCCACGGAATATAATGTGAGGTCATACGCACCCCCCACGGAATATAATGTGAGGTCATATGTACCCCCCCCGCGGAATATAATGTGAGGTCACACGCGCGCCCCCCCTCCGCTCTCCCCCCTCATTGCGTTTTATTCTTCTCGCCGGATCCAGATTTTCTTGTCTTGGTTTAAAACTGATAATATCTAGAAATCTGTTAAATCCAGGACAGAAGCCGCAGGGCCGGCAGCCAGGCCTCACTAATTGGCGCGTCCCCCCCCCGGGTACACATCATGCCAGCCAGCTAAGTGACACCCGTGCCAGCGCCCGGCGGGGAGCGGGATAATTGTCAGCTCTGCGTGTTTATTAGCAAGTTCTGTCAGCAGACAACGAGGCCGCGACGTGTTATCTCAGCTGCTCTGCTGGTATTGCTTTCCTGCCCCCCCCCCGTGCCGCTTTGACAGATTGGCGGGAGCTGCCCATAAATGCAGGCCGATTCTGTGCCCCCCATTCTGACCTCCCCCCCGAATTAAAGGTCACTTTACAGTTGTTACATGCAGAGCCATGTGCTGCGGCGGCGCCGAAAATCACCCCGACTCAATATGAGGAGGCGCGGGCGCCAAAAATCACCCCGACTCAATATGAGGAGGCGCGGGCGCCAAAAATCACCCCGACTCAATATGAGGAGGCGCGGGCGCCAAAAATCACCCCGACTCAATGATGAGAGGCGCGGCGCCAAAAATCACCCCGACTCAATATGAGGAGGCGTGGGCGCCAAAAATCACCCCGACTCAATATGAGGAGGCGCGGGCGCCAAAAATCACCCCGACTCAATATGAGGAGGCGCGGGCGCCGAAAATCACCCCGACTCAATATGAGGAGGCGCGGGCGCCAAAAATCACCCCGACTCAATATGAGGAGGCAGCGCGGGCGCCAAAAATCACCCCGACTCAATATGAGGAGGCGGCGGCGCGAAAATCACCCCGACTCAATATGAGGAGGCGCGGGCGCCGAAAATCACCCCGACTCAATATGAGGAGGCGCGGGCGCCGAAAATCACCCCGACTCAATATGAGGAGGCGCAGGCGCCAAAAATCACCCGGACTCAATATGAGGAGGCGCGGGCGCCAAAAATCACCCCGACTCAATATGAGGAGGCGCGGGCGCCGAAAATCAACCCGACTCAATATGAGGAGGCGCGGGCGCCAAAAATCACCCCGACTCAATATGAGGAGGCGCGGGCGCTCAAAATGATCCAAAAAATCACCATACTGACCCCTTGCGCCCGGGGGGAACCGAGATACGCACACCCTGAATATACAGAGGAGACCAAAAACACACCCGCACACCCTGAATATACAGAGGAGACCAAAAACACACCCGCATACCCTGAATATACAGAGGAGACCAAAAACACACCCGCACACCCTGAATATACAGAGGAGACCAAAAACACACCCGCATACCCTGAATATATGGAGGAGCCCCTAAAAAGACACCCGCACACCCTGAATATATGGAGGAGCCCCTAAAAACACACCCGCACACCCTGAATATATGGAGGAACCCCTAAAAAGACACCCGCACACCCTGAATATATGGAGGAACCCCTAAAAAGACACCCACACACCCTGAATATAGAGGAACCCCTAAAAACACACCCACACACCCTGAAAATATGGAGGAGCCCCTAAAAAGACACCGCACACCCTGAATATAGGAGGACCCCTAAAAACACACCCGCACACCCTGAATATATGGAGGAGCCCCTAAAAACACACCCACACACCCTGAATATATGGAGGAGCCCTAAAAAGACACCGCACACCCTGAATATATGGAGGAGCCCCTAAAAACACACCCGCACACCCTGAATATATGGAGGAACCCCTAAAAAGACCCTACACACCCTGAATATATGGAGGAACCCCTAAAAACACACCCACACACCCTGAATATATGGAGGAGCCCCTAAAAAGACACCCGCACACCCTGAATATATGGAGGAACCCCTAAAAACACACCCGCACACCCTGAATATATGGAGGAGCCCCTAAAAAGACACCCACACACCCTGAATATATGGAGGAGCCCCTAAAAACACACCTGCACACCCTGAATATATGGAGGAACCCCTAAAAACACCCCTGCACACCCTGAATATATGGAGGAGCCCCTAAAAAAAACCACCCACACCCTGAATATATGGAGGCCCCTAAAAACACACCCACACACCCTGAATATATGGAGGAACCCCTAAAAAACCCCCACACCCTGAATATATGGAGGAACCCCTAAAAAACACACCGCACACCCTGAATATATGGAGGAATCCCTAAAAAGACACCCGCACACCCTGAATATATGGAGGAACCCCTATAAACACACCCACACACCCTGAATATATGGAGGAGCCCTAAAAACACACCAGCACACCCTGAATATATGGAGGAACCCCTAAAAACACACCAGCACACCCTGAATATATGGAGGAACCCCTAAAAACACACCAGCACACCCTGAATATATGGAGGAGCCCCTAAAAACACACCAGCACACCCTGAATATATGGAGGAACCCCTAAAAAACACACCAGCACACCCTGAATATATGGAGGAGCCCCTAAAAACACACCAGCACACCCTGAATATATGGAGGAACCCCTAAAAACACACCAGCACACCCTGAATATATGGAGGAGCCCCTAAAAAGACACCCACACACCTGAATATATGGAGGAGCCCCTAAAAAACACACCAGCACACCCTGAATATATGGAGGAACCCCTAAAAAACACACCCACACACCCTGAATATATGGAGGAACCCCTAAAAACACACCCACACACCCTGAATATATGGAGGAACCTCTAAAAACACACCCGCACACCCTGAATATATGGAGGACCCCTAAAAAGACACCACACACCCTGAATATATGGAGGAGCCCCTAAAAACACACCCGCACACCCTGAATATATGGAGGAATCCCTAAAAAGACACCCGCACACCCTGAATATATGGAGGAACCCCTATAAACACACCCGCACACCTGAATATATGGAGAATCCCTAAAAAGACACCCACACACCCTGAATATATGGAGGAACCCCTAAAAAACACACCGCACACCCTGAATATATGGAGGAGCCCCTAAAAAGACACCCGCACACCCTGAATATATGGAGGAACCCCTAAAAAGACACCCACACACCCTGAATATAGGAGGAACCCCTAAAAACACACCCACACACCCTGAAAATATGGAGGAGCCCCTAAAAAGACACCGCACACCCTGAATATATGGAGGAACCCCTAAAAAACACCCGCACACCCTGAATATATGGAGGAGCCCTAAAAACACACCCACACACCCTGAATATATGGAGGAGCCCCTAAAAAGACACCCGCACACCCTGAATATATGGAGGAGCCCCTAAAAACACACCCGCACACCCTGAATATATGGAGGAACCCCTAAAAAGACACCTACACACCCTGAATATATGGAGGAACCCCTAAAAAACACACCCACACACCCTGAATATATGGAGGAGCCCTAAAAAGACACCCGCACACCCTGAATATATGGAGGAGCCCCTAAAAACACACCTGCACACCCTGAATATATGGAGGAACCCCTAAAAACACCCCTGCACACCCTGAATATATGGTAGGAGGAGCCCTAAAAAAACACCACACACCCTGAATATATATGGAGGCGCCCCTAAAAACACACCCACACACCCTGAATATATGGAGGAACCCCTAAAAACACCCCCACACCCTGAATATATGGAGGAACCCCTAAAAACACACCCGCACACCCTGAATATATGGAGGAATCCTAAAAAAAACCCGCACACACTGAATATATGGAGGAACCCCTATAAACACACCCACACACCCTATATATGGAGGAACTCTCTAAAAACACACCCGCACACCCTGAATATATGGAGGAGCCCCTAAAAAGACACCCACACACCCTGAATATATGGAGGAGCCCCTAAAAACACACCAGCACACCCTGAATATATGGAGGAGCCCCTAAAAAGACACCCACACACCCTGAATATATGGAGGAGCCCCTAAAAACACACCCGCACACCCTGAATATATGGAGGAATCCCTAAAAAGACACCCGCACACCCTGAATATATGGAGGAACCCCTATAAACACACCCGCACACCCTGAATATATGGAGGAATCCCTAAAAAGACACCCACACACCCTGAATATATGGAGGAACCCCTAAAAACACACCCGCACACCCTGAATATATGGAGGAGCCCCTAAAAACACACCCGCACACCCTGAATATATGGAGGAGCCCCTAAAAAGACACCCACACACCCTGAATATATGGAGGAGCCCCTAAAAACACACCAGCACACCCTGAATATATGGAGGAGCCCCTAAAAAGACACCCACACACCCTGAATATATGGAGGAGCCCCTAAAAAGACACCCGCACACCCTGAATATATGGAGGACCCCTAAAAACACACCCCACACCCTGAATATATGGAGGAACCCCTAAAAACACACCCACACACCTGAATATATGGAGGAACCCCTAAAAAACACACCCGCACACCCTGAATATATGGAGGAGCCACCAAAAAGACACCCACACACCCTGAATATATGGAGGAGCCCCTAAAAAAACCCGCACACCCTGAATATATGGAGGAGCCCCTAAAAACACACCCGCACACCCTGAATATATGGAGGAAAAAAACACCCACCACACCCTGAATATATAATAAAAGACACCCGCACACCCTGAATATGTGGAGGAACCCCTAAAAAGACACCCACACACCCTGAATATATGGAGGAGCCCCTAAAATCACACCCACACACCCTGAATATATGGAGGAACCGCTAAAAAGACACCCGCACACCCTGAATATATGGAGGCAGGAACCTCTAAAAACACACCCACACACCCTGAATATATGGAGGAGCCCCTAAAAAGACACCCACACACCCTGAATATATGGAGGAGCCCCTAAAAACACACCCGCACACCCTGAATATATGGAGGAATCCCTAAAAAGACACCCGCACACCCTGAATATATGGAGGAACCGCTAAAAACACACCCGCACACCCTGAATATATGGAGGAGCCCCTAAAAGACACCCACACACCCTGAATATATGGAGGAGCCCCTAAAAAGACACCCGCACACCCTGAATATATGGAGGAACCCCTAAAAACACACCCGCACACCCTGAATATATAGAGGAGCCACCAAAAAGACACCCACACCCTGAATATATGGAGGAACCCCTAAAAACACACCCACACACCCTGAATATATGGAGGAACCCCTAAAAACACATCCGCACACCCTGAATATATGGAGGAGCCCCTAAAAAACACACCCACACACCCTGAATATATGGAGGAGCCCCTAAAAAGACACCCACACACCTGAATATAATGGAGGAGCCCCTAAAAACACACTCGCACACACCTGAATATATGGAGGAATCGCTAAAAAGCCACCGCAACACCCTGAATATATGGAGGAACCCCTAAAAACACACCCGCCCACCCTGAATATATGGAGGAGCCCCTAAAAAGACACCCACACACCCTGAATATATGGAGGGCCCCTAAAAACACACCAGCACACCCTGAATATATGGAGGAGCCCCTAAAAAGACAGCCACACACCCTGAATATATGGAGGAGCCCCTAAAAAGACACCCGCACACCCTGAATATATGGAGGAACCCCTAAAAACACACCCGCACACCCTGAATATATGGAGGAGCCACCAAAAAAGACAACCCGCACACCCTGAATATATGGAGGAACCCCTAAAAACACACCCACACCCTGAAAATATGGAGGAACCCCTAAAAAGACACCGCACACCCTGAATATATGGAGGAACCCCTAAAAACACACCCGCACACCCTGAATATATGGAGGAGCCACCAAAAAGACACCCACACACCCTGAGTATATGGAGGAGCCCCTAAAAACACACCCGCACACCCTGAATATATGGAGGAGCCCCTAAAAACACACCCACACACCCTGAATATATGGAGGAACCCCTAAAAACACACCCGCACACCCTGACTATATGGAGGAGCCCCTAAAAAGACACCCACACACCCTGAATATATGGAGGCAGGAACCCCTAAAAACACACCCGCACACCCTGAATATATGGAGGATCCCCTAAAAACACACCCGCACACCCTGAATATATGGAGGATCCCCTAAAAACACACCCTGAATATATGGAGGAACCCCTAAAAACACACCCTGAATATATGGAGGAACCCCTAAAAACACACCCTGAATATATGGAGGAACCCCTAAAAACACATCCTGAATATATGGAGGAACCCCTAAAAACACATCCTGAATATATGGAGGAACCACTAAAAACACATCCTGAATATATGGAGGAACCACTAAAAACACATCCTGAATATATGGAGGAAGCACAGGAGGCACAGGAGGTGAGGAAGGCTCTTGGTCACAGAGCTCACAATCTTAAGGTTCGTCTTATCCTGAGATGAAATAAACGTATTATTAAGTCGTGTTTACGTTGAACGTTCTTGCGTTTCATATAAAGTGTTCGATGTGGATTTTCTGTACCTGCATGGATGGACATGACGGTATATGTGGTAGACGTTGGCCTTGTTGTGGCCATGGCTCTTGTTGTTTACTACAAAGTGATTATTTCCTGCAGGAGACAATAGATCAAAGGCTCAGGCCTGGGGGCCGCTGGGGGGGGGATGAGCTGCTTCCCCACTGAGCCAAGTACAGGTGCCATTGAAGTTTATTGGGCATCATAGGAACCCGGGATGTCCAAGGCCTTGTCTCATCTCATGCACTTCATGCGTTTGATCCCTGCAGAGCCGCCATTGTGTCCCTCACTCCAGTTGCCGCTCGCCAGTGGAAATTATTTTATATCCCAAAGGTAATAATAGAGTTAAATAATATGGCGGCTCAGGGAGGGAATGTGTGAGCCATGAAAATCCTGCTGGGTTCATTGTGCTCGGCTGTGCTGGTTGGGTTCATTGTGCTGGTTGGGTTCATTGTGCTGGTTGGGTTCGTTGTGCTGGCTGGGTTCATTGTGCTCAGCTGTGCTGGTCGGGTTCATTGTGCTCGGCTGTGCTGGTTGGGTTTATTGTGCTGGTTGGATTCATTGTGCTCGGCTGTGCTGGTCGGGTTCATTGTTCTGGTTGGATTCATTGTGCTCGGCTGTGCTGGTCGGGTTCATTGTGCTCCGCTGTGCTGGTTGGGTTCATTGTGCTGGTCGGGTTCATTGTGCTGGCTGGGTTCATTGTGCTCGGCTGTGCTGGTCGGGTTCATTGTGCTGGCTGGGTTCATTGTGCTGGCTGGGTTCATTGTGCTCGGCTGTGCTGGTCGGGTTCATTGTGCTGGCTGGGTTCATTGTGCTGGTTGGGTTCATTGTGCTGGTTGGGTTCATTGTGCTGGTTGGGTTCATTGTGCTCGGCTGTGCTGGTTGGGTTCATTGTGCTGGCTGGGTTCATTGTGCTGGTTGGGTTCATTGTGCTCGGCTGTGCTGGTTGGGTTCATTGTGCTGGTTGGGTTCATTGTGCTGGCTGGGTTCATTGTGCTGGTTGGGTTCATTGTGCTGGTTGGGTTCATTAGAAACATAGAAAATGTTGGCTATACACCCCGTGCCACCTCCCCCACACCTATATACCCCGGGATATACAACCCATGCCACTCCCCCCCACCTATATAACCCGGGCTATACACCCCGTGCCACCTCCCCCCACACCTATAGTTTATGTGTCACAATGGTGGGTCATGTACAGTGGCAAGAAAAAGTATGTGAACCCTTTGGGATTAGGTGGAGTTTTGCATGAATTGGTCATAAAATGTGCTCTGATCTTCATCTAAGTCACAACAATTTGAAAAACCACAGTCTGCTTAAAATAATACAACGCAAACATTATATATGTTTTCATGTGTTTATTGACAGAGACATGTAAACATTCACAGTGCAGGGTGGAAAAAGTATGTGAACCTTACCCCTAGCCTAATGACTTCTCCAAGAGCTAATTGGAGCCAGGAGTGAGCCGACCTTGAGTCAATCAGTGTGATATTATTGGATGTGTTGCTGAAAGCTGTCCTGCCCTTTAAAAACACACACCAGTTTTTGGGTTTACTGGTTTCAAGAAGCACTGCCTGATGTGAACCATGCCTCCCAGAAAAGAGCTCTCAGAAGACCTATGATCAAGAATTGTTGACTTGCACGAAGCTGGAAAGGGTTTACAAAAGTATCTCCAAAAAGCCTTGACGTTCATGTGTGTCCACGGTAAGAACAGACTGTCTACAAATGGAGAAAGTTCAGCACGGATTGCTACTCTCCTAGGCGTGGTCGTCCTGTAAAGGTGACTGCAAGAGCACAGCACAGAATGCTTAATGAGGTAAAGAAGAATCCTAGAGTGTCAGCTAAAACTTACAGAAATCTCTGGCACATGCTAACATTTTTGTTGATACATCTACATTAAGGAAAACATTAAACAAGAATGGAGTACATGGGAGGACACCACGGAGGAAGCCATTGCTGTCCAAAAAGAATATTGCAGCATGTTTGAAGTTTGCAAAAGAGCACCTGGATGTTCCACAGCACTACTGGCAAAATATTCTGTGGACAGATGAAATCAAAAATGAGTTGTTTGGAAAAAAACACACAACACTATGTGTGGAGAAAAAAAGGCACAGCACACCAACATCAAAACCTCATCCCCACTGTAAAACATGGCGGAGGGAGCATCATGGTTTGGGGCTGCTTTGCTGCCTCAGGGCCTGGACGGATTGTTGTCATTGATGGAAAAATGAATTCCAGAGTTTATCAAGACATTTTGCAGGAAAATGTAAGACCATCTGTCCGCCAACTGAAGCTCCGCAGAGGATGGGTGATGCAACAGGACAATGACCCAAAGCATAAGTAATTCAACAAAAGAATGGCTTCAACAAAACAAAATACACCTTCTGGAGTGGCCCAGTCAGAGTCCTGACCTCAACCTGATTGAAATGCTGTGGCATGACCTTAAGAGAGCGATTCACACCAGACATCCCAAGAATATTGCTACACTGTAACAGTTTTGTGAAGAGGAGTGGTCCAAAATTACTCCAGATCGTTGTGCAGGTCTGATCTGCAACTACAGGAAACGTTTGGTTGAGGTTATTGCTGCCAAAGGAGGGTCAACCAGTTATTAAGTCCAAAGGTTCACATACTTTTTCCACCCTGCACTGTGAATGTTTACATGTTCTGTTCAATAAACACATGAAAACATATAATGTT
The DNA here is from genome assembly GCA_009667805.1 of Leptobrachium leishanense. Taxonomy (NCBI): domain Eukaryota; kingdom Metazoa; phylum Chordata; class Amphibia; order Anura; family Megophryidae; genus Leptobrachium; species Leptobrachium leishanense. The sequence goes on along the minus strand of CM019067.1, from coordinate 338,395,198 downwards.
TGTGTTGTATTATTTTAAGCAGACTGTGTTTTTCAAATTGTTGTGACTTAGGCTGGGGTCAGACGAACGCAGTGCGAACGCGCGTGTAGCCGCACTTTATCACGGCCGTAGTAGCAGAAAATGACGGCCAATGACGGGCAATATACGAAGTACGGCCGCACTTTTGTGCGGCCGTACTTCGTATATTGCCCGTCATTGGCCGTGCAACGCAAGCGGCAAACAAACGCATTTTTTTGAGAACGTGATACCGCTAGTACTGACGTACAGAGTGCGCTGTGTCTGCTAGCGGCGTGTGCGTGATTAGGAGACGTCAGACGCTGCTAATGTCCGGCCAACATAACGTCCAGACGCAAAAAGGGTTTTATTGATGATCCGCACAAAATCACGCTGAAAATGCGCATCGTATGACCGCTACTGCGTATTCTGTGAAAAAATACGTCCATTCGTTCGAACGCACTTTTTCACGGACGACGCAAAAAATGCGTTCGTCTGACCCTAGCCTTAGATGAAGATCAGAGCTTATTTTATGGCCAATTGATGCCAAACTCCACGTAATCCCAAAGGGTTCACATACTTTTTCTTGCCACTGTAAATTACATTGAAGCGCAAAGCGGCAGAATGAGTTATACAATGTATTAAGTTTATGAAGGTGTGTTTGCGGGGCGGCTGCATACACTACATCTCCGTATTCAATGGCTGGCATAAGCATTTGTTGTACAATCTGCTTTGTTACCGCGGGACTCAGGCAGGATTTGTTTCTGTACAGGGCACCTAGTTTGGGGTAAAGTTTAGATGAGAGTTTTTCGATGTGGGGCCAAAAGATAGATATGGGTCTAACCACATACCTAGATATTTGAGAGATGTGACTGTGGTCAGCGTGTCATTTGATTTTGTCCTGACACATAGATGGGGATTTTGCGATTTGTGTAGTTTAGGTGCTTGTTCCAAAGAGCATCGTTACAGTTTTGTCAGTAATTAAAAAAAGTTTGTTGTGTTTGATCCACTTTTCTACCTCTGTGAATTGGTCTTGCAGCTATATAACATAGAAACATAGAAACATAGAAAATGTCGGCAGATAAGAACCTTTTGGCCCATCTAGTCGCCCAATTACATGGATACTTTACCTGGATTTATCTTTTGTTTAGGATAGCCTTATGCCTATCCCATGCCTGCTTAAATTCAATTACTGTTTTGGCCTCTACCACTTCAACTGGAAGGCTGTTCCATGTATCCACCACCCTCTCAGTAAAATAATGCTTCCTGATGTTACTTTAAGGCTAGGGTCAGACTGAGGCAGTGCGAAACGCGCGTTCTGGCGCACATAATCACGGCCGCACTAGCAGCAGATGCGGGCAATGACAGCCCAATATACGAAGTATCGGTCGCACAAAAGTCCGGCCGCGCAACGCAAGTGGAAAATGAAACGCATTTTTTCGAGAACGTTTAAACCGCTGGTACTGACGTACAGAGTGCGCTGCGGCCGCATAGCAGCGTGTGTGCGTGATTAGGAGATGTCAGACGCTGCTAGTGTGGCGGCCAACATAACGTTCAAACAGCCGGATTTCCCTAGACTTCTTTTCACCCAATCGTCATGAAATACGTCCAGAATTGCGCATCGTCTGACCACTTAAGCGTATTCCGTGAAAAATGCGTGCGCACGCATCGACGTACATTTTGACGGTGGCCGCAGAAAATGCGCTCATCTGTCCTAGCCTTAAACCTTTGCCCCTCTAATCTAAGACTATGTCCTCTTGTTTTGCTACTTGTTTCCTTTTAAATATACTCCCTTCCTCTACCTTGTGGATTCCTTTACGTATTTAAATGTTTCTATCATATCTCCTCTGTCTCGTCTTTTTTCCAAGCTGTACATGTTAAGATCATTAACCCACTTCAATGCTAAGGACGCGCTCAGCGCGTCCTCAGCATTAACCGCTGGTGTGCTGAGGACGCGCTGAGCGCGTCCTCAATTTGGGGTCAGCGTTCGGTACCGGGTTCCGGCCGATCGCTGGCCCCTCCGGTGCGGGCTGACATCCTGGATGTCAGCCCGGCATCCGGACCACCAGCCGCCATTATTAGGTGTCATCGCGGGGGCGCGATGACACCTAATTCAGGCGCCCCCCCCGCATGTGCGGAGGAGGCGCCTGAAAGGGAGGGGGGGGGAGGTCCTTCGGACCTCTCTCCCTCCCGTCGGTGGCACACAGGGGCTTAACCCAGGCATCATTTGGAAGGGCACAGCCTGCCCTTCCAATGATGCCTGGCATTAACCCCTGGGGAGCTGGATCGCAAATCGGCGCTGAAAAGCGCCGATTCGCGATCCTTCCCGGGAGCTGGCCGACATCTTGGATGTCGGCCAAGCTTCCGGGAACTCCCCCAGAGGACTGGCGTCATCGTGCGCAGCACGATGACGCCAGTCCTAGCGTTAACCCCTAACTGCCACCAAGTGTGGAGATAGGGAGTTCCAATGAACTCCCTATCTCCCGATCCGTGGCAGCTAGGGGTTAAATTTTGATATCGTTGGATCGGCCAGAGCATGGCCGTTCCAACGATACCAAACATGAAAGTTAAAAAATTTGTAAAAAAAAAAAGTAAAAATAAAAATAAAAAAAAATTAAAAAAAAATTAAAAAATAAAAATAAACACATTTTTTTTATTTTTTTTGGTTTGTTAGTGTAGCAATATTGTTCCCATTTCAATTATAATGTGAACAATGATGCTGCACTAACGATTTTTTGTATGCGGTGCGTTTGTTAAAAATAGTGTAAATTTTCCCCCAAAAAAAATGTAACGAGACCCATCTCTAATTTTTTAACAAGCGCACCCCATACAAAATATAAACCGCAATTGCTCGCATGTTAAAATGTGGAAAAAACACTTTACACATTGTAAATTATTAAAAATTCATATTTTATTGCATTTTTTGTTATAATATACAGACATGACATAAACGTATATACATAATAATATAATATTATGTCTACCGAGTCTGACGGAAAGAACGATATTATAATATGTCTGGGTCATATACTAAAATAAAGCCTTAAAAACACGTTTAAACATGATGCGCAAAACAGGTAAAAAATGACCTCAGCACAGGGGCGGGAAAAGCCTCAGCAGCGAAAGGTTTAAAGGGACACTCTAGGCAACATGACCACCTAAGCTATTTTAGGTGGTCATGATGCCCGGAGTATGCCGCCCTCTGTCCCCCCTCCCTCCGCTCAGCGGTTCAGCTGTAAATGCTGAAAACAGCTGAGAGAGGCAGAGAAGTTTACTCCGCCCTCCCAGCTGTCAGTCAGCAGAGCGGGAATCATATTTCCCGCTTCTGCCGACTTTTGCCGAGTAGGAGATGTCATCGTGCTTTCAGCGTGATGACGTCTCCAACTCACCGCAGAAGCTGGCGGCTCCCTCTGAGGGTTAGTGTTGCGCGCATCCTCTTGCGCGCAACATTAATCCTCAGAGGGAGCCGGGAGGAAGCCTGCCGATCGGCTGGCTTATGTGAGAGGCGCGCATGCGCGCTTCTCACGTAAACCAGAAGGCAAGTCGGATAGAAGGACGGGAGCGGAAGAGGAGGGAGGTGAGTATAAAAAAAAAACAGCGCTGGAAACAAGAGGATTTTAGGGCAAGTATTACAGTTACAAAAACAAAAACAAAAACTAACAATTTATTAAGGGAATAGGGATAGGTTAGGATTAAAAAACGGGGGGGGGTGATTTTTTGTTAGAGTGTCCCTTTAAGCCTTTCCTGGTAACTTTTCTCCTTCAAGCCGTACACCATTTTAGTAGCCCTTCTCTGAACTCTCTCTAAGATGTCTATATCCTTCTGGAGATACGGTCTCCAGTACTGCACACCAGGGGCGTAACTAGAAATCACAGGGCCCCATAGCAAAATGTTGTATGGCCCCCCCCCCCGCAACCTAAAACCTCCCCCTGCAGTCCAGTCTGCCCCCACACAAAAAAAATGAACTAATGCCATTGAACAACACAGTATCACAGAGCGTATCACAGAGCTGCACAGCAATAAACTCTCATGGAAATGGGCAGTGTGTGGGTATAAGCATACACAGAATCCACAGCCGAACACTTTCACAGTAATAGGCATATGAGTATACACAGGAGCCACAACAATATTACAGTAAAGGCTGGGGTGTATGAGCATGCACAGAATCCACAGCAATATAACTCAGTCATGGTTGGGGTGTATGGCACAGAATCCACAGCAATAAAACTTCCAGCAATGTGCGGTGTGTGTCAGTGTATCAGAATCCACAGCAATAAAACTCCCAGTAATGTGCGGTGTGTGTCAGCGTATCAGAATCCACAGTAATAATCCCCCAGCAATGTGCGTTGTGTGTCAGCGTATCAGAATCCACAGCAATAAAACCCCAGTAATGTGCGGTGTGTCAGCGTATCAGAATCCACAGCAACAAAACTCCCAGCAATGTGCAGTGTGTGTCAGCGTATCAGAATCCACAGCAATAAAACTCCCAGCAATGTGCAGTGTGTGTCAGCGTATCAGAATCCACAGCAATAAAACTCCCAGCAATGTGCGGTGTGTGTCAGTGTATCAGAATCTACAGCAATAAACCCCCAGTAATGTGCGGTGTGTCTCAGCGTATCAGAATCCACAGCAATAAACCCCCAGCAATGTGCAGTGCGTGTCAGCGTATCAGAATCCACAGCAATAAACCCCCAGTAATGTGCAGTGTGTGTCAGCGTATCAGAATCCACAGCAATAAACCCCCAGTAATGTGCAGTGTGTGTCAGCGTATCAGAATCCACAGCAATAAACCCCCAGCAATGTGCAGTGTGTGTCAGCGTATCAGAATCCACAGCAATAAACCCCCAGTAATGTGCAGTGTGTGTCAGCGTATCAGAATCCACAGCAATAAACCCCCAGCAATGTGCAGTGTGTGTCAGCGTATCAGAATCCACAGCAATAAACCCCCAGTAATGTGCAGTGTGTGTCAGTTTTTTCAGAATCCACAGCAATAAACCCCCAGCAATGTGCAGTGTGTGTCAGTGTATCAGAATCCACAGCAATAAACCCCCAGCAATGTGCAGTGTGTGTCAGTGTATCAGAATCCACAGCAATAAACCCCCAGTAATGTGCAGTGTGTGTCAGCGTATCAGAATTCTTTAATATATATTTTATAGTTACCGGAAAGGACCTTTCTTTGACGGGTGTGGGGGGCCCGGAGACTGCACGGGGGTCTCTCCAGGCCGCGGAGCACTCTGGGTAGCAGTAGGTGCCAGAGTGTGCCCCCGTGGCTTTGATTCCTGCGGGGGGGGCGGATGCCACGCAGGGGGGTGCCCGGTCCTGAATAACGTGAGAGACAGTGTTGAAGTGACTGCGCGCGTGTGTGTGTGCAGGTCACGCGGTCCGGCCAGTCAGGTGGTACAGAGACTCAGTACCACCTGACTGGCCAGACCGCGTGACCTGCGCACGCGCGCAGCCGCTTCCCCTTCAACACTGTGTCTCACGAGCTTCAGGACCGGACACCCCCCTGCGTGGCATCCGGGCCCCGCTCAACCCGCGGGTCCGTCCGGGCCTGTTAATCTTCACCACCCCATTGGGCTGCGGGCCCCATAGCGCCCGCGTGGGTCGCTATGGCAGTAGTTCCGCCATTGCTGCACACAGTACTCCAAGTGAGGTCTCACCAGTGCTCTGTACAGTGGCATGAGCACTTCCCTTTTCCTACTGCTAATACCTCTCCCTACACAACCAAGCATTCTGCCAGCATTTCCAAGCATTCTGCCAGCATTTCCTGCTGCTCTATTACATTGACTACTTACCCTTAGATCCTCTGAAATAATAACCCCCTAAATCCCAACCCTCAGATGTATCAAATATTCTATATTCAGCCCTTGGGTTTTTACGTCCCAGGTGCATTATCTTGCACTTATCCACATTAAAACTCAATTGCCACAACTCCGACCATTTTTTTAGTTTACCTAAATCATTTGTCATTTGGCTGATCCCTCCAGGAACGTCAACCCTGTTGCAAATCTTTGTGTCATCAGCAAAAAGACATACTTTTCCATTAATACCTTCTGCAATATCACTAATAAAAATATTAAAATTGGGTTCATTGTGCTCGGCTGTGCTGGTTGGGTTCATTGTGCTGGTTGGGTTCATTGTGCTCGGCTGTGCTGGTTGGGTTCATTGTGCTGGTTGGGTTCATTGTGCTCGGCTGTGCTGGTTGGGTTCATTGTGCTGGTTGGGTTCATTGTGCTCGGCTGTGCTGGTTGGGTTCATTGTGCTCGGCTGTGTTCATTGTGCTCGGCTGTGCTGGTTGGGTTCATTGTGCTGATTGGGTTCATTGTGTTCGGCTGTGCTGGTTGGGTTCATTGTGCTCGGCTGTGCTGGTTGGGTTCATTGTGCTGGTTGGGTTCATTCTGCTGGTTGGGTTCATTGTGCTCGGCTGTGCTGGTTGGGTTCATTGTACTGGTTGGGTTCATTGTGTTCGGCTGTGCTGGTTGGGTTCATTGTGCTCGGCTGTGCCGGTTGGGTTCATTGTGCTCGGCTGTGCTGGTTGGGTTCATTGTGCTCGGCTGTGTTCATTGTGCTTGGCTTGCTGGTCTGGCTGTTTCATTGTGCTGATTGGGTTCATTGTGTTCGGCTGTGCTGGTTGGGTTCATTGTGCTCGGCTGTGCTGGTTGGGTTCATTGTGCTCGGCTGTGCTGGTTGGGTTCATTGTGCTCGGCTGTGCCGGTTGGGTTCATTGTGCTCGGCTGTGCTGGTTGGGTTCATTGTGCTCAGCTGTGTTCATTGTGCTCGGCTGTGCTGGTTGGGTTCATTGTGCTGATTGGGTTCATTGTGTTCGGCTGTGCTGGTTGGGTTCATTGTGCTCGGCTGTGCTGGTTGGGTTCATTGTGCTGGTTGGGTTCATTGTGCTCGGCTGTGCGGGTTGGGTTCATTGTGCTGGTTGGGTTCATTGTGCTCGGCTGTGCTGGTTGGGTTCATTGTGCTCGGCTGTGTTCATTGTGCTCGGCTGTGCTGGTTGGGTTCATTGTGCTGATTGGGTTCATTGTGTTCGGCTGTGCTGGTTGGGTTCATTGTGCTCGGCTGTGCTGGTTGGGTTCATTGTGCTGGTTGGGTTCATTCTGCTGGTTGGGTTCATTGTGCTCGGCTGTGCTGGTTGGGTTCATTGTACTGGTTGGGTTCATTGTGTTCGGCTGTGCTGGTTGGGTTCATTGTGCTCGGGTGTGCCGGTTGGGTTCATTGTGCTCGGCTGTGCTGGTTGGGTTCATTGTGCTCGGCTGTGTTCATTGTGCTTGGCTGTGCTGGTCGGGTTCATTGTGCTGATTGGGTTCATTGTGTTCGGCTGTGCTGGTTGGGTTCATTGTGCTCGGCTGTGCTGGTTGGGTTCATTGTGCTCGGCTGTGCTGGTTGGGTTCATTGTGCTCGGCTGTGCCGGTTGGGTTCATTGTGCTCGGCTGTGCTGGTTGGGTTCATTGTGCTCAGCTGTGTTCATTGTGCTCGGCTGTGCTGGTTGGGTTCATTGTGCTGATTGGGTTCATTGTGTTCGGCTGTGCTGGTTGGGTTCATTGTGCTCAGCTGTGCTGGTTGGGTTCATTGTGCTGGTTGGGTTCATTCTGCTGGTTGGGTTCATTGTGCTCGGCTGTGCTGGTTGGGTTCATTGTACTGGTTGGGTTCATTGTGTTCGGCTGTGCTGGTTGGGTTCATTGTGCTCGGCTGTGCCGGTTGGGTTCATTGTGCTCGGCTGTGCTGGTTGGGTTCATTGTGCTCGGCTGTGTTCATTGTGCTTGGCTGTGCTGGTTGGGTTCATTGTGCTGATTGGGTTCATTGTGTTCGGCTGTGCTGGTTGGGTTCATTGTGCTCGGCTGTGCTGGTTGGGTTCATTGTGCTGGTTGGGTTCATTGTGCTGGTTGGGTTCATTGTGCTCGGCTGTGCTGGTTGGGTTCATTGTACTGGTTGGGTTCATTGTGTTCGGCTGTGCTGGTTGGGTTCATTGTGCTCGGCTGTGCCGGTTGGGTTCATTGTGCTCGGCTGTGCTGGTTGGGTTCATTGTGCTCGGCTGTGTTCATTGTGCTTGGCTGTGCTGGTTGGGTTCATTGTGCTGATTGGGTTCATTGTGTTCGGCTGTGCTGGTTGGGTTCATTGTGCTCGGCTGTGCTGGTTGGGTTCATTGTGCTCGGCTGTGCTGGTTGGGTTCGCTGTGCTCGGCTTTGCTGGTTGGGTTCATTGTGCTCGGCTGTGCTGGTTGGGTTCATTGTGCTGGTTGGGTTCATTCTGCTGGTTGGGTTCATTGTGCTCGGCTGTGCTGGTTGGGTTCATTGTGCTGGTTGGGTTCATTGTGTTCGGCTGTGCTGGTTGGGTTCATTGTGCTCGGCTGTGCGGTTGGGTTCATTGTGCTCGGCTGTGCTGGTTGGGTTCATTGTGCTCGGCTGTGTTCATTGTGCTTGGCTGTGCTGGTTGGGTTCATTGTGCTGATTGGGTTCATTGTGTTCGGCTGTGCTGGTTGGGTCGCTGTGCTCGGCTTTGCTGGTTGGGTTCATTGTGCTCGGCTGTGCTGGTTGGGTTCATTGTGCTCGGCTGTGCCGGTTGGGTTCATTGTGCTCGGCTGTGCTGGTTGGGTTCATTGTGCTCGGCTGTGTTCATTGTGCTCGGCTGTGCTGGTTGGGTTCATTGTGCTGATTGGGTTCATTGTGTTCGGCTGTGCTGGTTGGGTTCATTGTGCTCGGCTGTGCTGGTTGGGTTCATTGTGCTGGTTGGGTTCATTGTGCTCGGCTGTGCTGGTTGGGTTCATTGTGCTCGGCTGTGCTGGTTGGGTTCATTGTGCTGGTTGGGTTCATTGTGTTCGGCTGTGCTGGTTGGGTTCATTGTGCTCGGCTGTGCCGGTTGGGTTCATTGTGCTCGGCTGTGCTGGTTGGGTTCATTGTGCTCGGCTGTGTTCATTGTGCTTGGCTGTGCTGGTTGGGTTCATTGTGCTGATTGGGTTCATTGTGTTCGGCTGTGCTGGTTGGGTTCATTGTGCTCGGCTGTGCTGGTTGGGTTCATTGTGCTCGGCTGTGCTGGTTGGGTTCGTTGTGCTCGGCTGTGTTCATTGTGCTCGGCTGTGCTGGTTGGGTTCATTGTGCTGATTGGGTTCATTGTGTTCGGCAGTGCTGGTTGGGTTCATTGTGCTCGGCTGTGCTGGTTGGGTTCATTGTGCTCGGCTGTGCTCGTTGGGTTCATTGTGCTCGGCTGTGCTGGTTGGGTTCGCTGTGCTCGGCTGTGCTGGTTGGGTTCATTGTGCTGGTTGGCTTCATTGTGCTGGTTGGGTTCATTATGCTTGGCTGTGCTGGTTTGGTTCATTGTGCTCGGCTGTGCCGGTTGGGTTCATTGTGCTCGGCTGTGTTCATTGTGTTCGGCTGTGCTGGTTGGGTTCATTGTGCTCGGCTGTGCTGGTTGGGTTCATTGTGCTCGGCTGTGCTGGTTGGGTTCATTGTGCTCGGCTGTGCTGGTTGGGTTCATTGTGCTCGGCTGTGCTGGTTGGGTTCATTGTGCTCGGCTGTGTTCATTGTGCTTGGCTGTGCTGGCTGGATTCATTGTGCTCGGCTGTGCTGGTTGGGTTCATTGTGCTCGGCTGTGCTGGTTGGGTTTATTGTGCTCGGCTGTGCTGGTTGGGTTCATTGTGCTCGGCTGTGCTGGTTGGGTTCATTGTGTTCGGCTGTGCTGGTTGGGTTCATTGTGCTGGTTGGGTTCATTGTGCTCGGCTGTGCTGGTTGGGTTCATTGTGCTCGGCTGTGCTGGTTGAGTTCATTGTGCTCGGCTGTGTTCATTGTGTTCGGCTGTGCTGGTTGGGTTCATTGTGCTCGGCTGTGCTGGTTGGGTGCATTGTGCTCGGCTGTGCTGGTTGGGTTCATTGTGCTGGTTGGGTTCATTGTGCTCGGCTGTGCTGGTTGGGTTCATTGTGCTCGGCTGTGCTGGTTGAGTTCATTGTGCTCGGCTGTGTTCATTGTGTTCGGCTGTGCTGGTTGGGTTCATTGTGCTGGTTGGGTTCATTGTGCTCGGCTGTGCTGGTTGGGTTCATTGTGCTCGGCTGTGTTCATTGTGCTTGGCTGTGCTGGCTGGATTCATTGTGCTCGGCTGTGCTGGTTGGGTTCATTGTGCTCGGCTGTGCTGGTTGGGTTCATTGTGCTGGTTTGGTTTGTTGTGCTGGCTGGGTTCATTGTGCTCGGCTGTGCTGGTTGGGTTCATTGTGCTGGTTGGGTTCGTTGTGCTGGCTGGGTTCATTGTGCTCGGCTGTGCTGGTTGGGTTCATTGTGCTCGGCTGTGCTGGTCGGGTTCATTGTGCTCGGCTGTGCTGGTTGGGTTTATTGTGCTGGCTGGGTTCATTGTGCTCGGCTGTGCTGGTTGGGTTCATTGTGCTCGGCTGTGTTCATTCTGCTTGGCTGTGCTGGCTGGATTCATTGTGCTCGGCTGTGCTGGTTGGGTTCATTGTGCTCGGCTGTGCTGGTTGGGTTTATTGTGCTCGGCTGTGCTGGTTGGGTTCATTGTGCTCGGCTGTGTTCATTGTGCTCGGCTGTGCTGGTTGGGTTCATTGTGCTGATTGGGTTCATTGTGTTCGGCTGTGCTGGTTGGGATCATTGTCCTCGGCTGTGCTGGTTGGGTTCATTGTGCTGGTTGGGTTCATTCTGCTGGTTGGGTTCATTGTGCTCGGCTGTGCTGGTTGGGTTCATTGTACTGGTTGGGTTCATTGTGTTCGGCTGTGCTGGTTGGGTTCATTGTGCTCGGCTGTGCCGGTTGGGTTCATTGTGCTCGGCTGTGCTGGTTGGGTTCATTGTGCTCGGCTGTGTTCATTGTGCTTGGCTGTGCTGGTTGGGTTCATTGTGCTGATTGGGTTCATTGTGTTCGGCTGTGCTGGTTGGGTTCATTGTGCTCGGCTGTGCTGGTTGGGTTCATTGTGCTCGGCTGTGCTGGTTGGGTTCATTGTGCTCGGCTGTGCCGGTTGGGTTCATTGTGCTCGGCTGTGCTGGTTGGGTTCATTGTGCTCGGCTGTGTTCATTGTGCTCGGCTGTGCTGGTTGGGTTCATTGTGCTGATTGGGTTCATTGTGTTCGGCTGTGCTGGTTGGGTTCATTGTGCTCGGCTGTGCTGGCTGGGTTCATTGTGCTGGTTGGGTTCATTCTGCTGGTTGGGTTCATTGTGCTCGGCTGCGCTGGTTGGGTTCATTGTACTGGTTGGGTTCATTGTGTTCGGCTGTGCTGGTTGGGTTCATTGTGCTCGGCTGTGCCGGTTGGGTTCATTGTGCTCGGCTGTGTTCATTGTGCTTGGCTGTGCTGGTTGGGTTCATTGTGCTGATTGGGTTCATTGTGTTCGGCTGTGCTGGTTGGGTTCATTGTGCTCGGCTGTGCTGGTTGGGTTCATTGTGCTCGGCTGTGTTCATTGTGCTTGGCTGTGCTGGCTGGATTCATTGTGCTCGGCTGTGCTGGTTGGGTTCATTGTGCTCGGCTGTGCTGGTTGGGTTTATTGTGCTCGGCTGTGCTGGTTGGGTTCATTGTGCTCGGCTGTGCTGGTTGGGTTCATTGTGTTCGGCTGTGCTGGTTGGGTTCATTGTGCTGGTTGGGTTCATTGTGCTCGGCTGTGCTGGTTGGGTTCATTGTGCTCGGCTGTGCTGGTTGAGTTCATTGTGCTCGGCTGTGTTCATTGTGTTCGGCTGTGCTGGTTGGGTTCATTGTGCTTGGCTGTGCTGGTTGGGTTCATTGTGCTCGGCTGTGCTGGTTGGGTTCATTGTGCTGGTTGGGTTCATTGTGCTCGGCTGTGCTGGTTGGGTTCATTGTGCTCGGCTGTGCTGGTTGAGTTCATTGTGCTCGGCTGTGTTCATTGTGTTCGGCTGTGCTGGTTGGGTTCATTGTGCTGGTTGGGTTCATTGTGCTCGGCTGTGCTGGTTGGGTTCATTGTGCTCGGCTGTGTTCATTGTGTTCGGCTGTCCTGGTTGGATTCATTGTGCTGATTGGGTTCATTGTGCTCGGCTGTGCTGGTTGGGTTCATTGTGCTGGTTGGGTTTGTTGTGCTGGCTGGGTTCATTGTGCTCGGCTGTGCTGGTTGGGTTCATTGTGCTGGTTGGGTTCGTTGTGCTGGCTGGGTTCATTGTGCTCGGCTGTGCTGGTTGGGTTCATTGTGCTCGGCTGTGCTGTTTGGGTTCATTGTGTTCGGCTGTGCTGGTTGGGTTCATTGTGCTGGTTGGGTTCATTGTGCTCGACTGTGCTGGTTGGGTTCATTGTGCTCGGCTGTGCTGGTTGAGTTCATTGTGCTCGGCTGTGTTCATTGTGTTCGGCTGTGCTGGTTGGGTTCATTGTGCTGGTTAGGTTCATTGTGCTCGGCTGTGCTGGTTGGGTTCGCTGTGCTCGGCTGTGCTGGTTGGGTTCATTGTGCTGGTTGGGTTCATTGTGCTCGGCTGTGCTGGTTGGGTTCATTGTGCTCGGCTGTGTTCATTGTGTTCGGCTGTGCTGGTTGGGTTCATTGTGCTGATTGGGTTCATTGTGCTCGGCTGTGCTGGTTGGGTTCGCTGTGCTCGGCTGTGCTGGTTGGGTTCATTGTGCTGGTTGGGTTCATTGTGCTCAGCTGTGCTGGTTGGGTTCATTGTGCTCGGCTGTTTTCATTGTGTTCGGCTGTGCTGGTTGGGTTCATTGTGCTGGTTGGGTTCATTGTGCTCGGCTGTGCTGGTTGGGTTCATTGTGCTCGGCTGTGCTGGTGGGGTTCATTGTGCTCGGCTGTGGTCATTGTGTTCGGCTGTGCTGATTGGGTTCATTGTGTTCGGCTGTGCTGGTTGGGTTCATTGTGCTCGGCTGTGCTGGCTGGGTTTATTGTGCTCGGCTGTGCTGGTTGGGTTCATTGTGCTCGGCTGTGCTGGTTGGGTTCATTGTGCTCGGCTGTGCTGGTTGGGTTCGCTGTGCTCGGCTGTGCTGGTTAGGTTCATTGTGCTCGGCTGTGCTGGTTGGGTTCATTGTGCTCGGCTGTGCTGGTTGGGTTCATTGTGCTGGTTGGGTTCATTGTGCTCGGGTGTGCTGGTTGGGTTCATTGTGCTCGACTGTGCTGGTTGGGTTCATTGTGTTGGTTGGGTTCATTGTGCTCGGGTGTGCTGGTTGGGTTCGCTGTGCTCGGCTGTGCTGGTTGGGTTCATTGTGCTGGTGGGGTTCATTTTGCTCGGGTGTGCTGGTTGGGTTCATTGTGCTCGGCTGTGCTGGTTGGGTTCATTGTGTTGGTTGGGTTCATTGTGCTCGGGTGTGCTGGTTGGGTTCGCTGTGCTCGGCTGTGCTGGTTGGGTTCATTGTGCTGGTTGGGTTCATTTTGCTCGGGTGTGCTGGTTGGGTTCATTGTGCTCGGCTGTGCTGGTTGGGTTCATTGTGTTGGTTGGGTTCATTGTGCTCGGGTGTGCTGGTTGGGTTCATTGTGCTCAGCTGTGCTGGTTGGGTTCATTGTGCACAGCTGTTACAGAAAAAAGAAGTAAAGTTAAAAAAAAAAAAAATCGGACTTTTAAAATAATAAAAAAAATGCTTAAAATATCCTAAAAATCTATAAGTAAAGAGACTCTTTACTGCAGAATTTTATAGTAAATGGTTTATTAGTTATTGAATTAAAACGGGAATATTTTTAACATTAAAGCCTATGGGATTCGTCTGAATAAATCTGCCGAATTAAACCACCGAATGGCAGGGCAATTCGGGAACCTTTCACTGCTGGTTTGTGTTCTCTGAATAGCCGAAGCATTGCTTTTTTATGGGGATTTCACTGCCCTCGAACAGGCACCGTGTGTGCAGGCAATTCGCCAGGATTTGGCGAATTGCCTGCTCTCTGGATAGCCGAATGGCCAAGAAAGGTAACTGAACGCTGAATTTCACTGTTCGGTTACCTTTCTCCAGCCATTCAGATCTCTTTGAATAACCCTGTAAGTCTCAGCAAGAGCTCGGCAAGTCACAGCAATTCCAGTGTGCCACAAGTTTGTGGCAAGTTATCCTTGCTATCTGGGATTAGGTTCAGGTTGCTTGGTGTTGGCGGTACTGGGTTTGGTGCACGTAGTGTTGGCTGTACTGGATTTAGTTGGCTTGGCATTAGTGGTACTGGGTTCCATATGCTTGGTATTGGCAGTACTGGTTCCATATGCTTGGTGTTGGCAGTACTGGGTTTGATGCGCTTGGTGTTGGCTGTATTGGGTTTGATGCGCTTGGTGTTGGCTGTATTGGGTTTGATGCGCTTGGTGTTGGCTGTATTGGGTTTGATGCGCTTGGTGTTGGCTGTATTGGGTTTGATGCGCTTGGTGTTGGCTGTATTGGGTTTGATGCGCTTGGTGTTGGCTGTATTGGGTTTGATGCGCTTGGTGTTGGCTGTATTGGGTTTGATGCGCTTGGTGTTGGCTGTATTGGGTTTGATGCGCTTGGTGTTGGCTGTATTGGATTTGATGCACTTGGTGTTGGCTGTATTGGGTTTGGTACCTTTGGTGTTGGAAGTACTAAGCTCTGTGTGCTTGGTGTGGACTGTACTGAGTTCTGTATGCTTGGCTTTGGCTGTATTGGGTTGGTGCACTTGGTGTTGGTGGTATTGGGTTCGGTATGCTTTGTGTTGGCTGTATTGGGTTCGGTAAACTTAGTGTTGGCAGTGCTGGGTTTGGTGGACTTGGTGTAGGCAGTACTGGGTTCGCTACGCTTTTTGTTGGCAGTACTGGGTTCGGTATGCTAACAGAAAGCATACCAAACCCAATACCACCAACACCAAGTGCACCAAACACAATACAGCCAACAGCAAGTACACCAAACCCAATACAGCCAACGCCAAGCAAACTGAACCCAGTCCTGCCAACACCTAGCATACCAAACCCAATAACACCAACACCTAGTGCACCAAACACAATACAGCCAACACCAAGCAAACCGAATCCAGTACTGCCAACACCAAGCAGGCCGAGTCCAATACTGCCAACACTAAGCATACCGAACCCAGTACTGCCTAGTGTTGGCAGTATTGGACTCAGCCTGCTTGGTGTTGGCAGTACTGGATTCGGTTTGCTTGGCGTTGGCTGTATTGTGTTTGGTGCACTTGGTGTTGGTGTTATTGTGTTTGGTATGCTAGGTGTTGGCAGGACTGGGTTCAGTTTGCTTGGCGTTGGCTGTATTGGGTTTGGTGTACTTGCTGTTGGCTGTTTTGTGTTAGGTGCACTTGGTGTTGGTGGTATTGGGTTTGGTATGCTTTATGTTGGCAGTACGGAGTTTGGTGGACCTGGTGTTGGCAGTACTGGGTTTGGTATGCTTGGTGTTGGCAGTACTGGGTTTGGTATGCTTGGTGTTGGCAGCACTGGGTTTGGTATGTTTGGTGTTGGCAGTACTGGGTTGAGGATTTGCTTAGTGTTGGGTTTGGTGGACTTGGTGTTCACAGTACTGGGTTTGTTATGCTTGGTGTTTGCTGGTACTGGGTTCAGTATGCTTCGTGTTTGATGTATTGGGTTTGGTGCACATAGTGTTGGCGTACTGGGTTTCGGTATGTTTGGTGTTGGTAGTACTGGGTTTGGTGCACTTGGTGTTCTCAGTACTGGGTTCGATATGCTTAGTGTTGGCAGTACTGGGCTCTCTGTATGTTTGGTGTTGGCGGTACTGGGTTTGGTGCACTTGGTGTTGCCAGTATTGGGTTTGGCGCACTTGGTGTTGGCGGTACTGGGTTTGGTGCACTTGGTGTTGGCAGTACTGGGTTTGGCGCACTTGGTGTTGGCGGTACTGGGTTTGGCGCATTTGGTGTTGGCGACACTGGGTTTGGCGCACATTAGTTTCTGTTGCTGCTTTCGGGATTCATTAAATAATATGTGCCGGCCCTGTTTTGGGCTCAGTTCCAAGGATTCACAGCCTTTACTGGGGTATGTATTTGTAATCCAGCAGATCACAGTGGTGGCCACTCAATCGATGACGGTGTTAAAGGATGTGCCGGTGGCGAATTCTCATGGTCTGCGCATCATTTCCTCTCTGAGCAGCCGTGAAAACAAAGTCACGCTTCCCCAAAACCAGAGAGAGAGAAATCAGCTTTACCCCAAAGAGCCGCTAATTCGATTCTTTCCTTCCAGAGGAAAAACAAGTCAAAGTGTCCCCGACACCGGGCAGGGAGCGCTCTCATTGGTCGGTGATAAAGCCCTTTTGTTTCTGATTGGTTGTTTCAGATTGTTTTAGTTATTTTCTCTTGCTCTATAAAACATAAACAACATAACAACGAAACAACGAAACAATAACAGGATTTTCTATTCATTCCCAAAACCAAACACAGATTATTGTTTAAATAAATGCAGCCGCTTCCCCTACGAGGGGGGGGAGGGGGAAGGGAGAAGGGGAGGAGAGGGGAGGAGAGGGGGGAGCAGATGAAACTAATTTAACTTTCAGTGATCTCATTCTTCAATTAAAATACTTAGACTTCAACCAGAAAAAAAACAACTATTCAATGCGTTTACAGCCCGGCCAATCCCTGAGCAGCACCGAACCGCCCGGACAGAGAGCGAGGCGGGAGAAGAATGAGGGTTAGGGTCAACGTTGGGGTTAAGGTCAGAGTCAGTAAATATATATATGACCTCATCGACACAAATCACAGAGATAAAACCCGACCCCTCCCTGACACAAATCACACAGATATAACCCGACCCCTCCCTGACACTAATCACACAGATATAACCCGGCCCCTCCCTGACACAAATCACACAGATATAACCCGGCCCCTCCCTGACACAAATCACACAGATATAACCCGACCCCTCCCCGACACAAATCACACAGATATAACCCGACCCCTCCCCGACACAAATCACACAGATATAACCCGGCCCCTCCCTGACACAAATCACACAGATATAACCCGACCCCTCCCTGACACAAATCACACAGATATAACCCAACCCCTCCCTGACACAAATCACACAGATATAACCCGACCCCTCCCCGACACAAATCACACAGATATAACCCGACACAAATCACACAGATATAACCCGACCCCTCCCCGACACAAATCACACAGATATAACCCGACCCCTCCCTGACACAAATCACACAGATATAACCCGACCCCTCCCTGACACAAATCACACAGATATAACCCAGCCCCTCCCTGACACAAATCACACAGATATAACCCGACCCCTCCCTGACACAAATCACACAGATATAACCCGACCCCTCCCTAACACAAATCACACAGATATAACCCGACCCCTCCCTGACACAAATCACACAGATATAACCCGACCCCTCCCTGACACAAATCACACAGATATAACCCGACCCCTCCCCGACACAAATCACAGATATAACCCGACCCCTCCCTGACACAAATCACAGATATAAAGTGTCTTTTAGGGGCTCCTCCATATATTCAGGGTGTGTGGGTGTGTTTTTAGGGGTTCCTCCATATATTCAGGGTGTGTGGGTGTGTTTTTAGGGGTTCCTCCATATATTCAGGGTGTGTGGGTGTGTTTTTAGGGGTTCCTCCATATATTCAGGGTGTGCGGGTGTGTTTTTAGGGGTTCCTCCATATATTCAGGGTGTGTGGGTGTGTTTTTAGGGGCTCCTCCATATATTCAGGGTGTGCCGGTGTGTTTGTAGGGGCTCCTCCATATATTCAGGGTGTGCGGGTGTATTTTTAGGGGCACCTCCATATTTTCAGGGTGTGCGGGTGTCTTTTTAGGGATTCCTCCATATTTTCGGGGTGTGTGGGTGTGTTTTTAGGGGCTCCTCCATATATTCAGGGTGTGTGGGTGTGTTTTTAGGGGTTCCTCCATATATTCAGGGTGTGCGGGTGTGTTTTTAGGGGCTCCTCCATATATTTGGGGTGCGCGGGTGTGTTTTTAGGGGTTCCTCCATATATTCAGGGTGTGCGGGTATGTTTTTAGGGGTTCCTCCATATATTTGGGGTGTGCGGGTGTGTGTTTTTAGGGGTTCCTCCATATATTCAGGGTGTGCGGGTGTGTTTTTAGGGGCTCCTCCATATATTTGGGGTGTGCGGGTGTGTTTTTAGGGGTTCCTCCATATATTCAGGGTGTGCGGGTGTGTTTTTAGGGGCTCCTCCATATATTTGGGGTGTGCGGGTGTGTTTTTAGGGGTTCCTCCATATATTCAGGGTGTGCGGGTGTGTTTTTAGGGGCTCCTCCATATATTTGGGGTGTGCGGGTGTGTTTTTAGGGGTTCCTCCATATATTCAGGGTGTGCGGGTGTGTTTTTAGGGGCTCCTCCATATATTTGGGGTGTGCGGGTGTCTTTTTAGGGGCTCCTCCATATATTCAGGGTGTGCGGGTGTGTTTTTAGGGGTTCCTCCATATATTCAGGGTGTGCGGGTGTGTTTTTAGGGGCTCCTCCATATATTTGGGGTGTGCGGGTGTGTCACATAGAGTCTGTACGCATTATAAATGTTGTTATAAATCTCTTGCTTTTCTGAAGATTCTTTGTTTTGTTCTAAATGATATTTTTTTGATACATTGTTAATATTTCATGTTGATATAATGGGAGGGGGTGTCAGGGCACTGTTTAAGGGGTTCATAGGATTACTGGGGTATAATTTATTGGGGTCCTTTGCTGACATGTCTACTTGCTCCCCCTCCCCCGCAATGTGGCACGATGTGACATTTAATCGGGGATGTAGCATGAGATGTAACACGGGACACACGGAGGGATGGGTTTTTATGATGAGACCCCCGGGCCTTACAGGATGTAGTAACGATGATCCGGATGGTATTCCTCCCCCCGGGGGGACACAGAGACACGAAGACGAACATCACTGCCAAGAATTAGACACTGATGTGGTTTTACTAATGTAACGAGGCAACAATCCCACATCCCCCTCCCCCCGCGCCCCATACCCCTCCCAAAATCATAACCGCAGACCCGACATACTGCCACAGGGACCCCCTGGCGCGTCTCACACATGGGACAAAGCAGAAAAGGTTTGTATCAAGGTAAAATAATCCTGAAATAAGTCTATACCTAGTGAGAAAAGGCGCCGCAGGGGGCGGAGCTAACAGGCGCCTTTATTTATGAAACAAACACTGTGGGTCATTATGTCGCGGTGTCGGTCACAGCGTCCCAGTGTGTAGGTTTACGGGAGCTGCGACTCGTTTCCAACCCGTTGTTTGAAGCAAGTATCTTCGAAATCCATTGACATGACGGTTCGGCCGCTGTTTGAGCAGAGGTTTGCTGTGGTTATTCAGAGAGAGCCGAATTGGCTTCGAATTGCACCGAACAGTGAATTTCCTCGTACGGTGACATTTCGAGGCAAAACTTTTTTTCCTTTTTTATTAAAATAGTTTTCTCTTTTTTCTGTAACACCTTTTTATTATCATTCATTGGATTTTATATGTAAATCTCAGACACTTTCATTCTGTTTCTTTGCAAACAGAGTTTCACTTTTCAAACATTCAAACCTACTGTTTTTTTTTTCTTCACACCATTCGTCTGCGGTGTCGGGTTTTTCCGGCAGCTGCTCTGCGCTGTGATCGGCAGCTGCTTGGGTTTCTCCGGCGTGTTCGGCAGGGTTAATCCAGATGTTTTTGCGGGATTTGGTGAGCGTTCGCCGGGTTTTGCGGTGAGTGTTCGCCGGGTTTTGCGGTGAGTGTTCGCCGGGTTTTGCGGTGAGTGTTTGTGGGTTTTCGGTGTGCGTTCGCCGGGTTTTGCGGTGAGTGTTTGCCGGGTTTGTGGCAGCTTTTTCCTGTATTTCAGCGGCCTTGTGGTGCTTGCTGAATACACCGCAGGGTCACCGAAATGGGATCGCCAAATCACACCGAATTGAAGAGAACGAAAAGTCACCGAACGTGCAGTGACTTTTCGATTCTCTTTGAATAACCCTGTATGTTTTTGGGTGATTTTCCCTCTCGCTGCTCCTCTCTTCGACTCATGGACTCCCAAACCCGGAAGCCCCCCCCAAACTTTCCTATGCAACTTGCACAGCGCTACAGAATGTCACTGTCGTGCGTCGATGGCAAACCCGAGGGGATAAAGGCACCCGTTTGGATTTGTGGTGGTCACGCACCGGTTTCTCACCACACTGGACGAATGTGTGGCAGCTTCTGTCTAAGGTGTTTCACCATCCCAACCCTTTAACCCTCTTAGCCTGCTAGTAACTCCTTCACCACCAAGATCAAGAATACTCGTCTTCAAAAGCGTCTGCTGATCCTCAATACAGAGGAAGCTCGATTTGCTCCAATCCTGGAAAACCGCAACAAACTTTACATATTGGAAATGAGATTTATTAGCTAATGGGCCCCAGATTATCCCACCCAGGGCCGGATTAAGATCTCTATGGGCCTGGAGCTGAATATTTTGGTGGGCTTTTTTCGTAATTTAGTGAAATGGCAACATATTTTAGGCTATTTAATATTGCATATATAGGTATATCTAAACAGGTAGATACTGTTTGAATAAATTTCCATTCAGACTTCAATCATCACAGCGTGTAAAATTATTTTTTCATATTTTATCATCCAAACCTCTGGTTATATATTCTATAGGGAATTCTTGTTAAAAAATAATTAAATGGGAACCTGTAACTGCATTTTTCTGAGAAAAATATACAATTTAGCCAAAAAATTTGTATTCCCATGTGCTTTGGATAATGGTGTTTTATTGAATAGTACGACTATGAATAAAACACTGTCCTTGCTCCCAACGTGGGAAAGGAGACGGTAAATGGCAGTGGTATTGCTAATTTTATACGTGACAAATGGACAATACCATCGCTTGGAACAAAAAATAAAGTTTTTTGTTTTCTTTTTCTTTTCAATATTTACATTGTCATGTTTGGTATCAATGCAAAGGCCAGGCTCTGTCCTGTCTGACACGACACCTCAGTTGACCTTAGTGGCGCAGGGTTCCAAATCCCTCCCAGTGCACTTCGCTGCATTGTGGCGGTTAGTTCTTGATGTAACAATTCGTACTAATGGAGTGTACCATCACCTCCATGCTTGTTAGTGACCATGAAAAATGAGATGGGAGTTACTGCAGCATCATTGTTCCCTTTATAACTGAAAAAACATTGCTCTGTTAGAAAGAAAAATAAAAAATAAAGAAATATTTATTATTTTATTTTTATTGTTACACAAAACCTGGTCATGTTTGGTATCATTGGAAAGGTCGTGCTCTGACCTTTCCGACGATACCTCACATGACCCTGAGCTGCTATGGAGGTGATATATAGTGGTCAAATGCCCATCAATGCAGACAAAATTTATCTTTTCTGTGGGCCTATTCTGGGGGATGGGCCTGGAGCTGCCGCTCCATCTGCCCCTATGTTAATCCAGCCCTGATCCCACCCCAAAATGTGAGACCCTCGTCTCTACTGACAGGGGGTTATAATGACTGAAATACCTGAATCTTATCCCTGAACAGCAGCGACTGACCTCACAGCTCTCCCTGTGTCCTAACACATACCTGGCTGCTGGAATGAAGCAGTAACGTTTGTTACAGTGAGGGAGGGCTGCTCCTTGCAGCTTCTTTACAGTAATGCAGAGGGAAAGGAGGGAGATATCAGTGAGGGCTGCAGTATCCTACAAACCGACCCTTCTATTAATAGATTGTACAGCATTTCCTACAGAGCAGCTAATATGCGATGACAGAATATTCCGGATATAATAGTTACTATGAGATAACAGAATATTCCGGATATAATAGTTACTATGGGATAACAGAATATTCCGTATATAATAGTTACTATGAGATAACAGAATATTCCGGATATAATAGTTACTATGGGATAACAGAATATTCCGGATATAATAGTTACTATGGGATAACAGAATATTCCGGATATAATAGTTACTATGAGATAACAGAATATTCCGGATATAATAGTTACTATGGGATAACAGAATATTCCGGATATAATAGTTACTATGGGATAACAGAATATTCCAGATATAATAGTTACTATGGAATAACAGAATATTCCGGATATAATAGTTACTATGGGATAACAGAATATTCTGGATATAATAGTTACTATGAGATAACAGAATATTCCGGATATAATAGTTACTATGGGATAACAGAATATTCCGGATATAATAGTTACTATGGGATAACAGAATATTCCGGATATAATAGTTACTATGGGATAACAGAATATTCCGGATATAATAGTTACTATGGAATAACAGAATATTCCGGATATAATAGTTACTATGGAATAACAGAATATTCCGGATATAATAGTTACTATGGGATAACAGAATATTCCGGATATAATAGTTACTATGGGATAACAGAATATTCCGGATATAATAGTTACTATGGGATAACAGAATATTCCGGATATAATAGTTACTATGGGATAACAGAATATTCCGGATATATAGTTACTATGGGATAACAGAATATTCCGGATATAATAGTTACTATGGAATAACAGAATATTCCGGATATAATAGTTACTATGAGATAACAGAATATTCCGGATATAATAGTTACTATGGGATAACAGAATATTCCGATATAATAGTTACTATGGGAATAACAGAATATTCCGGATATAATATTACTATGGATAACAGAATATTCCGGATATAATAGTTA
This sequence comes from Leptobrachium leishanense, assembly GCA_009667805.1. Classification (NCBI taxonomy): domain Eukaryota; kingdom Metazoa; phylum Chordata; class Amphibia; order Anura; family Megophryidae; genus Leptobrachium; species Leptobrachium leishanense. The sequence continues at coordinate 338,372,676 of CM019067.1, read as the reverse complement.
CTATGTGATAACAGAAATTCCGATATAATAGTTACTATGGGATAACAGAATTTCCGGATATAATAGTTACTATGGGATAACAGAATATTCCGGATATAATAGTTACTATGGATAACAGAGAATTTCCATATAATAGTTACTATGGGATAACAGAATATTCCGGATATAATAGTTACTATGGATACAGAATATTCCGGATATAATAGTTACTATGGGATAACAGAATATTCCAGATATAATAGTTACTATGGAATAACAGAATATTCCAGATATAATAGTTACTATGGAATAACAGAATATTCTGGATATAATAGTTACTATGGAATAACAGAATATTCGGATATAATAGTTACTATGGGATAACAGAATATTCCGATATAATAGTTACTATGTGATAACACAATATATTCAGGATATAATAGTTACTATGTGATAACAGAATATTCCGGATATAATAGTTACTATGGAATAACAGAATATTCTGGATATAATAGTTACTATGGGATAACAGAATATTCCTGATATAATAGTTACTATGAGATAACAGAATATTCCGGATATAATAGTTACTATGGGATAACAGAATATTCCGGATCTAATAGTTACTATGGGATAACAGAATATTCCGGATCTAATAGTTACTATGGGATAACGGAATATTCCGGATATAATAGTTACTATGGGATAACAGAATATTCCGGATATAATAGTTACTATGGGATAACAGAATATTCCGGATATAATAGTTACTATGGATAACAGAATATTCCGGATATAATAGTTACTATGGGATAACAGAATATTCCGATATAATAGTTACTATGGGATAACAGAATATTCCGGATCCAATAGTTACTATGGGATAACAGAATATTCCGGATATAATAGTTACTATGGGATAACAGAATATTCCAGATATAATAGTTACTATGTGATAACACAATATATTCAGGATATAATAGTTACTATGTGATAACAGAATATTCCGGATATAATAGTTACTATGGAATAACAGAATATTCTGGATATAATAGTTACTATGGGATAACAGAATATTCCGGATCTAATAGTTACTATGGGATAACAGAATATTCCTGATATAATAGTTACTATGGAATAACAGAATATTCCGGATGTAATAGTTACTATGGGATAACGGAATATTCCGGATATAATAGTTACTATGGAATAACAGAATATTCCTTATATAATAGTTACTATGTGATAACAGAATATTCCGGATATAATAGTTACTATGGAATAACAGAATATTCCTGATATAATAGTTACTATGGGATAACAGAATATTCCGGATATAATAGTTACTATGGAATAACAGAATATTCCGGATATAATAGTTACTATGGGATAACAGAATATTCCGGATATAATAGTTACTATGGGATAATAAAATATTCTGGATATAATAGTTACTATGAGATAACAGAATATTCTGGATATAATAGTTACTAAGGAATAACAGAATTTTCCGGATATAATATTTACTATGGGATAACAGAATATTCCGGATATAATAGTTACTATGGGATAACAGAATATTCCGGATATAATAGTTACTATGGGATAACAGAATATTCCGGATATAATAGTTACTATGAGATTACAGAATATTCCAGATATAATAGTTACTATGGAATAACAGAATATTCCAGATATAATAGTTACTATGGAATAACAGAATATTCCAGATATAATAGTTACTATGGAATAACAGAATATTCTGGATATAATAGTTACTATGGAATAAAAGAATATTCCGGATATAATAGTTACTATGGAATAACAGAATATTCTTGATATAATAGTTACTATGTGATAACACAATATATTCAGGATATAATAGTTACTATGTGATAACAGAATATTCCGGATATAATAGTTACTATGGGATAACAGAATACTCCGGATATAATAGTTACTATGGGATAATAAAATATTCTGGATATAATAGTTACTATGGGATAACAGAATATTCCGGATATAATAGTTACTATGAGATTACAGAATATTCCAGATATAATAGTTACTATGGAATAACAGAATATTCCAGATATAATAGTTACTATGGAATAACAGAATATTCCAGATATAATAGTTACTATGGAATAACAGAATATTCTGGATATAATAGTTACTATGGAATAAAAGAATATTCCGGATATAATAGTTACTATGGAATAACAGAATATTCTTGATATAATAGTTACTATGTGATAACACAATATATTCAGGATATAATAGTTACTATGTGATAACAGAATATTCCGGATATAATAGTTACTAATGGATAACAGAATACTCCGGATATAATAGTATTACTATGGGATAATAAAATTCTGGATAAATAGTTACTATGGCAGATAACAGAATATCTGGATATAATAGTTACTATGGGATAACAGAATATTCCTGATATAATAGTTACTATGGATAACAGAATATTCCTGATATAATAGTTACTATGGAATAACAGAATATTCCTGATATAATAGTTACTATGGGATAACAGAATATTCCGGATATAATAGTTACTATGGGATAACAGAATATTCCTGATATAATAGTTACTATGGGATAACAGAATATTCCTGATATAATAGTTACTATGGAATAACAGAATATTCCTGATATAATAGTTACTATGGGATAACAGAATATTCCGGATATATTAGTTACTATGGAATAACAGAATATTCCAGATATAATAGTTACTATGGGATAACAGAATATTCCGGATATAATATTTACTATGGGATAACAGAATATTCCGGATATAATAGTTAATATGGGATAACAGAAGTTTCTGGATATAATAGTTACTATGGGATAACAGAATATTCCGGATATAATAGTTAATATGGGATAACAGAATTTTCCGGATATAATAGTTACTATGGGATAACAGAATATTCCGGATATAATAGTTACTATGGGATAACAGAATATTCCGGGATATAATATTTACTATGGGATAACAGAATATTCCGGATATAATAGTTACTATGGGATAACAGAATATTCCAGATATAATAGTTACTATGGGATAATAGTAACTATTATAGCCAGAATATTCTATTATCCCATAGTAACTATTATATCTGGAATATTCTGTTATCTCATAGTAACTATTGTATCCGGAATATTCTATGAGATAACAGAATATTCCGGATATAATAGTTACTATGGGATAACAGAATATTCCGGATATAGTTGTTACTATGGGATAACAGAATATTCCGGATATAATAGTTACTATGGGATAACAGAATATTCCGGATATAATAGTTACTATGGGATAACAGAATATTCCGGATATAATAGTTACTATGGGATAACAGAATATTCCGGATATAATAGTTACTATGGGATAACAGAATATTCCGGATATAATAGTTACTATGGGGAAAAAAGAATATTCCGGATATAATAGTTACTATGGGATAACCGAATATTCCGGATATAATAGTTACTATGGGATAACAGAATATTCTGGAAATAATAGTTACTATGGGAAAAAAGAATATTCCGGATATAATAGTTACTATGGGATAACAGAATATTCCGGATACAATAGTCATTATGGGATAACAGAATATTCCAGATATAATAGTCATTATGGGATAACAGAATATTCTGGATATAATAGTTACTATGGGATAACAGAATATTCCAGATATAATAGTTACTATGGATATCAGAATATCCGGATATAGCAGTTAATATGGGATAACAGAATATTCCGGATATAATAGTCATTATGGGATAACAGAATATTCCGGATATAATAGTTACAATGGGATAACAGAATATTCAGGATATAATAGTTACTATGGAATAACTGAATATCCGGATATAATAGTTACTATGGGATAACAGAATATTCCGGATATAATAGTTAATAATGGGATAACAGAATATTCCAGATATAATAGTTACTATGGGATAACAGAATATTCCGGATATAATAGTTTACTATGGGATAACAGAAATTCCGGATATAATAGTTCATTATGGGATAACAGAATATTCCGGATATAATAGTTACAATGGGATAACAGAATATTCAGGATATAATAGTTACTATGGGATAACAGAATATTCCGGATATAATAGTTACTATGGGATAACAGAATATTCCGGATATAATAGTTAATATGGGATAACAGAATATTCCAGATATAATAGTTACTATGGGATAACAGAATATTCCGGATATAATAGTTACTATGAGATAACAGAATATTCCGGATATAATAGTTACTATGGGATAACAGAATATTCCGGATATAATAGTTACTATGGGATAACAGAATATTCCGTATATAATAGTTACTATGGAATAACAGAATATTCCGGATATAATAGTTACTATAGGATAACCGAATATTCCGGATATAATAGTTACTATGGGATAACAGAATATTCCGGATATAATAGTTACTATGGGATAACCGAATATTCCGGATATAATAGTTACTATGGGATAACAGAATATTCCGGATATAATAGTTACTATGAGATAACAGAATATTCCGGATATAATAGTTACTATGAGATAACAGAATATTCCGGATATAATAGTTACTATGGGATAACAGAATATTCCGGATATAATAGTCACTATGGGATAACAGAATATTCCGGATATAATAGTTACTATGGAATAACAGAATATTCGCGGATATAATAGTTACTATGTGATAACAGAATATCCGGATATAATAGTTACTATGGGATAACAGAATATTCCGGATAATAATAGTTACTATGGGATAACAGAATATTCCGGATATAATAGTTACTATGGGATAACAGAATATTCCGGATATAATAGTTACTATGGATAACAGAATATTCCGGATCTAATAGTTACTATGGGATAACAGAATATTCCGGATATAATAGTTACTATGGAATAACAGAATATTCCGGATATAATAGTTACTATGAGATAACAGAATATTCCGGATATAATAGTTACTATGGAATGATAACAGAATATTCTGGATATAATAGTTTACTATGGGATAACGGAATATTCCGGATATAATAGTTACTATGGATAACAGAATAATTCCGGATATAATAGTTACTATGGGATAATAAAAATTCTGGATATTAATAGTTACTATGGGATAACAGAATATTCCTGATATAATAGTTACTATGGGATTATAAAATATTCCGGATACAATAGTCATTATGGGATAACAGAATATTCCGGATATAATAGTTATTATGGGATAACAGAATATTCTGGATATATAGTTACTATGGGATAACAGAATATCGGATATAATAGTTACTATGGATATCAGAATATTCCGGATATAACAGTTAATATGGGATAACAGAATATTCCGGATATAATAGTCATTATGGGATAACAGAATATTCCGGATATAATAGTTACAATGGGATAACAGAATATTCAGGATATAATAGTTACTATGGGATAACAGAATATTCCGGATATAATAGTTAATATGGCGATAACAGAATATTCCAGAATATTAATAGTTACTATGGGATAACAGAATATTCCGGATATAATAGTTACTATGAGATAACAGAATATTCCGGATATAATAGTTACTATGGGATAACAGAATATTCCGGATATAATAGTTACTATGGGATAACAGAATATTCCGTCTATAATAGTTACTATGGGATAACAGAATATTCCGTATATAATAGTTACTATGGAATAACAGAATATTCCGGATATAATAGTTACTATGGGATAACAGAATATTCTGGATATAATAGTTACTATGGGATAACAGAAATATTTCCGGATATAATAGTTACTATGGATAACAGAATAATTCCGGATATAATAGTTACTATGGATAATAAAATATTCTGGATATAATAGTTACTATGGGATAACAGAATACTCCTGATATAATAGTTACTATGGGATAATAAAATATTCCGGATACAATAGTCATTATGGGATAACAGAATATTCCGGATACAATAGTCATTATGGGATAACAGAATATTCCGGATATAATAGTCATTATGGGATAACAGAATATTCCGGATATAATAGTTACAATGGGATAACAGATATTCAGGATATAATAGTTACTATGGGATAACAGAATATTCCGGATATAATAGTTAATATGGGATAACAGAATATTCCAGATATAATAGTTACTATGGGATAACAGAATATTCCGGATATAATAGTTACTATGAGATAACAGAATATTCCGGATATTAAAGTTACTATGGGATAACAGAATATTCCGGATATAATAGTTACTATGATAACAGAATATTCCGTATATAATAGTTACTATGGAGATAACAGAATATTCCCGTATATAATAGTTACTATGGAATAACAGAATATTCCGGATATAATAGTTACTATGGGATAACAGAATATTCTGGATATAATAGTTACTATGGGATAACAGAATATTCCGGATATAATAGTTACTATGGATAACAGAATAATCCGGATATAATAGTTACTATGGGATAATAAAATATTCTGGATATAATAGTTACTATGGGATAACAGAATATTCCTGAATAATAGTACTATGGATAATAAAACATATTCCGATACAATAGTCATTATGGGATAACAGAATATTCCGGATACAATAGTCATTATGGGATAACAGAATATTCCGGATATAATAGTCATTATGGGATAACAGAATATTCTGGATATAATAGTTACTATGGGATAACAGAATATTCCGGATATAATAGTTACTATGGATATCAGAATATCCGGATATAACAGTTAATATGGGATAACAGAATATTCCGGATATAATAGTCATTATGGGATAACAGAATATTCCGGATATAATAGTTACAATGGGATAACAGAATATTCAGGATATAATTGTTACTATGGGATAACAGAATATTCCGGATATAATAGTTAATATGGGATAACAGAATATTCCAGATATAATAGTTACTATGGGATAACAGAATATTCCGGATATAATAGTTACTATGAGATAACAGAATATTCCGGATATAATAGTTACTATGGGATAACAGAATATTCCGGATATAATAGTTACTATGGGATAACAGAATATTCCGTATATAATAGTTACTATGGGATAACAGAATATTCCGTATATAATAGTTACTATGGAATAACAGAATATTCCGGATATAATAGTTACTATGGGATAACAGAATATTCTGGAAATAATAGTTACTATGGAATAACAGAATATTCCGGATATAATAGTTACTATGGGAAAAAAGAATATTCCGGATATAATAGTATGACGGAATGGGATGGTGTTCCGCCTGCGGGTGTGCTCAATCTGCGTGACCCCTTCGCTTACCGCTGGCCCGACTACCGAGTGACGCGCACTCGGCGTCTCGTGCGGCCTGGCGTGACCCTGGGGAAGGGTTAGCGGGCGGTGGAGGGAACCCCTGCCTAGAACCAGCCCGACCACTGAGCCATACGGCACTCAGCGTCCCGAGCAGCTGGCTCACTGACCTTGTGGGTGTGGGACGTCCGGGGAGATCGGATCTGCCAGCCACGGAGGAATCTTCGGATCTATGTGGGAAACGTTTCGGATCTTGCGGGAAACGTTTCCGATCGCGGTGCGGGTAACTTTTCGATCTCAATGGAGGAATGACCTTTCGGATCGGATCGGCTGAAAGGAACTTCGGATCTGGCAGAAGGGCGAGGGATTCGGATCTTCCCGCAATCCCTCGCAACACCGTAGCGAGGTACGCGGCCGCGCCCTTCGGTTCGGATCTCCGTCTCTCTGGGAACCGAATCTTCCTGCGCTGCGCCTCTGCCCTGCTACTCGATGCAGGCACAGAGCGCTCGCTTCGGTTCGTACCTGGATGGACACCGTACCCTGAGATCGCGGGGACTCTCAGATACGAAATTACGGTGTGAGAAATAAGCCACCCAGTCAAAGCTGAATGCACTGCAGGAACTCCCTTTATTGTTTACAGTCCAAACATTTATTACCTCTGCACACAATTAGAATACAATGGGACTCCTTGCCCGCCCTCCCAGGACCCATTGGCCCTTGGCCTCAGGGAGTCGCCAATTCGGACCGGATGGTCCGAATCGGCCATTTTGCGATCCGAACCGGATGGTTCGGATCGGCCATTTTCCGAATCGAGAATTCTTAACTGCGCCACAAGGTGATCGGAAAATGGCGGCGAGCAAGGCAACAAAGGGGAAAATACATTACACAATAAACCAACGGGGAACACTTTATTACACCACACAATCACATCTAAATAAAAGTACTTATAAAATTAGGTGCGTGCCACCACACCCAAGTGTCCATGTCACCACTGTCACTGCACCGCCCCTGGCTGAGGGTGCTGGGCCATTCCGTGTGACACTCCTCCCCCTCCCCCAGTTCGACGCACCTGGTCTGACCCCACCGGGTCATACCGGGGAAGTCGGTGCTCCCAGGCCCATAGTCCGTCTGGGGAGCCGAGTCACCAGGCCTCTCCATTTGGCCTTGCGGCCGTGCCAGCTTGGTCGGGACCCCATGTCCTTAGGGTTCCCCGGCCGCTGGCGAGAGGGCATACGCCTGGGCCGGCGTGCCTCCTGGGTCCCCTCCAGGGCTACCGCTCCCCGGGGAACCCGGGTGCTAAATGCACACGCCCCGGGTGCCCAGGTCAGCCGTGGGAAGAAACCGTGGCTGCGTGGAGGCCCCCCCTGCGCCCAAGGGTTGCCGAAATGGGCAGAGGCCTGCGGCGCTCTGCCCTGTTGCCAGCTCTTCCACTGGATGGCCAGGTACGGACACGGCAACCGAAGGAGCAAGTGGGGCCAAACCTGACTGCTCTTCCTGGTTAGCCGACAAGGGAGACAGAGGGATGCAACCGCAGTTGCACGGGGTCATCCTCACTCGGCCCTCGGGGCGAGGTGGGAGAAACGGGCAGAGGCCAGCGGCGCTCTGCCCTGGTGTCAGCTCTTCCGCTGGGTGGGGATCTCCTTGCGGGAGGTTGGTTCCTTTCCCCCCAGGCCCATCAGCAGGGGCGCACCACCCAGCCCGGGAGGACCATCTGCCTGCCCCACCTGGCAGACTGTGGGTGGTGGGCGGAGGCCAGCAGCGCCCTGCCCCGTGGCCAGCTCCTCAGCTGGGGAAGGATCTCCTTGCGGGGAGGACGGTTACTTCACCCCCCGGGCAACCAAGGGTTGCGCACAACCCATCCCGGGGGAACCATCCGTCTGCTCCTCCTGGCAGACTTTGAGTAGTGGGCAGAGACCAGCGGCGCTCTGCCCCGCAGCCAGCTCTTCTGCTGGTGGGAGATCCCCTTACGGGAGGACGGTTACTTCACCCCCGGGGCAAACAAGGGTTGCGCACAACCCATCCCGGGGGGAACCATCCGTCTGCTCCTCCCGGCAGACCTTGAGTGGTGGGCAGAGACTAGCGGCACTCTGCCCCGTAGCCAGCTCTTCTGCTTGGTTGGAGATCTCCTTGGGGAAGGATGGTCTCTTCACCCCCCGGGGCAAACACTGGTTGGGCACAACCCATCCCGGGGGAACCATCTTCTGCTCCACCTGGCAGACTGTCAGCAGGGGGCAGAGGCCAGCGACGCTCTGCCCCGTGGCCAGCTCTTCCGCTGGGTGGAGATCTCCTTGGGAAGGATGGTCTCTTCACCCCCCGGGCAAACAATGGTTGCGCACAACCCATCCCGGGGGACCATCCGTCTCCTCCCCCGCTGGACCCGCGGCCTCGGCCACCCTGTCCTCTTGCGGGTTGCAGGGGGTAACTTCCTCAGTCGACCCCCCCACGGGCACCCATGGGTCCGCCTCGGCCTCCCATAGGTCCCAAACCTGGGGACTGTCGACTTCCTCCGCCGACCCGTCCCACCACGGGGAGCTCAGGCTCGACTGCGGAACGCCGTCCAACAGTCTCCGATAAGCCACCTCGAGCTCCCACTCTCGCTCGGCTAGGGACTCCAGCTCCTCAAACACCGAGTCCCTGCTGTCTGACGGGATCTCCAGTTCCCGTCGCTCCAGGATGTCTTCCATCCGCTCCTCGGTCTCCTCTCCAAACTCGGGGTCGGCGGCCATGCCCTCGTAGAGCAGCCCCGTACCCCCGTAGCGAGGCCCTGCCGTGGAACTGCCTCCAGTAGGACGCACTGTCGGAGCGGCGGTTAGCCACCGGAGCCGCGCGGTACTCGGCGTCCAGTGCGATCTCCTGCTGCACCAGGCTCCGGAGCTCGGCCTCCCACTCCTCTGGGGCCCGACCTTGCAGGAACGCTGCTCGCACATCGTACTGCACCCGATGGACGACAGCGTCGGAGGGAATGTACACACCATGGCAGTCCCGCTCTGATGGTCCAGGGCCTCGTACCACAGTTCCTCTGTGGACCTCTGGTCCTGCTCCAGGCCCTCCTGCAGCTCTCTTGCCAACCCGACCTTCATGTCGGCGAAGGTGCCAGCACAGGAGCACCGCTCCTCAACGGGGAATGGGGCGTCCTCAGATGCAGCTCCAGGCGGGCTGTGAGTCTTCATCCGAGGGTCGCGGGGGTAAGTGACGTCCCCCGTACAGGCTCCAGGCGAGCTGAGAGTCCCGCAAGCGTAGTCACTGGGGTTTGCAGATTCCCAGGGTGAAGCTCCAGTCGAGCTGTGAGCCTCGACCCAGGGTTCCACAGGGTAGGGTTCGGGGTCAACATAATCAGTCTCTGCTCCGCGGAGCTCTGCCAACCGCAGCTCGTGCTGGCGTTCCTTCTCCTGCTCAACTTCCCGGTAGAACTCCCGAATCACTTGATATCTGGCCCCCTCCGCGGGGCATCACCGAGCAGGGCAATCCGACGCCGCAACTCTCTGAGGCCAGCATCTTCCTCCACCTCTGCGCGGGCAGGGCTGGCGCGGGCATCATCGCCTCGTCCTGATCCATCCTGGTCAGTTCCTTGATCAAGGTCTTCCTCTTTTTGTTACCCGGCGTTCCTCCCCGGTTCTCCAACATCCCACGCAGGGTGTCCCTGTCGTAGGGGTTGTACACCGCCATGGCGTAAGTCTCCTAGGGGTCTGCAGAGAGCGATCCCACCGCTGCCACCAGTATGACGGAATGGGATGGTTGTTCCGCCTGCGGGTGTGCTCAATCTGCGTGACCCCTTCGCTTACCGCTGGCCCGACTACCGAGTGACGCGCACTCGGCGTCTCGTGCGGCCTGGCGTGACCCTGGGGAAGGGTTAGCGGGCGGTGGAGGGGACCCCTGCCTAGAACCAGCCCGACCACTGAGCCATACGGCACTCAGCGTCCCGAGCAGCTGGCTCACTGACCTTGTGGGTGTGGGACGTCCGGGGAGATCGGATCTGCCAGCCACGGAGAATCTTCGGATCTATGTGGGAAACGTTTCGGATCTTGCGGAAACGTTTCCGATCGCGGTGCGGGTAACTTTTCGGATCTCAATGGAGGAATGACCTTTCGGATCGGATCGGCTGAAAGGAACTTCGGATCTGGCAGAAGGGCGAGGGATTCGGATCTTCCCGCAATCCCTCGCAACACCGTAGCGAGGTACGCGGCCGCGCCCTTCGGTTCGGATCTCCGTCTCTCTGGGAACCGAATCTTCCTGCGCTGCGCCTCTGCCCTGCTACTCGATGCAGGCACAGAGCGCTCGCTTCGGTTCGTACCTGGATGGACACCGTACCCTGAGATCGCGGGGACTCTCAGATACGAAATTACGGTGGAGAAATAAGCCACACCAGTCAAAGCTGAATGCACTGCAGGAACTCCCTTTATTGTTTACAGTCCAAACATTTATTACCTCTGCACACAATTAGAATACAATGGGACTCCTTGCCCGCCCTCCCAGGACCCATTGGCCCTTGGCCTTCAGGGAGTCGCCAATTCGGACCGGATGGTCCGAATCGGCCATTTTGCGATCCGAACCGGATGGTTCGGATCGGCCATTTTCCGAATCGAGAATTCTTAACTGCGCCACAAGGTGATCGGAAAATGGCGGCGAGCAAGGCAACAAAGGGAAAATACATTACACATAAACCAACGGGGAACACTTTATTACACCACACAATCACATCTAAATAAAAGTACTTATAAAATTAGGTGCGTGCCACCACACCCAAGTGTCCATGTCACCACTGTCACTGCACCGCCCCTGGCTGAGGGTGCTGGGCCATTCCGTGACAAATAGTTACTATGGGATAACAGAATATTCCGGATATAATAGTCATTATGGGATAACAGAATATTCCGGATATAATAGTTACGATGGAATAACAGAATATTCCGGATATAATAGTTACTATGTGATAACAGAATATTCCGGATATAATAGTTACTATGAGATAACAGAATATTCCGGATATAATAGTTACTATGGATAACAGAATATTCCAGATATAATAGTTACTATGGGATAACAGGAATATTCCGGATATAATAGTTACTATGGATAACAGAATATTCCGGATATAATAGTTACCATGGGATAACAGAATATTCCGGATATAATAGTTACTATGGGATAACAGAATATTCCAGATATAATAGTTACTATGGGATAACAGAATATTCCGGATATAATAGTTACTATGGGATAACAGAATATTCCGGATATAATAGTTACTATGGAATAACAGAATATTCCGGATATAATAGTTACTATGAGATAACAGAATATTCCGGATATTAATAGTTACTATGGGATAACAGAATATTCCGGATAAATAGTTACTATGGGATAACAGAATATTCCGGATATAATAGTTACTATGGAATAACAGAATATTCCGGATATAATAGTTACTATGGGATAACAGAATATTCCGGATATAATAGTTACTATGGAATAACAGAATATTCCGGATATAATAGTTACTATGAGATAACAGAATATTCCGGATATAATAGTCATTATGGGACAACAGAATATTCCGGATATAATAGTTACTATGGGATAACAGAATATTCCGGATATAATAGTTACTATGGGATAACAGAATATTCCGGATCTAATAGTTACTATGGGATAACAGAATATTCCGGATATAATAGTTACTATGGAATAACAGAATATTCCGGATATAATAGTTACTATGAGATAACAGAATATTCCGGATATAATAGTTACTATGGGATAACAGAATATTCTGGATATAATAGTTACTATGGGATAATAGAATATTCCAGATATAATAGTTACTATGAGATAACAGAATATTCCGGATATAATAGTTACTATGGAATAACAGAATATTCCGGATATAATAGTTACTATGAGATAACAGAATATTCCGGATATAATAGTTACTATGGGATAACAGAATATTCCAGATATAATAGTTACTATGGGATAATAGAATATTCCAGATATAGTAGTTACTATGGGATAACAGAATATTCCGGATATAATAGTTACTATGGGATAACAGAATATTCCGGATATAATAGTTACTATGGGATAACAGAATATTCCGGATATAATAGTTACTATGGGATAACAGAATATTCTGGATATAATAGTTACTAAGGGATAACGGAATATTCCGGATATAATAGTTACTATGGAATAACAGAATATTCCGGATATAATAGTTACTATGAGATAACAGAATATTCCGGATATAATAGTTACTATGGGATAACAGAATATTCCAGATATAATAGTTACTATGGGATAATAGAATATTCCAGATATAGTAGTTACTATGGGATAACAGAATATTCCGGATATAATAGTTACTATGGGATAACAGAATATTCCGGATATAATAGTTACTATGGGATAACAGAATATTCCGGATATAATAGTTACTATGGGATAACAGAATATTCTGGATATAATAGTTACTAAGGGATAACGGAATATTCCGGATATAATAGTTACTATGGGATAACGGAATATTCCGGATATAATAGTTACTATGGATAACAGAATAATCCGGATATAACAGAATGCCTGTCCCTGTAACCCATCAGATACATAGATACTGGGGATTCTGTGGACGCTCCGGTCTCGGCGAGGTCCTGGGTGTAGGATGTTCCTCTCACATCGTGTTGTCTGTGGTTCGGGCGTAGCGTGTTGCTCTTGGTATGGCGCCATCATACACAGGCGCAGGACGATGCCGCCGCTTCTCAAACAATAGTTCCTTGGTGCTGGTGATGATGAGTCGGGGTGTTGTGGTGATACGGTGACACCTCGGGCTGGTTTCTGCTCACATGATGTAATAGTTGCGGTGTCAGAGATATTACCCGGCTCATAAGAGCTGCGTGTTACTCCACTGGCAAACACCGGGAGACCTCCATGAACATCATGCATTAACACATGTATGATACAGAGTGCATAGTATGTTACACACATGTACGATACAAGGCGCACATCATGTAACACATGTATGATACACACACACAGAGTGGCACATAATGTAACACATGTATGATACACACACAGCGGCACATTATGTAACACGTGTATGATTGATACACACACACACAGCGGCACATCATGTAACACGTGTATGATACACACACACAGCGGCACATCACATAACACATGTATGATACACACACACAGCGGCACATCACATAACACATGTATGATACACACACACAGCGGCACATCACATAACACATGTATGATACACACACACGGTGGCACATTATGTAACACACGTATGATACACACACGGTGGCACATCACATAACACATGTATGATACACACACACGGTGGCACATTATGTAACACACGTATGATACACACACGGTGGCACATCACATAACACATGTATGATACACACACAGCGGCACATTATGTAACACGTGTATGATACAGGGCAGCACGTCTTGTAATGAGGACACAACCAGTATTCTTCACCCCCCTATGATGTCACAGCTCGTGCACCAAAACTGCTGGATGCGACATCATGGTCTGGAGCCGGGGGGGGGGGGGGTAGAGGAATATGTCCATGAAGCCAATAAATGGCGCCCCCTACTGAAGACATTCATCACACATTCCTTTCATCATTCCATAGCACAATCCCCACATTCCATGGCAAATCTTTGAAATTCCATCCCGCATTCCTCTCATTCCACTTTCAATCCCATCCCGCATTCCTCTCATTCCACTTTCAATCCCATCCCGCATTCCTCTCATTCCACTTTCAATCCCATCCCGCATTCCTCTCATTCCACTTTCAATTCCATCCCGCATTCCTCTCATTCCACTTTCAATCCCATCCCGCATTCCTCTCATTCCACTTTCAATCCCATCCCACATTCTTCTTATTCCACTTTCAATCCCATTCCGCATTCCTCTCATTCCACTTTCAATCCCATTCCGCATTCCTCTCATTCCACTTTCAATCCCATCCTGCATTCCTCTCATTCCACTTTCAATCCCATCCCGCATTCCTCTCATTCCACTTTCAATCCCATCCTGCATTCCTCTCATTCCACTTTCAATCCCATCCTGCATTCCTCTCATTCCACTTTCAATCCCATCCCGCATTCCTCTCATTCCACTTTCAATCCCATCCCGCATTCCTCTCATTCCATCCCGCATTCCTCTCATTCCATCCCGCATTCCTCTCATCCCACTTTCAATCCCATCCTGCATTCCTCTCATTCCTCTCATTCCGCACACATTATCTGCAATATTAGCATACAGGCAGAAATATCACTGGGATGAAAGGCTGTAAACTCTAGATGGCGTTGCATGTCTGGCACAATGTCACACGGGTTCTGCATTATCAACATACAGGCAGAAATTGCCTTTGTGTCAGTAAATGTGCTGCAGACAGATAATAATATGGTGAGATCTCCTGCTTATGGGGATTTGTAGTGATCATAATGAGATTATTAACAATGCAATACCTGTATGTGCTGCATAATGCCTGTGTATGGCAATTACAGCAACACCTTGTATCTGTATGTGCTGCATAATGCCTGTGTATGGGAGTAACAGCAACACCTTGTATCTGTATGTGCTGCATAATGCCTGTGTATGGCAATTACAGCAACACCTTGTATCTGTATGTGCCGCATAACGCCTGTGTATGGCAATTACAGCAACACCTTGTATCTGTATGTGCCGCATAATGCCTGTGTATGGCAATTACAGCAACACCTTGTATCTGTATGTGCCGCATAACGCCTGTGTATGGCAATTACAGCAACACCTTGTATCTGTATGTGCTGCATAATGCCTGTGTATGACAATTACAGCAACACCTTGTATCTGTATGCACCGCATAATGCCTGTGTATGGCAATTACAGCAACACCTTGTATCTGTATGTGCCGCATAACGCCTGTGTATGGCAATTACAGCAACACCTTGTATCTGTATGTGCCGCATAATGCCTGTGTATGGCAATTACAGCAACACCTTGTATCTGTATGTGCTGCATAATGCCTGTGTATGGCAATTACAGCAACACCTTGTATCTGTATGTGCTCCATAATGCCTTGGTATGGCAATTACAGCAACACCTTGTATCTGTATGTGCTGCATAATGCCTGTGAATGGCAATTACAGCAACACCTTGTATCTGTATGTGCTGCATAATGCCTGTGTATGACAATTACAGCAACACCTTGTATCTGTATGTGCCGCATAACGCCTGTGTATGGCAATTACAGCAACACCTTGTATCTGTATGTGCCGCATAATGCCTGTGTATGGCATTACAGCAACACCTTGTATCTGTATGTGCTGCATAATGCCTGTGTATGACAATTACAGCAACACCTGTATCTGTATGTGCCGCATAACGCCTGTATGGCAATTACAGCAACACCTTGTATCTGTATGTGCTGCATAATGCCTGTGTATGACAATTACAGCAACACCTTGTATCTGTATGCACCGCATAATGCCTGTGTATGGCAATTACAGCAACACCTTGTATCTGTATGTGCCGCATAACGCCTGTGTATGGCAATTACAGCAACACCTTGTATCTGTATGTGCCGCATAATGCCTGTGTATGGCAATTACAGCAACACCTTGTATCTGTATGTGCTGCATAATGCCTGTGTATGGCAATTACAGCAACACCTTGTATCTGTATGTGCTCCATAATGCCTTGGTATGGCAATTACAGCAACACCTTGTATCTGTATGTGCTGCATAATGCCTGTGAATGGCAATTACAGCAACACCTTGTATCTGTATGTGCTGCATAATGCCTGTGTATGACAATTACAGCAACACCTTGTATCTGTATGTGCCGCATAACGCCTGTGTATGGCAATTAACAGCAACACCTTGTATCTGTATGTGCCACATAACGCCTGTGTATGGCATTACAGCAACACCTTGTATCTGTATGTGCTGCATAATGCCTGTGTATGACAATTACAGCAACACCTTGTATCTGTATGCACTGCATAATGCCTGTGTATGGCAATTACAGCAACACCTTGTATCTGTATGTGCCACATAACGCCTGTGTATGGCAATTACAGCAACACCTTGTATCTGTATGTGCCGCATAATGCCTGTGTATGGCATTACAGCAACACCTTGTATCTGTATGTGCTGCATAATGCCTGTGTATGGCAATTACAGCAACACCTTGTATCTGTATGTGCCGTATAATGCCTGTGTATGGCATTACAGCAACACCTTGGATGTAATGCCTGTGTATAGCAATTACAGCAACACCTTGTATCTGTATGTGCTGCATAATGCCTGTGTGTGGCAGTTACAGCAACACCTTGTATCTGTATGTGCCGCATAATGCCTGTGTATGGCAATTACAGCGACACCTTGTATCTGTATGTGCTGCATAATGCCTGTGAATAGCAACTACAGCAACACCTTGTATCTGTATGTGCTGCATAATGCCTGCGTGTGGCAATTACAGCAACACCTTGTACAGGGATTTACACTCATTATAACCCCCTGAATCTTATCCCTGTACAGCAGCGACTGACCGCACAGCTCTCCCTGTATTCTGACAAATTCCTGGCTGCTGGAATGCTGCAGTAAAGTTTGTTACAGTGTGGGTGGGGGATGCTTTTTGCAGCTTCTTTACAGTAAGATAAATAGAGGTAAATAGAGAGAGATAAGCAGTGGATTGTTTTTCTCCACAGGGGTCGCACTAATCTGCATTTAAACCGATATGCAAATAGTGACGGGATTGCTTTACAATGTGTTACAATGTAAAATCAAGCTAACTCGATTTTGGGAGTGAAGGGGTTAAACTAGACCTGTGGGAGCTACTGAAAAAACAACTGATTATACATAAATTATTGCTGGAATGAGAGGTTTCCAGGTTATCAAGTTAATTCGCACATCGTCCCCCTTGCAGAGCCATGAGATTTCGTCACCAGATGATTGTACTGAAGCTGTTTTCTTGTTGCCGGTGGGATTTTTGGATACGGATACGCGGTATCCAGTGTTTTCAGAGCAGCCTTTAATTTCCTGGTAAAACCTGTTTAAACCCTCTGCTCCCCTTTGAAGAGCCGCTCTACGCGTTGCAGACGCCCAGAGCTCGCCCAGTGCAGCTTTGATATCAGGGAGCAGACATCACCGGCGAATAAAAGCATGTTTTATAAAGCGCATCCGACTCCGCATTCACATAGTGGCGTAAGGATAGGACAGCCCCCTCCATGGACCACTAACTCCCATCCCCCGCACAGCCCCCTCAGTGGACCACTCACTCCAATCCTCCACACAGCCTCCACCATGGACCACTCACTCCCATACCCCGCAAAACCCCCTCAGTGGACCACTCACTCCAATCCCCCACACAGCCTCCACCATGGACCACTCACTCCCACCACCCACACAGCCCCATCAGTGGACCACTCACCCCCATCACCCACAAAGCCCCATCAGTGGACCACTCACTCCAATCCCCCGCTCAGCCTCCACCATGGACCACTCACTCCAATCCCCCGCTCAGCCTCCACCATGGACCACTCACGCCCATCACCCACACAGCCCCATCAGTGGACCACTCACTCCCACCCCCCACACAGCCCCATCAGTGGACCACTCACCCCCATCACCCACAAAGCCCCATCAGTGGACCACTCACTCCAATCCCCCGCTCAGCCTCCACCATGGACCACTCACTCCAATCCCCCGTTCAGCCTCCACCATGGACCACTCACGCCCATCACCCACACAGCCCCATCAGTGGACCACTCACTCCAATCCCCCGCTCAACCTCCACCATGGACCACTCATACCCATCACCCACAAAGCCCCATCAATGGACCACTCACTCCAATCCCCCGTTCAGCCTCCACCATGGACCACTCACTCCAATCCCCCGCTCAGCCTCCACCATGGACCACTCACGCCCATCACCCGCATCACACAGTCCCCTCTTCAGTAAGCAGTATAAAGGCATAATGTAATGGGGGTCAGTATCCATTGTGGGTATCCCCATGCCTATAGTATCCTGACCGATTCTAGCCCAGTCCCACCAAGTCGATGGAACTTAGACTGACTTTGAGTTTACATTGGTAGTGCACACAGGGGATGGGCAGACCAACAAAACAAAAAAATTACACATGCCCTGGTGTAACAGACAAAGGATGGTCCTCCCCAGCAGGGCGGTGATTTAGGCACTGGTTTCAAGCAGTTCCTGCGGGTGGCAGATATATGGTTTAACTCCGCTCTTAAGGACTAGATGTGAACACAGTAACACCTCAGGACAACAATGAACCATTAATTACACATTACAAATAAGGGAAACGACACAGCATACAACACGACACTCGAGGAATAACACAGAGCACAGGGGATAATAATATAAGAATATATAACAATATGGTAGGATTCAGGCGCAGAGTGTGATGGGTTCAGCGAGATATGGAGGTAACCACGATCGCTGAAACATCCACATGTGCCGTCTCTACCCTCGACACCCAAAAGGAAAACAACAAGCAAGAGGGATGTAGCGATACCAGCGAGTAGCAGATCAAGGCACGTACCTTGTTTATAGATCTCAACCTACAAAGTATAACCTCAAAAATATAACATAGTGTAATACTGTTATTATAATAACACATGAGAGAGGTGGGAGGTCACTCACACAATGCAGAGCCGTAAGGTTGGCTCAAACTTTGGACGCCTTTGGGTAATTATTGGCTTCTCACTGCGCTCTTCTTTCTCCAGCGTTCTCCGCGGCACCTCAGAACGTCAGGAGACTATAGTGTAAATCCGCAGAGGATGAGAGAATATAATGAGTTATTCTGATAATAATATTACGCTTTTTGTTTTTGAGGTTACATTCTGTTGGTTGAGATTTATAAACAAAAAGGTTTGTGCGTTTATCGGTTACTCACTGGTATCGCTGCGGCCCTCGTGCTCGTTACTTTTCTTTTGGGATAATAATATAACACAGACCTCAGGAACAATACGAGCTATCAGCCCCCCCCCCAAACCCATAGCCCCCCTCCCACAAGCATCTCTAGGTCTATGCACCACAAGTCTGAAGTGACAAACAGCACACTGTAAGGGTTAATCAGAGAGAGCCGAACTGGCCTCGATATTGTAACGAACAGTGAATTTCCCCGTACAGTGACATTTCAGGGCCATTCGGCTATTCATAGAGCAGGCAATCGATAAAAATTGGCAAATTGCCGGCAAATACGGTGCCTGTTCGGCGGCAGTGAAATACGGTGCCTGTTCGGCGGCAGTGAAATACGGTGCCTGTTCGGCGGCAGTGAAATACGGTGCCTGTTCGGCGGCAGTGAAATAAGGTGCCTGTTCGGCGGCAGTGAAATAAGGTGCCTGTTCGGCGGCAGTGAAATACGGTGCTTGTTCGGCGGCAGTGAAATACGGTACCTGTTCGGCGGCAGTGAAATACGGTGCCTGTTCAGCGGCAGTGAAATATGGTGCTTGTTCAGCGCGAACACTGAACTTTTTGGGACGTTCGCAAAAAGTTTTAAACTTTTTATCTGGACACTGTAGAGGGCAGCCCGCCGGGGCCTCCCAAGGACCCCCTTGAGGAGTGAGCGGCCGCCGGATGACAGAGTTGTGACTGTGCGGGCTAGCCGGCTGGGTGCATGTGACAGAGAGGCAGCGCAGGGAGGGAGCCACTGCACCTGCGGCCACGGCAGACCCCCCCACAACCAGGATCCAGGGAGCCCCCACTGACCACCAGGCTAAGGTAAGGCGACACATTTCTAAAAAAAATAAAATCCGAGGACATTTTTAAATGTCCCCGGGAACATAAAATAAAACTTTTTTTTATTTGTAATACTCACCTGATTCCTGAATCCACCAACAAGCGCAGCCTCCCGTCTCCCACGCTGCTAGACGCTGCATACACCGGCGCGCTGTGTGAAGCTTCTGAGAAGATACGCTATTAGTGTAGAGGGAGCGATGCAAAATGCGCAGCCGGCTTCCCCGCTACACTAATAGCGTATCTTCTGAGGACTCCCATTCGAATCAATCTGAGCCTGCCGCGCCATCTTGTAGAAGATGAGTCCGCTGGTAAGGGTAAGGGCCCTGCTACAAACTCTTCCCGCACGTCTGTCCCCAAAGAAGGGGACGATGATTATGACCTGGACCATTTCCAGGTTGAATACCCCGAGGAGAAAGGAGCCAGTACCGCCGGTGATCCACCAGCTACTCGATACCTTGGCGATTGTGCCCCTATCTACCGCGCCAACACTGCCACACTCCCTGGTGTCCTCGGATACCCCAGCACCGCTCCTCAACGCTAGAGGAGTTCCTTTTTTCGACCAGCGCACTACCACCCACCCCAGGTCTTCGGCCTGGCTCCCACCTGACCACATAGCGGGGTTTCTGCGCTTCTGGCTGCGCTGTCCCTTAGATAAGATTCCAGGGTGCGTCTGCGGGCGGAATGCCCTCGCCCGACAAGGTGTCACTTGCTCCATAGTTTGACGCGGATTTCGTCACCTTTATGGGTAAGGCTGGCAGGGATCCTTGTCGAGGTCTGGAACAGGGCCTAAGCGTAGCCCAGGACAAATTGCTGGACGTTTCAGGCCCGCTCTCCCTCTTTTTCGTCATGTCGGACGAAGCACTAACTAATAATACCCTGCTCGGCCCTGCAATGGTCCGAGAATGGGCACAGCGTGCCCTCTGTCTTTAGGTAACGCCAACGTTGGCATCTCTTCTGAACACCGCAAAATTAACAAGTCTGTGCACCAAGGAACTGGGTCCTGCGGCCAGGGGGTTGCTTTTTGGGGACCTCTTCTTAAAAGAATTGAATCGTAAGGTTAACGTCTATACCACCCTGAAAAAGGTCCAATCCAACATTTCACCCCCCAGACTCGTTTTTCCTCCGATACAACAGCTCTTATAGACCTCGCCTCCCCACAAATCAAAGCACGGCAGCGCAATACCGACCGAGCCCGATCCTGGTTCGGGGAGTTCCTGTCGGTCGGGGTTTCAACAGGCCCAGACACCGCTATTCCGCTGGTGAGTAACCCCGCGCTTCCGCTCCCACATATACCGGTCACGGGTCGATACTATTTCCTCCTCAAAATGGCGCAAGCTCACGTGCGACTCTTGGGTCCTAAGAACCGTATCTGTTTTTTTGATAGACTTCTCCCAGGTTCCCTTCCAGTCTGCTTCCCTGCACAATGTGTTTCTGGTACACAAAAAGTCCAGGGACCTTCGCCCGGCCACAAACCTGAAAGCCCTCAATACCTTTGTGTCCTATCGACACTTCAAAATGGAGAGCATACATCTACTCAGGGACCTTCTCCGAGACGGTGACTGGTTCATAAGCCTGGATCTCACAGAAGCGTACCTTACGGTCCTGGTCCACACTGCTCATCGTCCGTACCATACCTGCAATTCCGCTGGCACCATGACCTCTGGCAGTTCACCTGCCTACCGTAACTGTTCGGCCTCAGCTCCGCGCCATGGTGCTTCACAAAGCTCCTCAAACCAGGCATGGCCTTCATACACTCACAGGGCATCAGGTCTATCATATACCTGGACGATATCCTCATACTGGCTCAAGATCCGGTCCTGTCCTCCCGCCACACGGCCCTGGTACTTACTCTCCTGCAAGACCTCGGGTTCATTATCAACATGGACAAGTCAGCACGTCGCCCAGCCCAAGTCATCACCTTTTTTCCCTAGCCCACTGCATTATCGGGCGATGCAAAGTCTGAAAACCACGTACTTCCGCCTCAATCCCTCCTACGACCAGCTGGTCTTTATCACAGGTTTGAGTGGAACTCCTGTGGTGGCTGTGCATCGTGGAAGCCTGGAATTGGCGTGCCATCATCGGCTCTCTACCGGACTTCGTACTCTAATCGGACGCCAGCCAATCGGGCTGGGGAGCGACTTGCGGGCCCGTATCCACGGGCGGTGCATGGACGCCAGAGGAACGGCAGCTTCACATAAACTGCTTGGAACTCATCACCGGCTACTTCTCCGTCCGCAACTTTACCCAAGATCCCAGGAACTACTGTTTACTCCTCCGGTTCGACCTGTTCGCTTCCCGCTTGAACCACCAGGCGCAGACCTACTTCAGTTGGCTTCCGGACCCGCAGGCGGCAGCGGTGGATGCTGTCACGGAACGGACCTGAGCGCTCCTTCCAGCGAGCCACGTGACTAAAAACTCAGACAATTTTAAAGACCATTTTTTCCTTTTATATTTCGGTTGTGCGTTTAAGTGTATGGACATTTTATTTCATTTCTAGATGTGGTTTTACTGGTGTGGTTTTTATTAGAGTGTGAGGTATTAACATGTATCCTGTATTGTATGAGTGTGGATTCAGATGTGTAATTGTGTGATGCATTTAAAGATATTATATTTCCCCTTGGTTGCTAGGATTGAAAGGCTGTGTTGAAATTCAATTGTATGCTAATTTCTGTGTGCATTAGCTCTCTGTGCGTGTGTAGTCTGCTGATGTAAGAATGCCATTGTATGCAAATCCGATTGTCTCATTATTATTTAATGTTATTTCAGGGCATATCACATTGCACCTAGAAGGCACTCAGCGGCCTTCTACATCACGTCTATCCCAGGAAAAGGAGCCTCAAATCAGCCCAGCAGCCACCTCCACACCAACAAAAGGTCAGTAAATCAGGCTGCTCGAGACGCCGAGTGCCGAGTGTGACGGAATGGGGTGTTATCCGTCTGTGGGTGTGCTCCAATCCGACCCCCTCTTGATGGCGTCAGGCCCGACTACCGAGTGTCATGGCACTCGGCGTCTCGAGCGGCCTGAGATGACCCTGGTGTTACTTGGCGAGATGGTGCTGCCGAATTAAGTTGACCCGTTCTGCGTAGTGGGGAGCTAGGAGACCGCAGAGTGTCTCCTGCACTGTGATTTTAGCGATGAAATGACGACACCAAACGGGGCTGTATGCTTCAAGTCAAACGCAGTTGAACTGACTTTTTACTCAAAATGGGACACGCATTTAAACATATCACACACAAAGGAGACATGCCCAGGCTTGAATGGGAACTCAATTTGCATACAATGGCATGCTTGCATCATCAGATTACACACACACACCCAGAGCTAATGTACACAGAAATTAGCATACAATTGAATTTCAACACAGCCTTTCACTCCTAGCAACCAAGGGGAAATATAATACCTTTAAATGCATCACACAATTACACATCTGAATCCACACTCATACAATACAGGATACATGGTAATACATCACACCAATAAAACCACATCTAGAAAAGGTATAACTGTTCATTTCAACACGCAAAACCGAAAGAGTCTGAAATAAAGAAAAAGGTCTTTGAAATGTCCCAGGCTGTTAGTTCTGGGGCTCGCTGGTCAGAGCCCCTATGTCCGTTCCATGACACCGAGCCACTCTGTAGTCGGGCCGGACGCCATCAAGGGGGTCAGATAGGAGCAGGACCTCAGGCGGACACCCCATTCCGTCACATTGGTGGCAAGCGGTGGGATAGCTCTCTGCACCCCCGGAAGAGACCCTCATCTCAGCATGGCAGCCTACACCAGCTGTAAACGAGACACTCTGCGAGATCTGCTGGAGAGCCGTGGAGGGACCGCGGGCTCGAAAACCAAGGATGCTCTGGTCGAAGAGCTAAAGGACATGGATCAGCGGGAGAGGGCCACGCCCGCACCCCCACCACCGACGCCCCCCCAGGCACCCATCTCTGAAAATTCCTTCCAGAAGAAGGTACGGCAGCGGAGCCGCCCCAACGGAAGCCACCTTCCAGAATATTGTTCAAGAAATCGCGCAAATCTACGGCAGGCAGAAATCCAATACCAGAGAGTGGAGAGCCCCAACCCCGAGAGACCTGCGGCCCGGAAGGCGGAGGAAGAGATCGAGAGCTTCCTCCAAGACTTTAAGCGGTCGTGCCAAATACACGAGGTTCAACGTTCCGCTTGGGTCGGAATTCTGGCCTGTAAGTTGACCGGACGAGCTGCGAAGGCCTATCGAACCGTCCCAGACGAGGAAGCCCGGGACTACGAGCAGGTAAAGCAAACCTTACTGGCCCGCTTTGCCGTCACTCCCGAAGCCAGCCGGATGAAGTTCCGGAACTCACGCCGGCCCAATGGCACTACCCATGTGGAGTGGGCACACCAGCTGCAAAGAGACCTGAAGACCTGGTTCGCAGGGAGCAAAGCTCGAACCATGGAAGACATCACCCAGCTGTTCCTCCTCGAACAATTCTTCGACCACACTGCCACGGCAGTACGGGAGTGGGTGAGGGACAAGAAGCCCCAGACGGTGCAGCAAGCGGCTACCTGGGCAGATGAGTATACGGACACACGGAAACCCAATGGGGCAGAACGACCCCCACCCCTTCGACCTACACTACCCACCCCTCCCCCGGAGCCACCGACTCACTGGCCCGCACCCAGACCGACAAACCGCTCCCACTCCACGGTTACCATCCAATGTTACGGGTGCGGCCAGGTGGGGCACTACCGTCAGAACTGTCCCAACCAACCTCCCCCTCCGCGGGGACCCCCCGAGCACCACCTGCGGCCCACTGTTACCAGACCGAATCCCCGTATTGGGACCCCCAGGAAGAATGGGTGATGCTGCACGAGGCCGACCCCGTACAAGCTGCCTCGGCCGACAACCGCCAACACCACCGACAGGCGGTGTGGATCAACGGGCGGGCCACCGAGGGCCTCCGAGACTCCGGCGCCACCATCACACTCGTGCGCCCCCACCTGATATCCAAAAAGAACCGGCTAGACCACACCGTCGCTGTCCACGTGGCCGGAGGAAAAGTGCTTCGACTTGCTACTGCCCGAGTCCACCTTGATTGGGGGTCTGGGGAGGGATCCGTGAGGGTGGGTTTACTAGACCAACTACCGGCTGAAATCCTCCTTGGGAATGACCTGGGACGCTTGGTCTCGGCCTACGCCACGGTCGCGGCAGCCCCGGTGACCACACGGCAACAGAGCCACCGGAACAACCACGGCACTCCAGTCGGGACCCAGGTGAGACCACAACCCAAACCTCCCAAACCTCCAAAACCCCCAATCGAGACCACATCCCCTCGACCTGACCACCCCCTCACGTGGAGCTCCCCGGCCACCCTCCGACACCAGACTCAGACCGACCCCACCCTAGAGAGGTACCGCGACTGGGCCTGCAAGGGCCCGGAAGGCGTAAGGGACGACAGCATTGAGTGGGAGGATGGGTTACTGTATAGGTACACCGCAAGGGGGGGGGCACTCGGAAGCCACAGGCTCCCCATAAGCAAATAATAGTCCCTCAGGCCCCTAGACAGGAGCTCCTGAGACTGGCCCACGACATTCCCCTCGCCGGTCACCTAGGGGTGACCAAGACCCGACACCGGTTAACCCGAGCGTTCTTTTGGCCCCTCCTTAGTGAGGATGCCCGAGAGTACTGTCGCACCTGCCCGGTTTGTCAGAAGATGGGGAAAACCGGAGACCACCCGAAAGCCCCACTGCACCCCATGCCCATCATACAAGAACCCTCTAGTCGGGTGGCGGTCGACATAATTGGCCCCCCGCCTCGCCCCAGCACCACCGGGAAGAGATATATTCTCACCGTGGTGGACTACGCCATCCGATACCCCGAGGCGGTGCCCCTGTCCAACATCCAGGCTGACACCATCGCCGATGCCCTCCTACGGGTGTTCTCTCGGTTGGATTCCCACGGGAGATTTTGTCTGATCAGGGCTCCCAGTTCACCGCTGAGCTGACCCAACAGCTCTGGCGCCTGTGCGGCGCCCCATATCACCCTCAGACAAACGGGCTGTGCGAGCGGTTTAATGGGACCCTGAAACAGCTAATCCGAGCCTTCACCCAAGAAAGGAAGGACTGGGAAAAATACCTACCCCACTTGTTATTTGCCTACCGAGAGGTCCCCCAAGAATTGACCGGGTTCTCCCCCTTCGAATTATTGTACGGACGCAGGGTTAGGGGTCCTTTAGATTTAGTCAGGGCTCAGTGGGAGGGAGGACAGGAAGCTGAAGGTCTCCCCATCCTGAGTTACGTCCTGGAGCTCCGAGAGCGCTTGACCGAACTCACAGAATTAGTTCAGGGTAACGCAGGCATCCCAGGCCCAGCAGAAGGCATGCTACGACCGCTCTGCCAGCAGCCGCTCCTTCCTCGTGGGGCAGAAGGTCCTGGTGTTGAAGCCACAGCGGCAGAATAAGCTGCAGGCATCCTGGCAGGGCCCTTATCGGGTGGTAACCCAAGTGGGAGAAACCACCTATGTGGTTGTCAGCTGTACCGACACCAGGATCCAGCGGACGTTCCATGTCAACATGCTCAAGGCCTACCATGAGCGCCCGGAGACGGTGTCTGCCATCTGCGCTCCAGCCACTGAGGAGGCAGAACAGTTTCCCCTGATAGAGCTTCCCGGGATAGATAGTCAGCCCTCAGGGGTAGAGCAGGTGCAGCTGGGGGAGGAGTTGGGACCCCATAAACAGGCACAGGTTAGGCAGCTGCTACAAGACCACCAAGAGATCTTTTCTGCCCTCCCCGGCTATACCAGCCGGGCCGTGCACCAAGTGGAAACCCCCGGCCAGAGACCCCTCCGGCAACCAGCATACAGACTCCCGGAGGCAGTCTGCGAACCCATGCGGGCTGAAATCCGGGAAATGCTGGAGCTGGGGGTTATCGAGCCCTCGGCCAGTCCCTGGGTATCGCCCGTAGTCCTGGTCCCCAAAAAGGACGGTACCACCCGGTTTTGCGTCGACTACCAGAGGTTAAACGACTGCACCATCACTGACGCTTAGACCAGATCTCCCAGGGCCATTTCTTGACCACCGTGGATCTGTGCAAGGGGTACTGGCAGATTCCCCTTGCAGAGGAGGCGACCCCCGAAGTCGGCCTTCATCACCCTGTTCGGCCTGTACCAGTTTTGGGTCATGCCGTTCGGGATGAAGAACGCCCCGGCCACCTTTCAGCGGTTAATCGATCGCCTCCTCGATGGCCTACAGGAGTTCGCTTGTGCGTACCTGGACGACATAGCCATATACAGCCAGACCTGGGAGGAACACCTCCACCATCTGTGGGTGGTATTAGATCGAATCAGGGACGCCAACCTGACCCTTAAACCAGAAAAATGTAAAATAGGGATGTCCGAGGTGCAGTACCTCGGCCACCGGGTGGGTTGTGGGACCCAGCAACCAGAACCCGCCAAGGTAGAAGCCATTCCAGAATGGCCCACCCCCATGACCAAGACCCAGGTCCTCGCCTTCTTGGGCAGCGCGGGGTACTACAGGAAGTTTGTCCCCCACTACAGCGACCTCGCCAAACCCCTGACAGACCTGACCAAGAAATCCCTACCCCGCCAAGTCCTGTGGTCCCCGGAGTGTGAAGCCGCCTTCCAGAAACTGAAAACTGCCCTAACCCAAGCCCCCCTCTTGGCAGCTCCGAATTATAACAAACGTTTTATCGTCCATACAGACGCCTCAATGTTCGGACTGGGAGACGTGCTAAGCCAAGTAGGGGACGACGGGGGGGGATCATCCAGTGGCGTACATCAGCCGCAAACTCTTACCCCAGGAGGTGGGATATGCCACGGTGGAGAAGGAGTGTTTGGCCTTGGTCTGGGCCCTGAGGAAATTTCAGCCATATGTTTACGGGCGGTCCTTCACCATTATGACAGACCACAATCCACTAGTGTGGCTCAACCGGGTGGCGGGGGAAAACGGCCGCCTGTTGTGGTGGAGCCTGGCCCTCCAACCGTTTAACTTTACGATCCAGTACCGGCCCGGGCCTCAGAATGGGAATGCCGATGGACTATCGCGGCAATCTGCCCGGGAACCCGGAGACCCGAGCTCCCCCTATTCGACCCGTTGGGGTCCAACCGTGTCCGTCGGACTTTATTGGGGGGGAGAAATGTCACGGAACGGACCTGAGCGCTCCTTCCAGCGAGCCGCGTGACTAAAAACTCAGACAATTTTAAAGACCATTTTTTCCTTTTATATTTCGGTTGTGCGTTTAAGTGTATGGACATTTTATTTAATTTCTAGATGTGGTTTTACTGGTGTGGTTTTTATTAGAGTGTGAGGTAAATACCTAGGTATGTGGTTAGACCCAAATCTATCTTTTGGCCCCCACATCGAAAAACTCTCATCTAAACTTTACCCCAAACTAGGTGCCCTGTACAGAAACAAATCCTGCCTGAGCCCCGCGGTAAGAAAGCAGATTGTACAACAAATGCTTATGCCGGCTATTGATTACGGAGATGTAGTGTATGCAGCCGCCCCGCAAACACACCTCCAGAAACTTACTACATTGTATAACTCATTCTGTCGCTTTGTGCTACAATGTAACTACATGACCCACCATTGTGACATGTTAAAAGAACTAAACTGGCCATCACTGGACTCTAGACGCACCCTTCACCTTTCCAACCTGGTGTTTAAGAGCTTTTGTGGGAAGCTACCACCCTACCTGAATATGCTGCTTCCCCCAGCAGTTCCCTCATCTTATAACCTCAGATCCAGGACCAGCACCTTACTTACAATACCGCAATACAAAAAGAAAATGGCTCGATCCGCATTTTCCTACAGAGCACCACAAATATGGAATAACCTCCCAGACGCCGTCAAATCTTCCCCAGTCTAAAGTCCCTTAAGAGCTCCCTATTAACATACCTCAATACAAAATGCACCTGTAAACATGTAACATAATGACTACATTTCCTCCATATTTATTTTTCTGTTAATCTGTATATTTGGTTTTGTGTTAATATCTTGCATTTTACTATTTTGTATTTCTGTAACCACTCAATGTTCTCGAACCCAGGACATACTTGAAAACGAGAGAAATCTCAATGTATCCTTCCTGGTAAAATCCTTTATAAATAAATAAATATTAACACGTATCCTGTATTGTAGGAGTGTGGATTCAGATGTGAAATTGTGTGATGCATTTAAATGTATTATATTTTCCCTTGGTTGCTAGGATTGAAAGGCTGTGTTGAAATTCAATTGTATGCTAATTACTGTGTGCATTAGCACTCTGTGCCTGTGTAGTCTGCTGATGTAAGAATGCCATTGTATGCAAATCCGATTGTCTCATTCAAGTCTGGACATGTCTGAGGGTTACCAAATGCTTTTGTGTTGTGTGTATAAATGCATCTGCCCAAACCCTTCATAAATCAGTCCCTGTTTTAAAGTCATACAGCCTCGTCTGGTGAGTTATTTCAGGGAATATCACATTGCACCTAGAAGGCACTCAGCGGCCTTCTACATCACGTCTATCCCAGGAAAAGGAGCCTCAAGTCAGCCCAGGAGCCACCTGGTCAGTAAATCAGGCTGCTCGAGACGCCGAGTGCCGAGCCACTCGGTAGTCGGGCCGGACGCCATCAAGGGGGTCAGATAGGAGCAGGACCGCAGGCGGACACCCCATTCCGTCACAGACGCTTTCTTCCAACCATGGCCCCATTGGGAGCCTACGCTTTTCCCCCCCGTTCCCTATGATCAAATGCACGCTTCAAGTCCACAGACGGATGGTTCGACTTCTAATCACGCCCCTGCTGCACGCTCAGCCCTGGTTCCCACTGACGCTAGAGCTCTCTTGTCTACACCTGCTTCTGCTGCCGTCCTTTCCACCCATTCTTCTGGACTCTCAAGGCAACCCGCATCCATTGGTTTACGAGGGCAATCTTCCACTGATGGCTTGGATGACTTCCGGGGACCAGTGCATGCTGCCAGGCTTATCAGATGTAGCTCGCTCCCTATTATGGGAATCCTGGGCTGCTGGCACGTGAAAATGTTACGCCTGGAGAAATTGGTGTGGTTGGTGTATGCAGAAACAGGCTGATCCCGCTACAGCCCCTCTAATTTTTTGGCGAGCTTTTCCACGGCCGGCAGATCCTATCGTACCATTACCTTGTTCCGCTCGGCCATATCAGCGACTCACGCTCCCCTGGGTGGCGTTTCTGTGGGTCGGGACCCTTCTGTGTGTCGTCTTCTCAAGGGCATTCGGCTCGATCGCCCGCCGGTCCCGAATATGCTCACTTTTGGGATGTGGCGCTTGTTTTAGAGTTCCTGCGTAACTGTCCAGATAACGACTCCCTGTCCCTGCATCAGCTCTTGGCGAAACTAACCGTCCTTTTGTGTTTGGTGTCCTTTAGACGAGTTTCGGATGTTAGGGCCTTCGATGCGCACGCTATGGTTTTCTCTCCTGAGGGCGTCGTTTTTCACGCTTACTAGACGTACTAAAACACTATCTTCTGAGATTTTTCCACCCTATGTGTCTCTCGGTGCGTTACGACCTACCTCTCCCACTTAAGCCTTTGCGCTCCTCTCAGGTTGGCCAGCTCTTGGTCTCCTATGTTTCCTCTTACAAACCGGTTTCCTCTCCTACAATTTCTAGAGTGGTCTGCTGGCTGCTCTCCCTAGCGGCCGTTGCTCCTCACGTCGGCGCTCACTTCATGCGGGGGGCGGCGGCTTCCTTTGTTGCGGACGCCGGGGGCTCCCTGTCCGACATACTAGCGGCTGCTGATTGGTCTAGGGTGGTCACCTTTCGTACTTTTTATTTTCGCCCTCGTTCACATGCATCTGGGGCTTTAGTGCAGCTTTAAAACTGAAAAATATGAAGCCTCCTGACTTGATATAAAATTGTGGATTATTCCAGCCTTGGTGTCAGAATAATCCTAATTTTAATAAAGACGGGAGGCGAATATTTTTCCCTCCCGCCCGTGTGTCTTTCACATTGTACCGGTATTACTACTATGGTTAAAACATTAAAAAATAATAATTTTAATGAATAAATGAATTTCTTGGCCTCTTGGATTTTGGCCTTTATGTCCTTCTTTCCCTAACCATTTTTCCCCCCTTAGTAGGGTTTGTTGTTTGCATATCTGGTTTAGCCTAGTTTAGGGCTACTTTCTTAATTTGATAATTAGCCTTAGCTCGTCAGTTAGCTAACTGTTTATTGGCACGTTTCCATCACATGGTACTTAAACGTATCCTCTGTTTTCTCCTTAGCTTGATTTACTTCTGCGGACCCGTTGGTCTTCCATCCTTTCGGACGCCCGTTGGCTTCCGGTTCTTCACCTACCCATCTTGTTGGCTCCCGTTTAGGCTAGGGTCAGATGAGCGCATTTTGTACGGACTGTGCGTCCGTGCAGTACGGACGTACTTTCTGACTGACGACAAGGTAGTGGCCACACAGTCCGTTTTTTTCACTGACGTATTTTTTGACTGATGTAGCAGGGAAAATAAATTACAATGAAAAAACATTCTGTCCGTCAAAAATGCTGGATGTATAAATGCTGGACGTATAAATGCTGGACGTATAAATGCTGGACGTATAAATGCAGTCCGTCTGACCTTGTTGCATCACTCGCACACAAAGCTATGCGGACGTTGTGGACATGGCGCACTCCGCACGTCCGTTCTAGCAGTATTACGTTCTTGCCTAACCTGCGTCCGTTTGCAGCGTCCATCATGTATCTGCACTTCTGTGCGGACGTACTTCGTGTGTGGGGCTCCATTTAACACAATTGTATGCTATCACGGACGTACTTATGTGCGGCAACACGGACGTTAACACTGCGCTCGTCTGACCCTAGCCTTAGTCTTGGCTTCCTCCTCTTCAATTTTCCAGATTTCTACTTCATGGATCTCCGGGTTTTCTACTTCATGGGTCTCCTGCTCGTTCAGCATACAAGAAAATAGGGTGTGGCAAGGATTTACTGCTCTCTTGTTGTCTATTGGTTACTACTGTTGCTATGTAAACTTTCCTTTGCTGCTGTTGTTTAGTAAAGAAAAGAGAATGCAAAATATTCGCCTCCTGTCTTTATTAAAATTAAGATTATTCTAACACCAAGGCTGGAATAATCCACAATTATACTGTAGAGGTGCTGCCCGGCAGTGTGAGGATTCATATGCTGCGTTTATTATACTGTAGAGGTGCTGCCCGGCAGAGTGCGGAATCATATGCTGCATTATTATACTGTAGACTAGAGGTGCTGCCCGGCAGTGTGAGGATTCATATGCTGCATTAATTATATTGTAGAGGTGCTGCCTGGCAGTGTGTGGATTCATATGCTGCATTAATTATACCGCAGAGAGGCGCTTCCCAGCAGTGTGTGGATTCATATGCTGCATTAATTATACCGCAGAGAGACGCTTCCCCGCAGTGTGTGGATTCATATGCTGCATTAATTATACCGCAGAGAGGCGCTTCCCAGCAGTGTGTGGATTTATATGCTGCATTAATTATACCGCGGAGAGGTGCTTCCCAGCAGTGTGCGTATTCATATGCTGCATTAATTATACTGTAGAGAGGTGCTTCCCAGCAGTGTGTAGATTCATATGCTGCATTAATTATACTGCAGAGAGGCGCTTCCCAGCAGTGTGTGGATTCATATGCTGCTTTAATTATACTGCAGAGAGGCGCTTCCCAGCAGTGTGTGGATTCATATGCTGCATTAATTATACCGCAGAGAGGCACTTCCCAGCAGTGTGTGGATTCATATGCTGCATTAATTATACTGCAGAGAGGCGCTTCCCAGCAGTGTGTGGATTCATATGCTGCATTAATTATACTGCAGAGAGGCGCTTCCCAGCAGTGTGTGGATTCATATGCTGCATTAATTATACCGCAGAGAGGCACTTCCCAGCAGTGTGTGGATTCATATGCTGCATTAATTATACCGCAGAGAGGCACTTCCCAGCAGTGTGTGGATTCATATGCTGCATTAATTATACTGCAGAGAGGCGCTCCCAGCAGTGTGTGGATTCATATGCTGCATTAATTATACTGCAGAGAGGCGCTTCCCAGCAGTGTGTGGATTCATATGCTGCATTTATTATACTGTAGAGAGGTGCTTCCCAGCAGTGTGTAGATTCATATGCTGCATTAATTATACTGCAGAGAGGCGCTTCCCAGCAGTGTGTGGATTCATATGCTGCATTAATTATACTGCAGAGAGGCGCTTCCCCACAGTGTGTGGATTCATATGCTGCATTAATTATACTGCAAAGAGGCGCTTCCCTGCAGTGTGTGGATTCATATGCTGCACTAATTATACTGCAGAGAAGCGCTTCCCAGCAGTGTGAGGATTCATATGCTGCATTAATTATACCGCAGAGAGGCGCTTCCCAGCAGTGTGTGGATTCATATGCTGCATTAATTATACCGCAGAGAGGTGCTTCCCAGCAGTGTGTGGATTCATATGCTGCATTAATTATACTGCAGAGAGGCGCTTCCCAGCAGTGTGAGGATTCAGATGCTGCATTATTATACTGTAAAAGGTGCTGCCCGGCAGTGTGTGGATTCATATGCTGCATTAATTATACTGCAGAGAGGCGCTTCCCAGCAGTGTGAGGATTCATATGCTGCATTATTATACTGTAGAGGTGCTGCCCGGCAGAGTGCGGAATCATATGCTGCATTATTATACTGTAAAAGGTGCTGCCCGGCAGTGTGTGGATTCATATGCTGCATTAATTATACTGCAGAGAGGCGCTTCCCAGCAGTGTGTGGATTCATATGCTGCATTAATTATACCGCAGAGAGGCGCTTCCCAGCAGTGTGTGGATTAATATGCTGCATTAATTATACTGCAGAGAGGCGCTTCCCGGCAGTGTGTGGATTCATATGCTGCATTAATTATACTGCAGAGAGGCGCTTCCCTGCAGTGTGTGGATTCATATGCTGCATTAATTATACTGCAGAGAAGCGCTTCCCAGCAGTGTGAGGATTCATATGCTGCATTAATTATACTGCAGAGAGGCGCTTCCCGGCAGTGTGTGGATTCATATGCCGCATTAATTATACTGCAGAGAGGCGCTTCCCGGCAGTGTGTGGATTCATATGCTGCATTAATTATAACGCAGAGAGGCGCTTCCCCACAGTGTGTGGATTCATATGCTGCATTAATTATACTGCAGAGAGGCGCTTCCCTGCAGTGTGTGGATTCAAATGCTGCATTAATTATACTGCAGAGAAGCGCTTCCCAGCAGTGTGAGGATTCATATGCTGCATTAATTATAACGCAGAGAGGCGCTTCCCCACAGTGTGTGGATTCATATGCTGCATTAATTATACTGCAGAGAGGCGCTTCCCTGCAGTGTGTGGATTCATATGCTGCATTAATTATACTGCAGAGAAGCGCTTCCCAGCAGTGTGAGGATTCATATGCTGCATTAATTATAACGCAGAGAGGCGCTTCCCCGCAGTGTGTGGATTCATATGCTGCATTAATTATACTGCAGAGAGGCGCTTCCCAGCAGTGTGAGGATTCATATGCTGCATTAATTATAACGCAGAGAGGCGCTTCCCAGCAGTGTGAGGATTCATATGCTGCATTAATTATAACGCAGAGAGGCGCATCCCCGCAGTGTGTGGATTCATATGCTGCATTAATTATACCGCAGAGAGGCACTTCCCAGCAGTGTGTGGATTCATATGCTGCATTAATTATACTGCAGAGAAGCGCTTCCCAGCAGTGTGAGGATTCATATGCTGCATTAATTATACTGCAGAGAGGCGCTTCCCAGCAGTGTGTGGATTCATATGCTGCATTAGTTATACTGCAGGGAGGCGCTTCCCAGCAGTGTGTGGATTCATATGCTGCATTAATTATACTGCAGAGAGGCGCTTCCCAGCAGTGTGTGGATTTATATGCTGCATTAATTATACTGCAGAGAGGCGCTTCCCAGCAGTGTGTGGATTCATATGCTGCATTAATTATACTGCAGGGAGGCGCTTCCCAGCAGTGTGTGGATTCATATGCTGCATTAATTATACTGCAGAGAGGCGCTTCCCAGCAGTGTGTGGATTCATATGCTGCATTAATTATACTGTAGGGAGGCGCTTCCCAGCAGTGTGTGGATTCATATGCTGCATTAATTTTATATCAAGGCAGGAGGCTTCATATTTTGCATTCTCTTTTCTTTACTAAATCAACAGCAGCAAGGAAAGTTTACATAGGAACAGCAGTAACCAATAAACAATAAGAGTGTAGTAAGTCCTTAGCCACGCCCTCTTTTCTTGCTGCTGGCCTCCAGGTGAGTCGTTTTCAAAACAGCTCCTGGACGCCAGGATATATATTTTCTGTTATTTATCGCTAAGGTTTTTTATTTAGAGATAT